>CANSNZ010000567.1:0-1200000 GCA_947646795.1 Beta lomatogona
GTCCCAAGAGGCTTCTGCTTTCTGATGCTTACAATCCCATGGGGACGGGGGATGGCGTAGTTGTTCGGGGTGGGGGGTTGGGGGGATGGGCTTGTACCTGTACAATGTACCACACTGGAGAAAGAATGTAGTCAGCACCAAGGAGCACGCCTCCAGTGATCCAGTCTGAGTTTGATGACTGTAGCAAGTTGTAATAAGTAATGGATGAATTTATTGGACTAAACGTGCTGATAGCTGGCCCTTTGAATAGAATGATAAGCAATGCACCCGCAATCGATACTACTGTTCCAACGATCTTGGCCTGACTGCTACAACTCCAAGATAGTTTTTCCATCCTTAATTTTGTCAGGGCAGGGAACACATGAATTAAGATATTATATCAGAAGATAATATTGTGATGATTTCATGAAATTAATTCCATTTTCCTCATTTAGCTCTAGAAGAAGCAACTTAGACGTAGACAATCTTTTATCGTACTTGTAAACGAGGCCGTTCCGACATTTTTATAGGCCCGGGGCAAAACTAAAGCCTGGGGCCTCTTACATGTGGTGGCAGAAGCTAGATTTTTCGCCACTAAATAGTACTTTTTTTTTGACACTTACACAACAAAATAAGTACATTATGTTTTTTCCAAGTACACATGAAAATAGATAGTCAAAGTCATGTATATATCTTAATAGTATTAAAGTCAAAGTATGCAATTAAAAGAACGGAGGAAATATATATTTTTTATAGTAATCATATTATTTTTATATAAAAATATATTATTTTTTGACATTTATAATTTTAGAACTTACTAACATTTAAATCAAAATTATCCTAAATGGATCAAAATAACTCTATAATCAAAGAAAAGTATCATAGCATGGTATAACACTTAAACAAGAAATTAAAGACGTTCATTGCCATTACATGTACTTGTAGGAAAATAAATACTAATATGTTGATATAAATAACAGAAACTTTTAAAATGAATTACTTCCGTAGTCTCACATCACTTCTTACACCTATCAAGATGCATAACTTTAGAGAATTAGTATCAATTGTTATTTATTGAAAAAGGTAGATGTGATACGAGGTAGCAAAGTGGTTATTTTATTTGGAGGAGAGAGAGTGGTGGGTTATGTTTGTTGAGGGAAAAAGAAAGTTGAAATAGAAATGGATTGTATATTTGTATCCAACAATAAAATTGCAAAGGCTAATGTAGGACAAATATAAATAAAATGTAAAAAGTGTTGTGAGATAGATAGTATAAAAAGAAAAATGTAAAAAGAAGAAAAAAAAAACTTTTGGCCCTAAGGGATTCGAACCCGTGACTTGTACATTAGTAATGTATAGTACCAACCAAAGAAGCCAAGCTTGCTTTTGTTCAATATAGTTGTTGTTACTTCCTTTTATTTGAAGCTTCGTGAAAACTGGGCCCTTTATGTTTATGAGCCCTGGGCGGTTGCCCCATCAAAACAACCCCTAGGGCCGAGCCTGCTTGTAAGACAATCCCTCCTCCTAGAAATAGAGAGCTTCAACTGCATTGAGAACTTCGAACTCAACATAATGTGACTTCAGTTCTACATCTGCAGTTGATACTTAATAGAAGGAGATCTCGATATTAAAAAAGGACTTTTCAGAATTGACTTCTTAGTTTCTCCTTCGTTTTTTTTTTTGTTAGCGGTCCTCCCGAAAGAAGGGGTTTTGCACGAGAGTGAATTTGTTTATGGGGGGAACTTGAGGAAGAAAACGACAAAAAAGAATGAGGAATTTTGAAGTCACGAAAAGATGATGTTTTTCGCCCAAAAGTTGTAATGAGGTCTTAAGTAACAAACGTCTAGAAAAATTTTAGTCTTTTTGTACACAAATTTTTTTAATTAGTTTTCGCAGGAAAACACCATTTTTATTTGATTTTTAGACAAAAAAACTCTAAAAAATAATAAAAAGTGTTTATAGTTATTGGCGCTTACCCATCTTTTTTTTCCCTGTTGCATATCCATCTTCATTGTTTGTGTAAAAATTATATCCTTAATCAAATAATTCCATTTTTTTTATCAAGTCCTGATTTTTTTAAAATTCACAATAACTTATTAAGAGACAATCAAAATTAATCGTAAAGAAAAAAAAATCACCCTTCAAAATTAATTATGATTTTTAGACATACATATACATAGACATATATATAGCATACCAAGTGAAGGAGAGGTGGTAGCTCAGTGGAATACGACCCCAAATTCCAGCATCTTCATCCCAACAATATGTTGGGGCATTTACTTCTGGGTTGTTTAGCCTTATAGCATACCAAGTGAAGGGATGAATTAAGAAAAAAAACTTTACGGTTGATTTCAACTACATTTTACCATTTCAACGAAACTTTGCTTTCACAGCGAAAACTATAATTCATAATCGAAGTATTTAATAAAAACTCATCTATATTTTATTAATCATGCGGGCAGAAATATATATAGAGCTCATATCTTCCTAAACCAACTCTAACTAGGAAATTCTAAACGATAAACATAAATAATTAACTATAAGATACTTGATCACCAAGTAACTCCTTTTTACACGCCTAAGAGAAACCTATTACCATTCTAGCTATTAAACCAACGTAACGTCTAACACAAATTAAATCTAAGGCTTGAAATAGCAAAAACCCTTTGAAGTTAAAGGTAAAATCTCTTAGGCAAAAGAATCCTAAATAATACAAATAAAACACCTAAATTACATAGTTTCCTAACAGAACTAGGAGACTACATAACTTATCCTAACATAACTAAGACATGTTATAGTTAAGCCATCCACGCACGCATCACACTCCCCCTCTTGAAACGAACTTTTCCTCAAGTTACATCTTCTCGAAAATAAGGTATTAAGTCGGCAAAAGTTAAGATTGCACATATCCCATTTCCAAGCATCACCTTCAATCTCTTGTACCAAATGATCTCAAAAGGGTCCTTCATCCATCGATTCTTCATGTTTATGGTTTATGTGGAGCTTTTGTGTTACAAGGGACAACCAAACACGATCCCCTTTGTATAGGCATGTACCTCGGCGCATACGCGACAAATGGTCACGGCGGGTCACGCCTCTCTTTTTTGGTGTTAGCATAATCCAAGAGTTCATGAAGGCACGAAGCAAGACAAATATGCGAACCATCTTGCTTAGGGGGTGGTGCAGTTGCATCCTCTTGTCGCGGCTTGGACGAGCATGTACGTGGATGCAAAGACTTGAGCAGCATGCGTCTATCACCCATCAAAACCGAATAATCATTGGTGCATCCATTATGAAGAACATGGCGATAACTTAGTGAAGTGCGACCAAATAATAACGAGCATGTCGTCATGGGAATTGCATCACACCATATTTGGTCCATATAATCATCCACACGAAAACCAACTAAAGCTTGCTTTTTAACCCTAATCCAACCGTCATCATTAAACCAACTAAAGTTTGTTGGAGTTAGGGTGCTTGGTAGTTGGTAACTTCAATGGATCAATCAAAGAGAAAACACACGTATTAGCACAAGAACCACTATCAATGTTGAATGAGCAAACCTTTCCATTGATCAAATATTTCGAATGAAAGAGGTTGTTGGTTCGTTGTTCATCGTCGTTCTCCTCATGTATAGTAGATAACAAAGAACGCATTAAGATTAAAGATCTTGATTCACCCTCCACTTCACAGATTGCTTCTCCCAAAAAGAAGGATCATCCATAGGAATCTCACGAGCACTTGACTAGTGACTTGTTGGGACAACTTAGCTACATGGCCTAGTCCTTGGCGACAACTAAGCTACATGGGGGGAATAGGATTGGAAGGCGCATTTGCTTTGTCCGTGTCCTTAGTCGCATCTGTTGTTCGTGGAGGCAGCACATCTTAAGTATTGGAATCGTTTCTAGACCACTAAACCTTCCTAAAACGTGAATCTTTTTGTTGACACTCGATCTTGAAGGCGAGATTGCAAAGGTCACCAAACGTCACATATTGCTGGAATTCGACATGATGCACAATAGATGGTTTCAAGCCCACAAGGAAACGTGAGCTTTTTTTGTTCTTCCTCCTTCTTGATCTCACATGCCATGTGTAATCTTTCAAACTCCTTGATCTATTGGTCCGAATTAAGAAATTTTCTTGTAAAGAATTCAATTTGACGAACATATCTTCTTTGTATGAACGAAGAATAAATAGTCTATGCATCTTACCGTTGAGAAGACCGGGAATGAATGGCATCCTTGTTTTCATGTTCACGGCGCACCTTCATATTATCAAACCATAAGGAGACGTACTTGGTGAGTTTGAGAATAGCACGAGAATCACTCGTAAAATAATTGTATATTGCTGCTATTGGATTGCTGCGGTTTCAACCATACGCAGCAATAAACTGCGAAAGGAAAAAAAAAAAGTGAAACAAACTATATTACTGTGGTTTTTCAAGGAACCGTAACAATATAGTTAAAAAAACTAGGGTTTAATTTCACGCTTACTTTTCACGCCTCTCTCCTATTTTATTTTTAGTTTCACGCCTCTCAGCCCTTATTTTCTCTATCCTCCTATCATCCTCACCCCTCTCTCCCTCCTCATCATCTCTCTTCTTCTAACCCATTCATCAATCGGAAATCAAGACAAACCGAGCACTACGGTGAGACGTGAAAACACCTTTCATCCTCTCAGTCTCCCCTCAACCCTCTCATCCTCCGTCTCAATTCTCGTCCATTCTCGCACCGCTTCAACCATGACGTGATGCTTTAACCACCATGGGTGCTTCGACACAACAATTCACTTATCCTCTAAGTCAACATTCTCTTCCTCATCTCAACGTCGCCTCCAAATTCGACAACAACCATCACTCATCGTCGACCGTTCGCTCGTCAGCCTGTGTTGTGCGTTTGTCTCAACGACGCTTCGACACAACAACCTACTCATCCTCCCAGTCGACATTTTCTTCCTCATCACGACGTCGCTCGCCCAATTCGGCAACAATTGTCACTCGCAGTCATATCATCCTCTGATCCTCTCATATTCGACATTCTCTTCATATCCGTCGTAGGCGGCCCGGTTGCGGATGGGGTTGTAGATCGGTTGACCACTAAGCCATACACTCACGCAGATCTTATTGTTATAATTGTTGTTATTATATGATTGTTTTTGTATTTTTTCAAATGCGGTGTCTTTTTGGTATTTACGTATTATAGTTGTAATATCATTTTTTTTATATTTTTTTGAATTATACTTCTTTTTGTTGTTATATTGCGTGGTTTTTGAGATAACTTTTATAGTTTTTGTTTTCTAATCTGTTGCCTTTTAGTATTATAATTTTGATTCTTTTTTAAAATCCTTGACCGCATTTATTGTTATGGGCTTTTCATACAACTAAAACAATAGGTCTTGAACCTATTATTGCGCCTTGAATTGTTGCGGTGCCAAAAAGGGAAGCAATAGGCCCCTAAAAAGGCAACAACAATAAGAGATTATTCTACTAATGAATAACGAGACCCATCACTAAGCTTCTTACAGTCAAAGAACTGGTCCATCCTTTGCTCCCAATCGAGGTAGGCTTCTGGATCAAGATCCCCATCAAAGATAGGGAGGTCTGCAAATTTAATCTCCTCTTCACAACGTTGTTGGCGTTGTGGTTCATGTTCACGGTCAAAGTCGCGATTTTAATAATGGAATTTGGCGAACATAGTCGTGAGGGCACTCACTTGCGCTTTGAGTTGCATCCAACAAGCATACTATTCCTCATACTTCTCGTTTACTTGCACAAAACGTGACTCAATGTCATCAGGCGTCGTGAAAAGCCCAGCTGCCACACCACTTGATGTGTTTCTTGGGCTAGAAATCATGTGTAGGGATCTAGTTTAGATTGTAGTTTAGATTTCTCCAACTTTCTTGGATATATTTAAGCGTTTCTTGAAGAATCTTGGGACAAAAGTATGCTTCTTAGTTACTCTTGGATTAGAACATATGAATCTTGATGATTCTTTAGGTGAATATCAAACACTTTTATGATTAAGGAACTATGTTGGACGAACCAAGTCAACTGATATAAAGAAAACAACTTTTATGGCTGATTTCAACTAGGTTTGTGCTTTCTCAGCAAAACTTTGCTTTCACGGTAAAACTATACTTCACAATCGAATTCAAAACTCATCTACATTTAATTAATCATGCTGGGCGAAATATATATAGAGTTCATACAATCCTAAACCAATGCTAACTAGGAAACTCTAAAAGATAAACATAAATAACTAACTAGAAGATACTTGATCACCAAGTTACTCCTTTTTACACACTGAAGAGAAACCTATTACCGTCTTTACTCTTAAACCAACATCTAACACTAATAAAATCTAAGCAAAATAATCCTAATATAAATAAAACACCTAATTACATATTTTCCTAACATAACTAGGAGACTATATAACTTGTCCTAACAGAATTCGGACTTGTTGTATGGAAGCCATTCATGCACACATCAGCTTTCCCTAACAAGAATAGGCCACTTGTTCCCTTTTTTTCATAAAATTATTTTTACCAAAATAAACGGCAAAGGGCATGCTTAACCATGAACGATTTAATGGTCCATGGGGATGAACAGTTTTTTCTTTTCTTAATCATGAACCAATAAGAGTTCATTCATGAACCTTTGCTCAATGGTTTGGAAATCAAAACGGTTCATGAAATTGGCTCACCCATAAACCATTGCCAAGTGATGCATTTGTATTTATTGGTCCATAAAACATAAATCAAAATTCATAATTTTTCATTCTCTACATATAAACATCTATTTTGGCATATTTTTCCTCACATTTTTAGTTTTCCAAAAAGTAGGGAAGAGGATGAGAGAGAGTGATGAACCTTTTTCTATTATGGTTAAGAAGTGAAAATGAAAATGATTTGTCAAAATGGTGTAGAGGAGAGAGAAAGGATGAGAGACGGGGATGAATCATTTTTATGGTTCATGAATCAGTATAATGCCTATAATTAATCTTTTTTATGTAATTTTTTTTTCCATACTCTCCTACATTTTTTCTTCTAAAAAACAGAATTACTCATTTGTTCTATTTTTAAAGGATCCGAATCAAAATTTTAATTTGAATTTTCTTATGAGCTTCTCGTCAAATAATTCCCAATTTTATTCTTTTTTATCTCAACAAAATAAACACCAAAATTCTCAAAATCCAAATACGACATCCTCTAATCCTATAGTATAAGGAATACACTTGAGCACAATTTTACCCAATTCCTTCAAACACCAAATTACCAAAATAATCCCGCTACTCATTACATGGATCCACCTCGTATTACATTCATTAGCTCTGATTCCTATAACTCGGACAATCTTTGAAGTGGAAGAGGGGGAAAATGTTAATATCACTACAACTACTAGAAAAGCTACTCGTACTACGACACATCGCAATACAAGCCAAACAAAAGAGAAAAAATATTAGCTTGGACCATGGAAGATGAAACACTTTTAGGAAATATTAATGTCAATTTAAAATATTAAATAAATAATTTATGTAACTAATTATGTATTGGTAAATATTTGAACTATTATTTGCATAACATAATATAATATTATAGAAAAAAAAAATGGAATGCATAAAATAAAGTGAAAGTAATAAAAGAGAGTGTTGCAGAGAGTTTGAGGGATAAAAGGGGTGTTTGGCAATTAGAGTTTTGGAGCAAAAAAAAAGACTTTTGGACCATTTTTAAAGTTTTGACTAGTCAAAAACTCTAAAAGGGGTGTTTGGTAAAAGAGAGTTTTAGAGAGAGTTTTGGAATTAAAACTCTCAAAATGAAAAAGCTCCTATTTTTCTTTAGGAGCTTTGGAATTAGGAGCTTTTTCTTTAGAAGATTAGGTAAAAATATGTTCAATGACTTTTTTGCCTCTAATACTAAACATATGTATTAAAATGTCTATAAATGTCATTTCACACAAACAAATGACAATAAGCTTTTAGCAATCAGTTAATTGTTACCAAACACATTTATAAAAAAAAAGTTATCAAATCAGCAGTCAAATCTGCTGAACAAACAGTTAAAACTCTATGAGCAAACTCTAAACTCTAACAGCTAAACTCTAAATCTATTTGCCAAACAAAGCCAAAGTATAAAATTAGAATGAGTCTAAAACGAGTTTGTAAGTTCGGTTTTCGTTTGGTTTTAGGACAAAACCAAACCAAACCAAACCGAAATAAGTTCTATTTGAAAATTTCCAATCCAAATCCTCGGAATTCGGCTTAGTCCAAACCAAACCAAACCAAACCGACATTTGAAAGCCAAAACCAAACTAAACCGATTTTGTTTATGTTCCAAAATCCAAACTAAATGAAACCAAACCAAAAAAATTTATGTTCCAAAATAAATACTAAACCAAACTGAACTTAAACCAAACCGAAATTAAACCAAACTTTTTGATAAAAAAAACCCCTGTTTCCAAGACTTGCAAGTTTACCAAGTTACAACATACAATGCACCAACTAAAAATGGCAGCAACAGCATAAAACTCCCTAACACTTGATGCATGTTTATAACACTGAATGTCTGAATTATTCTACAAAAATATAACACTGAAATTAATTCCGTAATTTCGTAACTAATTTTAAAAACATTTAAAACACTAAAAAAATATCAGAGAGTAAGAATAACATAGCATAAATCAGAATTTCGAAATTTATCTACCATAATTGTACATAACTGCATATAATTTACCTAATCTTCAAATGGCGAAATAATAAAAAAAAATTGAAAATACATGATCTTCTTCGAGATTATCTGCTTCAATTTTCTTCACGAGTGAGTTTCTTCACTAATAACATAGCAGAGTTTATGCTCTTCGACTTTCTTCAACCATGAGAGGAGAGAGACAAAAGGAAACTCAAAACTTACTGACTTAGTTGACAGAGGAGCCAACAACGACAAAGCTTCAACTTCTTAGGGTTTTACTGTTTTAGTGGTGAGGTAGTGCCTTAGGAGTTAGGAGAGAGAGGAGCAGGAAACCCCAACTTACTGACTTTGGTCTTAGGGGCTTTGGGTTTATGAGAAAAGGAAACCCAAAGTGGCAAAAGCTCATATTTTTCGAGAGTTGAAACGGGGCCCCTACATATCTATATTTCGATTTGGGATCGGTTTTTTCGGTTTTCCTAAATAAAAACCGAACAAAACTGATAAATAGAAAAAAAAAAATTTAGAATCCAAACCAAACCGATTTCATAAAAAATCCAAACCAAATTACTAATTCGGTTTGGTTTGATTCGGTTTTCAGTTTTTAGCCTAATAACTTACACCCCTAATTTGTAGAATTTAATTTGTAGAATTTAAAAGTAGCGGGAAGCTAATACGATACATTCTGGAGTTTGGATTGAGGCGGGGATAAAATCACACTAAATGGGATGGTATTTGCCACCAAACATTAAAAAGGGAAGACATTTAGAGATTGTTTGGTTGACATGAAAATTCATGGGAAGTAGAACTTCCTACAAAAGAAGATAAGGCGAATATTTTTGTTTGACAAAAAAGGAGGAATATTCACCTTCCAAGGAATATCTACTTCCCACAACATGAAGGAAGTTACTTACCCTGCGCCCCCAGGTAAATAGAACTTCACATAATTAACCGAACAACTTTTACCACTTCTAAGGAAATGAAACTTCAAGGAAAATATTACTTCGTAGGAAATACTAATTCCTACATGCAATCAAACAAGCCCTTAGATAATTATATTTACATGATTCACTCCTTTTTTATCTCACTTGTTGGCTAACAAATTATCAAGTCATTTAATCAACACTCATAAGTAATCTATGAAAAAGAATGAGGTGAATGTACCTGAAGATGATTGCCAGTATAAAAGTGAAAGCTGGAATGAGGTTACTCATTGCTGAAGCAAGTGTAGGTGAGCCATATTCAATTCCTTTATATCCACACAGTAGACAAGCAGTCCTGCAAACCCCACCCACAATGTACATCAATAATGTTATAGATAGTCGTTTTACCTTACGCGTTTTGTGTGTGGTTGGCCGCATGGTTAACAAATAATACGTATGTGCACATGAAAGACAAACTAACTATATTAAGAGATATACGTAATCTATTGAACCCCTTTTTGTAGTGCACATGTGAGTTGTCCCACATTAAAGAAAGAGAAGAGAAAATACCACATTATAAGCTAGAAGAGCTATTCCTACTAATGCTAATTGGTTTTAATATGAAACCTCTTTTGGACTTGTGAGTGGATCGAACTCTCCAGCTCCGCATTGGGTTGCCAAGACCCATTATCAGTTTTATTAAACTTATCATAATTCCTTCAATTCGTATATAAGTAACCCCTAACAATATGGTATGTCCGAACAATCTAGATTGAAAAGGCTACATTTCCGGTAAAACCGGTCGTTCTAATAGTTCATGTTTGGATTATTTTGGTTGAAAGTTTGGGTTCAATGTAGATTGACTTTGTTTTATTTCTATCAAGTCATTTTTTCACATTTAATCATTGTTAGTTTCTAAGATGATTTTTTTCTATAGAAAATCTTTAAGATAATTAAAATCAACTACCATAATTTTTAAGTAGGACTAATTCGTTAGAAGTCAAAATCCAATACTTAGATTCAGGCCCAATTTGGTTTTTTAGGGCATAATACGGATTGAGGAACCAAATATGTAGTAATTTTGTCAAAACAAAACCAAGGCCTTGAACTGAACTGAATTGAACTGAACTGAATTGAGAAAAAGTGAAATGTTGACAGTAACTAACTGAACTGAAATGAAAATAAGTCCAAAAGAACAAGGTCTAAGCTGATGGCTAATTATTGTTTGGGTGAATCTCTCTAGTGGTTGACGTTTAAAGATGACCATAACCCCAACAAAAGGTAGTAGTACCCAAGTGAAAGGAGCCATGACACATCTCACAAGTCCTGGTTGTTGGAGATTTAGAGTATTATATAAGGTTTAATTTATGATATGTTATCTGAGTCACTTGGTTATGGTATCGTAACTCGAACAACATATGATATATATATATATATATATATATATATATATATATATATATATATATATATATATAGGGGCAGGATCACATGAGAATGCTCCTTACATGAGAAATGAGAATGAATTTCAACCACACGATTGACTTAGAGTTACAACACTTGTTCATTAGAGTTATACCCCTGAAAAAATTTTGAGCCCAAAAAAAAAAATTTTTTTCGAATTTTTTTTATTCTAATTTTTGTTTTTTAGAGTTACATCACTTTTTCATTAGAGTTACATCACTTGTTCTTAGAGTTATAGCGCGTAAAATCCATTCTCATTTCTCATGTAAGTATGCATTCTCATATGAACGTACTTCTATATATATATATATATATATATATATATATATATATATATATATATATATATATATATAGCATGTTGCATTGACCGTCTAAAGACGAAGCCACAACTCGCACCACGCGAGTCACGTCACACATCGCGACCGGGTGGACGTGGCAGCCCGCACCTCACGACCTGATGCGATGAAGACATCATCCTCAACTCGACGAGTCAGTTGCTGGTCGCACCCCGCGACCATCATCGAACCTCACGACGGTAGGCAGTGCTGAAGCTCGCGACTCACGAGGTATGTCGCGGCTTGCGATATGTTACTATTTCGCATGTTTCGCGTGTTCTCTAACTATTACTCGAGATTTCATTTCGGTTTTTTTTTTCTGAAGCGTTATAGCATGGTTAGAAATACAAGATCACTCGTATGATGAATGAGATGTTATGAAACTCTTTCGTTTATGTTTGCACAAAACTATCAAGATCAAATATGAAAAGTCTTCATCATTACAAATCTCTCAAACTTGATTTCATTAGATAGTGTTCATAGTGAGCGTGACCACTATTGATTTTTCTTTGTATGTCGAATGTGAATTCCGTGTAACCCATGCTCTACAAATAGGGTTGGAATATTACTTTTGTGAAAATACTTCACGCTTAGAAGATTGCTATCTTGTGACCCTTGCGATTTTCGTAGTTTCCTCAACAATCAAAAAGTATTATTTAAAATATGGATATAGTCCTTGAAATGTTTGCGAATTTCACAAACTTGACAAAATTGAAGGGTGATAATTTTCGAAGGTGGCAAAAGATCAAAGCAATGGTTAGTGGGCCTGGTGGCGTTGGTGTTCGTTATTACTGTGGTGGTTGCGACGATGAGAGGAGCGAAATGATTTGTTCACGACGACGAGAGGATCGAGTGTTTGGCAATGATAGGAGAGAGGAGAGGAGGAGTGGTTGGTGTTGATGATTGGTTTATATGCTTGAATTATGCTTAGTTTTTAATAGTTTTTGTGATAGTTTTTAGGCTAATTTAGGCTAAGTTCATTCCTTTTCTTTCTTTTTGTGCATTTTTCCTCCCTTGCTCTCTTTCTTTGGGTGTTTGTTTACATTTCAGGACTTGGGAGCACGTTTGGAGGGTCAATGCACAAGCCCGAGGCAAAGTGTTGAAGAAATGGAGCACCAAGGAGCTCGAAAGAAGAGAAAAAGGAGAAGAAGTGGCTGACCCGAGGGCCCGGGTGTGTGGACCCGCCCGGGTCAGCCCAGCCAGGCAAACCAGCAGCGTCTTTCAGCAGACCCGCCCGGGTCTGGTGACCCGAGGGCCTGGGTCTGCCAACCCGAGGGCTCGGGTTCACTGACCCGCCCGGGTCGCTTTGATTTGGGAAAGCTCCATATTCCTGACATTTTGACCCGCCGGGGTCATGTGACCCGAGGGCACGGGTCAAGTCACCCGAGTGCTCGGGTCATTTCACCCGCCCAGGTCGTTTTCCAGAATCGATTTTGCGATTTTGTTTACCTTAATGCGGGGGCTGTTTTGTAATTTTCTGATTTATTTCTTGTGACTATAAAAGAGGGACTCCTCTTATTTTAACTTAAGAAATTATTACTGGAGATTAGAGAGAGATTAAATCTTGTTTTAGCATTCAAACTCTAGAACAAAACCCTAGGAGAGAGAAAGTGAAGGTTTGAAGCTTTTGGATCTCCATTGTTCATTTATGGAAGCTTAAAGTTGGTAATTTTTGTTTATTTTCTTCTTTTCTTCCATTGTTCTTGCTTATTTCATGCTTTGTTTGTTTAGATCTTACTTTATTAGTTGATTATTTGCATTTTTTCTCTTTTCCTCCATGGTTATGGTGATTAAGTTACTTCAAGCTTTGTTTTGTGTTATTTCCATAATCTGTGAGTAGTAGGGGAATCTTTGGATCTTAGATCTAAGTTAGGGGGTTAACTTTTGGGGTTGAACTTGTTGATCAAACTTGTTTTACTTGGTTTGTTGGGTGCTTGATCACCACTTAACTTACATATTTGGAATTCCTAGTGAAGGATCGAGAGATGAAGCTAGGAATAAACTAACTTTGGTTGCTAAATTAGAATTTCCATGAAAATAGGTATTTTCTAGTTTAGGGAAGCTTGATTAATCATGTTGTGCTTGATTTGGCTAGATTAGTTGCTCATGCCATGAGAATAGGTCATGAGTGACTAATCAAGCTCCTCTAATTAGCTCGAGAGAGTAATTAGAGTTCATATGTTCGTGATTTTCCCATTGTGATCCCCCAATTGTTCCCTCTTGGCATTTTTTTGGATTCTTAGATTGAGTGTTGGTGAATCCCCCTAATCCCCTAGTTTCTTTTATCCTTGTCTTAACTCCTTTGCTTAATTATTCGTTGATTTACTTTGCAATTTCCTAGTTTATTTAGATTTTAGAATCATCGTTAAACTCTCAAAAAAAAAACCCCAAAAATTGAATTAGCTCATTGTAGTTAACTAATTAGTTCTTGACTTAACCTCACTTCCTTGTGGATTTCGACCCTTTACTTGCCCTATATTGGGTAGTTTAGGTATCTTTGACGTGTTTACAACGAGCGCGTCAAATTTTGGCGCCGTTGCCGGGGAAGTAGCGGTTAACATTAGCTAATTGGTTGATTTTGAGACTAAATTGCCTTTTTCTTTATTTTGGTGTGTTTACCTCTTGGTTGTTTTTACTAATATTCTCCTTAGGTTTGTTGGTTGCATGTCACGGAGATTGAGGGGCGATCCAACCATCCCCATCGATCATAATTTTGAAAATACTTTGAGGCAATTAAGGAGAATCTTTAGGGAACGTACGGTCCAACCGGGTGTTGAACAACCGGGTTTTGAGCAAGAGTCTTCTATCTCCACTACTTCTAGCACTATGGGGGATGAGGCTCCTAGAGCATTACGGGATTTTGGGCATCCCGAGGCATTTGAACTCAAAAGTGGTATTCGCCGCCCAACTACTACCGCCAACTTTGAATTTTCTCCGCATTTGATTCACATGATCAAACAAGAGCCTTATGGGGGTATGACTCATGAGTGCCCTCTTGAGCATTTAGCTAACTTCTTGGAGCTATGTGCCACGGTGAAGCAAAACAATGTGAGTCAAGAGTTTGTGAGGCTCAACCTATTTCATTTCTCTCTTGTGGGCAAGGCTAAGAAATGGTTGCAATCTATTCCGGAAGACTCTTTGACAACATAGGCACAAGTTACCACGACTTTTGTGGATGAGTTCTATTCTCAAGAGAAGACCTCCGAAGCTAGGAGGAATATAGCTAATTTCTCTCAAGAGAAGGATGAGACATTGTATGGAGCTTGGGATAGGTTCAAGGATCTTCGAAGATCATGTCCTCACCATGGTTATAGTCAATGGATGCTTATGCAAAGCTTCTATGATGGTCTCCTACCCATGACCCGTGCAAGCCTTGATTCGGGTGCGGGGGGCCAACTAACACAGCTTCCGGTTGACAATATTGAGCCTACAATTGAAGAGGTAGTACGACACTACTCTTGGGGAAATTCTACTAGAACCGCAAGCAAGAAAAGTGCAAGTAAAGGCAAGTATGATCTTGATGCCATTGACCACATCAATGCAAAACTTGATACCCTTGCAAAGAAATTGGAAAAGGTAAGCTTGGCATCTCCTAGCCAAGGTACTTCTCATGCTTTCTCTTGTGAGATTTGTGGTGGGTCGGACCACGCTAGCTCTTATTGTGGTGGGTCTACGGACCATGTTACTTGGGTGAATATTAGGGGTGAGGGAAATCCTAATTTCAACAACCAAGGGAGATGGAATAACAATGTGAGTGGAGGATGGAAGAACCCTCAACCACCCTAACCTTACCAAGTTAGACCACCCGGATTCCATAACCCCCAACAAACATTCACACAACCATCCCCTAGAGCTCCCTTTGAACCAAATCAACCAAAACAATCATCTCTTGAATCCACTCTCCAACTTTTCTTAGCTCAACAAACAAAAACCAATGCCGAGAATGATAGGAAGTTTGGAGACATATACACCTCCCTCCAACAAATGAATGCCCACAATAAGATCATTGAAACCCAACTTGCCCAAGTCGCTCAACAAGTGAGCAATAACTCTTCAAACTCTTCCACACAACTTCCTAGCCAACCCATTATCCGAGAGCAAGCTAAAGCCATCACTTTTAGATCCGGGGCTCACTATGAAGGTCCTAAGTTGCCAACACTTGATGATGCTAACCCCTCCCATGAGAGTGAGAATGTGGATAGTGAGGTTCATAAAGAGATTGAAAATGTCGTTGTGGAAGATATTCATGAGGATGAGACTCCTATAGTTGTTGAACACGAAGCATCAAGCAACGAGCCTCCTCCAATGAAGAGCTACACTCCTCCGGTCCCATATCCTCAAAGGTTAGCAAAGAAGCACTTCAATGACAAATTTGTCAAGTTCCTTGAGGTAATGAAGGGTTTGCAAGTTCACATCCCATTTCTCCAAGCTATAGCTCAAATGCCCACCTATGCCAAATTTCTAAAGAAACTTCTTTCTAACAAGTCTAAACTTGAAGAAAGTTCCACCATTGCTCTCACCGCCGAAGTTAGTACGGTCCTCCAAAACAAGCTCCCCAAAAAGCTTGAAGATCCGGGGTCTTTCTCCATACCATTGAGAATTGGAGATTTGGAGCCAAAGAGAGCATTGGCCGATCTTGGGGCTAGAGTAAGCCTAATGCCACTCTCCACTGCAAAGAAGCTCAACTTTGAGCTTAAGCCAACAAGAAGGGTGATACAACTAGCGGATCGCTCGGTTAAGGTGCCCGTTGGAGAATTGGAGAATGTTCCGGTGCAAGTTGGAAGAGTCTTCATCCCATGTGACTTTGTAGTGATGGAGATGGAAGAAGATTCCCAAGTCCCTCTTATTTTGGGAAGGCCTTTCTTGAAAACGGTCGGAGTACTAGTTGACATGAAGAGAGATGTAATGACATTGAGGGTTGGGGATGAGAAGATGGAGTTTGCTTTCAACAAGAGCATGAAAGCTCCTATTATGGAGGAAGTACACCGGATCGATACCCTTGAGCAAGAAGTGCTAAGCCTAAGGGCTTTAGTTGAAGCAAGGGATCCTCTTGAAGATGTACTACTAGGAGAAGATCAAGAGCATGAAAGTGAAGCTTGGCATCTCAAAAATGCCATGGACAAGGCACCAAATTACCTTCCTCCTAGTTCGAGCTTTGAGATTTTAGAAGCTTCATTGAAAAAAGAGGAGAGGACCACGCCTCCTCCTCCATGTGAGTTGAAACCCCTTCCTCCTTCATTGAAATATGTTTTTCTTGGAGATAACGAGACTTACCCCGTGATTGTCAATTCTACACTCAATGGTCCTTCTCTTGACAAACTTCTTTGTGTTCTAAAACAACATCGAAGTGCCATTGGATATACAATTGATGATCTCAAGGGTCTAAGTCCCACCTTGTGTATGCATCGAATTCATTTGGATGATGGTCAAACCTCCTCTATTGAGCCTCAAAGAAGGCTAAATCCTAACATGAAGGAGGTGGTAAAAAAGGAAGTTTTGAAACTCCTTGAGGCGGGGATAATCTACCCTATCTCGGATAGTAGGTGGGTTAGCCCCGTTCAAGTTGTCCCAAAAAAGGGAGGAATGACCGTCATCAAGAATCAAAGGTGAGCTTATCTCCACAAGATCGGTCACCGGGTAGCGCATGTGCATTGATTATCGTAAGTTGAATAAAGCCACCCGGAAGGACCATTTCCCCCTCCCTTTTATTGACTAAATGCTTGAAAGATTGGCGGGTCATACCCATTTTTGCTTTTTGGACGGTTATTCGGGGTTCTTTCAAATTCCCATTCACCCCGATGACCAAGAGAAGACAACATTCACATGTCCATTTGGCACCTTCGCTTATCGAAGGATGCCATTTGGATTGTGTAATGCTCCTTCTACCTTCCAAAGGTGTATGACCGCCATTTTTTCGGATATGCTTGAATCAACCATAGAGGTTTTCATGGATGACTTCTCCGTGGTAGGTTCATCATTTGACATTTGTCTCTCCAACCTTCAAAAGGTTTTAGAGAGATGTCAAAAGATGAATCTCGTTCTTAATTGGGGAAAATGTCATTTTATGGTTGAAGATGGCATAGTCCTCGGTCATAAGATATCTCAAAAAGGGATTGAGGTGGATAGGGCTAAAATTGAAGTTATTGAGAAATTGCCTCCCCCAACTTCGGTGAAGGGAGTGAGATCTTTTCTTGGGCATGCGGGCTTCTATCGCCGTTTTATCAAAGATTTATCAAAAATCTCAAAGCCCCTATCCAATTTACTTCAAAAAGACATTGAATTCAAATTTGACAAAGATTGCATGCATGCTTTTGAAACTCTAAAAAAGGCTCTAATTTCCGCTCCCGTAGTGCAATCTCCGGATTGGAGCTTGCCTTTTCAACTAATGTGTGATGCTAGTGATAGCGCAGTGGGAGCCGTTTTAGGGCAAAGAAACGAAGGGAAGCTACATGTGATCTACTATGCAAGCAAGACGCTTGATTCCGCTCAAAGGAACTACGCCACTACGGAGAAGGAACTCCTAGCAATTGTGTTTGCTTTTGACAAGTTCCGGTCATATCTTGTGTGCTCCAAAGTGGTGGTGTACACGGATCATGCGGCTATCAAGTATCTCATGACTAAGAAGGATGCCAAGCCTCGTTTGATTAGGTGGATCCTTCTCCTACAAGAGTTTGATATCGAGATCAAAGACAAGAAGGGCACCGAAAACTCGGTTGCCGACCACCTCTCCCGCCTTCCTATGGATGATTCTCATAACTTGGACCCTCCCATCAATGATTCTCTCCAAGATGATTTCCTTTATGCCATTAAGGCCATGTATGCTCCTTGGTTCGCGGATTTCGCTAATTTTCATGCTAGTGGAGTCATACCGGATGACCTCAACTATCAACAAAAGCGGAGGTTCATGCATGAAGCCAAGCACTATGTATGGGAGGACCCATACTTGTTCAAGAGGGGGGTGGATGGTATTTACCGGAGGTGTCTCCCGGATGATGAGATCGAGAATGTAATAGGGATGTGCCATTCATCCCCATGTGGTGGTCATATGGGAGCCGACAAGACCGTGGCAAAGATCTTACAATGTGGTCTATTTTGGCCGAGTATGTTCAAGGATATTTGGGGCTTTGTCAAGGCTTATGATCGGTGTCAAAGAGTTGGAAATATCTCAAAAAGGCATGAACTACCCCTTACAAGCATCTTGGAGCTGGAAATTTTTGACGTTTGGGGGATTGATTTCATGGGTCCCTTTCCCTCCTCCCTTGGTAATCGTTACATCTTGGTAGCGGTTGATTACGTTTCTAAATGGGTTGAAGCAATCGCTTCCCCTACAAATGATGCCAAGGTAGTGGTCAAGCTATTTAAGAATGTGATCTTCCTCCGTTTCGGAGTTCCAAGAGCCATCATTAGTGATAGGGGATCGCACTTTGCCAAGAAATCATTTAAGGCCCTTCTTGCTAAATATGGGGTGCATCACAAAATGGGTCTCTCTTACCACCCTCAATCTAGTGGTCAAGCGGAGATATCTAATAGAGAGGTCAAGCTCATTTTGGAGAAGACGGTAAATCGATCTCGAAAGGATTGGTCTTCCAAGTTGGACGTTGCATTGTGGGCCTACCGCACGGCCTACAAAACCCCTATTGGGATGACACCTTACAAGCTTGTTTATGGAAAATCGTGTCATTTGCCCGTAGAATTGGAGCACAAGGCTTATTGGGCCATCAAGGCTTTGAATTTTGACCTTCAAGCTTCGGGTGAAAGAAGGATGCTTGATGTTCATGAGCTTGAGGAGCTTAGGAGAGACGCCTATGAGAGCTCCCGGGTGTACAAAGAGAGAACAAAGGCTTGGCATGATCAACGAATCATGAAAAGGGAATTCAAAGTTGGTGAGAAAGTCCTTTTGTTCAATTCGAGGTTGAGGTTATTTCCGGGCAAGCTCAAATCAAGGTGGAGTGGTCCATTCACCGTGCATCAAGTATCCCCACATGGTGCGGTTGAGATTTGCAATGATGCAAAAGGGTGCTTCAAGGTGAACGGGCAAAGACTCAAGCTATACTATGATGGTGCGCCAATTCAAGAAGCTTACTCTATTGCACTTGAGGATTACTCCCCTTCTAATGATTGAAGATTTATGGTAGTCAAGCTAATGACTTAAAACAAGCGCTTAGCGGGAGGCAATCCGTTTTTCTCACTTATTTCTATTTCTTTTTCTTCTTTTAGTTTTGATTTACATGGAATAATGGGTTATCACATATTATTATGGCATTTGAAATGCTTGTTATGGTGATTTTGTGATTTGGATATGTTTAGGATTGCTTGGGAGGAATTTTGGAGCAAAGAGATGCAAGGAGAGAAGAAGAAAAAGAACCATGAGGCTGACCCGAGGGCCTGGGTCTCCTGACCCGCCCGGGTCGCTCAATGGGAGCCAAGAAAATTTTCATGACAATTGGACCCGCCCGGGTCACGCGACCCGAGGGCTCGGGTGCGTTGACCCGCCCGGGTCGGTTTTGTGGAAAAAAAAAAAATTTGCTGGTCTTGTGCCGACCCGAGGGCTCGGGTCATTCTACCCGCCCGGGTTGGGATGTCAGGGGGCAAAAAAATGAGATGACCGAATTTTTTTTTCTAACTCTTCATTTTTTTCTTCACTCCTCCTTCATCTTCAACCTCTCAACTCTCTCTAACCCTCTTCAACTCCAAACCCTATCCTCCTAATTCTCACTCAAATCACTCACTCACCACTCAAAAACATAAAATCCCTCACAAATCTTCATCCTCATCAACTTTCCTCCACAAATTTCAACTTTTTCTCCTTCAAAAACCCCATCTCCACCATTTTTCATCATTTTCCCTCTCCTCAAAAATTTTACCACAACTCTCAATTTCATCATTTTCCACTCAAATCTCTTCACAAATTCTTCCTAAAACATCATTCCCCCTCCATTTCTCTCATAAAAAACTGAAAAACAAACAAAAAAAAATTTCACTTTTTTCCACCCTCACCACTAAGTTACGGGATTTTGATTTTTTGAGCAACAAGTAATTCGAAGCATGGAGAGGAGGAATTCAAAGCGGAGTAGACAAGCGGGGCAAGCTAGCTCAAGCCAACCACCACAAAGGGAAAACGTCTCGGGGCATGATGCCCCCGGTGAGTTTCATGATCCCGAATTTCCTTTCATTGTTTTTGTTGGCTTAGAACACTTTAATAGATTCCAAGCCCTTAAGGCTAAGGAATTCGCCCCTACTCATTTTGTTGATGAGACCTTGTTGTCTTTATAGGGGATTCGGGGAGATGTAAATAATATAGCTGACGGATTGAATATGAAACAAGTGTTATTGATGAGAAAAAAAACTTATAAATGCTTAACACTTGAATTCCTAAGCTCATTGGAAATAGCCGGAGAGCAACGGCTTGCGTGCTCAACTGGAGCCGAAGCCGTTCTCAAATTTAGGTTGGGGAATGTTGCTCATTCTATGCCTATTGGTGATTTTGCTGAAATTTTTGGTTTAAAAATTGAATCGAGCACCACTCCCGCACCTTCTTTCAACATTTATGATTGTTGGAGTAAGTTGAGTAACGGAAAGAGTTATGAAGCTAAAAATGCCAATGACTCACTCATACACCAACCAGCTATCCGGTACTTCCGCAAGTTTTTGGGGAACACTATCTTTGGGAGAAAGGATAACTCAAAGGTAAGTCAGTCGGAACTTATGATCATAGGTTCTTACCTATGGAATAAGAAGAAGCTGAACATACCCTTGATGTTCGCCCGCCATCTCCAAAGAGTAGGGACCCCAAAAACTCTCGGTCGTGGGTCGATTGTTGTGGGTGGTTTAATTACCGCCATTGCTAACACCTTAGGGTTCGCCCTAGGACCCCCGAGGTTCCAGGACCGACCCTAATAAACCAACAACACCTACAAGATGCGTGTTGGTTTACAGTGACTAGAATACATTATACTTGGAAGATTGGTAAAATGTCTTCCATTCAACTTCCAAACCGTCGCATCACCGAGATTAAAACAGGAGAAGTCAACTATCTCATCATGGAAGGCGCAGAGGAAGGGACGGAGATCCGCACCTACCATAGGCGGGATCCCCATGAGCTTGCCTCTTCCTCTTCCGCCCCTCCCCCTCCTCCTCCCCAACCCCATCCCACTTATGTTCCCGACTATGCCCCTATTTATGCCCATATAGATAGGCGGTCTGATAGTTTTGAACAAAGACTAACCACCTTCCAACAAGAGATGCGAGAGAGTTTTACCCCCATCTTGCAATTCTTTCATGATAACAGCATGGTCCCTCCCGGCACCCCCTACCCCTCCTATATGCAACCCCCGCCTCCCCCCAAGGGGGAGGAGGACCTTGCCCTTGAGTTGGTCTCTTCCCACCCCCCCTCCCCGCTTGTTCTTCCTTTCACACCGAGGACGGTGTTTGGTTTAGCTTGGGGGGTATTTTCATGATTTGGGTAGTCTTTATTTTATGGGGTAGGCGTTAGGAGACCCTTGTTGCTATTCTGCTTGAATTGTTGTTTGTGATTGTGGTTAAGCTTGGTGAATGGGCCAATGCTTGTTAATATGTGGTGTGCCATGATTCCATTTTTCTTATTTGTTTATTTTCTTAGCTTTTTTAAAAAAAAAATATAAAACCCAAAAACAATTTTCTTTCTTATTTCCTTGTTTTTCCATTATTTCTTTTCCTTTTCTTTCCCTTCTTTTTCAAGCTTCGTTTTTAGTTCAAAAATAAAAAAAATAATAAAAAAAAATTCTGAAAAACAAAGAAAAACAAAAAGAAGTTTTAGTTTTGAATAAAGTTTTGATTTCCTTGTCCAAGGAAGATGCTAGTTGATGATACATGTGGATTCCTTGATTGGATTTTGAGTATATGTTTAGAGGCTCCTTTTGGAAGAGTGTGAGCTTGGGTTGTGGTGCTTTAGGAGGTGATTAACCTTGATTGCATTAGATTCAACCAAAATGAAACCAATGAATGCTCAATTGAATGTCTAGTCTTGAATCTTGACTAAGTTGCTCATGCTTGAATAAATGAAGCTTCAAATTTGCGGTCCCTTGTGTCCCTAGATATACTCATCATGTCCCGAAACAAAAGCTCTAGAAGAAACTTAGTTTTTATTTATCTTTGTATGCAATAAGTGGCACAAAAAGCCACAAGTTCTTATGTCTATCTTTAGTGAGTAACTTCACATTTGTATAGCAAAAATTCCCATAATAAGGGAAAAAGAAAAAGCCAAAAACAGTCAAAAAAGGCGTGAAAAATGAAAAAACAAGTGAAAAAAAACGAAAAACAAAAAGAATAGAAGAATTCCAATAAAAGAGGTCAATTTGTGGATGCCTCCCACACTTAGTGCTATTTTTCTAAAAGTTTCGAGTAGAGGGGAGTCTAAGGCATGTTTGTGTGTCTAGGGATGGTGGACTAGTAGGTTGAGCTTCTATAACACTTGAAGGGCTCTAAATCTTTTGGATAGCTAGGTGTTCTCTAATGAGCGAGTAAAAAGTCTAATTAGGTGTCCTTTTGCAATCTCGATTAATTGCTTTCTCTACCCATAACCTATGAGTACACTTGGAAATTAGTTGTTTTGAAAGTTGCTCTCCATCCTTGCTTGTGAACCATTTCATTGATACTTGACTTGGGCATTGCTCTTGAATTTGATTGAATAAATGGTTGATGAAAACTAGAGTTGTGGGTTTGAAAACTCTTTGGAAACCCTCGCGAGATCCCACTCGCCCTCTAGAGCGATCTAGGGGTTTAAAGAGCTTGTTGCATGTGCTAAATGCAATCATGATTTCTACGAAAATGAGTTAGTGTAAATTATTTATCCTTCCTTCCCTTTTCATTTTCTTTTCTTTCCTCTTTCTTCTTCATTTTGCTTTCAAATAAGTTTTCATTCTCCTACTTGTGTTTTAGTCTATTTTGCTTGAGGACAAGCAAAGATCTAGCTTGGGGGAGTTTGATGATTGGTTTATATGCTTGAATTATGCTTAGTTTTTAATAGTTTTTGTGATAGTTTTTAGGCTAATTTAGGCTAAGTTCATTCCTTTTCTTTCTTTTTGTGCATTTTTCCTCCCTTGCTCTCTTTCTTTGGGTGTTTGTTTACATTTTAAGACTTGGGAGCACGTTTGGAGGGTCTATGCACAAGCCCGAGGTAAAGTGTTGAAGAAATGGAGCACGAAGGAGCTCGAAAGAAGAGAAGAAGGAGAAGAAGTGGCTGACCCGAGGGCCCGGGTGTGTGGACCCGCCCGGGTCAGCCCAGCCTGGCAAACCAGCAGCGTCTTTCAGCAGACCCGCCCGGGTCTGCCAACCCGAGGGCTCGGGTTCACTGACCCGCCCGGGTCGCTTTGATTTGGGAAAGCTCCATATTCCTGACATTTTGACCCGCCCGGGTCATGTGACCCGAGTGCTCGGGTCATTTCACCCGCCCGGGTCGGGTCATTTTCCGGAAACGATTTTGCGATTTTGTTTACCTTAATGCGGGGGCTGTTTTGTAATTTTCTGATTTATTTCTTGTGACTATAAAAGAGGGACTCCTCTTATTTCAACTTAAGAAATTATTACTGGAGATCAGAGAGAGATTAAATCTTGTTTTAGCATTCAAACTCTAGAACAAAACCCTAGGATAGAGAAAGTGAAGGTTTGAAGCTTTTGGATCTCCATTCTTCATTTATGGAAGCTTAAAGATGGTAATTTTTGTTTATTTTCTTCTTTTCTTCCATTGTTCTTGCTTATTTCATGCTTTGTTTGTTTAGATCTTACTTTATTAGTTGATTATTTGCATTTTTTTCTCTTTTCCTCCATGGTTATGGTGATTAAGTTACTTCAAGCTTTGTTTTGTGTTATTTCCATAATGTGTGAGTAGTTCCTTACTAGGGGAAGGGATGTAACCTTCATTTACTCTTTCGATCTTAGATCTAAGTTAGGGGGTTAACTTTTGGGGTTGAACTTGTTGATCAAACTTGTTTTACTTGGTTTGTTGGGTGCTTGATCACCACTTAACTTACATATTTGGAATTCCTAGTGAAGGATCGAGAGATGAAGCTAGGAATAAACTAACTTTGGTTGCTAGATTAGAATTTCCATGAAAATAGGTATTTTCTAGTTTAGGGAAGCTTGATTAATCATGTTGTGCTTGATTTGGCTAGATTAGTTGCTCATGCCATGAGAATAGGTCATGAGTGACTAATCAAGCTCCTTTAATTAGCTCGAGAGAGTAATTAGAGTTCATATGTTCGTGATTTTCCCATTGTGATCCCCCAATTGTTCCCTCTTGGCTTTGTTTATGGATTCTTAGATTGAGTGTTGGTGAATCCCCCTAATCCCCTAGTTTCTTTTATCCTTGTCTTAACTCCTTTGCTTAATTATTCGTTGATTTACTTTGCAATTTCCTAGTTTATTTAGATTTTAGAATCATCGTTAAACTCTAAAAAAAAAAAACCCCCAAAAATTGATTTAGCTCATTGTAGTTAACTAATTAGTTCTTGACGTAACCCCACTTCCTTGTGGATTTCGACCCTTTACTTGCCCTATATTGGGTAGTTTAGGTATCTTTGACGTGTTTACAACGAGCGCGTCAGGTGTTCGTGGGGTGGGGTGTGGTGGGTTGAGAGAAGGAGTGAGGATGAGGATTGAGTGAGGAGAGAGAGGAGAAGTGAGGGGTGGTGCGATGGAGATTATGGTTTGGGTTAGGGTTGAATTTGAGGAGGGAGAAGAGAGAAATTGTGGGAGCATGGAGAAGAGAGATGTGGGCTGAAGGTTAAGGAGGGAGATGAGAAATGTGGGTGAAGGTTAAGCAGGGAGTTCAGCGCTTTATAATGCCCAGCCCATTAACGGATCTGGTTGGGCAATAAACCAGATCATTTATGCTAATTGATCCTATTTGTAGCCCGACCGGATCTGTTATTCGAATTTTTTGTTGCGCACCCACTCCAAATGACTTAACAAATTCGGTTTTTTTAAAACATGATCAGTTTCCTTGTGTCATTTAAGGTTTTTTTTCCAATAGTGATTGTTCATGGTGGATCGAATCGGGAGCATCAAGAAATGTATGCAAGGAGCGCTCTCTATTCAAGACCATCAAGGAGGTTGACAATGGACAAGTTCTTTTCATGGACAATGATTCTACAGCTAATGTTTTACGCATAGGATAAGCAGAATTAGTTTTTTAGTTTCGGAAAGCCACTTATTTTAAGAGATGTGTTGTATGATTTGGAACTTAGGAGAAATTTAGTCTCCGGTGCGACCTTGAATTGATTAGGCTTTAAAATGGTGTTTGAAATTAAACGGATTAATTTATATTATCTAAGGGTAGTGTGTTTGTAGGGCTTGGTTATCTTTGTTATGGTATGTTCAAACTTAGTATTTCTAATGCTTTGAAAGACACTTTGTTTGTTGTTAATGACAATTCTTCTCTATGGCATAATTGACTTGGTCATGTTAACTATAAAAAGTTGTATTCTATGTCTAAACATGATTTGACTCCCTCATTTGATCCAAGTACAGAGAAGTGTAAAACATGCATGTTAACAATGATAATAAGAAATTTTTTTCCAAATAATATAGAAAGAGATACTTCATTGCTTGATTTAGTGCATAATGATTTTTGTGATTTCCAGAGCACTCCTTCCCTAGGAAACAAGAAGTACATGGTAACATTTATTGATGATTATTCATGGTTTTGTTACGTATACTTGCTATTTACTAAGAATGAAGCCCTTGATAAGTTTAAAGTCTATTAAAATGAAGTTGCAACTGGGTGACAAGATTGAACGGTTTAGAACCGATAAAGGTGGTGAATACTATGACCCAACTTATTTTCAATCTATGGGAATTATACATGAAACAAAGTCGGGTTATACCACAACAAAATGGTATAGCGAAAAAGAATAAATAGAACTTTACAAGAAATGGTGAATTCTATGTTATCCTATTCGGGTTTGAGTGATGGCTTTCGAGGAGAAGCTATTTTAACAGGTTGTCATATTTTAAATCGAGTTCCAATGAAAAAGAACGAGGTTACCCCATATGAAATTTAGTATAAAAGAAAACCAAACTTGAGTTATCTCAACGTTTTGGGATGTAGGGCAATTGTGAAAAATGCCGAAACCCAAACTTAGTTGGGTGAAAGGGGAGCTAAATGCATCTTTAAAGGGTATGCTCTTCATAGCAAACCCTATAGGTTTTATGTAATAGAACAAAATGACGTTTGGTCAATTCACATTATTGTGGAGTCAAAAGATGCAATATTTGATGAAGATAGATATTCATCAAATCCTAGACAAAAGGATATTACTCCTAATATCAATGTTCAAAAAATTTATCAAACAAATATTGATCAAGAAGTTGATGAATAAACTCTTGACGAGAATGTTGCATCAACATCATCACCGCCTAGGAGAAGTAAAAGGGCGAGAAAGTGAAATCTTTCGGCCCGGATTTTCATGTTTATTTACTTGAAGGATCAAGGAGTTCTATAATGACAAAGTTTCCATATATATATATTTAATGTGGAAGAGGATCCTTTAACGTTCAATGAGGCTATGAGGTCTCAAGATGCCGCTTTTTGGAAAGTAGCAATTGATGATGAGATGGATTCCATAATGGAAAATAACAATTGGGTTCTAGCTGATTTACCTCCTGATTGTAAACCAATTGGATGTAAATGGATTTTCAAAAACAAAATGAAAGTGGATGGGAATTGATTAGTTCAAGGCCCGTCTTGTGGCTTAAGGTTTCTCACAAAAATCGGGTATTGATTATTTCGATACATATGCACCAGTTGTTAGAATCTCCCCCATAAGGTTATTAATAGCTCTTACGGCTATTCATAAGGTTGTGATCCATCAAATGGATGTCAAGACGGTATTCTTGAATGGAGAACTAGAGGAAGAGGTTTACATGCGACAACCGGAAGGGTTTATCGTGAAAGGTCAAGAGCATAAATTATGCAAGTTGATTAGATCTTCGTATGGGCTAAAACAAGTACCAAAGCAATGGCATCAAAAGTTTGATGAGGTTGTGTTGTCTAATAGTTTCAAATGGGCATTACTATTTACCGTCCGTATTTTTTTCCCATATATCCCTAAACTACCCCTCTCACTCTCTCACTCACTCACACTTCACCCCAACCACCACCCACCCACCATAACAACCACCACCACCACCACGTCAACCACCACCACCACTCTCACCGAAATTTTTTTTTAAGAAAAAGCTACGGTAAAGTAATTTATTTCCCAAAAAAAAAAAAAAAAAATTTTTTTTTTTGAAAAAGCCATGGTAACGGAATTTTCATTGGTGGTAACGGAATTTTCATCCGCTACCATGGTTTTTAAAAAAACAAATTCTTTTTTTGGAAAAACCCATGGTAGCGGATGAAAATTTCGTTACCACCATGGAGGTAACGGAATTTTCGTCCGTTACCACCATGGGTAACGGAATTTTCATCCGTTACCATGGTTTTTTTTTTTTTTTTTTGTTAAAAAATTTTCTTTGGAAAAACCCATGGTAACGGATGAAAATTCCGTTAACTCCATGGAGGTAACGGAATTTTCATCCGTTACCACCATGGAGGTAATGGAATTTTCATCCGTTACCGTGCACTGCTGGCGGTATTTTTTTTAAAAAAAACTAACCACATTCCGTTCCGGTGTGATTGGCGGCGTTGACGGTTCTTCGTGGTGCTCCGGTGGTGGTAGGGGCCCGCGATGGTGGTAGTCGGGTGGTGGTGGTGGTCGGGTGGTGGTGGTGGTGCTGGTCGGTGGTGGTGGTGGTGGTGGTCAGGTGGTGGTGGTGGTCGAATGGTGGTAGTGCTAGAGGTGAGAGAGTAAGAGTGGGGTAAAAAAGGAGGGGTATGGGGGGAATTTTAAGGAAAAAATACGGGCAATTTTTAGTTCATACGGGTGGTAAATAGCGATTGAGTTTCAAATTGAACAATTCAGACAAATGTGTGTATAGCAAATTTGGTGACAACGATTAAGGTGTCATTATTTTTGGAACGGATTTGTCACAAGTTGAGTTGGTAAAATCCTTTCTATCTTCAAAATTATCCATGAAATATTTGGGAGAATCGGATGTCATACTAGGTATAAGGATTAAGAGAGACAATGGAAAGTTGCTCTTGTCACAATCCCATTACATCTAGAAACTGCTCAAGGAGTTTAATGTTAGTGATTGCTCTCTCGTTTCAACTCCTATGGACCCATGTGCAAAATCGTTGCCAAATAATGGTAATAGTGTGTCTTAACTTTATTATGCGAGGGTTTTAGGTTGTTTGATGTATGCTATGACGAGTAGTAGACGTACTAGTAATCCTAGTATATAACATTGGCAAGCTATTCGTCGAGTATTAAAGTAGTTGAGGAAAATCATGGATTATGGTTTGTCTCATAATGGATATCCTTCGGTATTGGAAGGGTTTTGGATGCAAGTTGGATCTCTAATAGAAAAGATCCTTCCTCCACAAATGGATGGGTATTCCTCCAATTTGCTATGATCTCTCCTAAAAATACATGCATGCCTTCAATGTTACTCTAGTTTCTAGTGCGAGATTTCTTGAATTCTTGTTCGGATCTTACTTAATCAAGTTAATCTTGGTTAAGATTCGAAGAACTCTCAAAATTTCGATGTCAAAGTTGTCATCATCATTTCATATACAAAGGTATGTTGACTTAAAAAAAATAAAGTTTTCAAACTTGTTGCGGATTTCAAACATATTTAAGGGCTACCCAGATCTTGTTATCTTCATATCTGATTTTAGGGTTCTATTTTTTTCAGTGAATATCTTTCAGATCTGATTTCATGTGCCCATTTTTTCCTTTGAAAAAAGAAAGATCGTTGTTGTTATTTACTCTTGAATTGAGTTACAGATTTTCACACACTTCCAAGGATGATGTCCTAAGTGACACCTATTCATGTTCTGATTATCCAAATTGCGATTTGGGTCCGGATTGTCAAGGGATCCAATGTTGTTGCATGTGAAAATCAGGTAACAGAGGTGATAATAATAAGTGAGTGACGATGATGATGATTTGTTGGTTAAAATGAAGGATGGTAAGGAAACCACTCGTTAATCATCTTCCCTTGTTGCTGCTCGGCCTATTGTTACTGGTGATCTAAGTGATGAAGAATCATGTTGTTGATGACTGATTAGATGTGTGAGTTATAAGTTGCATGGCATCTATCTCCTTATTAGCTTTGCTAGTATTGGAGTTCAATTATGATGTTTTGATGTTTGATTTCAATGTCAATAATGTTGTCATGGACTTGAATTTTCAATTGGTTATGAATTTATTGAATATCAACTTATAATAGTCTGATTATGGGATTATCAATAAGATTGATGATATTACTAGATAATGTTTGTGTTTTGGGGTGAATATGATTTGCTGAGTTTGCCCTTTTATGAGTACATGTGTTACAGTTTTTTAATCAGTCCCCTGTTATGATGGTTTACGAGTATATGTACTGCAAATTTTTGGATGACTAGACAATATTTGTATTTTGGGATGATTATGAGTCGCTAAGTTTGCCTTTTTATGAGTATATGTCTTGCAATTTCTAAATAAGTCCCTTGCTATGATGGTTTATGAGTATATGTGTTGCAAATTTTAAATTATTAGACAATGTTTATGTTAAAGGATGATCATGAGTTGATGAGTTTACCCTTTTATGAGTATATGTGTTCCAATTCTTAAATCAATCCCCTGTTATGATGGTTATTGAGTATTTATGATTGTGTTTTGGATGAATTTTGCATGATCTTCTTGTGGATATACTAGTTACAATTTCTCAATATTTTTGTCCCCTTCTGGTATTTTGAGTAATCAGTTAGTAATTTTGAAAATAAATTAATGTAATCAATGATGAGGAAAAATGATGCATAACCCACCAATTCTTAACATTTTCATTCTTTATGTTAACACTCATAAGCCACCAGTTCCAAAAAAAAACTGAAGAGGCATTTGAGTAGTTGTGGATTGAATAGAGCCTAAGAATCGTGTGATTCTTGATTGGGGACTCATGAGGTTACATTACAAGTTGATCATCCAAAAATTATCCTTACATTGTAATCTTTCTGTTTTCAATGTGTTCTTTGTTTATGTAGTACTGTGTGATCGTTTCTTATCCAACTTCCTCTTTTATGTTTACGGCGTTTGCCATTTTCAAAGTTTATCCTTACATTATGAGTTCCTGAGTTTGCCCGTTTCAAAGTTTGTGAGAAAAATAGTAAAAAATAAATTGTTGCTAACATGAATATTTCTCAATTCCAATTGAACAACATAAAACAAACCTTATACTGAAATTGCAAACTAAATAACTGTTCTTCCTAAAGTACTTTCTTTTTCGAAAATTTGAAACCATACTTCATGTTCCTGAGATGACATAATTGAGATGACTGTTGTGCATTAATTTGGGTTTGAACTTGATGTTCCATTCATTACCTTCTCCCACGCTTCACTCACTACCCACATGGGTGCCTTCACCTGATCTTCAAGCTTCCCCTCACTTTTCATCTTTTTCTTGTTCACATGTGGTGCACCCCCACATTTTAAAATTTAATTTATGACAAATTGTAGACATGCAGTACCATATATTGCTAAGTGTTTTGTGATCCAGTTCATGATGTGCTTCCAGCATTTTGTCCACATCTTATGGCATTTTCTTGTGCATTAGTGACTGAATAGACCTGAAAAAACCCAGATCTAAGATGTTAAGATCTAGATTATTGGGTGGTTGTTGAAAGAGGATATATGTGAACCCATCTTCTTCATACACTTGTTGCCATTCAAGGTCTTCCTGTGTAACGTGAGCTTTTGCATTGTCCTGTTGGATGAAGATTGTTGGATGAAGATTGTCTTTGGTCCACCATCATCTTATGGCCATTTGGCTTTGGATGCTGAAATTATTTGTTCAATTAGCATCTTCCTGGTGACTTTTTGGTTAACAGACTCCACAATGTTAGTCCCCAAAGTCCCGTTGAGCTTGTTCTTTGATGACCGCTTAGCAGGTTCTTGATAGGTAAATTGGAAAATCTTAATCTTACCATCAAAGGTACACTCACCATCTTCATTGTACCTTGGTCTACCAACCATATCTGTGAACGAACATAACTTTAAGTATGAACTTGCTTAATGATGCAGCCTTATGTTTTCCCTTCTCATTTTGTGCCAAGTACATCCTTTGTGATTTGTTTGATAAGTATAATCATTTTTTATCCAAATGCACAAAGTCATAAATTCGGTAATATTTTCTCTCTGTCAATATGTTGTCTCCCATTAACAAATTAAGAATCCACTCAAGTCTGTCTTGTCTTTTTTTTAGGCTCTTTCAAACCTGGGTGAAGGGGATTTGTTTGAGGCCTAATATGTTCCTTCTTTATCATCATATGGAATGTGCTTTTGGAAACTTGCAGCATTGATGCCAAGCCCCTAATATAGGACTTTTGGCCCATTGCCAAATTTTTAATGCTATCAACTGGTACTTGGATTCTTTTTCTCCCATACAAGTGCATCTTGGTTAATACACTGTCTTTGAGAATTATTCTATGTGTTTCTTTGTTGAGTTCCAAATGCTACTAACACATCCCACTGACATGTTGAATTATGTGGAAGCTAACTGGATTGAGCCATGTTGCAATTTCCCCTCTTTGGCTGTTCATGATAAACAACAGCACTTTAAGTCTGCTATCACTGTTGAGCCTGTTCCGCTTATGATGACTAACATTTTGTGGTGGCTGTTCATTATCTGCTTCTTGTGGTGTTGTATTCATATCAATGTCTGAACCTACTGGTTCATCATTGAGATCCAATGGGAAACCCACCGAATCTTGATAGTCCCCATTATCATTATCAAGCACCACTTCTTCATCAATGTATAGACACCAATCATCAATCAAATTCCAGTCTGAAGCCATGAAGAGAACAAGCAATGAAGCAGTGGAGGGTTAAGGGGGTTTTTCTTTTTTATTTCTCTCTGTGTTTTTTTTCAGTTTGGTGGATAAAATGGCTTTGTTCATTTGGCTCTATATTTGTATGTTTCAAAAGGGAACCAACAATCTTTTTAAAAATTTTAGAGGGAAAAAACCAAATTTTTTGATGCCTTACTTTTGGATTATAAGAGTAATCCATGTACTCTGAATTCTTGTAATCCTATTGGTTGAGGAAAAAAATTAAGCAATATCATTGGTCAGTTATAGTTTATTTGGATTCGTGCACAGTGCTAAATAATTTTCAGCCTACATTTATGCAGTAGTTATGTTAAACAGATAAGAAAAAGAAGAAAAGCTCTACAACTTCTCAGCTGAATATATTTCCAATCTCAGCGTGTATTTTTTATTTCTTTTTACAAATTCATTAACTACAATTGCTATTAACTTCCCAATGTAAAACTTCCATTAACTATAGATTCTACTCATCTTAATAACCGTCAAAAAATAGAATTAGGCTCTATAATATGGGATGGAGCCCATGGAGGGAGTATATAAAAAGTCTACTAGTCCTGAGAATTATGAGTATTGCACGGATTGGGCAAATTCAAAAATTGATGTTTGATCAACAGAAGGAGAACTGAAGAAACGAGGAAATTTGGAGAAGATTTGAAGAATTGAGCAATTAAGTTAGGGGGATATACGGAGAAAGATAGAAGATATCTAGTAGTGATTAGTGCCACGTCATCTGATTAACGGGTTCAACAAGTCATAAAAGGTCATGGGACCACTCTTGGAACACCACAACCAAAAATTCGGATTTTTTCTAAATAAATGAAACTTGGGACTAATATGGGAAGAAAGGCCAAACTTAGGACTTAATTTGACAATTTTTCCACAATTAAAGAATTTCAAAACAACCTTAACCTATGTTACTCAGATTCGGATTAAGCGTCTACTTGTCTAAGTGTTCGATTCAACTATTTCGTAGAAAAAAAGTCAAATTTTAATTTCACAATCTCAAAATGACACGATACACAATTTTTAAGGTAAAAAATGGTGTCGAAGTAACATAGTCTCTATAACTGCTTGTACTTATTTTTCCAAAATTTCAGAAATTGACTATGTAATATGGAATTATTCCTAATCACAATTATTAGCAGTCAGCAAGAAATAGTTTGAGACTTTCACGGTTGAAAGTCTGAAACTATATGGGACCACAAAATCGACAATGACAAAAAAAATCAAAAATACTAAGAGATAGAATATCGAACTTGAAAATCAAATAAGTCAAAATCCATACCCGATTGTTCCAAGGATGAAAAGTTTGCCTATGATCCTAGAACTCAGTGGAGGAAGCAGTGTTCTTCTGCATAAGTCAATAATAAGGGGATTACAATTTTTTATCTGTGGAAATCATCAAATCAAAGAGCAATTAAGAATATAAAATATAGAGAGAGAGCAGTAATTCAAGCTAAATTAAATTAAATTAAATACCTGTGCAAGAATGGAGAAGGGAGGAGAATCAAGGCAGGTATAACATAAGAATAGACAACAAAAACATAGTAACTCATCCCTTTCATAGTTGCAGCTTTAAACAGAGTATTTACCCCAACATTTCCACATTCAAGAACCACCATAGCTGTAAACGGTAATATCTCTTTGTAAAAAAACCCCCTTGCCATTTTCTTCTCAGGCTCTCAGCAAAGACTTAAAAGAGATGATTGTCGATTGATGGTATGATCTCTCTTGTAATTCTTTTTTTTTTTGGAGAGTCTAATTATATTTTTGTATATGTATGATTGATGGTGATGTACAGTATAAAGTTTTGAGCATATTTTATTTCCAAGATGAAAGCGTCACTATTCTTCACTACAGACTAGAGATGGCAATGGGTAGGGTCTCGGTAGGGTAAAGCTAGACCCTTACCCATACCATAACTTTTGGATGTAAACCTCTACCCTACCCATACCCATAGGGTAAAATTTTTTAGTACCCTTACCCGTACCCGTAGGGTCCGATAGGGTCTGGGCAGGGTCTAGGTTCAAAAATGGGTCCACCAAAAAAATAAATACGCTTACATTTTCACATGTATATATAATCTTTAAGCACAGTTTCTTATATTAATTTTGCAATTAGCATACATAATATCACGTACATTCCATATCAATACATATTTTTTGCAAATCCCAAAAGTCTCATACATCAAAATATAAATAAGTATATTTTTACGTGATTGCAATTTGGGGCTAGGGTTCCTAACTGAGGGAGGGTTTTAGTTTTATTGGAAGTCTACTGGAAGGATATGTTTTTACATATATTTATTTTAATTTTTAAAAAATAAAATATATATTTTAGTTTTGATGGGTTTATGGGTAGGGTTTGGGTAAGGTCTGGGTATTTGAGGAGTGGAACCTTACCCTACCCTTACCCGATAGGACCAAGACCCATGCCCATAGGGTCCAAAAAATTAAGACCCATACCCTAATTTTAGGGCAGGGTATGGGTAGGGTCCTGGACCCATTGTCATCCCTACTACAGACTTACTAATGACGAACTAAACCAACTTTAGTGATGAATTCAGGAGAGAGGTTGTCTACTTTGTATATTGTTTAGGAAAAATTGACTGGAACAGTCTCAACTATGGACGTTACGCCATTTTCGATCCCAACTAAGGATTATTTCTGAGCAGTTCCAACTATACATCATTTTTCACAAAAGTGGTTCCAGGAGGTCAATGACCTGCTACAACAGGTAAACATATTCTTTTTCCTTTTCTTTTTTTCGACTCTCATTTTCTCTCTGCTCTAATGGGTCGTACAACCCCTCCCTGCCCCACCCTCAAAATTGTCACCCCTACCCCCTTCGATACCCCCTCCCCTACCACCCCTTCCCCGACGCCAGACCTGGCACCTTTTTTTTTTGGCTTAATTCCTCTTTTCTCTAACCGATTGCTCCACCATAAAAAAACTTTAGTTTGTTGGTTGATTCAATTTCAAGATGAATGCGTCTTTTGATGTTGTTTTTCTGTCGGAATTATGATTTGGGGTTATTTCTCTCTCAATTAGCTGCATTCGAATAGAATTAATTGAACAATTTGGTTGAAGTTTTTTGTGTTTCGATGATTTGTAGCTTTAAGCCATTTTAGTGCAGTTTTGTTTATCATTTGTGGGGTATGCTTTTTCTGAATTGTGGATGTGGTAGGTTGGCAACCTTTTTCAAGAATATGGAGTGTGAATAAGCACAAGCTATAAATGAAGAGAGAGATGTGATATGCGAGTGTTTAGAATGGCAGGATAAGTGGATAACTATTCCTCTTAGTTGTCGAATTAGGAGGTAAACACTATGATTTCGGGTATGCCGAAAGCTGGGTTTTGCGTCAAAGCTCGTGGGTATTATTAAATTTAGATTCTTTTTTAATCATTATGTAGGAAAATGCCTCGCTATGGTGACTATGGTGACTGTCATGGCAATGGTACACGTCTCTATGTTGGTCGCTTATCTCCACGTACTAGGACTCATGACTCGGATGATCTGTTGAGGCGATATGGACTCATGACTTGGTAGGGTTTTTTTGGATTGGAAAAGATGGGGTTGAAAAAAGGAGGCGGATGGGGGGGGAGTTTAAATATGAAGGGAGGGGCATGGTGGGGAGGAAGAATGGTGGCTAGGGAGGGGGAGGCAGAGGGGTAGCAGGGGAGGCAGGAGGGAGGAAAGAGAGGAGGGAGAAGGAAAAAATGTTTAAAAAAAAAAAAATCTATTCAATGGGTAAACAGTCAACTGGGACCGTTATCGTAAAACATACCCTAAAGTTGGGACTGTTCAGAAATAATTTTTAGTCGGGATTGGAAATGGAGAACGTCCATAGTTGGGACTGTTCCCATCAATTTTTCCTATTGTTTAATAGATGAATCAATCAAGATACCCTTGTCAATGCATAAGTTTGATTATTAACACATTTAATTATACATTTCCTCTGTTTAAAAAGAAAGTTCGGAAATTTCAAAATAATTGTGTTGAAATATGTCTTCAATTATGTGACGCTAGGATTAACCAAGCACGGGGTCTCGCTTTTCGATATATGTTGCTTTACTATATTGTTTCTGTTTTGGGTTAGGCTTTCGGCTCATTATGTTTGGAATAATTAACAAGGTACTCCCTCTGTCCCAGAAAGATCTGAACACTTATTGGGACACGTAGTTTAAGGTGATAAGTTGTGGTGTGGTTATCAAATGTTATTTTATTAAAAAAGTAGATGTGATAGGAGTTGGTGGGGTATTTTTTTATTAAAGGAGAGAGAAAGTTGGGTAACTTTTTATTGTTAAAAGGTAGAGTGTGGGCCAAAGATGTGTAAAAGAAATAATATATTAATGGTGAGACCATGTCAAGAATGGAAGTGTTCAAACTAATTTGGGACAAATATAAAAGGAAAGTGTTTAGACTATTCTGGGATGGAGGTAGTAATATATTAACCCTCTTCAATAATCATCAGCTGACAATTCTTTAATCTGTACTCTCACCTAAACCTAATAAAATTAGTTCTCCTTGCTATGTGGACGTAGCTAACATCTTGTTAGTGAACCACGTTAAATATTTGTTAACTCGTCTCTTATCTTTATTTCGTTAATTGCTTCTGTCACAACAAAATGTATAATTACTTGTTTTGACATTGAGTTAACTCTATCTCTCTATTCATCACATATGTCCTTTTAATTTCTCTATATATTTCTCCTTTCCTTGGTTCTTGTACCTTCCCATTAGGTTAGTCTTATTTTAGGACGAAGGAAATACTACTAAAAATTACAAATAATTAATATTTTAAAAATATACATTGTGATTAACCCAATAAGAATTAAAATAATTTTATAGTATATTTTTACATATCTAAATAAGATCAAAGTTAATATATATATAAATATTGTCAAAATTCAATATAATACATCTATTAAGAAAAGGAAAAATTATTAGTCATTTGTCATAACCATACTCTAGATATTGCTAAAAAAAGATATTTGCCTATAGATAAACCATTAGATTAAAGGAGTGCTTACAGAACTTTATTTCAAAAATAATAGATATGTTTATAGGATTATAGTTACAACTTGCGATAAAGGTAATGATATTATTATAAGATATGCTTATATTTCATTTTGTTCTCCTTGTATAGAATAGGGAGGAAACCAAGGATCACCCCATGTGAGAATGAATCTTGGTGTGTATATATATATATATATATATATATATATATATATATATATATATATATATATATATATATATATATACTAGTATTTTTTGCACGCGATGCGTGCGCGAACATCGCGGTGATATTGAACATGTTTCTTTTGTTTTCAAAAAATATGGAACTTACTTTCACTAAAAAAAATCTGGTAGTTTTTTTTTGGGGGGAAATCTGGTAGTTACATTAGAGTTTTTTTTAAAAAAAGTTCTATGACTTTTTTGTCCTCATAAGTTATCCTCGAAAAATAAAAACATAAAGGGTATTTTAGGGAACTCAGGTGGACACCAAAGTCCTCAAGAGTTCCCATATATAATAGAGATATATATACAAATATTTTTTTATTTATTAAACCTATTAAAAGCAAGAACTTGGCAAAGATGCTTATGGATAGTGTTCTGAGTGTATTTTACATGAAATAACTGTTCATGGGGCATTATGTGATTATTGCAATATTTGGGGTTGTTTTTGGACAATCACTCTTTTACACCGTTTCTCCTTTTCCTCAATCCCCTAATTAGTTAGCTTCCTTTTCCTCAATTTATGTCCTCTCTCCCCTCTTTCATGGTTGTGATCTTCTCTTTTTCTCTCTCCTATCTCTTTTCTCTTTCCTTCCCTTCTTCCCATATCTGCAATCTGGCCCTCTCATTTTAGCAAATAATTTGTGGTTCCAATTCTGATGAAGGCTCTCACTGCAATTTACAACAGGATTGCAAATGTTCGTAACCTATCTCTTTAACTCTCTCCATAAATCATGTTCATCCCTTAAACTTTTGTTGCATTTATTTTTTTTGGATTTCGTACTTTGTGGATCAATCTTTTACTGTGAATTTCGATTGGAACAACAAACAAAAAGAGATGATTATTGTTGTAAAATTGGATTGATATATCCCAAATTATGCCTTGATGCTTTAATTTGCGTGTCCATATCTTTAGGGGTTTAATAGTTCATACTGTTGAAGAGGCAAATATTATGAGTTAAAATTTACTTAAATATTTTTAGTGACGAATTAGTAACAGTAGGGTTTTAATAGTTCATATTGTTGAACCTTTTTTTGGGGGGTGTTGTGTATGGTGATTTTTGAGTTGGGGCATATCTATTTTGTTTGTTTGGTTCTTAAATCTTAATGGGCTGCACAACTGCAGTAAATAAATTATAAGAGGGTGACCTTTGCTTTGGTAACCCAGAGAGGGACATCAATGGGGAGAATTAACTCAAAAAAAAGATAAAAATTTTCTTTATGATGGATTAATACGTCGTTTCTTTTAGAAAAAAGCAGTTATGTTCCGATTTAGACTTTCTTTTATGATATTTCATGTTTTATGTTCTTGTGATTATGTTATCTTAAGATCCCTAATTAGACTTTTCTCCTGAATATCATCTCTATAGAAGGTTTGATTTGTGATCGTATATATCTTCTATTATGTATTTGTGCTTAGTTTATAGATTCAAAAAAATTCACCCTTGAATATGAACTCTATGATACTTGCACTTGTATTTTGAAGCTTCTTGATTCTAATCCTATTTCTAATGCCACTATGAGTGAATGTAACGTGTTTTACATGAAGATGAGAGGCGATTACCAGCTTTATTTGGCAGAGTTTAAGTCTGGTGATCGATGAAAGGAAATCTGTTGTTTGAGGATACTATACTGTCCTAAAGGTCTGCTCAAGTTTCAATTTCTTTGAATTAGCACATTCACATTAACTTCTATAAGGTCGGTCTCACCACAACATTTTGGTGCGACCAGATTGCATTTAGGATCTTCAATGAATGACTTTTTACATTGCTGAGTTCCCAGAAGTGAGTTGTTATATTGTTGAGGGGTAACTTATACTTAGAATCCGCAATTTAGGTCTAATGGTTTAATTTTTATTTTGGGTTGTGCTTAAAATATATAATTAAATAGGTCAATTCAAGTCGAGTTCGGGTTATTTGGGTGGCGTTCAAGTTAGTTTCTCAGGTGAGGTCAAAATAGTGTCAGCTAAGGGTGACTTATTATACTATGTTAAGGTTACTTTGAGAAAGTTATTGAGAGGTGAGTAGGTGAGTTGTAATATGTTTAGGGTGACTAAATATCTGGTCTCACCCAAGACTGGTTGTCAAGCATAGTAGTTTGCGAGTGCACATGTAGGCCAGCTTAGAGTTTTCTTCATCCTCTTGCAGGTTTACGTGCTAGAGATGATATGGTAGAAGTAGAGTAGTTTTAGTTCTATCATAGGTTAGCAGGCAAAATTACATAACAGCTAACATTAATCCTAATGTTTTTGCTGCAGATTACTCATAAAAAATAACAGTTCACACAAAAACAAACGATGGGAGGCCATGAACATTGCTCATTGAATCATTCGTAATAGATGTTCCTGATTGGAAAACCACGTAGGAGACATTCTACCTTGTTCAGTCGCTTATAAATTGCAACCATAATTGCTTGGCTAAAGTTTCTGAGAAGATCGTGTTGCACAACCAGAACTCTCAACAGACCAGCCCTGTGATATAAGCCTGTGCATGAAAAATGGTTACGAACGAAAACCGTTTTTCCGGACCGGAGTGACGTTACTGAGTTTTCAACTCATTGTAGGTTATTTTCTGTGTTTTATCTTGTCTTTTTTTTTTATGAAACTATTCGGTAGTATAAAGATAGCACAAAATCAGTTATGTCAAGGATGCTCCGGCAAGAATAAGTTGAAGTGACTCTGTGTAACTTTGCGATATTAGAATACTCTGTATTAATGGGTAATAATTATTGCTTTAATGAGCATTTGTATGTTTAAGAGCCATTTTAGGCTATTAAGGTTACGCATTTCCCGGGTGTTACAATATCCTAGTGAAAAGAACTTGTTGGTGATAGGAAAAACGCTTCATTCCACTTGTCACATGTTACATATGGTGGTGAAACTAACAATGATAAGAGACCTATATCTAGAAAAGAAACATCAGCTGATAGCAAGAAACACATAGTGGTATCGTTTGATAGCAAAGAACTTGAAAGGGTCGGTGCGTGACTCTGAGCATGCAGAGGACAATCATCCCAGTCAAAGGAGAGAGAGGAAATTCTTGCAGATCAGCTGGCTAAACCAAGTGCACGTTTACATACCGCCTCTAGTGGCAGTTCCTGGCTGCAGAAATCATGTTGGACTCAGCTTATAAGCAGTGGAAACAGTACCTCCAGCTAGGGGTGGCAATGAGTCGAGACAACTCGCGAGCTACTCGAGATCGACTCGGTCAAAACTCGGTCAAAGCTCGACTCGAGTGAGCTCGAATCGAACTCGAGCTCGACTCGAGATGCTGGTGAGTCGAGTTGAGCAACTCGATACTCGACTTGAAAACTCGTGAGAAGCTCGAATACCCAATTATCAATAGCAAAATACCTAAATTCAACATTTTTCACCTTATTGTTGCTTTTAACATGAGACACTTGCAAACTACTCGATATCTACTCGGTCAAAGCTCGACTCGGTCAAAATTCGGTCAAAACTCGACTCGAGTGAGCTCGACTCAACTCAAACTCGACTCGAAATGCTAACGAGTCGAGTCGAGTTAGCTCAAACTCGAACTCAACTCGCATCATTGCCACCCCTACCTCCAGCATTTCACAAATCCTGCCAGGCGCCAACAAATTTACTTGAGAAACAACATTTGAACAAATCAAATAATTCTAGCACTCTCAATTGCTTTGATAGTAGTGAACTAGTGATGCTGTTGTAAATGAACAAAGAACAAGTAAGACAACTTTTGGTGGCACTCGAGGCTCACTTTCTGGCTTAGTTGGTACTTGGTACAGATAAGAAAAATGATGTCCAAGCAAGTGCTACTAGAGGTACTCAACCTAGTAAATTAAAGCACTAAAGGGTGATGATCGTTTTGATTCAACCATCATAAATAAGTCTGATACAGATTAGAAGGTGTCTAATACACTTCCAAGAGTTGATATCTCTGAGATTTCCCCTTTGGATATTTCTAACATGGTCTGATTTCATTTCAGACCATGGGGACAGAACAATGTGAGCCACACATTTGTGTTTGTAGGACCCCCATTTCTTTTCTTTTAATTGCCAAAACTATTTTCTTTTGATTTTGTTTATTTACCAAAATTTATGAAATTAATTTCTGAAAATCGAAAAAATAATTAATTTTTTTTTTTGAAAAAATCCAAAATTTTTTTCGGTTTCCAAACAGTAATTCATGTTTGGAAAAAAAAATTTTGAGCAATTTTTTTTTACCCATTTTCTCTCTCCTCGTTCTTGGTGTTCTTCACCAAAAATTCAAGAACACTTCCTTTTCTACCATTCTCAACCGAATTCCTCCCAAATCGACCCATTCTTCCACCTTCTCCCTCAATTTCGATCCAATCTTCCATCTTCTTCCTCCATTTCGACCCATTCTTCACCTCCATTTCGCCATAAACCCTCACCTCCATTGTTGAACTTCACCTCCATGGATTTCAATCTAAACTCTTCACCCGTAGATGAAATGGATGTAATTTGACTTGAATATCTAGCATATAGTAACGAATTAATGATTTTCTATCTTCATTTATGTGTTTGAGTAAGATTAGACTTGCAAATTATGAAAATTTTCCCCAAAAAAAATCTAGGGCTTTAGGGAAAATAAAATGCCGGTATTGGTGATTAAATTGCTCTAAAACAATGCACATCACACTTTTATACGATATTTTGTGGTTACATTTGAGTAGTTCATGCTTTAGTTTAGCTATGATGCAAAAACAAAAAAAAATCAGATTTTTCGCGACCTCCATGGGAGGTTGAGCTAATTTTCTGTCTAAGTTACTGCAGTAATTTGGTAATTACTAATGATATTTTGGACATGACCAAACATAAAGAAATATTGGTAATTACTAAACAAATTTTGGACATGACCAAAAATAAAATTAAGGTCTGTGAGATAATTGCAATAAATCAATGCACTTCACACTTTTATTGGGTTATATTTGATGCAAAGATCATACTTTAGTTTAGCAATTAGATGAAACAAATTTGCAGCATTTTCGGGACCTCCATTGCAGTGGAATGTCACTGGTTTTTTGTGCAAGTTAGAGCAGGGTTTAGGCAATTACTAAATATATTTTGGTCATTACCTAACATAGCCACTATATATGTTAGGTAGTCACCTAATTAGATTAGAATATTACCAAACCTGTTAGGTCATTACCTAAAAAATTTTAGGGCATTACCTAAAATAATAATTGTATTGGAAAATGACCTCAAATCATGTGACCATAACATATATATGATGAGGGAATTGTATGATTAAGATGTGGGTTATTGATAGCTAATCTATGAGATTTTAAGTGGTTAATATGAAAACATTGCATCGGGCTAAAACGTTGCATTTTTTTCCTTTTTCTTTTGCTTTCAATGATAGAATTGAATGACTTTGGTGATATAAAAGGTTCATCGATAGAATGTTTATGTGAACAACGGATTGAAATGGTCGAACAATATCTAAAAAGAATCATCTCCATTTTAGTGCAATGTCACTTGTTTTTTGTGCAAGTGAATGCAAAGTTTAGGTAATCACTATAGATATTTAGGTTATGACCTAATACAACCACTACATATGTTAGGTAATCACCTAATTAGATTATAATATTACCAAACCTTTTAGGCCATTACCTAAACAATTTTAGGGCATTACCTAAAATAATAATAATTGTCTTAGGCAATGTCCTCAAATCATGTGACTATAACATATATGATGGGGGAATTATATGGTTAAGATGTGGGTTATTGATAACATAATCCATGAGGTTTTAAATGGTCTATATGATAAGATTAAATCGGGCTAAAACGTTGAAAAAAAAAACGCCAATATTAACCCCAATGATATGCTTTGAGGTAACTCCCAAACATGTTTAAGAGATTACCAAACCCACTAAGTGGATGATGTTCTCTCAATCTCAATCCTTTATCATTACACAACAAAGCTATCCTATGGGGATTGGACAAGCATGTCACTGGGTCCATTATACCTCACCAAAGCCCACAGACTTGAGTTTTTGGCCCCCATTTCCCTCCTTGTACTAAAAAGCCCAAATTAACCCCAGATAATAAGCTTTTAGATAATTACCAAACATGGTTTTTGCATTACCAAATGTATCCAATAACAATCCATTTCCATTGCTCATCAAATCCATCCTATGGGAATTGGAAAATCATGCCCCTGGGTCCATTAGGACCAATACCTCACTAAAGCCCATATACATGACTTTTGGGCCCCCATTGTTCCTCGTACTAAAAACCCAAATTAACCCCAGATCATGTGCTTTAAGGTAACTACCAAACATGTTTAGGTGATTACCAAACCCACTTAGTGGAGGATGTTCTCCCAATCTCAATCCTTTATCATTACTCATCAAAGCTATCCTATGTGAATTGGACAATCACGCCCCTGCGTCCATTAGGCTCAATACCTCACTAAAACCCTTGTACTTGACTTTTGGGCCTCATTGTCCCTCCTTGTACTAAAAAGCCAATATTAACCCCAATCATATGCTTTAAGGTAACTCCCAAACATGTTTAAGGGATTACCAAACCCACAAAGTGGAGGATGTTCTCCCAATCTCAATCCTTTATCATTACACCACAAAGCAATCCTATGTGGATTGGACAAGCATGCCACTGGGTCCATTAGGCCCAATACCTCACCAAAGCCCATGGACTTGAGTTTTGGGCCCCCATTATCCCTCCTTGTACTAAAAAGCCCAAATTAACCCCAGATCATATGCTTTTAGGTAATTACCAAACATGGTTTGGGCATTACCAAATGTATCCAATAACAATCCATTTCCATTGCTCATCAAATCCAACTTAAGGGAATTGGACAATCCTGCCCCTGGGTCCATTAGGCCCCATACCTCACCAAAGCCCATGTACATGACTTTTGGGCCCCCATTGTCCCTCTTTGTACTAATAAGCCCAAAATCATATGCTTTAAGGTAACTACGAAACATGTTCAGGTGATTACCAAACCCACTAAGTGGAGGATGTTCTCCTAATCTCAATCCTTTATCATTACTCATCAAAGCTAACCTATGGGGATTGGACAAGCATGCCATTGGGTCCATTAGGCCCAATATCTTACACAACCCTATTGACTTGAGTTTTGGGCCCCTATTGTCCCTCCTTGTACTAAAAAGCCCAAATTAACCCCAATCATATGCTTTAAGGTAACTACCAAACATGTTCAGGTGATTACCAAACCCACTAAGTTTAGAATGTTCTCCCAATCTTAATCCATTATCATCACTCATCAAAGCTATCCTATGGGAATTGGACAAGCATGCCACTGGGTCCATTAGGCTCAATTCCTCACACAACCCTATTGACTTGAGTTTTGGCCCCCTTGTCCCTCCTTGTAATAAAAAGCCCAAATTAACCAAGATCATATGCTTTTGTGTAATTACCAAACATTGTTTGGGCATTACCAAACTTATTCAATCACAATCCATTCCCAATACACATCAAACTCATTCTATGGGGATTGGACAATCATAACCATGGGTCCATTAGGCCCAATACCTTACCAAAGCCCAAGTACTTCAGTTTTGGACCCCATTGTCTTTCATTGTACTAAAAAGCCCAAATTAGCACTAGATCATATGCTTTTAGGTAATTACGAAACATGGTTTGGGCATTACCAAACTTATTCAATTACTATCCATTCCCATTACACATCAAACCCATCCTTTGGGGATTAGACAATCATAACCCTGGGTCCATTAGACCCAATACCTCACCAAAGCTCATGGACTTGATTTTTGGGCCCCCATTATCCCTCATTGTACTAAAAAGTCCAAATTAACCCCAGATCATATGCTTTTAGATAATTACCAAACATGGTTTGGCCATTACCAAATGTATCCAATAATAATCCATTTCCATTGCTCATCAAATCCAACCTAAGGGAATTGGACAATGATGCCCCATGGGTCCATTAAGCCCAATACCTTACCAAAGCCCATGTACATGACTTTTGGGCCCCCATTGTCCCTCCTTGTACTAAAAAGCCCAAATTAACCCGAATCATATGCTTTAAGGTAACTACCAAACATGTTCAGGTGATTACCACACCCATTAAGTGGAGGATGTTCTCCCAATCTCAATCCTTTATCATTACTCATCAAAGCTATCCTATGGGGATTGGACAAACATGTCACTGGGTCCATTAGTTCCAATACCTCACACAATCCTATTGACATGAGTTTTAGGCCCTCATTGTCCCTCCTTGTACTAAGAAGCCCAAATTAACCCCAGATCATATGCTTTTAGGTAATTACCGAACATGGTTTGGGCCTTACCAAATGTATCAAATCACAATCCTTTATCATTACAAATCAAACCCATCCTATGGGGATTGGACAATCATGATCCTAGGTCCATTAGGCCCAATTCCTCACCACAACCCTATTGACTTGAGTTTTGGGCCCCCATTGTCCCTCCTTGTACTAAAAAGCTCACATTATACCCATATAATATGCTTTTAGGTAATTACCAAACATGGTTTGAGCATTATCAAATGTATCCAATCACTATCTATTTCCATTGCTCATCAAAGCCATCCTGTGGGACTTTCACAATCATGCCCCTGGGTCCATTAGGCCCAATACCTCACCAAAGCCCATGTACATGAGTTTTGGGCCCCCATTGTCCCTCCTTGTTCTAAAAAGCCCAAATTAACTCCAGATCATATGCTTTTAGGTAATTACCAAACATAGTTTGGGCATTACCAAAGGTATCCAATCACAATCCTTTATCATTACACATCAAACCCATCCTATGGGGATTGGACAATCATGACTCTGGTTCCATTATGCCCAATACCTCACCAAAGCCCATGGACTTGAGTTTTGGGCCCCTATTTTCACTCCTTGTACTAAAATGCCCAAATTAACCCTAGATAATATGCTTTTAGGTAATTACCAAACATAGTTTGGGCATTACCAACAGTATCCAATCACAATCCATTTCCATTACACATCAAACCCTTCCTATGGGGATTGGAGAATCATGACCTTGGGTCCATTAGGCCCAATACCTCACTAAAGCCCATGGACTTGAGTTTTGGGCCCCCATTGTCATTCGTACAAAAAAGCCCAAATTAACCCCAATCATATGCTTTAAGGTAACTACCAAACATGTTCAGGGGATTACTAAACCCACTAAGTGGAGGATGTTCTCCCAATCTCAATCCTTTATCATTACTCATTAAAGCTATCCTATGGGGATTGGACAAGCATGCCACGGGGTGCATTAGGCCCAATACCTCACACAACCCTATTGACTTGAGTTTTGGGCCCCCATTGTCCCTCCTTGTACTAAAAAGCCGAAATTAACCCCAGATCATATATGCTTTTAGGTAATTACCAAACATGGTTTGGGTATTTCCAAACGTATCGAATCATAATCCATACCCATTACTCATCAAAGCCATTCTATGGGGATTGGACAATCATGTCATTGGGTCCATTAGGCCCAATACCTCACCAAACCCCATGGACTTGAGTTTTAGGGCCCCATTGTCTCTCCTTGTACTAAAAATCCCAAATTAACCCAGATCATATTATTTTAGGTAATTACCAAACGTGGTTTGGTTATTACCAGAATTATTTTGGCTATTACCAAACCTATTAAGACATTGTTATCTCTTACATGTTGTGGCTTTATATTTCAATTTGGCCTTTTTGGATTAACACATTTATATAATATTGATTAAATTGTACTTAGTATTATTTAGTTCAATTGTTTATTTTTCAATACACTTTGGAATTGGTGGTTTTGAGACTTCTCTTAGTTTCTGTCACGTTTTTGGTAATTACCAGAACTCTATTTAGTAATTACCTAAAGTGTCTGGTCAGTCATCTTCTCCCAACTTCATCTTCAACCTTTCGATTTTTTCTCTCTCCTCGGAAATTCTTCATCTAGTTTGACAATGGTAATCAATACTCAAAAAACGCACAATTCGGTCCCAAATCGGTGGTTTCCTAACATCTTACAACAATCCAAACCATGTTTTTGTTAAATTCATAATGACCTAGAATTTTGATTTTGAGTTTCTTCATTTTGAAACTCAAACCTTAATTTCCATGGATATTCGGGCGTTTATGGTCTATAGACGATCATCAACTTTATGTTTCTTCATCTATTTAATGGATTTGCAAATATGAAAGAGAGGAAAGCTAAGTGAAAAAAAATTCCCCAAATTTTTCCCCGAAAATCGAAAATTAAAACTTCGATTTCACAACTTCTCCATCACAAATTCATGATTTCTTCATGAATTCTTATCATTTCATGGAAAGAGAAGGTCCAAGTAACAAATCTACTACAAATTCGAGAAGAATCGAAGATCCATGGAAGATTTGAGGGAGGAAGGGGTAGAGGAGAGGAGAGGAGAGAGAAAATCTGGGTAAAAAAAAAAAATTCCCAATTATTTTTTTGGCCGAAATTTTTTTTTCGGATTTTTCAGAATTTTTCAAATTTTTTTTCGAAATAATTAAAGATATTTTCTGAAATTAGAATAAATGATTTTGGTATTTTCTAAAATCATTTCAAAGCAAAAAAGAAAAGGCAAAAGAAAGCATATGTGGGTGGCTCACATTCTCTGTGGGCCCACATTCTCCATGGTCTGAAAATTTTCAGACCATCTTAGTATTTGCATTCCCCTTTTATTAGAAGTGTTGATTCGTTGAAAGACTAGCAAACTGCTAAAGCTGCTCTTACTGGAGTGCGCTTAAAAAAAGAAACAACAAGAAATAGGGTTTTTCAACAAATAGGGCTTTTCCACAATAAAACAGTTGCCTAGTGTCTAATACAATTCCACACTACCTTATGAAAATGGTGAAAACAAATACGAAAATGGAAGGATAGTAGATTAGATGGGAACATAAAGCATCGAGAGGATATATTCTTAATAACTCATAAAATTATAATCTATTCCAACAAGAAATCCACAATGAAATTGGTACTATCTACATGCATCATTATGAGTGATAGGTAATATGAACAACAATCCGAAGGATCTTCTAAACAGACAGACTATTTGCATCTTAAATTTATCATAAACCAAAGCTCAAGATACAAATCAATATAATGATCACAAATCAAATTAACGAATCAAAAAAAAAAAAATTGAGCAACCCCATTACCGAAATTATACATTGAACATGATCAATTATAAAACAAAACCAAAAGATTTGAACAATAAGATTTAAACGTCTAGAAAATTCGAATAAAAACTAACCGCTTGGATAGATTATCAAAACTAGCGGTAACTCTGCCACATCATGCTACCACATTCAGGCTGGCGCATTAGCGGAGAGGGCAGCAGTGCCAGCAGCAATCCACGCAGCTCCGATTATGGCAGCGGGAGTAGCACGAAACATGAGAGAAAGGGAGATGCAAGCGGTGGAGAGGAAGTAAAACAAGATTAGCGGCGTCGCAATCACTAATAGAATAATATTATATTTCTGCGGTTTTTTAGAGGTATATTGCTGCGAATTATGCACCGCCGCAAATCAAGGCACATCAATAGGTTCGATATGTTGCTGCGGTTATAGGGTAAACCCGTAGCAATAGGTGCTGGTCAGAAAAAAAATTCATTTTTTTAAAGATTAAATCATCTAGTAGTTCTCTCCATTAGTGCTATTAGAGAGCAATTACAACACAACAATAGCCACAAGGCCACAAGAGACAAGTTACTACAAATTGAATTCATATATTTAGTCGAAATTATACTTTTACAAACCCTAATTAAAAGAAAAATGAATGAGCAAAACGAAAATAAAAAACAAATCATATTACAAATCAATCAAAACAAAAGACACGAATAAAATGAAAACAAAATTACAAAGTCTGGATTACGAATAAAAGATACAAAAAACAATCAAATGAAAACTGAGAACCACCACCGCTCACCTCGAGGCATCAACAACTATGAGAATTACAAAAAAAAATTGCAAAAACAAAAGAGACGAATAAAAGGGCAAAATAACAATTTTTTTTTACAAAAACAATCAAATTAAACCGAGAACCATCACTGCTCACCCCAGTGAGCTCGATCGACAAGCCGACTACCACCATCGCTCAGCCCCAGCGAAATCTATACAAGTCGTGAGTGAGGAAGACAAACCCGAGTCGACTACCATCGCTCATCCTCAGCGAAGAAGACTCATCTAGATTTATCGAAAAAAAACTATCATGGTGGTAAATCTCATCATCTTCGAAAACACCAACAGCAGGAGCATTGTGGTAATTGCAGTTTTTTCGAGACTTTCCATATCTATTATTGTGGAAGAAAAACTTGTGGGATTTATGACTAGCTAAAATCCCAGAAAAGGGGGTAGAACTTGATGAACTTGATGTAGCATGTTGCTTTAATTTTCTGGATTTGTGATTTATTGCGAGTTAAAACACCAAAAGTGTAAGGAGAGAGGATGAGGGGATGACGGTGCGAGAGAGGACTGAGGAGAATAGGGGATGAGGGAGGAAGAGAGGATGAGGGAGGGAGAAAGGAACGACATATGAGGAGATGAGAGAGGAGAGAGGATGAGGGAGGGAGGTGTGAGGAGAACAATAAGACTGCCGAGTAAATGAAGAAAACCCTAGGCTTTGTTTTAAACATTGGAAATATTGTTGCGGGTTCCTTTAGAAACTATAGCAATAGATAAAATATAAAATATATTTTAATCTATTGCTGCGGTTTATGTAAAAACCCACATCAATAATTACTTTTGCACGCTTTTTTTAATTTCCACGCGGTCAATTGCTTCGTATGGATAAAACTGCAGTTATTCAATAGTAGCAATATATAATTATTCTACTAGTAGATGGCTTCGGCGACCAAGGGTGGTACGAGGCGGCAACACAGGTAGGAGGGACGAGAGAGAGAGAGAGATTGAGGGTTTGAGGGGTTTACTTTCGAATACCCGGAAGTAATGAGGAACGCAAAACCGATTTTGAGAGGTGAAACAAAAGATTGGTTTCGTATTTGGGCCAAATATAAAAAGCAGAATACAATAAATATTTAACTGTGTATTATGGAGTTTTATTTCATAAAATTAATATAATAACACCAAAATAGATTAACTTGTATATAAAATAAACTTAGAAATATGACTTGGTTCATATAATTTTTTTTAAAATATTAACACTAATTAAATAATAGATTTATTTAGTAATGACAAAATTAAGATTCATATTGCAACCCAAATAAGATAAATATATTTGATATGTAATTAAATTGATAATTATAATTAACATTGAATAAATGCTTTTTAAAAAAGAGTTCAATAGGTAGTGTTAGTGTGGAAATTAAATAAACATGCAACACAATAAAAAATTATCTAAAAGATTATAAGTGTTACTTTAAAAAATAAAGTGTTGCCATGTAAAATTGAGATGATACATATTAACAAGTTCAGCTTAAAGACTTACATATCAAAAAGTGTTACCTTAAAGAGTTAAAATGTTACCTATAAAAAAGTGTTACTATGAAGCATTACATATCAAAAAGTACTGTTACCATCAAAGTGTAACCTTATAAGTATTACCTATTATAAAACTATTACAATTTACACATCAGGAAAGTGTTACAAAAGTGTTACATGTATGTCAATGAAAATTGGATCTCAAAATGTGTTACCATAGAGTGTTACAAATTACAATAGGTCAATTACGTAGTAGTGAATGTGGTCATGAATGGAGAAAGGAGGCAGCAGCACTGGCCAACATGAGGAGAAAGAGAAACCTAACATATGGCAGATTTCAGTCAATAGTAAGGGTATTTCAGTAAACTGTCAATCATTGGAGGTTTCTGAGAAATTTCCCAAACAAGAGGGGTAATTTTAGAATTACTTCAAACCTTAAGGGTACCTCAGGAAATTTCTCTTAAAAATTATAGAAAGTGTATGATGAAACTATATAATAAGACAAATCTAACAAGATACAATATGAGTATATTTTTTCTTATGTATAAATTATAAATAATAGAACAAAGTCAAAGCGGATTTTGTGAATATAGTAAAAAATCAATATGGTATAACGAAAAACCGAAGGAAGTATGACATATATAATATATTTTCTATAACAACAAAAACAAATCTAGCAGAACAAAACACAAATTTTATTTGCCAATAAAATTCGCCATTAGGCACATTTTCGAATAGTTATCTCAACATAAATTTCCACAAGTGAATCTGTCGCTCCATCAAAAATTTCAAATTAATAACTTAATAGACTATAGGCGAATAGTTGACAACAACTAGAGAAGCAACTAAGACACCGGATTATTAATATCAACTCTTTGAACAATCACAGATCTTCAAGCATTTACAAGACCATTAAAAAACTCATCAATATATGGGACAAACGCTCCCATAGATAGACAAACATAAAAAATATAATCCACTAAATGCTTAAAATAAATAAGAAAATTAGGCTTAACATCATGAGAAATGGTGGATGGCAGGGCTAAGGTCTTTTATGTTAGAGAGGAGAATACTTTTTATTTCTTTATTATTTACTAGTAAGTCATATTGTTAAATTCTAGTAGAAAAAATGTCATGGGCTGCATTTGTTATGGGGTTAACGATGCGTTATTCAGTTGCAGCACTTGGCGTAATAGCCCATGACGTTTTATAAGGGCTGCATTTGCAAACGCTGCTCTTGACATCGCAAACTTTTTTTTTTTTTGAGGAAGACATCGCAACTTTTTAGAAAATAGTATATTTAGAAAATATGACGACTATTTTTAAAAAACAGCATAATTCTTTACTTTTAAAAAAACAGTAGAAAAAAATGTCATGGGCTGCGTATGTAAAAAAAGTTCCCTGTAGGTATTCCCTTGGGAGGGTGTTCTAGTTTGACTGCTAAGGTTTCCTCGTGTCGGGGTTGATTCTCGAGGCTTCCTCGGGATTAATGTTTTGATTCATCTATGGCATCTCAATCTAGAGAACCAGATGAAATTAATAATTCGATCGAAAAACACAAAAACACAAAAATATAGTCTTTGGCCCAGGGGTTAAATATGGATACTTCCATACAAAAAAATAAATAAATCGAGATGACGAGGACGAGGCTGTCAACTGGGTGGACGATGGTGAGGATGATGATGATGCACGAGTTGAACTAGGGCTCGTGGGCAAAATATGGACAAAGCGCAACGTTAATGTGAATGCGTTCATGGCCACGATGAAGAATGTTTGGCATCCAAGTCATGGTGTGGACATCAGCAGCATTGGAGAAAATACTTTTGTCTTCGAATTACATCACTGGCGTGATAAAAGAAGGGTTGTGGAAGGCTAACCTTGGCACTTCGACAAGCACGCCATTATTATGAGCGACATTGAAGATAATACAAAACCCTCTGATATGATTCTTTATGAACTGCCTATGTGGGTGAGGGTTTATGATCCCTTTCAAAGGAAGGTTAAATGTGATAAATGTGGAGGCAATTGGGAATAAATTGGGGACCTTTGTGAAACTGGATAATTCCAGATCTATGGGCATTGATAAGTCTATTAGATTGAGAATTAATGTTGATGTTAGAAAACCTCTTGCAAAATCTGTCAAAGTTAAGATGCATGGAGGTATCGATTAATACTTTAATGTTATATACGAAAGGCCGCCTGTGTTTTGTTATTTCTGTGGAAAGCTAGGGCATGGCCTTAAGGACTGCTATGAGTGTAAGGAGGATGATGATGCTCAACTAGAGTTCGGAGGGTGGTTAAAGGCTTCACCGTGGAAGCGAAGTATGGTGGAGGAGGATAAAAAAGAGGGGAAGGAGTGAAACCAGTTTGTGCTCGTGAGCTCTTCATCACCAAACCGAAAGCTCAAGGGCAAAAAGTAGTGCTGAAGCAAGTAGATGAGGTGTTACAAAAATTAAGTGAGTGTGAGATAGTGGAAAAGGAGACACAGGGGAGTGAATCCTTGAAGGAGAAGCCGGTGAGGCTGTGTGCTCAGCCTACTATACTGGAGGTGTAGGGAGAAAAAAGTATCGGGGAAGGGCTGAAGTTTGTCGATGTGGAGGGGGAACAAGCAGCACAAGTGAAGAGTGATAGAAGTGTAACAATGAGTGAGAATGTGGTAGATGTGCATTTTTATGGGGGTGATATTATCATGAATGATAAACACTCTATTCAAGGGTGGAGGAGATTAAAAAAGGATGGAGAAAGAGAGACAAAAAAGGAGAGTAAAATGACTGGGAAGAGGAGAAAAAATAAAGAGGCGGGGGAGGAGGGTATGAATGTTGTGGCTGCGGTTTCCAAGAAGAAAATAGAAGATGATGCAGTGAGTTTGATGTGTGAGAAGATGGATGAAAATGTTGTGAATGTGACGAGCCCCACCACATGGGCTCTCGGTGGTCAATGAAGAACACCCTTTCATGAAACTGTCGGGGTTTGGGTAGCATCCCGGCGGTCAATGCGCTACGACGCATTGTGATTAATGAGCAACCCTTGTTGATTTTCTTACAAGAAATAAAATTAAAACAAGGTGAGATGAATAGACTTTGTAAAAAACTTCGAATGAAACGCATGTTGGCTGTAGATTGCGAACGGGAAGGGAGGAGTAGAAGAGGAGGTTTGGGCTTGCTTTGGAAGGAAGAGTGGCAGGTTAGCATTACCTCGTTCTCAAATCACCATATTGATGCTTTAATATCCAGTGATACTATGGAGGATTGGCTATTCACCGGGGTGTATGGGTGGTCGGAGGAAGGAAACAAATTTAAAACATGTGGCCTTCTGAAGAGGCTCTATTTTGACTCCACTACCCCATGGGCATGTTGGGGTTGTTTTAATTTGATGATGTGGTCTAATGAAAAACAAGGAGGTAATAGCTTTAAATATGATGATGCTGCAAATTTTAGATAAGCTGTGGAGTTTTGTAGACTCGAAGATCTTCACTATGTTGGCCATCCCTTCACATGGACTAACAATCAAGGTGGAGAAAAAACATACAAGAGAGGCTTGATCGTTTTCTTGCGAACCAAGCATGGAGGGACGTCTATGGGGGCTCTTTTGTGTCGCACCTTTCAAAGAGAAAGTCGGATCATCTCCCACTTACTCTTAGAGTGCGGGAAAACATAGCTACGCCTAATGCAAGAAGGAAGAGGCGATTATTTCGGTTTGAAGAAATGTGGACCCAGGAAGATATGTGCGAAGAGGTGATAAAAGAAGCTTGGAGTGTCAGGGATGATGTGGGGGGCAGCATGGCGCAAACCACTAGAAGGCTCCGTGCTAATGACGAGATTGATATGGATCCGATGATTGACAAAGTTCCTGCAAAGGTGCCTCAAACTATGAAACAAATGCTTGCTGAACCATATAGAAGAGAAGAAATCATAGCTGCGCTCAAGCAAATGCACCCTACTAAAGCACCTGGGCCTGATGGTATGTGTGCTCTCTTTTATCAGAATTACTGGAACATTGTAGGTGTTGATATTAAAAATAAAGTTTTAGACATTCTGAACAATGGTGGGGATATCAGGTCTCTAAATTAGACTCATATTGCTTTGATACCGAAAAAGAAAGTATGTGAGTCTCCTGTTGATTTTAGGCCTATTAGTCTCTGTAATGTCTTGTACAAACTTGTCTCAAAAGTGCTTGCCAATAGACTTAAAAGAGTTCTTCCTCTTATTATTCATGAGTCCCAGAGTGGTCTTGTCCCGGGCAGGTTAATAACTGATAACATTTTGGTGGCCTATGAATGTTTTCACTATTTGAGAAAGAAGAAAAAAGGGAAAGAGGGATACTTGGGGCTGAAGCTCGATATGAGCAAGGCTTATGATAGAGTGGAGTGGTGCTTTTTGGAATAAATGATGATTAAACTGGGTTTTCCTATGGCTTTTGTGGATTTAATTTTTGAATGTATTAAATCTACATCTTTCTCCATCTTGGTAAATGGGCGACCCACCAGGAATTTTCTCCCAACAAGGGGTCTTCGACAATGGGACCCTCTCTCCCCGTTTCTGTTCATTCTTTGTGCAGAAGGTTTGTCTTCCTGATAAGAGGTTTTTTAGTGTGTCGTTAAGGCACCAAAAATCGCTTTTCAAACTATATTTATAAAACCTAACAAGCAATTACTAAGAACGTAGTAAAAGCAAGTCAAGGGTCGATCCACAGGGAAAATGGGATTAATTAAAGTCTATCAAGTCTAAATTACTTAATTGAAGGGTTTTTGGGGGGTTTAAAATGATTTAGTATCAACTAATGACTAACTCCTATCAAAGTACTAGCAAGTAATATGAGATGAAAATATGAATAAGGAAGACACTAGAGTTAAGGTTACTAGTATGGATCAAAGTGGACAACGATTATTAATGCAATTGTGATTCAAAGGCAACGATTACGCAAGGTTTAGTTTTCCTCTAAAATACTCGAGTCCTCTCTCGAATGGTCCTCAAGAATAATCACTTAATCAATCAACTAAATCCTCTCTCGAATGGTCTTTAGTCAATTGATTAAGAGATTCGATAAATTCGGAAAACCCCTAGTAAAGGATCCCCTTAATTTCTACCCAATATCTTGGCCTAGAAATTAAGTTGATTCTTGGGGGTCATTAAAGAGTTCAAAATTCGATTTAGGAACATTTGAATTCAAAGTACCAAAGCATAAATGTGATCAATATCTATCCTAAGGTCTCAAAACACCAAGATCAATGCACAAACGTCTTTAAATCATCACAATCACATTAACAATACATTTAAACCCTAATCCATACTTTCACCTTAACCCTAGATAAGAAACTACTCACTAATCATGGATTCTAGGCAATTAAACACAAAATCTATGACTAATCTAAGGCTAAACATGATTAAGAGATAATTTAACTAATAGAAATAACAATTATGAGATTGTGAGAATGAAGATCTAAAAATAACTAAGAACAAGAACAAACACGAAAAGAATGCAATAAAAACTGAATAAAATTGAATAAAAAGCACCTTCAATGTTATCGGAATCACAAGGTATAATTAATAAATATCAAATCTCGATAAAAACTAATTGTTTTACTCTCCAATGTCAGCCCTAATAATATTCTCTGAACTCTAAAATAAAGCATAAGTCAAAAACAAATCAACTCTTGTTATTAAAACACGCATTTCTTTCTTCGCAGATTTAAATGGTGCGGGCGCACCAAAATCAGGTGCGGGCGCACCAAAATCAGGTGCGGGCGCACCATTCTTTCTGATCTGGTCGGACAGTTCAACTTAAAACGAACATAACTTCTTCGTTTTTTATCCAAATCAAACTTATGACCAGTCGTTGGAAAGCTATCGATACAAGCTTTCACCTCCAACTGGAATTACCTTCATCCAATTTGTGGTTTGAAATTTATGTTCATTTGAAGGTCCCCATACAAGATTTTATGGCACTATGTGTTCCTTTGTGCGAGCGGACATGGGGCATGGTGCAAGCACACCATTTCTCAACGTGTGCTCTATTTTCATTACTTCCTTTTGCCAACTCTACAACTCATAGCCATCTTAGGTAGTTCCACCTATATTAAGAACATGGCACACCAGGGTGAAAGCAAATGTACTAGAAATTCGGTCAAAAATGACTGAAAATCTAGTAAAATGTCACTATGATCAAGAATGATCAAGTGAATGAAATAGAAGGGGAAAGGGAGAAGAAAGAGGGAAGAAAGGGGAGAAAGAGGATCAAAATGAGCTAAAAAGGAGTCCATAAAGTGCGTTTGAAATGCACTTATCAAACTCCCCCAAGCTTAGCATTTTACTTGTCCTCAAGTAAAACAAGAATGAGAAAAAAGAAAGAGAAGAGGAGAAAAAGATGAAAAAGAAAAATCATGCAACAAACTAACCTAAATGCTCTATATGCAAAGCTACAAACATGACATGCAAGCTAAATGAGTTCATAATAAGATTTAGGAGACCAAACAAACACAAGAGGAAAGATGACTAGGAAGCACAAGAGTGACTTAATGGATCTAATCCACCGATCAACCCGAGTCCCCTTGAAAAATAGGCTTTCTAAGAGTGATTTCTCACTCTTCTCCACTTCCAAGTCCCGAGTTTAACTCCCCCCTAGGGATGCTCAACCATAATAGCTCGCCTCTACCACATTTTGATGACCCTCATCATGACTTGCACAAAATCTCACCCGCCACTACTAATTGACCAAGTTCAATCTAGAAGTCAAAAGGGACTTTTATTGAGGTTGTAACGGGGCTAGGCTAAAGGTGTGGATAACAATTTAGGAATGTGGTGCAAAAAGGGTAAAGTGGAGTAAACACTAGGGGTAAAAACTCCCCCAAGCTAGTCCAAACACCAACTCAAATCGAAATCTCACACATCTTTGATTATCACTTTGATTTTTACTTTTTGGAACACATTTTTTTTTATTTTTTTTTCTCAACAATTTGCTCTTTCTTTCTTTTCAATAGAAATCCAAATGAAGCATTAAGAGCATTCTTTCGTTCTTTTATTTCTTCTTTTTCTTTCCTTTCTCATAATTTTCCTCAACTTTTGCAAATATACACACACATTAACTCACTCTCAACCAAAGACTTAGTATCAAAACAACTCAACTCAACTCAACACAAGCTAGACATGTACTCCACTTTGGGGAAAGTTTGGCCATGACTTATTATGAGGGTTAAGCAAAAATAGGATAGAAAGGCTCAAATGGGTTGAGAAGCGGATAATTATGCAGGTATAAAAGCTTTTTGGCTTTTGAGCTCCTATTTGTAGCAAAAAGAAAAGCCCTAAATCATTCTTCTAAAGGCTCGATCTTATGCAATCTTGGGGAGCTAAAATGCAAGTCACAAGTTAGGCGATCAATGGTGAGGGTTGTAAATGAGTCTTACGAGGTTCGTGGCCCTCCTTTGGGGTTCGCCGCACAAGGGACAAGGCAATCCAATCAACCAACTCGCCTAGTTTCAAAAAGACTCTACCAAAAGTTATCGTTCTCAAAGATCACCTAAAGTCACACCAAGGCTTCTAAAACCATCAAGTCGAATGCAGGGAAGGTCTTCCAATCAAATTATGAACACTCTTAGCCACAAATCATGCATGCAACCAAACTAATCTAAATGCATAAAAATGGAAAATAAAAGTACGAAAAGAGAAAGAAAATCTTTTTTTGTTAGTTTCTTTTATGCAAACCTAACATGCAAATACACTAATATGAACCTAATTACAAAAAGGAGGAAGAAAATGTTGAGATAGAGAGAACACATGCTAACTCCCCCGAGCTTAATACAAACTCCGTCCTCGGGTTGATAAGGAAAGAGAAAGTAAGGGAGGAAGTAAGGGTACAAAATCAAGCAAAAATCCAAACCAAATAAGATAAGGAGAAATGTCTCATAATACCTGCCAGAAAGTGCTCTTTTAGGATCTCTAGCTAGACCTTACCACTAAATAATTTGACAAAGATCTCAATAGTTTGTCATAAGCATTAGCACACATTTCACAGTGGATCAAATAGGTATGACATAAACAAATGGCATGCACAAATTTCAATGGGTCTATATGCTTACCAAGTGATGAGTGTCGAAAATAATGAAATTTCCGAGAGAATCCTGGAAAGTATGAAGAACAAACATCAAAATTCAGATAAAAAGAACAAAACAATGAGTTATCCTTTTGATGGTCCTTGCAACTTTTAAGCTCGATCCCATCCTCGATGACTTCCATTTGAGTCTTGTGAAGGTTTAAAGAGGCCAAAGGCTCTTCCAGTGGTGGAACTTTGAGGAGAGGGAATAAGACGGGGAAGGAAGGAACTAAGTCGAGTTTCCTTGAAAAGGGAATTATATGAAGAGGACGAGTAGAAACAAAAGTCTCATCAACTACTTCTTCAACATCATTAGACTCTATAGTGTAAACTTTCTCAACAAATGATTCCTCTACTACGGGGTTCTCATCCATATCCCAATCATCATCATCATCTTCATTGGTTATAGTCATGCAAGAGTGATTTTGATTATTGATAATTCGACCCAAAGTTTCGATTGATCTTTTGCTAGATTCGACAAAGTTTTCCATCATAGAATCACACCTATTTAACAAGCACATATTTTCTTTGAGTGAATCAAGAATTTCAGAATATATATGTACTTCACAACTAGAGACATCTTCTAAATTTGAGAAAGTAGTATTTCCATGGTCCCACTCATAAGTGTCTCTAGATAGCCACCCAAAGAAACCCCATGCTTCATCAAAGTGTTGGCATCGAAATTCACCATTAAACATAGACTCCACGACTTCTCTTGTATGCATATTCAGACCTTCATACATCACCTCACACATCTCCCAAATTTCAAGTCTATACTTAGTTAGAAGAGTGTTCTCAAATCTCTGATAATAATTCCAAAATGGTTCATCATCATATTGCGGAAAAAATATGTTTGCCATTTTTTTTTTTTCGAACTCTCTTAAAAGAAGAAAAAAAAATTATATACAAATTCCTAGACTCATATACACGACACTTACCAAATAAAATAAAACAAGAAAAAAAAAGCCAATAAAGAAAAGTAAAAAAAAAAAAAAACTCAATAAAGCAATTTCAAACTAAAAAAAAAAACTTCAATCAATAGCACAATTTCTCTGGCAACGGCGCCATTTTGATAAGAGGTTTTTTAGTGTGTCGTTAAGGCACCAAAAATCGCTTTTCAAACTATATTTATATAACCTAACAAGCAATTACTAAGAACGTAGTAAAGGCAAGTCAAGGGTCGATCCATAGGGAAAATGGGATTAATTAAAGTATATCAAGTCTAAATTACTTAATTGAAGGGTTTTTGGGGGGTTTAAAATGATTTAGTATCAACTAATGACTAACTACTATCAAAGTACTAGCAAGTAATATGAGATGAAAATATGAATAAGGAAGACACTAGAGTTAAGGTTACTAGTATGGATCAAAGTGGACAACGATTATTAATGCAATGTGATTCAAAGGCAACGATTACGCAAGGTTTAGTTTTCCTCTAAAATACTCGAGTCCTCTCTCGAATGGTCCTCAAGAATAATCACTTAATCAATCAACTAAATCTTCTCTCGAATGGTCTTTAGTCAATTGATTAAGAGATTCGATAAATTCGGAAAACCCCTAGTAAAGGATCCCCTTAATTTCTACCCAATATCTTGGCCTAGAAATTAAGTTGATTCTTGGGGATGATAAATGAGTTCAAAATTCGATTTAGGAACATTTGAATTCAAAGTACCAAAGCATAAATGTGATCAATATCTATCCTAAGGTCTCAAAACACCAAGATCAATGCACAAACGTCTTTAAATCATCACAATCACATTAACAATACATTTAAACCCTAATCCATACTTTCACCTTAACCCTAGATAAGAAACTACTCACTAATCATAGATTCTAGGCAATTAAACACAAAATCTATGACTAATCTAAGGCTAAACATGATTAAGAGATAATTAAACTAATAGAAATAACAATTATGAGATTGTGAGAATGAAGATCTAAAAATAACTAAGAACAAGAACAAACACGAAAAGAATGCAATAAAAACTGAATAAAATTGAATAAAAAGCACCTTCAATGTTATCGGAATCACAAGGTATAATTAATAAATATCAAATCTCGATAAAAACTAAGTGTTTTACTCTCCAATGTCAGCCCTAATAATATTCTCTGAACTCTAAAATAAAGCATAAGTCAAAAACAAATCAACTCTTGTTATTAAAACACGCATTTCTTTCTTCGCAGATTTAAATGGTGCGGGCGCACCAAAATCAGGTGCGGGCGCACCAAAATCAGGTGCGGGAGCACCATTCTTTCTGATCTGGTCGGACAGTTCAACTTAAAACGAACATAACTTCTTCGTTTTTTATCCAAATCAAGCTTATGACCAGTCGTTGGAAAGCTATCGATACAAGAGATGTCAAATCTCAAAGGGAATTACCTTCATCCAATTTGTGTTTTGAAATTTATGTTCATTTGAAGTTCCCCATACAAGATTTTATGGCACTATGTGTTCCTTTGTGCGAGCGGACATGGGGCATGGTGCAAGCACACCATTTCTCAACGTGTGCTCTATTTTCATTACATCCTTTTGCCAACTCTACAACTCATAGCCATCTTAGGTAGTTCCACCTATATTAAGAACATGGCAAACCAGGGTGAAAGCAAATGTACTAGAAATTCGGTCAAAAATGACTGAAAATCTAGTAAAATGTCACTATGATCAAGAATGATCAAGTGAATGAAATAGAAGGGGAAAGGGAGAAGAAAGAGGGAAGAAAGGGGAGAAAGAGGATCAAAATGAGCTACAAAGTAGTCCTTAAAGTGCATTTGAAATGCACTTATCACGTCCCTCCTGCGTGATGCTGAAGCTAAACGAGAAATTCATGGGCTGAAAATTGGAAAGAAGGTGGATGCTATTTCTCACCTTTTTTTTGCAGATGATAGCCTGTTATTTACCAGGGCAAATGAGGTGGAAGTAGATAAGATCCTGGTGATTCTTTCAACCTATGAAGCTGCTTCAGGTCAAAAATTAAATATGGAGAAATCAGAGGTGTCCTTTAGCCGAAACATAGAGCCAGATAAGCAAGAGATGCTTCAGATGATGTTGAATTTTAAGGCTGTTGCAGGACATGAAAAGTATCTTGGACTTCCAACGTTTGTTGAAGGCTCTAAGAAACGTGTGTTTCAAAGTATTCAAGAAAGAATTTTGAAGAAGCTTAAAGGGAGGAAAGAAGGTTTTTTATCACATGCGGGAAGAGAGGTTCTAATCAAGGCAAATGCACAAGCTATCCCCACATATGCTATGCAATGTTTCAACATTCCAGTGAGCTTATTGAATGAGATGGAAAAAGTTTGTCGAAGTTTCTTTTGGGGTCAGAAAAATGATGAAAGGAAGATGATGTGGGTGGCATGGGAGAAAACTTATGTTTCGAAAAGAGAAGGTGGCCTAGGGATGAGAAATCTAGCGGTCTTTAATAAAGCAATGCTTGCTAAACAAGCGTGGCGAATATTGAAGCACCCGAATTCTTGATGGCTAAGGTGCTTAAAAATAAATATTTCCCAAAAACATCTTTTATGGAAGTTAAAGTGAGTTCCCTTGCTAGCTACGCTTGGAAATCTATTTTATCAGCTCGAAGTCTCCTAGCACAAGGATTGAAAAAAGTAGTTGGAGTGGTCGAGATACTGCAATATGGGAAGACCCATGGATTCCATCTCTTCCTCAATTTAGAGTGCTCCCTGGCATGAGGAATCTCGAAGCGCCGAGAATGGTTCATGAACTGATGATTAAAAGAGAATAGAACAAGGAAGAGCTCGTGAGGTGGTTCTCAGAATGGGAGAGAGAAGCAATCCTAAGCATCCCCATCCCTTTGAATCCTTGTGAGGATATATGGTCTTGGCACCATACAAAAAATGGGTACGTTGCGGTTCGTAGTGCCTATTATTTAGATTTAGATGAGAGGAGGCGTGCGAAGGCCTCGGCATCGATAAATCATGGCTCGTCAATGTGGAAATCTCTATTGCAGGCTCGTGTTCCAACAACAATCCGCCACTTTTGCTGGCGAGCTCTTCACCAAGGGCTCCCTATGCGTGAGCAGCTGCGTAGGAGAGGTTGCGAGATTGACCCTATGTGTCCTAGATGTGGTGAAGCACTAGAGACTATCACACATGTGCTTGTTTCTTACCCCGACATTCAACACATGTGGCAGGTATCCCCTTTGAGACTTGACATTCATGTAAATGAAAACGATTCACTTTTGAACTGGGTTGTGGGTCTTAGGCTCAACTTTAAAAAGGCTGAATGGTGGGATATCTTTTGGTGTATTTTATGGGGAGTGTTGCTTAGGAGAAATGCGTGGTTATTTGAAGGCAAGAATGTGGATTGTAGGGACATCATCCAGCGTGCTTTGGGCTTGGTGGAGGAGTACTCGAAAGCCAATGAAATGTGCGAGGTGGCTTCCCATACTACTGAAGGGGGAGGAAAGAGATGGACAGCGCCTGAGGAAGGGGTCATTAAGGTGAAATCGGACGCTGCTGTGTTCGATGATGGTTATGCTGGAATAGGAGGGGTGATGAGAGATGCTGTGGGTGAGGTGATGGGGGCGACTTGTTGGCTGCTGGAAGGGAAGTTGGAGATAGATGAAGCGGAAGCGGTAGCGGCGCGACACGCTTTAAAGATCGCCATGGAAGCAGGCCTTCGAAGCATTGTGCTCGAAAGTCATTCGCTCAAGCTCATAAACCAACTGAAGATGTGCTCTTATGAAAACACTAGCTTTGGGAATGTTATTAATGATATTCTATGGCTGGGCAGTTTATGTGATAGCATATTCTTTAGCGATATTAGGCGAGAAGGCAACAATGTAACTCATACTCTTTCCCATGTTAGCAGAGACTATGGTAGTATCCGTGTTTGGCTTGAAGAGGTGCCACCTGAGGCCATGGCGTTTGTACTTTCAGATTCGAGTTTAATGAATGACTAAGCTATGTTTTACCGTCAAAAAAAAAAAAAGACTAATGTAACTATTAACCCGAAAATCCTAATTATTAATTTATACCATAATTATCAACCTAAATCAATAATATTAACCTGGGTACCATAAATATGACCCTAAAAAGTACTACCTCCGTTTCTTTTTAATAGTTACATTTTATCTTTTCACGCTTACCAATGTAAATGTTTGAACATTAATATCTTAAAATTTGCATTTGTAAAAATTATAGAAAATTGATATTCCAAAAGTATATATTTGAGACGAATCAAACAAGATTATTTCACATAACTATATTTTTCCTTACCCATGAAGCACAAATGAGTCAAACTTAAGTTTGTGAATATTATCAAAACTCAAAGTGTGACCATTAAAAAAAAACTTTAGCTATTAATTACAAAACCACAACTATTAACCAACATCTGAAATTTTAACCTTAATGTCGTAAACTTATACCCAATTACCATAACTAGCAACTAGATTACCGTAACTAATTATCAAAAACATAACTATTAACTAACTAAATTAGTATCTGAAACTTTGACTATTTACCTAAGAATTATAACTATTCACCAGAATACCAAAACTAATAATCATATTTACCAATAAGTATATATTAATCCAAAACCATATATATATATATATATATATATATATATATATATATATATATATATATATATATATATATATATATATATATATAATGAATGTAAACTCTGTGTGCCACATTTAACATAATCGAATAGTATTATCGGAGGAAATGCCGAAAGAGAGAACCAAACCCAACTTTGAAAATGAAACACAACTCACTGAATAGAGAATCTCGGAACTCAAAACATTGAATGCTCGTTGATTAGCCATCACTGAAACCTGGAAATAGGAAAAAGAAAAAGAAGAAGAAAAATTTATAAGAAGTTAGCAGCCTGCAAACCCCGTTCTTAATGTAGCGAAGTTGATTTAGTGAACTTTGAGTGTTGGATAGCATACATGGAGAATTAATTAGATGTGGTGAATTGTCCAAAAAACCTTAAGGAATAGCGGACATGTGGTGGAGGACCATCACGGACATCCCTAACAACCCAAATTCTACCTCGGAAAATTCTCGCTGAAGATCAAAGGAATATTTAATCCACCCTCCTTATATAGAAAGAAAGAAAGTGAGTTTTTGAACCTACAACAAGGGTTAATGACGATGGTAGAGTACACAGCTAAGTTCCGAGAACTCTCCCTATTTGCCCCGGACTTTGTAAGCACGTAAAGACTCCGGAAAATCCAGTTCTTTTAGGGATTAAACCTGAAATACAGAAAGAGCAAAGTGGGCCATAGCACCCCACTCCAGGAATTACATGATCGGGCAGTACAACAAGAAAGAATAGACCAAAAGGACGAAGAATCTTTAAAGAGGAAGTTGTTTTGGAAGAGCAAAGATATCCGAGCCTAGAAAAACGAAGATAGCCCCTTTGGAGGCATTGAAGGAAGTACCCTCACAATTGGAGGTATCAATCCAGGATTGGTGGCGTGAAAAGTGTTGGAACGCGCACATGGTCTGCAAGCGGCAAGAGGCCAGGGGAAGGAAGCAATATACGAAATCCAGCGAGGCAGGTGCTAAACTGTTATGAAGAATTGGGGTACAAAGCGGTACACGAAACCTTGAGAAGCCAATATCAGCAGGCACCGTAGGCCAGAACGCAAGGAAAGTATTGACAATAAACATTGAGGAGCCAGGGCCAGCAAATGAAGATTTTAAAGGAGGTAAAGTTATCACACGAACCTTTTGTTGGGATTAAAGTTGGAAAAATTGAAAGAAAAGAGGCGCCCGATCGGGCGGGCGACTTTACGTAGTCGCTGTTGGCGCCCGATCGGGCGACCTCAGTGAGCCTTGGAGTTTTGGTCTCGGGCCCGATCGGGGCGGGGCTCGTTCGACCCGATCCGGCGAAGGCCCTTTTTGTCGTTTTTCGATTTTTTCCTTTATTTCCTTGGATCCCTTTTGTAACCTCCTCTTAATTACGTGGTTTAAAGTTGTTGATCATCCTTTTATGGTGGTTTATTCTTCCCCATAATTCCTATTGATGATGGGAGTTTTTATTCTCCATTATCTTGTGTTTATTTGGATTGATTATGATCATTGGATTCCTTGGGGTCCTTTGATTTCCTTTGGAGGTTACTTCTTCTTCTTCACTCCTTAAAATATATTTCATTTTTTCTGAATTTGGGAGATATATTTTCTTATCTTTCCTATTGCAACCCAAATAAGATAAAGATATTTGATACGTAATTAAATTGATAATTATAATTAGCATTGAATAAATGCTTTTTAAAAAAGAGTTCAATAGGTAGTGTTAGTGTGGAAATTAAATAAACATGCAACACAATAAAAAATTATCTAAAAGATTATAAGTGTTACTTTAAAAAAAAGTGTTGCCATGTAAAATTGACATGTTACATATTAAAAAGTTCACCTTAAAGACTTACATATCAAAAAGTGTTACCTTTAAGAGTTAAAATGTTACCTATAAAAAAGTGTTACTATGAAGTATTACATATCAAAAAGTACTGTTACCATCAAAGTGTAACCTTACAAGTATTACCTATTATAAAACTATTACAATTTACACATCAGGAAAGTGTTACAAAAGTGTTACATGTATGTCAATGAAAATTGGATCTCAAAATGTGTTACCATAGAGTATTACAAATTACAATAGGTCGATTACGTAGTAGTGAATGTGGTCATGAATGGAGAAAGGAGGCAGCAGCACTGGCCAACCTGAGGAGAAAGAGAAACCTAACATATGGCAGATTTCAGTCAATAGTAAGGGTATTTCAGTAAACTGTCAATCTTTGGAGGTATCTGAGAAATTTCCAAACAAGAGGGGTAATTTTAGAATTACTTCAAACCTTAAGAGTAACTCAGGAAATTTCTCTTAAGAATTATAGAAAGTGTATGATGAAACTATATAACAAGACAAATCTAACAAGATCTTATATGAGTATATTTTTTCTTATGTATAATTTATAAATAATAGAACAAGGTCAAAGCGGATTTTGTGAATATAGTCAAAAATCAATATGGTGTAACTAAAAAACGCAGGAAGTATGACATATATAATATATTTTCTATAACAACAAAAACAAATCTAGCAAAACAAAACACAAATTTTATTTGCCAATATTGTGAATAAAAAACTAAAATTCGCCAATTGGCACATTTTCGAATAGTTATCTCAACATAAATTTCCACAAGTGAATCTGTCGCTCCATCAAAAATTTCAAATTAATAACTTAATAGACTATTGGCGAATAGTTGACAACAACTGGAGAAGCAACTAACACGCCGGATTATTAATATCAACTCTTTGAACAATCACAGATCTTCAAACATTTACAAGACCATTAAAAAACTCATTAATATATGGGACAAAAGCTCCCATAGATAGACAAACATAAATATAATCTACTAAATGCTTAAAATAAATAAGAAAATTAGGCTTACCATCATGAAAAATGGTGGATGGCAGGGCTAAGGTCTTTTATGTTAGAGAGGAGAATACTTTTTATTTCTTTATGATTTATTAATAAGTCATATTGTTAAATTCAAGTAGAAAAAATGTCATGAGCTGCATTTGTTATGGGGCTAACGATGCGTTATTCAGTTGCTGGACTTGCAGCACTTGGCATAATAGCCCATGACGTTTTATAAGGGCTGCATTTGCAAACGCAGCTCTTGACATCGCAAACTTTTTTTCTTTTTTTTTTTTGAGGAAGACATCGCAACTTTTTAGAAAATAGTATATTTAGAAAATATGACGACTATTTTTAAAAAACAGCAGAATTCTTTACCTTTAAAAAACAGCATAAAAAATGTCATGGACTGCGTATGTAAAAAAAAGTTCCCTCTAGGTATTCCCTTTGGAGGGTGTTCTAGTTTGACTGCTAGGGTTTCCTCGTGTCGAGGTTGATTCTCGAGGCTTCCTCGGGATTGGTGTTTTGATTCATCTATGGCATCTCAATCTAGAGAACCAGATGAAATTAATAATTCGATCGAAAAACACAAAAACCCAAAAATAGAGTCTTTGGCCCAAGGGTTAAACATGGATAATTCCAAAAAAAAAAAAAAGTTCGAGATGACGAGGACGAGGCTGTCAACTGGGTGGACGATGGTGAGGATGATGATGATGCATGAGTTGAACTAGGGCTCGTGGGCAAAATATGGACAAAGCGCAACGTTAATGCAAATGCGTTCATGGCCACGATGAAGAATGTTTGGCATCCGAGTCATGGTGTCGACATCAGCAGCATTGGACAAAATACTTTTGTCTTCCAATTTCATCACTGGCGTGACAAAAGAAGGGTTGTGGAAGGCCAACCTTGGCACTTCGACAAGCACGCCATTATTGTGAACAACATTGAAGATAATACAAAACCCTCTGATATGATTCTTTATGAACTGCCTATGTGGGTGAGGGTTTATAATCTCCTTTTCAAAGGAAGGTTAAATGTGACAAATGTGGAGGCAATTGGGAATAAATTAGGGACCTTTGTGAAACTGGATAATTTCGGATCTATGGGCATTGATAAGTCTATTAGATTGAGAATTAATGTTGATGTTAGAAAACCTCTTGCAAAATCTGTCAAAGTTAAGATGCGTGGAGGTATCGATGAATACTTTGATGTTAAATACGAAAGGCCGCATGTGTTTTGTTATTTCTGTGGAAAGCTAGGGCATGGCCTTAAGGACTGCTATGAGTGTAAGGAGGATGATGATGCTCAACTAGAGTTCGGAGGGTGGTTAAAGGCTTCACCGTGGAAGAGAATTATGGTGGAGGAGGATAAAAAAGAGGGGAAGGAGTGAACCAGTTTGTGCTCGTGAGCTCTTCATCACCAAACCGAAAGCTCAAGGGCAAATAGTAGTGGGGAAGCAAGTAGATGAGGTGTTACAAAAATTAAGTGAGTGTGAGATAGTGGAAAAGGAGACACAGGGGAGTGAATCCTATAAGGAGAAGCCAGAGAGGCTGTGTGCTCAGCCTACTATACTGGAGGTGCAGGGAGAAAAAAGTATCGGGGAAGGGCTGAAGTTTGTCGATGTGGAGGGGGAAAAAGCAGCACAAGTGGAGAGTAATAGAAGTGTAACAATGAGTGAGAATGTGGTAGATGTGCATTTTGTTGGGGGTGATATTATCATGAATGATAAACACTCTATTCGAGGGTGGAGGAGATTAAAAAAGGATGGAGAAGGAGAGATAAAAAAGGAGAGTAAAATGACTGGGAAGAGGAGAAAAAATAGAGAGGCGGGGGAGGAGGATATGAATGTTGTGGCTGCGGTTTCCAAGAAGAAAAAAAGAAGTTGATGCAGTGAGTTTGATGTGTGAGAAGATGGATGAAAATGCTGTGAATGTGGCGAGCCCCACCACATGGGCTCTCGGTGGTCAATGAAGAACACCCTTTCATGAAACTGTCGGGGTTTTGGTAGCATCCCGGCGGTCAATGCGCTACGACGCATTGTGATTAATGAGCAACCCTTGTTGATTTTCTTACAAGAAACAAAATTAAAACAAGGTGAGATGAATAGACTTTGTAAAAAACTTCGAATGAAAGGCATGTTGGCTGTAGATTGCGAAGGGGAAGGGAGGAGTAGAAGAGGAGGTTTGGGCTTGCTTTGGAAGGAAGAGTGGCAGGTTAGCATTACCTCGTTCTCAAATCACCACATTGATGCTTTAATATCCAGTGATACTATGGAGGATTGGCTATTCACCGGGGTGTATGGGTGGCCGGAGGAAGGAAACAAATTTAAAACATGTGGCCTTCTGAAGAGGCTCCACTTTGACTCCACTACCCCATAGGTATGTTGGGGTGATTTTAATTTGATGATGTGGTCTAATGAAAAACAAGGAGGTAGTAGCTTTAAATATGATGATGCTGCAAATTTTAGACAAGCTGTGGAGTTTTGTAGACTCGAAGATCTTCACTATGTTGGCCATCCCTTCACATGGACTAACAATCAAGGTGGAGAAAAAAACATACAAGAGAGGCTTGATCGTTTTCTTGCGAACAAAGCATGGAGGGACGTCTATGGGGGCTCTTTTGTGTCGCGCCTTTCAAAGAGAAAGTCGGATCATCTCCCACTTACTCTTAGCGTGCGGGAAAACATAGCTACGCCTAATGCAAGAAGGAAGAGGCGATTATTTCGGTTTGGAGAAATGTGGACTCGGGAAGATATGTGTGAAGAGGTGATAAAAGAAGCTTGGAGTGTCAGGGATGATGTGGGGGGCAGCATGGCGCAAACCACTAGAAGGCTGCATGAGTGGAGCACAAAAACTTTTGGGAACTTTGCAAAAGAAATGAGAAGTTGCCAAGATCATATGAAACGGCTCATGGAGGAAGATCAAACTGCAGATGTGATTGCCCAAATGCGAACCATTGATTTGAGGATGGATGAATTGGAAACTAGAGAGGAGATATATTGGAAGCAACAAAGTCGTCAAGAATAGCTCAAGCACGGGGACAAAAATACAAATTTTTTTCATGAGAAAGCAAAACAAAGAGCCGTACGAAATTCCATCAATGTTATAAAAAATGCGGGTGGTCAAGAATTTGTGGAGGAAGAAGAAATTGCTGAACTCTTTGTGCAACATTTTCAAGACCTTTTCCGTGCTAATGACGAGATTGATATGGATCCGGTGCTTGACAAAGTTCCTGCAAAGGTGCCTCAAACTATGAAACAAATGCTTGCTGAACCATATAGAAGAGAAGAAATCATAGCTGCGCTCAAGCAAATGCAACTTACTAAAGCACCTGGGCCTGATGGTATGTGTGCTCTCTTTTATCAGAATTACTGGAACATTGTAGGTGTTGATATTAAAAATAAAGTTTTAGACATCCTGAACAATAGTGGGGATATCAGGTCTGTGAATTAGACTCATATTGCTTTGATACCGAAAAAGAAAGTATGTGAGTCTCCTGTTGATTTTAGGCCTATTAGTCTCTGTAATGTCTTGTACAAACTTGACTCAAAAGTGCTTGCCAATAGACTTAAAAGAGTTATTCCTCTTATTATTTATGAGTCCCAGAGTGGTTTTGTCCCGGGTAGGATAATAACTGATAACATTTTGGTGGCCTATGAATGTTTTCACTATTTGAGAAAGAAGAAAAAAGGGAAAGAGGGATACTTGGGGCTGAAGCTCGATATGAGCAAGGCTTATGATAGAGTGGAGTGGTGCTTTTTGGAACAAATGATGATTAAACTGGGTTTTCCTGTGGCTTTTGTGGATTTAATTCTTGAATGTGTTAAATCTACATCTTTCTCCATCTTGGTAGATGGGCAACCCACCAGGAATTTTCTCCCAACAAGGGGTCTTCGACAATGGGACCCTCTCTCCCCGTTTCTGTTCATTCGTTGTGCAGAAGGTTTGTCTCCCCCTTTGCTTGATGCTGAAGCCAAACGAGAAATTCATGGGCTGAAAATTGGAAAGAAGGTGGATGCTATTTCTCACCTTTTTTTTTGCAGATGATAGCATGTTATTTACCAGGGCAAATGAGGTGGAAGTAGAGAAGATCCTGGAGATTCTTTCAACCTATGAAGCTACTTCAGGTAAAAAATTGAATATGGAGAAATCGGAGGTGTCCCTTAGCCGAAACATAGAGCCAGATAAGCAAGAGATGCTTCAGATGAAGTTGAATTTTAAGGCTGTTGCAGGACATGAAAAGTATCTTGGACTTCCAACGTTTGTTGAAGGCTCTAAGAAACGTGTGTTTCAAAGTGTTCAAGGAAGAATTTTGAAGAAGCTTAAAGGGTGGAAAGAAGGTTTTTATCACATGCGGGAAGAGAGGTTCTAATCAAGGCAATTGCACAAGCTATCCCCACATATGCTATGCAATGATTCAACATTCCAGTGAGTTTATTGAATGACATGGAAAAAGTTTGTCGAACTTTCTTTTGGGGTCAGAAAAATGATGAAAGGAAGATGATGTGGGTGGCATGGGAGAAAACTTATGTTTCGAAAAGAGAAGGTGGCCTAGGGATGAGAAATCTAGCGGTCTTTAATAAAGCAATGCTTGCTAAACAAGTGTGGCGAATATTGAAGCACCCAAATTCGTTGATGGCTAAGGTGCTTAAAAATAAATATTTCCCAAAAACATCTTTTATGGAAGTTAAAGTGAGTTCCCTTGCTAGCTACACTTGGAAATCTATTTTGTCAGCTCGAAGTATGCTAGCACAAGGATTGAAAAAAGTAGTTGGAGTGGCCGAGATACTGCAATATGGGAAGACCCATGGATTCCATCACTTCCTCAATAAGTGCTCCCTGGCATGAGGAATCCCGAAGCGCCGAGAATGGTTCATGAGAATGGAACAAGGAAGAGCTCGTGAGGTGGTTCTCAGAATGGGAGAGAGAAGCAATCCTAAGCATCCCCATCCCTTTGAATCCTTGTGAGGATAGATGGTCTTGGCACCATACAAAAAATGGGCACTTTGCGGTTCTTAGTGCCTATTATTTAGAGTTAGATGAGAGGAGGCGTGCGAAGGCCTCGGCATCGATAAATCATGGCTCCTCAATATGGAAATCTCTCTTGTAGGCTCGTGTTCCCACAAAAATCCGCCACTTTGGCTGGCGAGCTCTTCACTAAGGGCTCCCTATGCATGAGCAGCTGCGTAGGAGAGGTTGCGAGATTGACCCTATGTGTCCTAGATGTGGTGAAGCACCAAAGACTATCACACATGCGCTTGTTTCTTTCCCCGACATTCAACACATGTGGCAGGTATCCCCTTTGAGACTTGACATTCATGTAAATGAAAACGATTCACTTTTGAACTGGGTTGTGGGTCTTAGGCACACCTTTAAAAAGGATGAATGGTGGGATATCTTTTGGTGTATTTTATGGGGAGTATGGCTTAGGAGAAATGCGTGGTTATTTGAAGGCAAGAATGTGGATTGGAGGGACATCATCCAGCGTGCTTTGGGCATGGTGGGGGAGTACTCGAAAGCCAATGAAATGTGTGAGGTGGCTTCCCATACTACTGAAGGGGGAGGAAAGAGATGGACAGCGTCTGAGGAAAGGGTCTTTAAGGTGAACTCGGACGCTGCTGTATTCGATGATGGTTATGTTGGAATTGGAGGGGTGATGAGAGATGATGTGGGTGAGGTGATGGGGGCGACTTGTTGGCTGCTGGAAGGGAAGTTGGAGATAGATGAAGCGGAAGCAGTAGCGGCGCGACACGCTTTAAAGATCGCCATGGAAGCAGGCCTTCGAAGCATTGTGCTCGAAAGTCATTCGCTCAAGCTCATAAACCAACTGAAGATGTGCTCTTATGAAAACACTAGCTTTGGGAATGTTATTAATGATATTCTATGGCTGGGCAGTTTATGTGATAGCATATTCTTTAGTGATATTAGGCGAGAAGGCAACAATGTAGCTCATACTCTTTCCCATGTTAGCAGAGACTATGGTAGTATCCGTGTTTGGCTTGAAGAGGTGCCACCTGAGGCCATGGCGTTTGTACTTACAGATTCGAGTTTAATGAATGACTAAGCTATGTTTTACCGTAAAAAAAAAAAAGAGTAATGTAACTATTAACCCGAAAATCCTAATTATTAATTTATACCATAATTATTAACCTAAATCCATAATTTTAACTTGGGTACTATAAATAAGACCCCTAAAAAGTACTACCTCCGTTTCTTTTTAATAGTTACATTTTATCTTTTCACGCTTACCAATGTAAATGTTTGAACATTAATATCTTTAAATTTGCATTTGTAAAAATTATGGAAAATTGATATTCCAAAAGTATATATTGAGACGAATCAAACAAGATTATTTCACATAACTATATTTTTCCTTACCCATTAATCACAAATGATAGTCAAACTTAAGTTTGTGAATATTGTCAAAACTCAAAGTGTGACCATTAAAAAAAAACTTTAGCTATTAATTTCAAAACCACAACTATTAACCAACATCTGAAATTTTGACCTTAATGTCGTAAACTTATACCCAATTACCATAACTAGCAACTAGATTACCGTAACCAATTATCAGAAACATAACTATAAACTAACTAAATTAGTATCTGAAACTTTGACTATTTACCTAATAATTATAACTATTCACCAAAATACCAAAACTAAAAATCATATTTACCAATAAGTGTATATTAATCCAAAACCACATATATATATATATTTATTATGAATGTAAACTCTGTGTGCCACATTTAACATAATCGAATATTATTATAAGAGGAAATGCCGAAAGAGAGAACCAAACCCAACTTTGAAAATGAAATACAACTCACTGAACAGAGAATCTCGGAACTCAAAACATTGAATGCTCGTTGATTAGCCATCATTGAAACCTGGAAATAGGAAAAAGAGAAAGAAGAAGAAAAATTTATAAGAAGTTAGCAGCCTGCAAACCCCGTTCCTACAGTAGCAAAGTTGATTTAGTTAACTTTGAGTGTTGGATAGCATACATGGAAAAATAATTAGATGTGGTGAATTGTCCAAAAAACCTTAAGGTATAGCGGACATGTGGTGGAGGACCATCACGAACATCCCTAACAACCCAAATTCTACCTCGGAAAATTCTCGCTGAAGATCAAAGGAAAATTTAATCCACTCTCCTTATAGAGAAAGAAAGAAAGTGAGTTTTTGAACCTACGACAAGGGTTAATGACGATGGTAGAGTACACAGCTAAGTTCCGAGAACCGCTATTTGCCCCGGACTTTGTAAGCACGTAAAGACTCTAGACAATCTAGTTCTTTTAGGGGTTAAACCTGAAATACAGAAAGAGCAAAGTGGGCCATAGCACCCCACTCCAGGAATTACATGATCGGGCACTACAACAAGAAAGAATAGACCAAAAGGACGAAGAATCATTAAAGAGGAAGTTGTTGTGGAAGAGCAAAGATACCCGAGCCTAGAAAAACGAAGATAGCCCCTTTGGAGGCATTGAAGGAAGTACCATCACAATTGGAGGTATCAATCCAGGATTGGTGGCGTGAAAGTGTTGGAACGCGCACATGGTCTGCAAGCGGCAAGAGGCCAGGGTAAGGAAGCAATATGCGAAATCCTGCGAGGCAGGTGCTAAACTGTTCTGAAGAATTGGGGCACAAAGCGGTGCACGAAACCTTGAGAAGCCAATATCAGCAGGCACTGTAGGCCAGAACGCCAGGAAAGTATTGCCAATAAACATTGAGGAGCCAGGGCCAGCAAATGAAGATTTTAAAGGAGGTAAAGGTATCACACGAACCTTTTGTAACCTCCTCTTAATTACGTGGTTTAAAGTTTTTGATCATCCTTTTATGGTGGTTTATTCTTCCCCATAATTCCTATTGATGATGGGAGTTTTTATTCTCCATTATCTTGTGTTTATTTGGATTGATTATGATCATTGGATTCCTTTGGGTCCTTTGATTTCCTTTGGAGGTTACTTCTTCTTCTTTACTTCTTTAAATATATTTTATTTTTTCTGATTTTGGGAGATATCTTTTCTTATCTTTCCTATTGCAACCCAAATAAGATAAAGATATTTGATACGTAATTAAATTGATAATTATAATTAGCATTGAATAAATGCTTTCTAAAAAAGAGTTCAATAGGTAGTGTTAGTGTGGAAATTAAATAAACATGCAACACAATAAAAAATTATCTAAATGATTATAAGTGTTACTTTAAAAAAAAGTGTTGCCATGTAAAATTGAGATGTTACATATTAAAAAGTTCACCTTAAAGACTTGCATATCAAAAAGTGTTACCTTAAAGAGTTAAAATGTTACCTATAAAAAAGTGTTACTATGAAGTATTACATATCAAAAAGTACTGTTACCATCAAAGTGTAACCTTATAAGTATTACCTATTATAAAACTATTACAATTCACACATCAGGAAAGTGTTATAAAAGTGTTACATGTATGTCAATGAAAATTGGATCTCGAGTGTTACAAATTACAATAGGTCAATTACGTAGTAGTGAATGTGGTCATGAATGGAGAAAGGATGCAGCAGCACTGGCCAACACGAGGAGAAAGAGAAACCTAGCATATGGCAGATTTCAGTCAATAGTAAGGGTATTTCAGTAAACTAGCAATCTTTGGAGGTATCTGAGAAATTTTCCAAACAAGAGGGGTAATTTTAGAATTACTTCAAATCTTAAGGTTACCTCAGGAAATTTCTCTTAAAAATTATACAAAGTGTATGATAAAACTATATAACAAGACAAATCTAACAGGATCCTATATGAGTATATTTTTTCTTATGTATAAATTATAAATAATAGAACAAAGTCACAGCGGATTTTGTGAATATAGTCAAAAATCAATATGGTATAACTAAAAAACGCAGGAAGTATGACATATATAATATATTTTCTATAACAACAAAAACAAATCAAGCAAAACAAAACACAAATTTTATTTGCCAATATTATGAATAAAAAACTAAAATTCGCTAATTGGCACATTTTTGAATAGTTATCTCAACATAAATTTCCACAAGTGAATCTGTCGCTCCATTAAAAATTTCAAATTAATAACTTAATAGACTATAGGCGAATAGTTGACAAAAAACTGGAAAAGCAACTAACACGCTGGATTATTAATATCAACTCTTTGAAAAATCACAGATCTTCAAACATTTACAAGACCATTTGAAAACTCATTAATATATGGGACAAACGCTCTCATAAATAGACAAACATAAAAAATATAATCTACTAAATGCTTAAAATAAATAAGAAAATTAGGCTTACCATCATGAAAAATGGTGGATGGCAGGGCTAAGGTCTTTTATGTTAGAGAGGAGAATACTTTTTGTTTCTTTATTATTTATTAATAAGTCATATTGTTAAATTCTAGTAGAAAAAATGTCAGGGGCTGCATTTGTTATGGGGTCAATGATGCGTTATTCAGTTGCAGCACTTGGCGTAATAGCCCATGACGTTTTATAAGGACTGCATTTGCAAACGCAGCTCTTGATATCGCAAATTTTTTTTTTGAGGAAGACATCGCAACTTTTTAAAAAATATGACGACTATTTTTAAAAAACAGCAGAACTCTTTACTTCTAAAAAACAGTAGAAAAAATGTCATGGGCTGCGTATGTAAAAAAAAGTTCCCTCTAGGTATTCCCTTCGGAGGGTGTTCTTGTTTAACTGTTAGGGTTTCCTCGTGTCGAGGTTGATTCTCGAGGCTTCCTCGGGATTGCTGTTTTGATTCATCTATGGCATCTCAATCTAGAGAACCAAATGAAATTAATAATTCGATCGAAAAACACAAAAACACAAAAATAGAGTCTTTAGCCCAGGGATTAAATATGGATAATTCCATACCAAAAAAATAAAGTTCGAGATGACGAGGACAAGGCTGTCAACTGGGTGGACGATAGTGAGGATGATGATGATGCACGAGTTGAACTAGGGCTCGTGGGCAAAAAATGGACACAGCGCAACGTTAATGCGAATGCGTTCATGGCCACGATGACGAATGTTTGGTAGCCAAGTCATGGTGTGGACATCAGCAGCATTGGAGAAAATACTTTTGTCTTCCAACTTCATCACTGACGTGAAAAAAGAATGGTTGTGGAAGGCCAACTTTGGCACTTCGACAAGCACGCCATTATTAGGAGCGACATTGAAGGTAATACAAAACCCTCTGATATGATTCTTTATATGTGGGTGAGGGCTTATAATCTCCATTTCAAAGGAAGGTTAAATGTGACAAATGTGATTAATGAGCAACCCTTGTTGATTTTCTTACAAGAAACAAAATTAAAACAAGGTGAGATGATTATACTTTGTAAAAAACTTCGAATGAAAGGCATGTTGGCTGTAGATTGCGAAGGGGAAGGAAGGAGTAGAAGAGGAGGTTTGGGCTTGCTTTGGAAGGAAGAGTGGCAGGTTAGCATTACCTCGTTCTCAAATCACCACATTGATGCTTTAATATCCAGTGATACTATGGAGGATTGGCGATTCACCGGGGTGTATGGGTGGTCGGAGGAAGGAAACAAATTTAAAACGTGTGACCTTCTAAAGAGGCTCTATTTTGACTCCACTACCCCATGGGTATGTTAGGGTGATTTTAATTTGATGATGTGGTCTAATGAAAAACAAGGAGGCGGTAGCTTTAAATATGATCATGCTGCAAATTTTACACAAGCTGTGGAGTTTTGTAGACTCGAAGATCTTCACTATGTTGGCCATCCCTTCACATGGACTAACAATCAAGGTGGAGGAAAAAACATACAAGAGAGGCTTGATCGTTTTCTTGCGAACCAAGCATGGAGGGACATCTATGGGGGCTCTTTTGTGTCGCACCTTTCAAAGAGAAAGTCGGATCATCTCCCACTAACTCTTAGCGTGCGGGAAAACATCGCTACGCCTAATGCAAGAAGGAAGAGGCGATTATTTCGGTTTGAAGAAATGTGGACCCGGGAAGATATGTGTGAAGAGGTGATAAAAGAAGCTTGGAGTGTCGGGGATGATGTGGCGGGAAGCATGGCGCAAACCACTAGAAGGCTGCGTGAGTGTAGCACAAAAACTTTTGGGAACTTCGCAAAAGAAAGAGAAGTTGCCAAGATCATATGAAACGGCTCATAGAGGAAGATCAAACTGCAGATGTGATTGCCCAAATGCGAACCATTGATTTGAGGATGGATGAATTGGAAACTAGAGAGGAGATATATTGGAAGCAACGAAGTCGTCAAGAATGGCTCAAGCACGGGGACAAAAATACAAAATTATTTCATGAGAAAGCAAAACAAAGAGCCGTGCGAAATTCCATCAATGTTATAAAAAATGCGGGTGGTCAAGAATTTGTGGAGGAAGAAGAAATTGCTGAACTTTTTGTGCAACATTTTCAAGACCTTTTCCGTGCTAATGACGAGATTGATGTGGATCTAGTGCTTGACAAAGTTCCTGCAAAGGTGCCTCAAACTATGAAACAAATACTTGCTGAACCATATACAAGAGAATAAATCATTGTTGCGCTCAAGCAAATGTAACCTACTAAAGCACCTGGGCCTGAAGGTGTGTGTGCTCTCTTTTATCAGAAGTACTGCAACATTGTAGGTGTTGATATCGAAAATAAAGTTTTAGACATTCTGAACAATGGTGGGGATATCAGGTCTCTAAATCAGGCTCATATTGCTTTGATACCGAAAAAGAAAGTATGTGAGTCTCCTGTTGATTTTAGGCCTATTAGTCTCTATAATGTCTTGTACAAACTTGTCTCAAAAGTGCTTGCCAATAGACTTAAAAGAGTTATTCCTCTTATTATTCATGAGTCCTAGAGTGGTTTTGTCCCGGGAAGGTTAATAACTGATAACATTTTGGTGGCCTATGAATGTTTTCACTATTTGAGAAAGAAGAAAAAAGGGAAAGAGGGATACTTGGGGCTGAAGCTCGATATGAGCAAGGCTTATGATAGAGTAGAGTGGTGCTTTTTGGAACAAATGATGATTAAACTGGGTTTTCCTGTGGCTTTTGTGGATTTAATTCTTGAATGTGTTAAATCTACATCTTTCTCCATCTTGGTAAATGGGCAACCCACCAGGAATTTTCTCCCAACAAGGGGTCTTCGACAAGGGGACCCTCTCTCCCCGTTTCCGTTCATTCTTTGTGCAGAAGGTTTGTCTTCCCTCGTGCGTGATGCTGAAGCCAAACGAGAGATTCATGGGTTGAAAATTGGAAAGAAGGTGGATGCTATTTCTCACCTTTTTTTTGCAGTGATAGCCTGTTATTTACCAGGGCAAATGAGGTGGAAGTAGAGAAGATCCTGGATATTCTTTCAACCTATGAAGCTGCTTCAGGTCAAAAATTGAATATGGAGAAATCGGAGGTGTCGTTTAGCCGAAACATAGAGCCAGATAAGCAAGAGATGCTTCAGATGAAGTTGAATTTTAAGGCTGTTGCAAGACATGAAAAGTATTTTGGACTTCCAAAGTTTGTTGAAGGCTCTAAGAAACGTGTGTTTCAAAGTATTCAAGAAAGAATTTTGAAGAAGCTTAAAGGGTGGAAAGAAGATTTTTTATCACATGCGGGAAGAGAGGTTCTAATCAAGGCAATTGCACAAGCTATCCCCACATATGTTTCAACATTCCAGTGAGCTTATTGAATGAGATGGAAAAAGTTTGTCGAAGTTTCTTTTGGGGTCAGAAAAATGATGAAAGGAAGATGATGTGGCTGGCATGGGAGAAAACATATGTTTCGAAAATAGAAGGTGGCCTAGGGATGAGAAATCTAGCGGTCTTTAATAAAGCAATGCTTGCTAAACAAGTGTGGCGAATATTGAAGCACCCGAATTCGTTGATGGCTAAGGTGCTTAAAAATAAATATTTCCCAAAAACATCTTTTATGGAAGTTAAAGTGAGTTCCCTTGCTAGCTACACTTGGAAATCTATTTTGTCAGCTCGAAGTCTCCTAGCACAAGGATTGAAAAAAGTAGATGGAGATGGTCGAGATACTGCAATATGGGAAGACCCATGGATTCCATATCTCCCTCAATTTAGAGTGCTCCCGGGCATGAGGAATCCCGAAGCGCCGAGAATGGTTCATGAAGAGCTCGTGAGGTGGTTCTCAGAATGGGAGAGAGAAGCAATCCTAAGCATCCCCATCCCTTTGAATCCTTGTGAGGATAGATGGTCTTGGCACCATACAAAAAATCGGCACTTTGCAGTTCGTAGTGCCTATTATTTGGAGTTAGATGAGAGGAGGCGTGCGAAGGCCTCGACATCGATAAATCATGGCTCGTCAATATGGAAATCTCTCTGGGAGGCTCGTGTTCCCACAAAAATCCGCCACTTTGGCTGGTGAGCTCTTTACCAAGGGCTCCCTAAGCGTGAGCAGTTGCGTAGGAGAGGTTGCGAGATTGACCCGATGTGTCCTAGATGTGGTGAAGCACCAGAGACTATCACACATGCGCTTGTTTCTTGCCCCGACATTCAACACATGTGGCAAGTATCCCCTTTGAGACTTGACATTCATGTAAATGAAAACGATTCACTTTTGAACTGGGTTGTGGGTCTTTGGCTCACCTTTAAAAAGGATGAATGGTGGGATATCTTTTGGTGTATTTTATGGGGAGTGTGGCTTAGGAGAAATGCGTGGTTATTTGAAGGCAAGAATGTGGATTGTAGGGACATCATCCAACGTGCTTTGGGCATGGTGGAGAAGTACTCGAAAGCCAATGAAATGTGCGAGGTGGCTTCCCATACTACTGAAGGGGGAGGAAAGAGATGGACATCGCCTGAGGAAGGGGTCTTTAAGGTGAACTCGGACGCTGCTGTGTTCGATGATGGTTATGTTGGAATAGGAGGGGTGAAGGGAGATGCTGTAGGTGAGGTGATGGGGGCGACTTGTTGGCTGCTGGAAGGGAAGTTGGAGATAGATGAAGCGGAAGCGGTAGCGGCGCGACACGCTTTAAAGATCGCCATGGAAGCAGGCCTTCGAAGCATTGTGCTCGAAAGTGATTCGCTCAAGCTCATAAACCAACTGAAGATATGCTCTTATGAAAACACTAGCTTTGGGAATGTTGTTAATGATATTCTATGGCTGGACAGTTTATGTGATAGCATATTCTTTAGTCATATTAGGCGAGAAGGCAACAATGTAGCTCATACTCTTGCCCATGTTAGCGGAGAGTATGGTAGTATGCGTGTTTGGCTTGAAGAGGTGCCACCTGAGGCCATGGCGTTTGTACTTACAGATTCGAGTTTAATGAATGACTAAGCTATGTTTTCCCGTCAAAAAAAAGAGTAATGTAACTATTAACCCGAAAATCCTAATTATTAATTTATACCATAATTATCAACCTAAATCCATAATATTAACTTGGGTACCATAAATATGACCCCTAAAAAGTACTACCTCCGTTTCTTTTTAATAGTTACATTTTATCTTTTCACGCTTACCAATGTAAATGTTTGAACATTAATATCTTTAAATTTGCATTTGTAAAAATTATGGAAAATTGATATTCCAAAAGTATATATTGAAACGAATCAAACAAGATTATTTCACATAACTATATTTTTCCTTACCCATTAATCACAAATGATAGTCAAACTTAAGTTTGTGAATATTGTCAAAACTCAAAGTGTGACCATTAAAAAAAAAATTTAGCTATTAATTACAAAACCACAACTATTAACCAACATCTGAAATTTTGACCTTAATGTCGTAAACTTATACCCAATTACCATAACTAGCAACTAGATTACCGTAACTAATTATCAAAAACATAACTATTAACTAACTAAATTAGTATCTGAAACTTTGACTATTTACCTAATAATTATAACTATTCACCAAAATACCAAAACTAATAATCATATTTACCAATAAGTGTATTTTAATCCAAAACCATATATATATATATATATATATATATATATATATATATATATATATGCTATGAATGTAAACTCTGTGTGCCACATTTGACATAATCGAATATTATTATAGGAGGAAATGCCGAAAGAGAGAACTAAATACAACTTTGAAAATGAAACACAACTCACTGAACAGAGAATCTCGGAACTCAAAACATTGAATGCTCGTTGATTAGCCATCATTGAAACCTGGAAATAGGAAAAAGAGAAAGAAGAAGAAAAATTTATAAGAAGTTAGTAGCCTGCAAACCCCGTTCCTACAGTAGCAAAGTTGATTTAGTGAACTTTGAGTGTTGGATAGCATACATGGAGAAATAATTAGATATGGTGAATTGTCCAAAAAACCTTAAGGTATAGCGGACATGTGGTGGAGGACCATCACGGACACCCCTAACAACCCAAATTTTACCTCGGAAAATTCTCGCTGAAGATCAAAGGAAAATTTAATCCACCCTCCTTATAGAGAAAGAAAGAAAGTGAGTTTTTAAACCTACGACAAGGGTTAATGACGATGGTAGAGTACACAGCTATGTTACGAGAACTCTCCCTATTTGCCCCGGACTTTGTAAGCACGTACAGACTCCGGACAATCCGATTCTTTTAGGGGTTAAACCTGAAATACAGAAAGAGCAAAGTCGGCCATAGCACCCCACTCTAGGAATTACATGATCTGGCACTACAACAAGAAAGAATAGACCAAAAGGACGAAGAATTTTTAAAGAGGAAGTTGTTTTGGAAGAGCAAAGATACCCGAGCCTAGAAAAACGAAGTTAGCCCCTTTGGAGGCATTGAAGGAAGTACCCTCACAATTGGAGGTATCAATCCAGGATTGGTGGCGTGAAAAGTGTTGGAACGCGCACATGGTCTGGAAGCGGCAAGAGGCCAGGGGAAGGAAGCAATATGCGAAATACTGCGAGGCAGGTGCTAAACTGTTTTGAAGAATTGGGGTACAAAGTAGGCCAGATTGCCAGGAAAGTATTGACAATAAACATTGAGGAGCCAGGGCCAGCAAATGAAGATTTTAAAGGAGGTAAAGTTATCACACGAACCATTTGTTGGGATTAAAGTTGGAAAAAGGGAAAGAAAAGAGGCTCCCGATCGAGCGGACGACTTTTCGTAGTCGCTGTTGGCTCCCGATTGGGCGACCTCAGTGAGCCTTGGAGTTTTGGTCTCGGGCCTGATCGGGCGGGGTCCCCCGACCCAATCGGGCGGGGTCCCCCGACCCAATCGGGCGAAGGCCTTTTTTGCCGTTTTTCGATTTTTTCCTTTATTTCCTTGGATCCCTTTTGTAACCTCCTCTTAATTACGTGGTTTAAAGTTGTTGTTCATCCTTTTATGGTGGTTTATTCTTCCCCATAATTCCTATTGATGATGGGAGTTTTTATTCTCCATTATCTTGGGGTCCTTTGATTTCCTTTGGAGGTTACTTCTTCTTCTTCTTCACTGCTTTAAATATATTTTATTTTTTCTGATTTCGGGAGATATCTTTTCTTACCTTTCCTCTTCTTCCTTTCTTCATCATTTTGGGCATAAGTTCTAGTAACTCCATCTCACACCCAAGAGTGCCATTGAGTGATGAGAGTTGTGTAAACCTCAGGGAACGAATCGGTGAGTACAATTGTGCACCCCGGTTGCACTGAATCTCGTTTTCAAGGGAGTGGTTTGTTTACCACGGCACAACAAGTTCAAATTTCTTGTTCATATCTTGTTCTTTCATTCTAGCCTTGAAAACCTTTAAATTCAACAATTTGAAAACGAGATATTATGTCGATTGTTTTGGCTAATCCAATGTTGAACAAGACTCTTCCCGACATCTCTAAGTTGGAGCCTCTTGATGGCACGAACTATAAGAGATGGTCACAAAAATTGTTGATCTTTTTTGAGCAACTTGAAATTGATTATGTCCTCTATGAGGATGTGATTGAAGCAAGCAAGGCGGTAGCCCCAGATGCCTCCCTTTCGGCGGAGGATATCAAGAAAGCGGCCGACGCATTAACCAAGAAGGAGAAAGACAACAAGCTTGTTCGAGCTCATATCCTTCATCATGTGAGTGGAATCTTATTTGATCTGCTTATCACTAATCGATCAAGCAAGTCCATTTGGGACACTTTGCAAAAGAATTATGGTGCCGATGATGCCGGTAAGAAGAAATATGTTGTTGGTAAGTGGATTAACTTCAAGATGACGGATGATAAATCCATCATGGATCAAGTTCATGACTATGAGAACATTGTCACCGATATCCTTGGTGAAGGGATGAAAATGTGTGAGGCACTTCAAGCCAATGTGCTTTTGGAGAAATTCCCACCTTCATGGAATGACTACCGAAACTCTTTGAAGCACAAGAAGAAGGACATGAACCTTCAAGAGCTTATTGGTCACATGAGGACCGAGGAGGCCAACCGCCTCAAAGATAAGTTTAATTCCCTCTCTTTGAATTCTTCTAAAGCTAACTTGGTTGAATCTAGTGATCCTATGGCTAGAAACAGGTTCAAAGGTAAGAACAAGAATAATGGAAACAAAGGGAATTTCACTTTTAACAACAAGATTCAAAAGACCAAAGGAGCATGCTATGTGTGTGGAAATATAGGACACAAAGCCTATCAATGTGTCCACCACAAGAACAACTCCAATGGTGCCTCCCAAGCCAATCTTGTTGAAAAGGATGATGTGATAGCCGCAGTAGTAGTTGAAGGCAACTTGGTGGAGAACAAGGTAGAGTGGATCTTGGACATGGGAGCATCAAGGCATATTTGTGCTAACAAGGCTCTCATGACGGACTTTGAATATGCTACCGATGGAGACCATGTTTACATGGGAAATAGTAGCACCGCGGGAGGTCTTGGCAAAGGGAAGGTCCACCTTAAACTCACTTTCGGAAAAACTTTGTTTTTGAATAATGTCTTGTATGTTCCCTCTCTTAGGAGGAATCTTGTTTCGGGTGCCCTTCTCAACAAAGCCGGTTTAAAGCTTGTCTTTGAGGCGGACAAGATTGTTGTCACTAAGAATGGAGACTTTGTTGGGAAAGGTTACCTTAGTGGAGGATTGTTTGTGATGTATGTTTTGAATAATAATGAAAGTAATTCTTTTGCTTATATTGTTGAGTCTATTGATGTTTGGCACAATCGTTTAGGACATTTAAATGTTTCTTACATGAAAAAACTAAAGGACATGGACTTAATTTCTTTTGATCAAATTGACAAAGCCTCTAAATGTCCTATTTGTGTTGAGGGCAAACATACTAAGAAACCTTTCAAGCAAGTTGTATCAAGAAGTACTAAATTGCTAGAGTTGATTCACTCGGATTTAGCGGACTTTAAAAAATTGCACTACTAGTAAAGGAGGGAAAAATTATTACATAACTTTTGTTGATGATTTATCTTTTGAAAACTAAGGATGAGGCCGAAAGTGCATTTTCAAAGTATAAAGCCGAGGTTGAAAATCAACTTGATCTTAAGATTAAAAGGTTTAGGACCGATAGAGGTGGTGAATATGGAAAATGGACTTTAAAAGAATTTTGTGAAACCAATGGTATCATCCATGAGCTAAGCTCCTCTTACACTCCACAACAAAATGGTATTGCCGAAAGAAAAAATAGATCAAAAAAAGAAACTATGAATGCAATGCTTTTAAGTTTTGGATTATCCGACAACATGTGGGGAGAGGCGGTTCTATCCGCTTGTTATGTACTCAATAGAGTGCTCCATAAGAAATTGGATAAAACACCTTATGAACTTTGGAAAGGTTATAAACCGAACATGAGTATTTTGAAAGTGTGGGGGTGCTTAGCTAAAGTTGTTTTTCCAGATTTTAAGAAAACCTCTATTGGGTCTAAAACTTTTGATTGTGTGTTTATTGGTTATGCTCATAATAGTGCCGCATATAGGTTCATGCTTTTGAGTGATTATTCTATTTGTGAATCTAGAGATGCAGTTTTCTTTGAGCATACTTTCCCTTTGAAATCATCATCATCATCTTCTATACATATGAATGGGTCAAATATTTATGTGTCCTTAGATGATTCTATGCCTAGTTTTAGTAATCTTACTTCTCCTCCTTTGGTAGTAGAAGGAGTACAACCTAGGAAGAGTAAGAGGGTTAGTGTAGAGACTACCTTTGGACCAGATTTCTTGACCACTTTTCTTGTTGAGAACTTTGATGTGAATTGTTTAAGTGAAAATGTTGTTTCTTTATTTCTCTTAGAAGGAGACCCAAAGACTTATAGTGAAGCTATGAAATCCATAGATGTTAGTTTTTGGAAAGAGGCCATTAAAAGTGAATTAGATTCAAGCTTGTCTAATCATACTTGGGACTTATGTGATTTACCAAAGGGTCTAAACCCGTAAGTTGTAAATGGATCTTTACTAAGAAGAAGAAACCCGATGGCTCTATTGATAAGTTTAAGGCTAGACTTGTCATTAGAGGTTTCACTCAAAAAGAGGGTATATACTTCTTTGATACCTACTCACCCGTGACTAAGATTGCCACCATTAGGACTTTGATTGCTTTAGCGGCGATTCATGACTTAGTGGTTCATCAAATGGATGTTAAAACGGCTTTTCTTAATGGTGATCTTGATGAAGAGATTTATGTGACTCAAACGGAAGGTTTTGTGGTTAAAGGTTAAGAACACAAGGTGTGTAGACTTAGGAAGTCTTTGTATGGTTTGAAACAAGCTCCTAAACAATGGTATGAAAAGTTTGATATTACTCTTTGGAGTGATGGCTTTGTGAATAATTCTTCGGACTCTTGTGTATATTCTAAAGTTTTGGATTCCTCTTGTGTTATTATTTGTCTTTATGTTGATGACATGCTTATTATTGGTACTAACCTTGAGGGTGTAAATTACACTAAGGAATTTCTCTCTACTAAGTTTAAAAGGAAGGATTTAGGTGAAGCCGATGTGATCCTTTGTATCCGATTGACCAAGTTCAAGGATGGTTTCTCAATGAATCAATCTCACTATGTGGAGAAGATTTTGAAGAAGTTCAATTGCTATGATGTGGAGCCTTGTAAAACTCCTTATGATGCAAGTGTACGGTTCATGAAGAACAAGGGTCCTAGTGTGTCCTAAGAGCAATAAGCTAAGGTAATAGGGAGTGTAATGTTTTTGATGAATTGCACACGTCCCAACATTGCTTATGTGGTAAGTAGATTAAGTCGTTATACTCATAATCCTAGTAGTGAACATTGTAATGCACTTTATCGGTTACTAAGGTATCTTAAGGGCACCATGGAAATTGGTTTGCATTTTAATCGATTTCCTAATGTCTTGGAAGGTTGTTGTGATGCTAATTGGGTATTCGATAATGATGAAGTAGTCACTACTAGTGGTTATGTTTTTATGTTGGGTGGAGGTGTTATATCATGGAAGTCCTCAAAACAACCATGTTTAGCACTCTCCACTATGGAATCTGAATTCATTGCTCTTGAGTTGGCAGGTCAAGAAGCGGATTGGCTAAGGAGTGTCCTTGCCGATATCCCATTGTGGGGGGAAGATCTTCCCCGTTATCTTTGCATTGTGATTCTCAAGCTGCAATAGGTGTAGCTAACAATAGCAATTATAATGGTAAGAAGAGGCACATAAGCCTTAGACATAGTTCGGCGAGGCAACTACTCAAGAATGGAGTCATTGCATTGAATTATGTGAGGTCCGAAAGAAATTTGGCGGATCCTTTGACTAAGGGGTTGGCAAGGAACCAAGTTCTTGATTCGTCGAGGGGGATGGGGCTTAAGCTTATGAAGAGTATCTAATTAGCATTACTAATAGTTCATCCCTATGGCGTTTTGTGTTGTAATGCTTGTCGTAGGATGAATTCGTTGAGAATTCTTAATGGATTTATTTTTACGTGGTAGGTGCTCTAGCTAAGCATTTGAGAAATCCACCGTTGTAATTTTTGTGGAGGTTGAGTTTGCTTAAACTCTTAATGAATCCTAAGAGATGTTTTGTGCTATTGAGAAGCACAAGGGATTCACCTATATGGTTGTGAAGACTCGCCATCTTCTATGGAAACTTGAGTAGGTTTCCGAGAGCTTCCATGAAAACTAAGGTAAACGCATGGCTTAAAACGCGTTCACTTTGCGGAGTTAACTAGATTTTTTGGAGTGATATATGTGTTGTGGGGGGCGTGACTAAAATCTTTGAGTTTCAAGGTTAGTCCACTCTTTAATCAAAAGTTTGAGGGTTTCAAGGTTCGTTCACCCTTGGACTTGTAAGTCATTGTACCACTACACTAAACATTTGGTTTCAATTTACTTAAATGTAACACCGAATGTTATGTATTGATCTCCTCTTATGCCCGGAATTTCCTTTCTTTCGTTTGGTATCTTTTTCTCATCTTTAGTGGGGGATTGTTGGGATTAAAGTAGGAAAAAGGGAAAGAAAAGAGGCGCCCGATCGGGCGGGCGACTTTTCGTAGTCGCTGTTGGCGCCCAATCGGGCGGGGTTCACCCGATTGGGCGACCTTAGTGAGCCTTGGAGTTTTGGTCTCGGGCCCGATCGGGTGGGGTTCGCCCGACCCGATCGGGCGAAGGCCCTTTTTGCCGTTTTTCGATTTTTTCCTTTATTTCCTTGGATCCCTTTTGTAACCTCCTCTTAATTACGTGGTTCAAAGTTGTTGATCTTCCTTTTATGTTGGTTTATTCTTCCCCATAATTCCTATTGATGATGGGAGTTTTTATTCTCCATTATCTTGTGTTTATTTGTATTGATTATATATGATCATTGGATTCCTTGGGGTCCTTTGATTTCCTTTGGAGGTAACTTCTTCTTCTTCACTCCTTTAAAAATATTTCATTTTTTCTGATTTTGGGAGATATCTTTTCTTATCTTTCCTCTTCTTCCTTTCTTCATCATTTTGGGCATAAGTTCTAGTAACTCCATCTCACACCCAAGAGTGCCATTGAGTGATGAGAGTTGTGTAAACCTTAGGGAACGAATCGGTGAGTACAATTGTGCACCCCGGTTGCACCGAATCTCGTTTTCAAGGCAGTGGTTTGTTTACCACGGCACAACAAGTTCAAATTTCTTGTTCTTCATTCTAGCCTTGAAAACCTTTAAATTCAACACCTTTAATGTATGTTTTATGCCTGCACATATTGTTTGACACAAGAGCATTATATTCTTTTGTTTCAGTGTCATTTGTGAATAAATTAAGCATTGAATTTTACACTGAACCCTTGACCTCATCAATTGGGATGCCTGATAGCACCTCAGTACTGTAAGTACGTTATGAAGGGGTGCATATCAATACAGCCGGAGTGGAGGCCTAAATAGATTTAATTAATACCCTTGTATTTTAGGGCCTTACGATGTAATAGTAGGCATGGATTGGCTATGCAAGCATCGAATGATCATAAAGTGTTATGTGCGTAATACAAAGCTCAGGCTAAGTTCAACCTATAGGGATCCCATCGCTAGGTTTGTGCGGATCTATTTTCGGGAAGAAGGGGAAGAGAACTGGGGGTAAATTAGTTACCTTGCGGAAAAGGGAACTACCACCTCCTCCATTAGGGGTATACCTATGGTCCAGGAATTTCTTGATGTTTTTCCAAATGAAATTCTTTGCCTACCTCCACATCAAATTGTGGATTTTCACATTGATCTTATATCAGGCACTACCCCTGTCTCGAAGGCACTCTATAGAATGGCGCATGCAGAGATGATGGAACTCAATAAGCAGTTAAACGAACTGTATCCCCGCGGGGTGTGTCGATACTCTTCGTGAAAAGGAAATATGGGTCAATGAGGCTTTGTATTGACTACAGGGAGATCAATAAGATCGCTATTAAGTTCGGTATCAGTTACCAAGAAGTGAGGATCCTTTCGATCAACTTGAAGGATAAAGTGTGTCTTCTAAAATAGACTTGAGGTCCGGGTATCATCAAAGGTGGGTCACAGATGAAGATATTCTCAAGATCGCATGCTAAACAAGATATGGGCATTATGAATATATGGTAATGCCATTTGAACTAAAAAAAAGTGCCTGCATCCTTTATGGATCTGATGCAGAGATACTTTCAGCCTTAACTAGATTAGTTCGTTATTGTGTTCATATATAATATACTGAAGGTGGTGTTCTATACAATGATGGACTTAAAGATAAAATCTTGGGAAGGCTCATAGTAGCCATTACTCTGTGCACCCTAGAAGAGACAAAATGACCCTGTAAATCTGTTGATAGATTAGGTTTTCCACAAAAGTCCCCAAGATGGCTAATTTTTTTTGCTAATGTAGGATTCGTGTTCATCCTGGTTAATGCATTACATGCACTTTGCAAGCCAACCTCTGGTAATCCTGTTTTTTGACCTCCTATTGTAGCCTACTTACTTATCTATTTTGTGATATGCTTGCTGAGTTGTGCTTAGCCTGAAATTTTGTTTGTCCTCTGTTGATGTTTTTGTGATTTGCTTGCTATTTTTTTGCTCATTATTGTTCAATCACTATTTCAGTATCCATAGGTGTGCTTGCTTTTTATAAACCAATTGTCCTAACCTCTTATAAAAAATGTGTTGTTTTCTATGGGTTTGGAAAATAAATTGTTTTCCCATTTATCTCATGTTTGTTTACTTGCTGTTTTGCCTAATGATAGGTAGACCTTGTTTTTAAGGATAAATCTAATTAATAGCTATGTGATTTGTAGTTTGGGATTCCTGTTTCAAAAGGAACTCATTTTGGAAAAACTACACATTACGCTGTGATTGTGAAAAAAATTTAATAGCTTCTTTTGAGAGATCGTGCTTCAACTGTTGTGTTTGAATTTTGGAGAAAAATTTAGCCGTAAACCAGTAGCAGAAATCCATGCCCAAATTACCTATGAAAGCCCATAAAATCTATTATTTCTTTAGACCACCATCTCTAACTATATACATGTATATAAGCCAATGTTACCTAATTCCCCATACCCCAAAGCTAACTAAAACAAAAAAAGGGGCACATTGGTACATGAAAATAGTATGCTTCTAGACCCAACGTGCTCTATTTAGTACACTTGGAGGTTGTTGCTAGCTTAAAGTTAGTTGTAACTGGAGTTCAATTGTAACTGGACTAATCATTACATAACCACATCATACAGTTAATCAGAAATTAAAAGAATTCCTGGAAAGATCAAGCATGCCATGGATAGATTAGAAGTTCCACTTAGTTTTAAACATCAACAGCTACCCAGGCCACTAAAAAGTAAACACACTCATCCATAGAAAAAGAAACCTTCAAATACTAAAATGAAAAGAAAAAATAACCACCCCAATTAAACCAAAATAATTGAACAGCACGCTAATGAACACAAAGAATGGTGTGTAGTGATTTTGAGAAACCAATCAAGCCAGCATGTCTTTTTTGAGAGTTACATAGTTATCCCTTTAGGCATGCATCGCACATCATCTTGTTGCATTTATCTACTTGCTTGTTTTCCAATCATGATACTATTAAGCTTTTCATAAAACAACAATGAATGTTGGCTCTCCACAGTTCCCAAGTCAAAGTGAATCTAAATAGAAGCACCAACGTTTGAAAAGAACCAAAACCCCCATTCCACTTGCAAACAAATCTAAACAAACCTATTTGCTTCATTGTAGGGAATCTTTGACTTTGAAGCCATCACGAATGGCACGACCACAAACCACTTCTTATTGCAAATTGGCCCAGCAACTTCACATGCAAGGAGCATGATTCTGGTTCCAAAAGCAATTTGCTGGATTTAACGGGTCGATTTGTACAGCTGACCCTTTTTGAATTTAGGTGGGCTTCTAACAAGAACACCAACCTTTTGTGCTAGCTGTAGAAAAAACCAAGTTTTGTGTTCCCGTGCGACACCCCTACTACTTGCCATCTATTTTTTTTTTTTTGCAAAAGGCAAGGCGTAGCTCTCTGTTAAGGACCAACTGTAGCCTTCATTTTGCCCCGGTTTTGTCCAAACAATCTAGCTGAACACCAGCAAAAAACCAGATGACTTGTAATGATTCTAAATAGCCTATGTTATGCTATCAAATTAGTTCTATGACTCTAATTTCTCTTACAACTTTAAACACAAGACACAAAATGCTAACCATTAACCAACATTTGCTAAGGATAACAAAAATAACCCACTGACTTACAAAACGTGTCCTCCTTGGCATGTTTCTAAAAATAAAAACTTCTCCCTGATTTTCTATCCCCAACGTATCATCCTTAGCATGTTTCTATCCTTGGCATCTATTAGTTCTTGACCATCAACACAACTAATAATCTAATACTGTAGATACTCTTGCCTTATAGTTTTAAAAAATCATGCTACTGCTAACATGTGATGCCATGTCACAACCTTGGTACAAATGGTCCTCTTACCATTTAATGGCAAGCACAGCTCTTGCTGCTCTAACAGGATCAAGCAAAAAAAAAAAAAAAAAAAAAAAAAAAAAAAAACAAAAATCATGTCCTACATACATTCTTTACCAAACCTAACCTGAGTTGTCTTTGCCTTTAAAAAACAAGAACAAGGCCTTTAAATGTCGTGCTTCCCTCTATCCTTCAACAACCCTTCAAACAATTCACTATTATTCACCTTTGTTCTCCTTTCTCTACCAGTGTACATCAAACTACCCATAGCGTTTGCCTTCCCAAACAAAGCTTGTAGTTAAAGCTCCCATTAATTGGTAAGTTCTCCTGTGCTTTTAGCTTAAGTTTTGTCATTCTTCCACATGTTTAACTACATATTGCTCACTAAAATTCATTTTTTTAGCTTACATCTTTGTTTTTTTTAATCGTTCCCCTAATCAATGCGAATCAATCTACTAATCTTATGAGCTTTACTTATAAATGGACTTACATATTGCACACGAATCTACTAATCGAGAACTGTTTACTAATTAACTCGCTATTCTTATTTTCCCACATTCCCAAGTACACCCGAAATCCATAAATTGTATTAGCAGTGGACAAAATTAATATAGTCAGTTCGGTAGCAGAGATACTTACAAAAAATGTTAGCCCTACTTCTTTACACGCTAATTCAACCACCACTAAAATATTGGGTTTGGCTACATGTCCTCTCCCAAAATTCTTAAACAAATCTGTTTTATACTTTGCACAGGCTGGGACTACAATTTCAGAGGAAGCCCACTAGTTAGAAGTTTACTTCTTAGAGCCAACTATTTCAGATTTGCTTATACATATAAGATATGCTACTTGTGGCAAACGTGTTTCGACCACAACGAATTTCCCAAATAGGTGTTCAAACTGTTTTCAAGAAAGTATATGTGTGCCAAGGTATGCATATCCTTACATATCGAATCGTAGTTGTTTTTTAAAAATTTACAATGATTCTGGTAGTTTGTTCCTAGGCTCCGATACCATATCAGAGCATACGAGCCACTGGCACAGTATTACTTATTGCCTCTACTGAACTATGTGAAGTTCTTTTCAAAACGTCAGCCGAGCAAGTTGTCAATCTGTCTACCAATGTCAACATTTCTGAACTTTAAAAATTGCCTCACTTTACATATGTGCTCATACTAAATCCAGGTGCACAATTGCATCTGAGACCTTGTGTATTCGCATTCTCTGCCAGGCATTTGCCAACATCTTTCATGAATTGAAGACAACAACTTTTTTAATCCAAGTCACACCAAATGCATCATTTCCGAGAAATAGGGTCCCACAAGGGGACCTTCTAAACATCTTGCGGTAATAGGCCAAGGCTCCACTTCGCAAATACTTCAAAGACATGTTGGAACCTTCCAACTTAACAAGTTCCATATTTTACAAGTTCCATATTTTATTACTATCGGGAATTACTAGATAAGACGTCCAAATTGTACTTTAGACAACCAATAACATGTATTTCTTTTCAAGGTTATATGGATGTGTAAACATTTTAAGTACGGGCACCTAACCTCCGTGGTCTACCTAATGCAATTCAAACAAAGAATGTGATTACCACCTATTCGAAACCATTTGCAAAAATGGCATTGTACTAATTACACCCAACAAATTACAAATATCACAATAACGCCATATTGGGGTGCCGTGCGCATAGGCACGACGTGCAAAAAATAGTTAATAAAAAAATGGGAAAATTCTTGAGGTACCCCTGAGGTTTGACGTAATTCTCAAATTGCCCCTCACATTTGGGGAATTCCTTAGATACCCCTGAACTTTGACTTTGTGCTCAAAATGCCCTTAAGATTGATTGCGCTCTAACACCGTTAGTGTTTTCTCCCTCTCCCACCATATCCTCCATTGATGAACCTATATGCTTTTTATCTCCCCTCACCTTCATGCTCTCTTTCCTCCCAATCTTCATTAATTGTTATTTTTAAAATTGGAAGCCCATAATCTTGCTTGAAATCAAAGTATTCATTAAATTTAAAGAACCTTTTTTTTAAAACTATATCAGACCCTATTGAATATAGGCAGGGAGATTAATGGTTGGGAAGTTCTGCACAGATTCTAGCCAACAACCACGAAGGGCTATCAACACGTGTCCTCAGTAGCAGCACTCACCAGTATCAACCGCTGGTGGTGGCTATAAGCAGCAACCACTAGTAGTCGCTGCCACTGAATGTGCCAAGTCGCAAACAGTAGATCAAAGCCCAACCACCATAATTCTCCCTGCCCTTCTCCGCCTATCGCCATCTTCTACCGCCCAGATTCACCAAATTCCGCCCGCCACTGTGGCTCCACGGTTACAAGAAATTGTGGGAAGAATTTTTGAACTAATTTAACAAACTATAATCTAATTTTATTTTGTTAGTTTACAATTTGATGAATTCTCCATTAACCACAACATCTAACTATAATTCAAAATTAGCGGCATAAATGTATCTAAAAATTCAAGAAAATAACAATGGAAGATGGTGGGAGGTTTGAGGCTCATCAATGGATGATGGTGAGAGGGGAGAGAGAAAAACCCTAACGTCGTCAAGGCACTGTCAATAGTAAGGGTATCTTGAGCACAAAGTCAAAGTTTAGGGGTATATGAGGAATTCCGCAAATGTGAGGGGCAATTTATGAATTAAGTCAAACCTTAGGGGTACCTTAGGAATTTTCTGGAACCACAAATGCTCTGTTTAACCGGAGCATTTATCAAATTTTATATTAAAATTTTGTGGAAACTCACCAAATGCTCTGTTTGTGGAAAAATCGGAGCATTTGGTAGGTAGCAAAAGAACTTTTTTCCACTAGTGATAAATGGTTCTCCTTCACAAATGGTCTTGTTTTTATTAACCAAAGTAATCCCATAATGGTCTTTATGTGAATGAAACCATTGAAATAAGACAACACTAAAATGGCCATGATAATATATCCTAATCATTTCTTTTAATGAACCATAATAGATGACATCTCCCTCTATTGGATTTTGATCTTTACTACTAGCAAAGCTAGGTGTCAAAGATGTTAAAGTGACTCCACTATTTTGAGTTACAACATTTGCATCACGCTTTGCGGTATGGAACCTATAACCATAACGGAGTATCCACTATACTTTTTACTAACATAAGCTGGCCCCTTTGCTAACCATTTGACATGGTCTGAAACTGATTCACCTTGTTCAATCTTGGAATCAACCTTCTCCTTAAACCAATTCACAAAATCCTTGTTGTGGTTTTGAACAGTTTCCCATTTCCTTTTCCTTTATCAGCTTACAGATAACTTCTGCTCACTGTAGTTAAAAAGGTGACTTAATACCACAAAAAATGTCATACATAAGAAAAAAAAGATAAAGACAACAATATATTCAATTATCTTACCTGATGCTGCCCTGAACTTTGTCAAAATCACAATTAAAAATGACATATCGATGCGCTTGCGCCCACGTGATGCAATCAATCATTAACCCTAATTGCTTCTTCTTTGTGTCCCTTCCCTTTCCTCTTATAGGGCGTCCAACCTTAGGAAGAAATTATGGTGAAGGACTAAGAGTCAAACCAATATTTTAAGGAGATTTTGGCTGATTTAAGTACCTAGCACATAATCTAGAGGCTTCTTTAGCTAAGTAACCTTCGACCATTGAGCCTCCGGGATGACCCTTGTTCCGAGCATCAGATTTCAACTCTCGAAGATACCTCTCAATTGCATACATGCACCTTATTGCAATAGGTCCACCAAGCTTGATTTCTTCCATCAAGTGAATAGGAAGATGTACCATTATGTCAAAAAAGTAGGTGGAAAGATCCCTTTAAATTTACAAAGAATTTCAACTATCTCAGACTGCATAATGTCAAGATCTTGAGGGTTAATGGCTTTTTTCCATATACCCTTAAAAATGGCAGACAATCGTATTAAGGGAGTTGCAACATCTTTGGGTAGTGTTGTCTTCACAGCATGTGGAAGCAAATAATGCATCAAAAAATGAGCATCATAGCTCTTGTGCCCAGATATTCTCCTTTCTCCAACTTGCACGCATCGAGAAATACTTGAAGTATTGTGTTGCTGTAGTTTTGCATTTTTTATCATTTGGCAAAACAAACGCTTTTGTTCTACTGTCATCCAAAAACGTGTTCATGAGATTCTTTCACTAGGGGTGATAATGAGCCTGACATTATCACATAAGTTTTTTTTTATATACATCACATCAAGATTATGTTCTTTCAGATCATAGCGAATATTTTTATGATCCTTGCTCTTCCCTGGAATGTCTAACAATGTCGCGCTGACATTATCACATAAGGTTTTTTTATATACATCACATCAAGATTATGAGGAATTGAACAATGCTTCCAGTAAGGGAAGTTGAAAAGTACAGATAAATTTTTCCATGGATTCGTATCATGAGGGTATTTCTCCTTCTATTGCTTCTTTCCAATTTTTTTTAGAAAATCACGAAGTAGCTCAACAATTTCTGTCCCTTTCAAACGAACATGTTCATTTCTTTCGTCAATTTGCCCATTAAAATTCCTTTTGTCATAATGCTAAGGATGGGTTGATTCCAAAAATCTACGATAACCCCCAATGTAGCAACGTTTGTGACTGTGATGGAAAAATCCAGCTTCAGTTTCATAATGATAACAAGGGAATGCGAGTTTTCTTTTTGTACTCCTCCCCGACAACATTGCATATATAAGCTGGAAAGTCACTAATAGTGGATATCACGGCTACACGCATGTCAAACCTTTGATTACTAGAAGCGTCGTATGTTTCTATCCCGAAATCCCATAGATCCTTCATATCCTTGATTAGTAATTGAAGATATACGTTCATATCATTACTAGGGGATAAAGGGTCGGGAATAAGTAATTATTTCATTAAAAACTCGGGCTTCATAAGCATCCATGGAAATTGATCAAGATTACCGGCCATGTACTCTATACAATACTCATTGACTTGAAATGATTAAACCATCACTGGCTAACCCTACCCTCACGTTGCGAGTTTCTTTAGCAAAATTTAGATACAACATGTCAAAGTCTTTCCAAAATTGACCATCCACTGAATGTCGTAAAAGATTATCTTTTTCATGCCCATTTGCATGCCATGTCATGAACTTTGTAGTTTCAGGACACATGAATAACCTCTGGAACTTCTTCTTGATTGGAAAGTACCTTATAATATTTAAGGGAATTATATGGATCTTTCAATTTGGGTGCTCCTTGTCATTTGATTCCACCTAGGAGTCTCATAAACATGGCAACTTGTTGCATTTGCATGCTCCTTCCAATACAACATGCAATCATTGGGGCATGCATCTATCTTAGTGTAATTCAACCCTAAAACTTTCAGCACATTCTTCGCTTCATTAAAAGATGAGGGAAATTTTGCATCAGGTAGTGCATCCTTAAAAAACACTAAGAAGTCTGCAATCATTGTATTGCTTAACTTGTGGTCACACTTGAATATAAATAGTCGAATTGTGAAAGAAAGTTTAGAAAATCTTTTGCATCCTGGATAAAGTTCCTGCTGACCTTCTTCAACTAACTTTAAAAACTTCTTTGCCTCATCATTTGGTCCCTCTCTCAAAGTATCATGCAATAACCAGTATGTTCATGTTTGGTGTTTCGTCGTGATTAAACACCACCCTCGTTCTTCAATGTCCATCCCTAAATCTAAGAACTTGTCTCTTCTTGGAACAAACCCGTTGCAAATTATATGATCCTTCACGACATCCTTATATTGCCAATACCTAAAATGACAAGAATCACACGGGCAACAAATTCGATTTCGTTGTGACTAGCTAGCAAAAGCCTTTTTAATGTACTTGTTAGTTCCTTGTTCATATTCATCACTCCATTTAGGAAACGTCCACCACTCCTTATTTCTTTTATCTATTACCTACATTTTGCAGATAGATGCAGTCCATATATCAACAAGTACATCATACCACATCATTATTTATTGTCGGAAAACTTATTATGATTAGGAAAATAAGTAATTTAGAACAACAATAACACCAATAAGTTATAAGTAATTCCATGTCCTCTTTCTCATTTGCAAACAACATATATACTCATTAATCAAGTCATTTAGAACAAAAATCACATATGATAAACGAAATCCTTAAATACAGAAATGATAACATCAACTAGGTATCCTCAAGCACTTGAAAGAGGACATGGACCACTAAATGTCTTATGACCAGTTTCCGGTCTACCAATCTCTATTGATCCATAAGAAATTAAATATTATAGCAATATATACCTTGAATGATGACAACAAATGGATTTTTTTTTCATAAAAAACTTATCCAATCATGCAAATTTTGGTTTCAAACATCTGGAAGAAGTCCAACTCTCATTAAGCAAGGAATCCTAGAGGTTCACCATGGAAATCTTGAATAAAAAATACAAGTGCAGAAAGAGATTCTTGCATCATTTAGTAAAAACACGCACAACAAACCTAACTCCATTAAGAAGGCAATGAGTTTGCAACGTGGACAGAATAATTAAATCAGGCAAGTAACCATTTCATATATAGAAAAAAATTATGACCTACTACGTCAGTCGATTTAATGCATCAATATTCCTAGATTCTCGCAGCTTTTAAGCTGAATAAAGCATCAATCTACGCAGAAATTTGAGTCAACAATATCATCATTATTATTTCAATGGAGGTCAACCCCAAGCAATAGCAAAATTATGCACTTATAACCATTACATTAACCTTCTATAATAAATCTAATATCAATCATAGTCAATCTTCTGATCAAATGTTTAAATCTAATTCCTCTAATATAGCAAAAGCACGATAGCGCATAATTTCTATCATCCATCCTCTTTACTCCACAATTTTTTTTCGAGCAGCACAAAATTATTTATTTTATCACTTGCTGTTATGCTCTTGCTTATAAAAAACGCAAAATAATATGAAGAAATGCAAGACATTATAGTATAATTGTTATCGTTACAAGTTTATAAGACATACACGATAAAGAAGTAAATAGAGAAAAATAAAGAACCTGACCCATCCAAAAAAAAAAAAAGCTTTGCAAGAAGAGGGGTGAGGAGGGGCTTGCCAATAATTTACAAATGGATGCCATCTACATCGTCAGAATCCTTATCATGTCCATGACTGATGTTAATGGCTATATTTAAAGACTGCTAAATCTTAGGTTATTTCTAAAGCCTACCCAGTAAGCGAAAAGGTTTCATCAATTCATCTAGATTATCTAACCGAGAAGTGAGAGGGTCATCTTCAAAGGAGAATGTTTGCAATCGAGAATTTATAATTTCCACTTATAGTTAGTTATATTCAACATCTGTTATGCGTAATTCTAAAACCCATAACTTTGAACAATTATAGACCTTGGGTTGAAAATTGAAGAATTAAATGGAAATTGGAGAACATACCTTGGGCTAAAAATCGCAACCTTAGGTTGAAAATCTCAGAATTTCACCTCTTTTCTAGGTTGAAAATTGTGGCCTTGCTGATCGCCTCAATGGCAGACCTTAGGTTGAAGAATTGCACACAATGTCGACCTTGCTCGCCTCAATCGCATACCCTAACAATTGAATTTAGGGTTCAAAATTGAGGGTTTGAAATTTTTTTTTTTTCATAAGACATAAAGCTATTGAAATTTGGTGAAAAACAGTAGAGGGAAAGATAAATTAGTGTGCCAAAGTCACTAATATAGAGTAGTCCTTGCTATACATATATCTAATGTCATTTCATGAATATAGTCGTTGCCATAACTATGTCTACTACAACGGTACTAGTAAAACCGTTGTAGTAGCACATCTACAAAACAAAATTGACGGGGCATTGGTGGGACTACAACTGATTGATGAGATCATGGAACAAGTTAAGAGGATTAGGAAGAGGTCGAAGGCCATAGGATCGACAAAAGAAATATGCTGATAGGAGGCTTAAGGGGTTGGAATTCGGAGAAGGAGACATAATATTCCTCAAGATATCATCTGTTAAAGGAAAATGAAGGTTCGAGTTTTGAAAACTTTGCCCAAAATACATTGGGCCATATGAGCACCTGCAAAGATCGGGCGAGGTAGCGCATGAACTAGCGCTACCAACAGAGATCGCGAATGTGCATAATTTCTTTCATGTTTCACAATTAAGGGAATATGCCCATGATCCCTCCCACATACTACCTTATCAGCCTCTACAGGTCAATAGACATTTGAGCTACGAAGAAGAGCCCCTGCATCTTCTAGATAAAAAAAAAACAAGATACTAAGGAACAAAGTAATACCTTTGGTCAAGGTTTTATGGTTAAATCAACATTCAGATGAAATGACATGGGAAAAGGAAGCAAACATAAGGGAACACTATCCTCCTCTCTTTAAAGGTATAAAATAATGTGCATATAAGTACGTGTATATATATATATATATATATATATATATATATATGTGTGTGTGTGTGTGTTTTTTTTTTTTTTTTTTTCCTCGAGTTTCAAGGATGAAACCTCTTTAAGGGGGTAAAATGTACTTAATAGATTGTAAGATTCCTTCAAAGGAAACCTGAGACTAAATAACTTTCACATAAATATAATAAACATTAATAATATATATAAGTCTACATAAGGACATGAGAAAAGACAAAAGAAAAAAAAATACAAAGAGAACAAGTACGAAAGATGGATAATAGAAAAAAGTAATGATAAGAACAATAGTGGAAAGATAAGAATAAGATCCTAAGTGAACTAAAAACGTGAAGCAAATGAAACAAGTTGTCAAGGGAAGGAGTAAGACAAGGACTAAGGAAAAGTTGATAATAAGACACCAAAGTACATACAAGATCAGTTGTCATAAGAGTGGAGACTAAGCTAAATGCCACATATTGTGATAACTTAGGCAAGAGGCACATGTACCCCACCAAAGTACACAAGTAAGGCTATCTCTCCACAAAATTTCAGGGGAAACTACTGAAGAATCATTGCTGGTCAGTTGAGAGGAACAGTAATGCAAGAGCAGCGCAAGTGCTAGTCGAAGGGGGGATAGTGGAAAAGCCTAGGAACCAAACATCGGTTCGAGTAGAAATTAGAAGTAGGAAGATAGGAAATTTGTAAAACTCAAATTAAGCAAGGTTCTATTGAAACTCTCCTTTACATTCTCTTAGATGACATGAATATGCAAGCAAATAAGTGTGACAAAGTTAAGACTAGTACGACTAAGTTATAAGTATAAAGCTAAGTAAGACAAATTCCTTGTGATATGCCGGAACATGTGACGATGAGTTAGAATCGTGAAATAAGTAATATCATAAGACGTAAGGTCAATATCGTGAGAATAAACCTGATAATTAGTAGTTATATGAAAGAATAAAAAAAAAATTATGCTATGTAAATTTGTAAACTAGTTTTGTGCGGAAAGAGGAACCAACCAGATATCAGTTACGTACAAGTTAATGATAGTTAAGTAGAGATAAAAATATGTGAAGTATGGGTAATTATTGTGTCAAGTATGGGCTCAGATGAGAGCCAATTTAAAGTTATGTAGGCCTCGATTGTTAACTTGAGAGAACCATGTGAATATTATGAGTTGACTATAAAGTTAAGTGGGACATGTCCTGAAAGACTTGCAAGCATAAATGAGAAGATTGGCGACGACCTCCAGAAAGATAAGTAAGATAAGAAAGATTGTGCATCTGATAAGGGTTCTTTTTCCCAGCAACAAATTGGTAGTTTGTAAGGTTCAAGACCCAATTGGAAAAGATTGATGCATAACAACAATTAGCAGCCATATAATATTACAAAGAGAAAATTTAATTTCACCACTTTCATTTACAAATTAGACATGCCTCAGTAATTGCAGGACTAAGGTAGGGCAGCTACAAAGCGCCAACGAATCATAAAGCTTTGCAAGAAGGAAGTATTTTGTAACTACTTATAAGATGTATTTTTCAAAAACTATGAACTAACTACTTTAATAACCTACATATGTAAATAAAATGTTGTTTAAAATACTTAGTGTTTTACATGTCTGGACGTTTACCATGCCTTAATAAGACATAAATATGGAGAATACGGCCTAGTAGCAGACTAGCAGTTCCGTAAGTTCTCAGCTGCTAACCGTTGTGTATTATTTGTGATTTACAGGCTGCTGACTTATTGAGACAGTTACAAGACTATGTCCTCTTGATAAGAATTATTCTAATTGTTCACATGTTAATTAATGTTATTTATATCATTATGGATTCAGGATATGTCTCATATCTACCTATATTTTCCATCATGTTTCATGCAATATTTATGATATTCTAAGCTTTTTAATGACATTTACTTGCCCATCATATACTATGTGATTTGCACTCATTTGTTTAGTATAGATTGTCCAAGGGTCGACCTAGTTTTAACCTATTTAAAGGAAATTCTTTTAAGTGTGGAGGTTATTTTAAATCGTGTATTCTCCAATACATTCTACAACCTAAAATTGATTCTTAAAAAAGGCCTACATATCAGATGTGTCATTGATTATCTTTAGTACTAATTAGCTTAATTTAATCATTCATTATAAACCATTATTATTTTAGAAAAGCCTTTTTTCCCCTCAAGTTATTACGATTCTTTCTAACTATTCACCTTATAAATGCAATACATGTTTTTCATTTTGAGCATAACAACAAAGTTGAGAAAAAGAAGAATATATAATGGCAAGAAAATTCAATATTACTTTGGCAAGTTTGCTTCTTGTAATTTTTACAATCGACGCACAAACACTAATTCCAGGAAATGCAGGCCAAGTTCAGACTTGGTTTAGTAATGTTGTCAAACCAATTAGGTATTATATATTATTCCTAAAGGATGTGGTTTTTTTCTTTCTTGCTACACTACTAAGCTCATTATAGGTTATTAAAAATTATAAAATATAATATGTTATGTACCTTATCATCCATATCTTTCATGATAATTGTACTACAATATCTATGTCATTAAATTTTTTATCCCAAGACACAATAACTGATAGAATTTATTTTTACTATTTGTCGAAATCATTTACTCTACGACGATGAAAGTCCAAGACAATAAAGTATTGAATTGGTTAAAAAGTGCTTCGATCACAGATACATGCTTGTCAATCTTTGGTTAATGTCAAATAATTTTTTTAACGAAAGCTTCTTAAAGAAGGCTAATTTGTCAATTATTTTGCTAGCCTTTCCAAAACTTATAAATTTATGTGGTCATTAACTTTAATATTAAAATATTAATATATTTTATATCTATTTTTGCTTAATGATGATAGGGTATTAACCATGGTCAATCAAATTATCACACTATTCTACTTTCCTTATGCAGCCAACGAAAAGGAGCACTAGAACCCAGTGTAATAGAAGCGGAAAACGGTGGAGTAGAAACTATCAATGTGAGACAAGATGGTAGCGGAAAATTTAAAACAATTTCTGATGCCGTAAAGCATGTCAAAGTAGGAAATAAGAAACGTGTAATTATTATGATTGGTCCAGGAGAATATAGGGAAAAAGTTAAAATTGAAAGACTTCAATCATATATCACTTTTTACGGTACGGATCCTAAAAATCGGCCCACTATAACATTTGCTGGTACGGCTGCTCAATATGGTACTGTTGATAGTGCAACATTGATTGTGGAGTCTGATTACTTTGTTGCTGCAAATTTGATAATCTCGGTATGTAGCACTTGATTCTCGTCACTAACAATTTTTTTAATGGCACTTGATAAACCATCTCAATTTTCAATTTTCCAAATCTCACAATATTCATAAATCATAACTTCTAAGTTTCCAAATAATACAAATAAGAGATTTCGATCTAATAGAAAGTGTATTTGGTCATGATAATAATTGTAGATTACAAATATATAGATAAAATTATAAGGAATTTAATTAGTAATTGATTTGATATCATAATGTAATAATTCAATTGTAGGTTTATTAAAGAGGAACAAAATATTGAAATATATAATTGTAATGACAAGAATTTGGTGAATGTTTTTGGAAACTTAGGGGTATATGGTGAATATCTAAAACATTGACGGCCCGTTTGGTAGTTGGTTATAAATGGTGGGAATGGGAATGAATTTGTGTGTAAATTTGTGAAGAATATTATTGTCCATTCCCATGGTAATGCTAATTTATCCTAAAGTGTTTACTTTTCTTCTTGAATTTCCATTCCCATCCAATACCACCTTGTAGGTGGTAATGAGTGGTAATGAAAATTGCTTCCCCTTGGAGACAAAAACACAAGTTTAGGGATGAGATTGCTTTCCCATAGAGAAAATATGCCTCCCCATGGAGATTTTAAAGGTGCTTCCCTAATAACATTACACTTAAAATTCATTCCCATTACCGCAATTTATTAACGTCTACCAAACGGGCCGTGAGGGTATATGGTGAATTGCGTGATTTGTCCGGGGTATTTGGTGAAAAAACCGTAATTTATATAACAACCTTATATATTTATTTTTCTTTTTTTGTGATGCAAAGATTGGAAAGCCTAAGACCCTATGTAAATATTCATAATTTACTTTTTTATGCATAGAATTCTGCTCCAAGGCCTGATGGTAAAAGGAAGGGAGCACAAGCGGCTGCAATAAGAATCTCTGGTGATAGAGCTGCATTTTATAATTGTAAATTTACAGGATTTCAAGACACCGTTTGTGATGACAAGGGAAAACATTTCTTTAAAGATTGTTACATTGAAGGAACTGTTGATTTCATTTTTGGTGAAGCTAGATCTCTATATTTGGTAATATTAAAATTTCATTTCATTGGCTTTAATAATGCTCATCATCATCCATGCCCCTTATATTTGCCCCTCCTTTAACATAATATTGTTAACAAGCTAAAAAACTTAGTTTAGTGTTTATTGGGACATTAATTTGCTTACAATTATGATACATGCACAGAACACTGAACTCCATGTTATACCGGGTGATATGGAGGCTATGATTACTGCTCATGCAAGGGGTAATAAAGATGGAGAAGGTGGATACTCGTTTGTCCATTGTAAAGTGACTGGGACAGGTGCTAATGCAGTTTTAGGTAGAGCATGGTTTGCAGCAGCTCGAGTTGTGTACTCTTTTTGTGACATCAGTAACGTCATCAGACCAGAGGGTTGGTCTGACAACAAAAAGAAAGAATATCAAACGTATAAAGGCTCATTCTCTTTATTCATATATATATTGCAACTTTTTTTCTTATTACTAATCTTATGATGCTTGGTTAATTGATTATATGAAATAAACTTCTGAAGTCCATATATGAGTGACATTAATTTGTTTAAAAACATTAAAAGATAGATAGTTGGTAATTAAAATCTTAACATAATAAATAATATCCTTACAGTTAAATTTTCTTAAAGAATATTAATAACATATTTAGCTTATTTTGATTATGATATGGTTATGTGGGATACTGTAAAAATCCATGAATTGCAATTCATAAAGAATGCATAAATAGACTAAATGATTCAAGTTACACTCTTTTAGGCATTGATTTGGAATAGTATAACGGGATAATAGGACTATGGATATCAACAATTTTTCTTTTGGTCCTCATAGAATCAAGCTAAAATGTTTTACTTATAATTTCTAAATTAAAATAATTAAAGATGTCATTATTTTAAAATAGGATAGATATTCATAAAAGACAACAAAATATACAAGCACTTAAACAATCATGAATATCATGTATTTATAATTTGAAAATGACACAGTTTGACTTTGAAATTTATTGGAACAATATATGAATTGGTGAAGTTAGTGTATTATATATTTATATAACAATTCTATGACCATGATGGTTAAGATGGCCAAATTTGTCACTATTAAGATTTTGAAATCATCTTGATTGACTGTATGTAGGACCGTATACTTTGGAGAGTACAATAACAAGGGTACAGGTGCGAACATAAAGAAAAGGGTGAAATATTTCAAGAATTTGACAGACATTGAGGCTAAACCATTTATTAGTCTGGAATACATTGATGCGGCCAAATGGCTACTTCCACTTCCAAAAGTGTAAAATATGTTATGCTTGAGACAACAAAGGAAAGAGGCATACAAATTATTCTTAAAAAATCAATATAGCATATTAAGTATCCAATTTTAGTCTCTAAGAAATAGGTAATAAGTTTGATACAAATCAGCTTATTACGTAGTTAATTACTTGAAGTAATTTTTTGTTTTCCAATATAGTTTTTTGGCTTTTCAATAATATCCAAAGAGAATTATGAATCATTATTGTAACTAACTTTAGACACATGCAAAATACATGTGAAGTTTTTCATTTTGTTTAATCAATATAATTATATTTTGATTTTATTAAATGTTTCAATATAGTAATTATCAATATGAAAAGTACTTGATAGATCACAAGATAATATATTATGATTTTATGATATTTTCCTAAGAATATGGTCGAAAAATATCAAAATAATTTATGGTTAGTATTTACATAGTAATGTAATCTGAAAAAAAAAATTAAAGATGGATTATATTATCTATTTGGCTAAAATAGATAAAAGTTTGACACATTTAATTAATTAGACAATGTATTTGTATCTATATTATACACCCAAATCATCAATGAGTAGCTCTTCTCCATGGAAGACGTAGATAAGCAATTCGACTCAAAGCAACTAGTAACAAAATTTTGTCCCTTAATCCTTATTATAACACAAAATGTTGTCCAAACATGTATCTTATATAGCCTGTTTCTCCATAGAACAAACCTCCATCTCCTTGTGAACAACATCCAAGGTCTGATGATAAACTTTCCTTGCTCACCGGTCAAGCACAAGAAATGTTTGTCATACTCTTGTTTTATAAGATAACTCATTCATTATAAGCTTATTTTTCCCTTCATCGATCATCAAATTGTATTAGATATGTATGAAAGTCAAAAAATTAATGAACATAAAAAACATAAATATTGTACCCGATATTTTACTATCTTTATTAGCAGTCTGAATCCCACACAATTCTTTTATTACACTATGATTTTTATAGAAAACTCGAAGTCGCCACCCTATTAATATCTTAATAGGGACATTTTATTTGATAATTTATTAAAAAATCAATTTAAAGAAATATCATTTAAAATTTGTCACTAGTGGAAAAAACATTATATGTCACCACACAACCGTTGCGGTCCTTAATAGAACTGGATCCGTAAATCCTCGAAATTTTGGGTCGGAAACCTAGGAACACAAACCGCTCTGGTTCTTAAGAGAACCAGTTCAGTTAACAGAAAATTGATCCGGTTTGCTGTTAACTGCTCCGATTCTCATAACCGGAGCGGTTTATGTTCAATTTTTTTGGGTTTAGGGTCCCGCGTTTTCACTTCCCTCCCTGTTGTTCCATTCTCCCTCCTTCCTTCTGCGGGCAAGTCGAACCCTTCCCTAGGGATGAATTAGCTTCAAACAACCCACCACTCCACGGGGTTCCCCCACCAACATCGCCAACTAACCCCACCGCGAGTTAGTTTGTGCGTCCTCCTCCATAGCTCCATCGCGGCTGCTGCTCACCTCCACTTCAACACCACCTCTGCACCCCGTCCTCCTCTACCCCCTACACCACCACATACCTCCTCCACCTCCTCCTAGGTTAGCTAAATAAATTAAAATTCATAACTTTTTGTTCTAATATCATATTTGAAGCTTTTAAATTTATCATTAATTGTTGTTATATGAATAATTGTTAGTGAAATTAGGGTGCATAATGGTTAAATGGTTTAAAGTTGATTGATTTGAGTTAATTTGATTTTAGTTTAAGTAGTTAGTTTGATTTTTAGGTTTTATGAACTAGGACTTTGTTGTTGTACTTACTGATTCGCTAAGTTAGGTTTGAACTTTAATCTTTGTTGTTGATTATTGGTTTAGCTATTTAGTTTAGTTTAACTTAGTTTAGTTTTGTTTGATTTACTAATTTATACTAATGATAACTTTAAACTTTGTTGTTGATTATTGAAGCTAGTGACGGAGTGTTGAGCTCGATTTTCCCATTTACAACCTTGATATTGGTATATTATCACTCATATTTATCTTTCTTTCATAGTAAATTGTTTTATATGCACAAATATGTATATATATATATATATATATATTTATTATTGAATTGAGATTAGATGTAAAATATTTTGTTATGTAAAACCTATGTATGCATCATCATATCATATGCCTAGATACCCGTTCGAGACTTACTCATTAGGAGTAAATCTTGAATAGTCCCTGTTTTGGGCATGTTCTTACATATTTAATCTCACTTAGGTGGTGAATGTATGTCTTTATTTCGATTCTAGAGAAAAATCTTGGCTCGTCGTTTCCCTACTTTTGTTCTTTGGGTACATATGTAGATATAAGTAACTATTTATCTACATCGTGTACTTGGAGAAGTGTAGGGAAATGCTACCAGATTTTCCGTAGAATCGAAAAGAAAGCATGTATTCACTAGTGAGATTAGACATCTAAGGATGGATTACATTGGATGATAAGGACCATTAGAAAGCATGCCTAATTTCATTCAATAATACTAAATCGTGTATAAACTCTCATCATGTAATGAAGTTTGTCATTGAAATGGTACTTGCTGCTTGTGTTCAATTAGAGGTTTGCTTGAAATGAATAGTGCATGGATGTATGGTAGTCGTGACACGTGTGGATTCATGGATAGGGTCTTTGAATTTTGCGATGTTGCATTAATTCATCAGGCTGCAGCGGGAATGAGGGGTTTTATTGTCCTTGTGCTGATTGTGGTAATGTGAGCATGGTTAGTAGCATTGGGTCGCTTAGGGAGCATATCTTTCGTCGCGGGTTCAGGCAAAATTACCATGTATGGGTTTGGCACGGTGAGGAGGGGATATATGATGGTGGGAATGCCATTGGTAGCGATGTGCTTGAAGGAGGTGAGTTTGATGTCATTGAGAATGACAAGAACATCGAGGAAGAATATGAGGATACTGAAGTAGTGGATGATAATGATGAAGGGGAATCGAGGAGATGATGAAGGGGGTGGATGCTCATTATGGCAAACGGCCTTGCATTTTTGAGTGCATGGCTGAGGCATGTCGAAAACCATTGTATCCCGGTTATACGAGGTACACCAATCTGACGGTCGTGATAACACTCTTCAATATCAAGACGAAATCCGATATAAGTGACTCTAATTTCACTTCCTTGTTGCAAGCACGACCATGAACTACCCAAGTCAAACTACTATGCTGAGAAACTGATGTGTCCATTCGGTTTAGAGTACTAGAGGATACATGCTTGTCCAAACGATTGTGTGCTATATTGAATTGAATATGAAAATATGGATGAGTATCCACGATTTTAGAAGTCGCGTTACCGGCGCGCAAGGGTTAATGATAAAAAAGGGCCTCCAGCAAAGGTGATGTGGTATCTTCCGATTATACCACGATTCAAGCGCATGTTTTCAATGAAAAAAGATGCTAAGAGCTTGAGGTGGCATGCAGAATGAAGGAAAAAAGACGGTTTTCTCAAACATCCAGTTGATTCTCCTGAGTGGAAAGGGATCAATCAGGTGCATAAGACCTTTCGTGTCGAGGACAGAAATTTGAGGCTTGACCTATGTACGGATGGGATAAACCCATTTGGCACTCTTAGTTCTCAACATAGTATGTCGCCGATACTTCTAGTTATTTACAACTTGCCTCCTTGGTTTTGCAATACATCATGTTGTCGATTCCAAAGGTTCAAGCAGGCCAAATAAGTCTGTTTCGGGTAAAGAAATACAAGATTCCAAAGGTTCAAGTCGCCAAGAAAACCCATCTAAATATCTTTGGATAGAGAAACCAAAGATCGAGTGTCTCACTATGGCATGCTTATGGCTACATGCAAATGCGCGTGAAATGTCGAATGATACACCAGTGGAGGTGAAGTTAGGTACCACGCAATTCAACTACCTTGAGGATACATCGACATGGGTGTCTAAGATTTACGTGAAGGAGTTCCTTTGCAGAGAGATGTTGATTCAAGTCTTCATGAGGTAAAAAATTTGTGCTTAAGAAATAAATAAAACTGCTTTGCAATATACAATAATATATTTATGTTAGAAGTTGATTGTGCTTTAAAGATTACTCCAAGATGATCCTTGTGGACGCAATTGCATACCAGAGCAATTTGGGTGGTTATGTCCAAATTTCATCCGAGCTGACAATTGTTTGCAAAGCACAACTGAGGTGAAGGAGTATATTTGACTATGTATCAAACACATCTCTACGTGCCCAACTGAAGTTCATACTTACCCTATGTTTTGAAGAGTATAGTTCTTGTCCTTGTATCTATTTTTACCACTTTATCATTATACAATAGAATTACTCACATGATTGCTTCCTAACTTTATTGGGATTTTACCCTCCATTGGTCGCTCCTTGTGATTTGTCCTTCAAACAACACAATATATCAGTTTGATTCTACAGCTCAAGATACCATGACCCTTACTCCTCAAATCATGCATAAATAGGTATTTTTGTTACTTAAAATGCTTATTAGCATAACAATTTTTACTAATTTCATCCTTTGGCCACTTCTCACATGAAATTAACTTAACTACAGTTCTTTGAAGAAATTTAGGAGAACGGGAAAACTTCCTCAATAGAAAGCAATGAAGGTAATAGATATTAGTTCAACTACTTCTTTCTTTTAGCAAAAAGCAAATATGTATGTTTCTTACATGCTTTTTTAATGTAATTCTATGATTAGTGTGCTCAACAACCGGGGAGAACAGAGTGTGGCTACTATGTGTTGAGGTTCATGTTCGATATAACCTCAAGTTGCGAGAAACTCGGGGATCTTGAGAAAAGGCCGATTTTGGCCTCTTAAGCTCAATTTCTTTAGTTTCCCGCATTTCAAAACATGTTAGGTCATATATACTTCTAACAAGTACATATATAACCATTAGAGTCAATTAAAGTCCACTCATATGCTTTAAAACCATTTTGCGTAAATGTATGTCATTTAGAGCCGATTTTGGCTTTTCAAGCTCAATTCACTTAGTTTCCCGCATTTAGCCACATGTTAGGTCATATATAGTTCTAATACGTACATATATAACTATTAGAGTCAATTAAAGTCCACTCATATGCTTTGAAACCCATTTTGGGTAAATGAAGGCCATTTTGGACCGATTTTGGCCTTTGAAGCTCAATTCACTTAGTTTCCCGTATTTAGCCACATGCTAGGTCATATATAGTTCTAATAGGTACATATATAATGTAATACCCCTCATGATTGCTTGAAAGGGATTTAGCAGGCTACTCAATCCAACAAGATGCATCTTTCTTTTAGGCAGCTTAATTCCTTAGTTATTCCACAGTTAAGCGTGCTTGGCTGGGAGTAGTCTTGGGATGGGTGACCTCCTGGGAAGTTTCTCAGGGTGCGCATGAGTGAGGATAAAATGCGTCGGAAGAACTTGTGTTGGTTATTGAGGATAGTTGTTGACCCTGGATGCGCATTGTGACGATATACTCGACTCCGGAAGAGTCGGGGTTTAGCATATAACTATTAGAGTCAATTAAACTTTACTCATATGCTTTGAAACCCATTTTGGGTAAATGAAGGCCATTTTGGGCCGATTTCGGCCTTTGAAGCTCATTTCACTTAGTATCCCGTATTTAGCCAAATGTTAGGTCACATATAGTTATAATAGGTACATATGTAACTATTAGAGTCAATTAAAGTTCACTCATATGCTTTGAAACCCATTTTTGATAAAATAAAGCCATTTTAGGCCGATTTTGGCCTTTGAAGCTCAATTAACTTACTTTCCCACATTTAGCCACATGTTAGGTCATATATAGTTCTAATAGGTACATATATAACCATTAGAGTCAATTAAAGTCCGCTCATGTGCATTGAAACCCATTTTGGGTAAATGAAGGCTATTTCAGACTGATTTTGACCTTTAAAGCTCAATTCACTTAGTTTCCCGCATTTAGCCACATCTTAGGTCATATATAGTGCCAATAGGTACATATATAACTATTAGAGTCAATTAAAGTTCACTCATATATTATGAAACCCATTTTGGGTAAATGTATGTCATTTAGGGACGATTTTGGCTTTTCAAGTTCATTTTTCTTAATTTCCCGCGTTTAGTCTTATGTTAGGTCATGTATCATTCTAATAACAGCATATATAACCATTAGCGTCAAGTAAAATCCTTTCACATGCTTTAAAACCCATTTTGGGTAAATGAATGCCATTTCGGGCCGAATTTGGATTTTCAAGTTCAATTTACTTAGTTTCCCGCATGTAATCTTATGCTAGGTCATGTATAGCTTTTATAAGTACATACATAACCATTAAAGTCAATTAAAGTCGACTCACATGATTTCAAACCCATTTTGGGTAAATGAAGGTCATTTTGGCCGATTTTGGCCTTTTTAGCTCAACTTTCCATAATCTCCCGCATTTAGTTTCATGTATAGTTCTAATAAGCACATATGTATGTATTAAACTCAACTAAAATCCAGTCACATGCTATGAAACCCATTTTGGGTAGATTTTTGCTTTTTAAGCTCGATTTCCTTAATTTCTTACATTATATTATTTGCTCAATCTCTTTAGAGTTAAATAAAGTCTTACTCAAACTCAAAATGATTTTATATGTGTTTCCTTATGTTTAAGGTATTCCTCGATGGAAAACAAAGGTATTACTCAAATAAACTCAAGATGATCTTATATGTGATTATTTGCTAGCACGCTACCTTACCGACGTTTGCATGTGAGATGATGCCGCGGCTTTGAGTTTATTTCTTCTTATTATGTCACTAGCTAGTTATTTAGGTACAATTGATGTTTATTTTGGATTTTAGTACTTATTACAATTTCATTTGTATTACATTCTCAATATATATATATATATATATATATATATATATATATATATATATATATATATATATATATATAGCATTCTAACTTGTATACGGCGCGTTTGTGATACTTGTTAGATGTGTGATCAAACAAGGGAACCGGATATACCACTCCAAGGCATGGAAACTACGCTTTCCTATTAGTTTAATTTCGCCCCTCTAGGATCACCGGGTAAACACGAAATAACTAATGAGATACAATGGAGAAAACAATTCACAAGATGATCTTCTATGTGAATCAACAAGAACTTTGAGTTTGTAGTTTGTGAAGAACACTAGAGAGAAAATAGCAAGGTTTCTCTCAAGCAAAGCAAGTGTTTTGGAATCTGAAAAACTGATTTTCTCATCCACCCTCATAAGAATGACAAAAGTCATATATAAATATTACCTTCATAGATTAGAGTTGTTATTGCCTCAATCTCCCTTTAATCCCCTGATTAAGAATCCTTAATCGTCATTAAAAGGATAACGTACACAATACAACGGTTATAAACCGTCCACGCAAAATTTCACGTTCCAAAACAGTAAGCACGTCGCGACCCGCGATACAAATCGCTAGTCACGACAATACACTGGTCGCGACCCGCGACAGGTGTCACTACCAGTGACGGCCACGTCGCGATCAGTGACGACCTTCCTGTTTCTCTTGATTGTTTCACGTGTTTTTGGGCATTCTAATCTTAGCATACTAGACCTCCTCCTCTTCTAGTATAGAACCATATGAGCTGATAAAACCCATTACACTATAAATGTTCCAACAATCCTCCCCCCATTTATAGGGTAATGTTGAAAAGTTTTTCTACTTGCTATGAATCACAAACAAAACATGCTCATGCATCATGGAAATATCTTACGATTGAATCTCCACTTAGTAAAAGTAACTTTACAATAATTTCGATCATAATGATAGACAAAGCTTTGAATCATATAACCACCACAAATCATTGAAGATACTAATACACATAAGCAAAACTTAGTTCTTAACCTCCGACACTTATGAAGCCTTGGTGTCCATATCCATTCATAAGCGTTCCAAGTCAAGCCTTAGACTTGGTTAAGCGGCCAAACCTCTAGCTTATATAGGTAAATCTTTACGAGCATGCTCCTACAACTGAGCACTTATCAAAGATTTATTAAGAAATAAATTCAACCTCTTCATTGTAGAAACAAGCACTAACCTTGGGATGTATTAAACAAGTGCTCCAAACCTTCTAGAGAAGTACTATCCTCATTGAATTCGAGATCTAATGTTGTATTAGACGTCAAATTGAGTTTTCCTTCACCATAGGTTATTCAATAGGCTTAAGACCCATCCCTTTGTTCATTTTGTTCACTAGCTCCCTTGACAACGGTTTAGTAAACGTATCTGCCAAGTTCAAACTAGACCGAACAAAATTAATAGTTATACAACTATTCCTTATCATTTCACGCACATAGCTATGTCTAACTCCAATGTGCCTTGACTTGCCATTGTAGACTTCACTATAAGATTTAGCTATGGTTGATGCACTATCACAATGAATAGCATGAGGTGACATAGGTTTGACCCACAAGTCAACCTCATTCAACACAATCCTTAGCCATTCCGCTTCTTGGCAACAAGAAGCCAATCCAATGAATTTCGATGCCATAGTTTAATCCGTTATACATGTTTGCTTCTTGGATGCCCATGAAATAGCACCTTCTCCAAGAAGAAACACCCATCCACTTGTGGATGAATAATCTTCCTTATTGGAAATTCAACTAGCATCCGAGTAACCTTCTAGAATAGAAGGTTCTCCATTGTAAGTTATGATAAAATCCAATGTTTTATTCAAATACCTTAGCACTCTTCTCAATGCTTGCCAATGCAATATACTAGGATTACTAGTATACCTACTGAGTTTACCAATAGCAAAAGCTATATCCGGCCGAGTGCTAGTCATAGCATACATCAAGCTTCCAATTAAGCTTGCATACTCCAATTGTGAAATAGGAGCACCACTACTTGGAACCAAATGAATACTAGGATCCATTGGAGTAGCAAAATGAGTCGAGTTCGATTCATTAAACCTCTTGATCACTTTCTCAATGTAATGAGATTGTGATAAAGAAATTTCATATTGTTACAATATGGAGGAGGATCCTAGGACCTTTGATGAGGCTATGAAGTCTTATGATTCTGCTTTCTGGAAAGAGGTAGTGAATGATGAAATGGATTCAATAATGGGAAATCATACTTTGATTTTAGCTAATTTACCTCCCGGTTGCAAACCACTAGGTTGTAAGTGGATTTTCTTAAGGAATAGGAAGATCGATGGAACCATACTAAAACATAAGGCCCGGTTAGTGGTCCAAGGATTGGGGCAAAGATATGGTATCGATTATTTTGACACTTATGCTCCGGTTGCTAGACTATTAGACTTTTGATAGCTTGGCTGCGATTCATGGTCTAGTAATTCACCAAATGGATGTCAAAACTGCCTTCCTTAATGGTGAATTAGAGGAGGAAGTGTACATGAATCAACCTAACCTGAAGGTTTTGTAGTCAAATGTCAAGAGACTAAGGTTTGCAAATTAGTTCGATCTTTGTATGGTCTTAAACAAGCACCTAAGAAATGGCATCAAAAATTTGATGAGGTCATTTTGTCTAGTGGGTTCAAAATAAATCAGTCCGATAATTGTGTATATAGTAAATTTGATAATAACGGTAATGGAGTTATAATTTACTTATATGTTGATGATATGCTTATCTTTGGAACTGATTTGGAACAAGTGGAAAAGACCAAAGTCTTTCTCTCTTCTAGCTTCTCCATGAAAGATTTGGGTTAAGCGGATGTTATTCTAGGTATTAGAATAATGAGAGGTAAAGGGTCAATTTCTTTATCACAATCTCATTACATTGAGAGAGTGATCGAGAGGTTTAATGAATCGAACTCGACTCATTTTGCTACTCCGATGGATCCTAGTGTTCACTTGGTTCCAAGTAGTGGTACTCCTATTTCACAATTGGAGTATGCAAGCTTAATTGGAAGCTTGATGTATGCTATGACTAACACTCGGCCGGATATAGCTTTTGCTATTGGTAAACCCAGTAGGTATACTAGTAATCCTAGTATGTTGCATTGGCAAGCATTGAGAAGAGTGCTAAGGTATTTGAATAAAACCTTGGATTATGTTATAACTTACAAAGGAGAACCTTCTATTCTAGAAGGTTACTCGGATGCTAGTTGGATTTCTAATAAGGAAGATTATTCATCCACAAGTGGATGGGTTTCTTCTTGGAGGAGGTGTTATTTCATGGGCATCCAAGAAGCAAACATGTATAACAGATTCAAATATGGCATCAATATTCATTGCATTGGCTTCTTGTTGCCAAGAAGCGGAATGGCTAAGGAATGTGTTGAGTGAGGCTGACTTGTGGGTCAAAACTTATGTCACCACTTGCTATTCAGTGTGATAGTGCATCAACCATAGCTAAAGCTTATAATGAAGTCTACAATGGCAAGTCAAGGCACATTGGAGTTAGACATAGATATGTGCGTGAAATGATAAGAAATAGTTGTATAACTATTAATTTTGCTCGGTCTAGTTTGAACTTGGCGGATACGTTTACTAAACCGTTGTCAAAAGAACTAATGAACAAAATGAACAAAGGGATGGGTCTTAAGCCTATTAAACAACCTATGGTGAAGGAAAACTCAATTTGACGTCTAATGCAACGTTAGATCTTGAATTCAATGAGGATAGTACTTCTCTAGAAGGTTGGGAGCACTTGTTTAACACATGCCAAGGTTAGTGCTTGTTTCTGCAATGTTAAGGGGTTGAATTTATTTCTTAATAAATCTTTTATAAGTGCTCAATTGTAGGAGCATGTTCGTAAAGATTTACCTATATAAGCCAGAGGTTTGGCCGCTTCACCAAGTCTAAGGCTTGACTTGGAATGCTTATGAATGGATATGGACACCAAGGCTTCATAGGTGTCGGAGGTTAAGAACTAAGTTTATGCTTATATGTATTAGTATCTTCAATGATTTGTGGTGGTTATATGATTCAAAGCTTTGTCTATCATTATGATCGAAATTATTGTAAAGTTACTTTTACTAAGTGGAGATTCAATCGTAAGATATTTCCTTGATGCATGAGCATGTTTGTTTGTGATTTATAGCCAGTTAAAAAACTTTTCAACATTACCCTGTAAATGGGAGGAGGATTGTTGGAACATTTATAGTGTAATGGGTTTTATAAGCTCATATGGTTCTATACTAGAAGAGGAGGAGGTCTAGTATGATAAGATTAGAATGCGCAAAAACACGTGAAACAATCAAGAGAAACAGGAAGGTCGTCACAGGTCGCGACAACTGTCGCGGGTTGCGACGTGGCCGTCACTGGTAGTGACACCTATCGCGGGTCGTGACCAGTGTGTTGTCGTGACTAGCGATTTGTATCGCGGGTCGCTACGTACTTACTGTTTCGGAACGTGAAATTTTGCGTGGACGATTTTTAACTGTTGTATTGTGTACGTTATCCTTTTAATGACGATTAAGGATTCTTAATCAGGGGATTAAAGGGAGATTAAGGCAATAACAGCTCTATTCTATGAAGGTAATATTTATATATGATCTTTGTCATTCTTATGAGGGTGGATGAGAAAATTAGTTTTTCATATTCCAAAACACTTGCTTTGCTTAAGAGAAACCTTGCTATTTTTTCTCTAGTGTTCTTCACAAACTACAAACTCAAAGTTCTTGTTGATTCACATAGAAGATCATCTTGTAAATTGTTTTCTCCATTGTATCTCATTAGTTATTTCGTGTTAACCCGGTGATCCTAGAGGGGCGAAATTAAACTAATAGGAAAGCGTAGTTTCCGTGCCTTGAAGTGGTATATCCGGTTCCCTTGTTTGATCACACACCTATCAATTTATTACTTTGAACCAAGTATATTTCGGAAGATGATTCAAGTAAGAAATTTCTTGTTAGTAATTTTATTTCATTTAAAATGACTAATGATCGGCCTATTATAGAGCAATTTCATGAAGTTCATCATATTTTGAACCAGATAAGATCCCATGGTATGGTGATGGATAAGGCTATTGCGGTTGCCTCAATCATTGATAAATTACCACATTCTTGGAAAGACACTAAGCATTCCTTGAAACATAGGAAGGAAGATATGTCCATGGAGCAATTAGGAACTCATCTTCGTATTGAAGAGGGTATACGGGCTCAAGATGGGGTTAAGGATACTACTACTAGTATTCCTAAGTCTACCGTGAATATGGTAGAGGTTGGTGGGTCTAGTGGGACCAAGAAATCCAACAATAACAACTCTAAAACCAATTTTGCAAACAAGAAGAGGAAGACCCTCATTTGTTGGGTATGCAATGGACCTCATCTCAAGAGGGATTGTCCTTCTAAGAAGAAGAAGACAAAGAATGAACAACCTAGTGTTGTTCAAAACCAAGGTAAAGTTGCACATGAAAATGTAATTGAAGAAATGAATTTTGTGGCTATGATTTCTGAAATTATGTTTGTGCAGGTTGATGATTCTTTGTGGATAGATTCGGGGCCTCTAGACATGTGTGTAATAATAAGCACTTCTTCAAGTCTTTGAAAGAATTGGATGATGGTCCAATTTTGTATATGGGGAATGATTCTACGATAAAGGCCAAGGGCATAGGCCAAGTAGAATTGTTGCTAACCTCGGGAAAGACTTTAACTCTCCGGGATGTCGTTTATATACCGGAATTAGTTAGAATCTTGTGTCGGGGGGTCTTTTGAATAAATTTGGTTTTAAGGTTGTATTTGAATCGGATAAGTTTATTGTTTCCAAGGGTGGTATTTATGTAGGACAAGGATTTTATTGTAATGGGGTGTTTAAATTTAGTATTAATAATGCAATTTGAGTCACAATAAACTCCCTTGACCCTTCAACTAAATATAGTTGAAAATCCGGTCCAAAAGATTTCTCTTTTCTAATTCTTTTACTTTTCCTAAATTCCGGTGTTGTAGTATCATAATCATTGTTAATGTCATCCACAACATTAGAGCTTGTACTAGGTATCATGTCCTTTGGTCTTGGAATCGATGAGAATCGAGTCTCATCAAATATTGCATCCCTTGACTCTATCACAGTATGGATAGAGACAAAATCATTTGGCTCAATGACATAAAACCTATAGGCTTTGCTATGTACCGCATAGCCTATAAAAACGCAATTAATTCCTTTTTCACCTAAAGTTTTCCTTTTAGGTTCCGTCAATTTGACAATTGCCCTACAACCCCATACCTTAAGGTAATTGAGATTAGGCTTTTTGCTACACCAAAGTTCATAAGGGGCAGTCTTATTCCACTTATTAGGAACTCGATTTAATATATAACATGCAGTTAAAATTGCATCACCCCAAAAACCGTCATTAAGACCCGAATTAGAAAGCATAGTGTTAAACATTTCTTTTAGAACCCTATTTTTCTTTCCGCTATACCATTACTTTGAGGTGAGTATGGGGAGGTTGTTTCATGAATTGCACCAATGGAACTAAAATAGCTAGGATTATAGTATTCACCATCCTTATCCGTCCGAAGCCTTTTAACTTTTTCATTAAGTTGGAGTTCCACTTCGGTCTTAAAAATCTTAAACTTTTCTAGTGCTTCGTCTTTATTAAATAATAAATATATGTAACAAAACCTTGAATAATCATCAATAAAAGTCGCTATATATTTCTTATTTCCCAAAGAAGGTGAACTAAGAAAGTCACACAAGTCACTATGCACAAATTCTAGCATTACCGTTTGTCTAGTCACACTAGGATAAGGATTCTTTGTAATCTTATTTAGCATGCATGTCTTACACTTCTCTAACTTTAAATCGAAAGAAGGTATTAAACCTAGCTTTGACATGTCATATAATTTACGATAGTTTACATGACATAATCGATTGTGCCATAGAGAAGAAACATCAACCATGTAAATAGAACTAGTATTAATTGCATTATTAATACTAAATTTAAACATCCCATTACAAGAAAATCCTTGTCCTACATAAATACCACCCTTGGAAACAATAAACTTATCCGATTCGAATACAACTTTCAAACAAAATTTATTCAAAAGACCCCCCGGCACAAGATTCTTCCTAACTTTTGGTACATAAACGACATCCCGAAGAGTTATAGTCTTTCTCGAGGTTAGCAACAATTTTACTTGGCCTATGCCATTGGCCTTTACCGTAGAATCATTTCCCATATACAAGATTGGACCATCATCCAATTCTTTCAAAGACTTGGAGAAGTGCTTATTATTGCACACATGTCTAGAGGCCCTCGAGTCTATCCAGCAAGAATCATCAACCTGCACAAACATAATTTTATAAATCATAGCCACAAAATTAATTTCTTGAATTACATTTTCATGTGCAACTTTACCTTGGTTTTGAACAACACTAGGTTGTTCATTCTTTGTCTTCTTCTTCTTAGAAGGACAATCCCTCTTGAGACGAGGTCCATTGCATACCCAACAAGTGAGGGTCTTCCTCTTCTTGTTTGCAAAATTGGTTTTAGAGTTGTTATTGTTGGATTTCTTGGTCCCACTAGACCCACCAACCTCTACCATATTCACGGTAGACTTAAGAATACTAGTATTAGTATCCTTAACCCCATCTTGAGCCCGAATACCCTAATCAATACGAAGATGAGTTCCTAATTGCTCCATGGACATATCTTCCTTCCTATGTCTCAAGGAATGCTTAGTGTCTTTCCAAGAATGTGGTAATTTATCAATAATTGAGGCAACCGCAATAGCCTCATCCATCACTATACCATGTGATCTTATTTGGTTCAAAATATGATGAACTTCATGAAATTGCTCTATAATAGGCCGATCATTAGTCATTTTAAATGAATTAAAATTACTAACAAGAAATTTCTTACTTGAAGCATCTTCCGAAATATACTTGGCCTCAAGAGCATCCCAAAGTTCCTTTGTACTCTCCACATTTTGGTAAAGATCGAACAAAGTGTCGGTAAGAAAGTTGAGGATGTGACCCCGGCAAATGTAGTCATCATTCTCCCACTTTGTTCTCTTCCTTGTAGTCTCCACGGACTCTTCCTCTCCATCTTTCGGGAATGGTGGCATGGGTGTTGAAAGAACATACACCACATTCATAGTTGTCAACAAGAAGTGCATCTTCTTTTGCCATCTCCAATAACCCACCCCCTCAAACTTGTCCAGCTTATGGAAGTTCATAGTCATGTCCTTGAGTAATTGAGCCATATCCGAAAAGAAGAAATTAAACTAATAGATTGTTAGATGTGTGATCAAACAATTGAACCGGATACGCCACTCCAAGGCACGGAAACTACGCTTTCCTATTAGTTTAATTTTGCCCCTCTGGGATCACCGGGTTAACACGAAATAACTAATGAGATACAATGGAGAAAATAATTCACTAGATGATCTTCTATGCGAATCAACAAGAACTTTGAGTTTGTAGTTGTGAAGAACACTAGAGAAAAAATAGCAAGGTTTCTCTCAAGCAAAGCAAGTGTATTGGAATATGAAAAACTGATTTTCTCATCCACCCTCATAAGAATGACAAAGGTCATATATAAATATTACCTTCATAGATTAGAGATGTTATTGACTTAATCGTCATTTAAAGGATAATGTACACAATACAACGGTTATAAACCGTCCACGCAAAATTTCACGTTCCGAAACAGTAAGTAAGTCGCGACCAGCGAGACAAATCGCTAGTCACGACAACACACTGATCGCGACCCGCGACAGGTGTCACTACCAGTGACGGCCACGTCGCAACCCGCGACAGATGTTGCAACCTTGACGACCTCCTGTTTCTCTTGATTGTTTCACGTGTTTTTGCGCATTCTAATCTTAGCATACTAGACCTCCTCCTCTTCTATTATAGAACCATATGAGCTTATAAAACCCATTACACTATAAATGTTCCAACAATACTTGTACCAATTAATGGGCTATTTTCCTTAGCGTATGGTCAATTTGTTAGTGTAGGATTGTTGTGCTTAGCGCAGGCTCAGTTCAGTCAGTGTAGGGTTACTTACTTTAGCCTAGGGCGACTTTAGTTAGCTGATGTTAGTGTGGGCTTGCTTCACTTAGTGTAGGGCCACTTCTCATAAATTAGTGCCGCATAGCGTGGGGTTCCTTCTTTGAGCGTGAGGTTAGCTTAAGGCCTCTCCACTGTAGCCAGTTCACTTAGCGTTTACTTCAGCGCACTCCTTGTATTTATGGCTTATAATGTCAGTTTGACTAACACATTTTGTGCATTTCATGTCAGGCGTGTTCTTCATTTTTTTTTTCTCGACAATAATTTGTAAACCCACCAAACCACCATCAACAGATCATCTCGAGAGAAGTTCTCAACCCATCATCATCAGTCATGTCCCTAAACTCCGACCAACCTCAATCAATTGGTCCAATGGCAACCCATCAAACCCTGATCACCAGATCTTGTCCACAAATTAAAGGGTTGATGTCTATGAAGCCACAAATTTGTGTTGTAATTAAGGATTTCATCAAAAATAATTATTATAAATTTAAGGGCACAACATGGGTATGGTTTTTATAGAGTTCTGCTCGATATTTGGTTTATCATCTCAGTTTTTTGTTCCAACTCAAATATGATACTGTGTAGGATGACAAAAAGAACGAAATTTTAGATATAAGTCTATATTATATATCATTAACTGATCCAGTCCACTAACATAACCGGATCAGTCACTAGTGGATAAAACCTCATCCGCTCCGGTCAAAACAGGTCTTACTGCTCCGAAAATGGACTGGAGCGGGTGAGGGCGCACCAGTACAAGATAGTTAACTGATCCTGTTAATGCATTAAACCTGGATCAGTTCCAATGATAACTAATCCGGTTTTAATGCATCAACCGGATCAGTTGAGGCACGTTTTAATTAAAAAAAATATTTACACGCAGGCTTGCAGAGTTGCAACACAGTTTGCAAAATTAAAGAGTTAAAGAACGAAAATGTTAACTAATTAACAGGGCATCTAATTTCATTGGATCTTTGGAAAGTTGCATCAGAAATTACAAAATTAAAGAGGTAAAAGGATGAAAATGTCAACTAATTAATTGGGCATATAATTTCATTGTATCTTTGTAATTACACACTAAGCAACTAAATTGATAATTAATAAAGAAAATCTAACGAAATTAAATCAACGAAATATAAGGAAATTAAATCAACGAAAAATATAACGAAATGAAATAGAAAAAATATTACGATATTAAACCACAAAATATAACAAACCAACCAACAATAAATTGATAAAAGGAGGGTAATTACAAAATAAGAAATAAAGAGAACGAAACTAACAAAAAGGACGAAATTCAAAAAGAAACCCTAACCTTAAATTTATTCCAAAAAATAAAGTGAAAAATGAAATTAAACAACAAACCCTAATATCAGATTTTCAGAAAAAGAAAGTTAAAAAAAACGAATACCCTAATCCTAAATTGCGTGAGAAACAAGTAGATGAGGAGAGAGAAAGGATGAGGATGGCGACGGTGGCGTTGGTGGATCGAGCAACCAACAACGATGAGGAGAGCGAGCAACGAGCAAGGAAAGCGAGCGACAACCGGTGAATCAATGGGTGAATTTGTTGGTTCTTGTTTGTTGGTGCAAGGACCGATGGTACATGGGTGTGACGACCGGTGAGAGAAACGTTGGGAAAAAGGAAGACTCGTCGGGCGAGAGGGAGAAATGGTTGTGAAGGAGTATATTAGGGTGAGAAGAAAAAACGGATGTGAGGGAGGTGATTAGGGTAAGCGAGGGAGAATGGGGTTTGGTTTAGGAGAGAGAGGGAGAACGTACTTTTAAATGGACACTTGGGCTTTCAAAATCAAATGGGCCAATTACCATGACTAACTGGTCCGACCCTTAAAACCGGATCAGCTAGGAAGTTGGGTTTCAAAATCAAATGGGCTTCTTATAATTGTAATAGCTAACTGATCCGACCCTTATAACCAGATCATTTAATGTTAACTGCTCCGTTTTTAAGCCAACTGGATCAGTTAGTTAAGCCGTTTATTTGTGCGCACAAATATAGGAATTCATGGCTCCGATTTTGGTAGAACTGGATCAGTTCTTTTGTGTCATTTAAGGTTTTTTCCACTAGTGAGTTAATGTTGCTATGTATACAAAGGTGTTGGCGCCAATTAATAGACTTATCCTGTTTTAATGGAAAACCGGATCGGTTACTATGATTAAATGATTCGGTTTTCCATCAAAACCGGATCGGTAAATGATTAACTAATCCATTTAGGACCGGATCAGTTAATCATTATGGACTGCTGCGAGCCCACCCGACCTAGACCAAAATCGGATCGATAAGCTCGGTTTTGACTGGATTGGATAGGGTTTTTTCCACTAGTGTGTCTTTCATAACATGAGCTAGTGTTCCAGGTATGTTAAGAGGTACGAATATCTAGAACTCCTCTCCTCTTCTGTTCTACAAAATGGTGTCTTACTAAATGCGTCATTTTCCATTTTAAGTAATCATCTTTTCATAAGAAAGAATTTACACATATATACATTTAATCATTTTTGTATTTAAGAGGACAAATATAATATTTGTATATGATTGGTTTCAGCATTGAAGTTGCATTACATATCAATCATTGGAAGATTGGAATCTACTCATGGATCAAAACCTTTATAGTTCGATCTTTGTCTCATCCTCAATGACCAATTCCACCGGGGATGAAGAAAAGAATATGTAGACACATAATCGTGTCTTCCCATTTAGGACCCAATGATGAAACATACCACGGTCATAATTGGTTCGACCCAAGGACAGAGCAGTCCGAATAGCCAGGCCCAAAATCGTTTTAAAGTGTAAAGCTTATTTATTTGCAATAATGATCCAAAATCTTATTTTAAAGCCCAATTAATTATTCTTGATAATTAATTGTATTTTGAGCTTCCAAATAAATTTATTTTGAGACCAATCCTTTGAAAAAGCCCAATAACTTATTCATGATAATTAATTATTTTTATTAATTATTTTAATAAATATTTTTAGAAATAAATAAATATTATCAAAGATATTTTAAAATTAAAATAAGATTTTATCATGTAAAAATTGATTTTCAAACTTAAAAGAAGAAAAGAAAAAGGCTCTAAGCATGTCTGGAATGCTACGTTCGCGCATCGCATTGGTTGTGCCGTGTAAGGCGCACCAATCTGCGCCTGACACGTGTCTTTGTGCGTCACATAGAGACGTACGCCTGGCGCACTCTTTGCGCGACGCGCAGTTGGCTTTTCTTATCTTTTTTTTATATATATATTTTGCTATAAATAAGCCGTGCTTTTCCGGATCTAGAAAAAGCGCTTTTCATATACGCTCTATACACTTGAATACTTGCGAATTCTCTCTAAACTCTCACACTTTCATTTACACAAACACACAAATACATATTTACAAACATATAAACATATACTTTGATCTATCTTCACAAGTTTTCATCCAAAGGCTTCATGATTACTCTTCCCGAAGGTTGTTATTCCCTCGGACCCAAGCCACATCGGTATATTCCTCAGGGTCCTTAAATCTTTCTTATTTATTATATTGAAGTTACTAACGATTTCTGTCATTATGTAGATCTTTAATAAAAATTCGTTCTTTTGTATATTCTAACCTCTATTATTTCTTTCTTATTTTCTCATATATTTGACTGGTTGTCCAGCTCATGTTTTCATCACCAACATGTTATTATTGCTAATCAAGACTAAGAAATTGTTCTATTATTAATTAGATAATTTGGACCACCTATTAGGAATCCATAATCTTAATTTCTAATTAACATATCATAAGAAATTGTTCTATTATTAATTAGATAATTTGGACCACCTATTAGGAATCCCATAATCTTAATTTCTAATTAACATATCAACATAAAAATAGTCTTTTTGATGTGTTTAATCAACCAACTTAGACTAATATTTTTAGGGTGCTTGAAAATATTATTTGGTTATTTTTTTGCATAAACATTGATATGAATTGATATTTAGCAGAGGCCAACAATGGGCGAACGTGGTTCATGACCGTGTTCGTACCCTCACCCCCGAACTCAATCTATGGTTCATTGACCATTAATGGAGTCATGACGGGAAAATCTACATTGGATAAGTTCCTTTAAAGACTTGTTGGCGACTTCAAAAACGTTTTCAATATAACCTTTACAATGAGGTAGTCAAATACATGGTCACACCGCGTAGGCGAAATAAAAAATCATGCCTACAATTTGGCGACTTCACTGGGGAGGATTTAAAAATAATTTTTTTTTTATATAAATGAGTGGGTGAAACTTGAAAAATATGATTCATTCTCTTTTTATGCCTTAGAATAACATACAATGCATATGCATGGCTATATTTTAAGCCACCATAAGGACACTCTTCCTTGCCTCATTAGCGCATGTTCTTTGTCCTTCCGAAAGCTTCCTAAGCGATAGTGTTGGGTCTTAGTCATAAGCAAACCTATGCAACCATGACATCGTTCTCTTGTTCCTGACTTGAGAACTGGAGTGCGTCTTGCACGTGCCCACCTTTTTAATCAAAGGTACGAAGCGTGGGATCAATCTCTTAGTCATGAAACTTTTTCAACCTTAACCTCAACCTGACCACAGTTGAAACGTAGAACTGGACTTTAGGTTGAGAAATTTTGCATCTATGTTATATGACATTTGCTCGTGATTGCAATTTTTCCTGTTATTAGCTTGTCAAAACATTGATGTGTATTGCAACTAAAATCGCTTCAAAAAGATCGTCAAAACAGTCCGAACCTTCATCAAATTGTCAAATTGCATGACGGGGGCCGTACGCCAAACGCACCAAGGTGTGCCTGACGCACAGCTCCTACGCCGGATCAAAAGGCTTCGCGCTGGGCGCACGCTGTTCTGTGGCGCGTAACGTTTACGTCTCAGGCTGTAACACCACGGATTTTCGCTCATAACTTCTTCGAGTTATTTTCCCTTAATTATTATTTGTCCGTTAGAATTAGAATATTTTACTCTTTAAAAATATTATATCTTATATTATTTGTTTTCAACTTTTATAAAATTTATTTGATTAGAAATTATATATTTTCTAGTATATAAATTGCGCATTGGAGCTGGTATTTTTATTTTATTGTTTTAGCACTTGGATCGTCGTAACGACTTTTAAATCGTGGAACTAAAACCCCTTCTAATGCTGTCCCAAAGATCAGACTTTTTGAAGTTTGAGAGGTGACTTTTGAGCACCTTATAACTCCCCATGTAATCCCTTTGTAACCCCACCTTAATGCTATTCAACTCCCATCTTTTTAGCAATTGTAACCCCCCATTTATACTATTCGTTTTATCTTATCTTAATGTTGAATAATGGACATCAAGAATCATACCATAACTCCCATTTCTTTTCGATCATTTGAAGTGAGAAAGAGAGGAAAAGTTCATCCCGATTTCCCTGCCACATCTTCACGAAAATGACTATCGCCAGAGATCTAACCTTTGGATCATTCTTAAATTTGGCCAGCATGTTAAGGACATCTAGGCCTTCCCTTGGACCGGAGCGATTGTGAATCCGAGTTTTGGGTTGTCGGGAATCTGGGTCGAAATAGAACATCACGTAATGGAATTGTATAATGTTCAAGAAGAAGAGTGCAATCAATTGGAGGTCTTCAAAGGTAACTAACAGTGTTCCTAGAACGATTAGGATTAGTATAGAAATTATATTTGTTTTTAATGGTTAAGATTGGGTTAGTATTATTTTAGGAATTGGGTGGGTAAGTTATATGGTTGTATTTGTGTTTACTTGCCTAATCTATGATTAAAGGTATATTTGAACTACTTGTGAATTTTGTTGTTTATTAGTGGTCTCAATATTGAGCCATGTTTATTAATTTTAATATTATTGATTTAATGGAGTTTATGCTGAATTCCTGTATTACTTTCACTTCTAGCTCTTGTTGATATTTGTTGTCATGAAATTATGGCTTTATTAGTTTATGTTTAACCATTAAAATATTATCTGAGCATGATTTCGTGAGAGAAAGTTGAAATCAATAAGTATGGTAGAATTGAAATAGCATATCAATGCTCTGCCGATACGTTTTAGGTTTTGCGTTATGGTTGTCTTCTTCAAGCTTGACACTCAGCACGTTAGTTTCCCAATTGTTGCTCACTTACTAATGCTTAACTTGTTTCTTCTCGGTTAAGCAATAAAATTAAGGTTGATGTATGACACATTTGTTAGAAGTGTCATTAGGTTCGAAAAATACTATGCTATTATAATCAGGTGGGGAACTTGTTGGGTGATGAGAAAAGTTTTGTACAATGAGTAATATCTTCATGTATTATATAAGTTAGTATTTAATATTTGTATAGATGCTTGCCAAAGCTATGTTATTTAAGCGTTTTTGTTATCATGAGTGTTATATTGGTGTGATATGTTTATTTTAAGATGATATTAGGTATCTAGTTTGGAAGGTAGTTTATTTAATTTGTGATCTTGTAAGTGTTTCCAAGTATTAAAAATATTTCTTTTATTTTTACTTTTTTTTATGATTTGAATTATATTTTCGAAGATAATATTGTTGATTTGATTACTATTATGGTAGAGATATTGTAAAGTTATTTTGAATTGTAATTGATTGGTTGATTCCCTAAAATTCCTGCAGTTTGATGTAAATGGAATTGATGGGTCAAGACCCTAGATTCTTGCAGTTTGATGTAAGACCTTAAATGGCATTCTGCAGATGATGAAATTGTATTATTGATTATTTCTCTTTGTTTGAGGATGATGACTAGTAAGACGGCATGGTCTCCTAGGAATGAACAGTCACTGTGTAATGAGCAGGGTACACTGTTTATACTTACATATTGAGCAGGGTGTGCAGGTGCATCTTGGGTCAAAAAAAAAAAAAGATCATATTAGATATCTAGTTTGGAAGGTAGTTTATTTAATTTGTGATCTTGTAAGTGTTTCCAAGTATTTAAAATATATCTTTTATTTTTACATTTTTTTTGTCTATGAGTTGAATTATATTTTTGAAGATAATATTGTTGATTTGATACTAGTGTGGTTGAGATATTGTAAAGTTATTTTGAATTGGAATTGATGGGTAGATTCCCTAAAATTCCTACAGTTTGATGTAAATGGAATTGATGGGTCAAGGCCCTAGATTCTTGCAGTTTGATGTAAAACTTTAAATGGCATTCTGTAGATGATGAAATTATATTATTGATTATTTGTCCTTGTTTGAGGATGATGACTAGTGAGACCGCATGATCTCCTAGGAATGAACAATCACTGTGTACTGAGCAGGGTACACAGTTTATACTTACATATTGAGCAGGGTGTGCAGGTCCGTCTTGGTTATTAGTTGTCGTCTGAAAGGTCGAGATGTACTGAGTAGGGTACTATCTCGCATCAAGGTGTGGCCATACTAGACATAGGCGAGCAGGATCCTAATACTATAACCAAATAGGAACAGTGGTTTGCGATCCATTTACGTTCAGTTCCTACTCAAACGTGTTAAGAAGATTATTTTGGAGACGTTATCATTATCATTTATATCGTTCTTATTAAAATTTTGTTTAAATTTTGATTATTTATATTGTTAATCCTTGTGTATATATGTATATTTATTAGTCCACTTGTTTATTCTGTTATCTTTACCCTATTTATCTTTAGCATGTTGTATTGTCTTTGTTGTATTTATTTATCTGAAGTTTGTTTGCGATATGTTGATATTGCGACTTGATTGTTAAGGCTTTTATAGTTCTTATATGGATCCTAATTGAGCTGGGAGAACTGTTAGTTACTCCCCACTGATTGTCGATGTTTGCTGATATATTTTGCAGGTGATTATTTCTTGTTATGGGAACTGAGAGAAAGGCTATTTAGGATTTTTGTTTGAGACATTTTATTTTATTTACAGTTCCTACATTGAGTTTATGAAGTCGTTTTGCCTCTTTATGGATATTTTGGATTATTTTAATTGGGTTTTATTTTTATTTAGTTTAATTTTGACCTTTGATTAGAGTGACATTGCCGTCATGCGATATTTCCGCTATCGCCATTTCTTTAATAAAATGTTCTATTTTGTTTATATTATGTTTATAAAAGGACGGAGGTTTACAGTTTGTATCAGAGCAAATAATCCAAAAACTCTCAATGAGTTGCTACATATTCCATGGAAAATGTGTAGTTGTTGCATCTACGATTGTTAGTATCTTAAGCTTCAAGAAAAGTACTTAGTGAGAGTTACTTTGGTAGGAAGAAAGCATTGGGAGTTATTTTTGTTAACAATTGTGCTATGTGTTTTTCTTAAGTGTTAGTTAGTTAGGTTTAGCAAGGACTAACGTTTTCATTTTTGTAGAATGCCTCCAAGACGTTAATTGGATGGCCGAAACAAATCTGCACGTCGTCATCATACAACACCTCTTCGTGTCTTTTTAAGTTTCGAGGAATAAACTTTCGTAAGGGGGAGTGATTGTAACACCACGGATTTTCGCTCATAAATTCTTCGAGTTATTTTCCCTTAATTATTATTTTTCCATTAAAATTACAATATTTTACTCCTTAAAAATACTATATCTTATATTCTTTTTTTTCAACTTTTATAAAATTTATTTGATTAGAAATTATATATTCTTTAGTATATAAATTGCATGTTTGAGCTGGTATTTTTATTTTATTGTTCTAGCACTTGGACCGTCATAACGATTTTTAAATCGTGGAACTAAAACCCCTTCCAATGCTGTCCCAAAAATCAGACTTTTTGAAGTATGAGAGGTGACTTTTGAGCACCTTATAACTCCCCTTGTAATCCCTTGTAACCCCCACCTTCAGTGGCGGATTCAGAGGGGTCGTCGGGGGTATTGCAGTACCCCCGAAGCAAAAAAAAAAGGGAAATTATTTTAAAAAAAATAAAATAATGTTACCATTTGATGCGTGAGCAGCGTGAGTTAGAGAACTGGGTTTAGTAGTGTGTCAGCCCATTTGCCAAAAGGAAAAATCAGAATCATTTATTACTTTTGCTTTTCAACTTTTGCTTTTCAACTTTTGCTTGTCTCTTTCTAACTTTCTCAGAATTCAAATAATTTTTTAAACAAAAAAATAAAAAAAACAGCCCAAAGTATCAGAAAAGCGTGACTCATTTTCGTACTTTCTCTATCCTCCTCAATTCTCAGTCCTCACTCCTCAGACTAGATCTGCCGCGATTGCCGCCGGAGTTCTGTCGCCTGCCGGATTTCTGCCGCAAAAGAGAGTTACAAAAAATCTTGCAAAACTCTTCGTATGAACTCTTCGAAGTTCGAACTCCCTTCTGTCTGGCGTTCTCTGACAGCGTCTCGTCGGCTATCTCCGGCGTCTGTCTCTCCTTCGTCTGAACTGAGAACTCCTTCGAGCTGAGAACTGGAGAGTCTTCTCAGTTCTCAATTACTCCTTCTGATGATTTGTTGTCTTTCTATTTTCTCTCTCCTTCTTTCTGATGATTTGTTGTCTTTTTGTTTTAGGTTTTAGACTCAAGGGCTATAACTTTTGTTCACTCTTTCTTTATTTAATCTTTGACTTTTCAACCCTTACAATAATAAGATTTTTTTGGATGGAAGATTGACTTATCAATTAAGTACACTATAATACTTTATAAATAAGAAACACATTTTTTTAATAATTTACTTTTAATTATGACCAAATATTTTTGTAGGGATGGTTGAAACTTTTAATTTTTTTTTAAAAAAAATATATCTGTCGAATCCAAACCGTACTCGTTTTTGTAAATTTTAATTTTGCCTTTTCCCATCCCCGTACCCGTCCCCGTCCCCGTATCCATATCTGTGCTACTTAGGTGACAATACCCTCGATTTGAAAATTCTGGATACGCCACTGCCCACCTTAATGCTATTCAACTCCCATCATTTTAGCCATTGTAACCCCCCATTTACACTTTTATTTTTATCTTCTCTTAATGTTGTATTATGGACAACCAGAATCATACCATAACTCCCATTTCTTTTCGATCATTTGAAGTGAGAAAGAGAGGAAAAGTTCATCCCGATTTCCCTGCCACATCTTCACTAAAATGACTATCGCCAGAGATCTAACCTTCGGATCATTCTCAAATTTGACCAGCATGTTAAGGACATCTGGGCCTTCACTTTGACCGGAGCGATTGTGAATCCGAGTTTTAGGTTGTCGGGAATCTGGGTCGAAACAGAACATCACGTAATGGAATTGTACAATGTTCAAGAAGAAGAGTACAAGCAATTGGAGGTCTTCAGAGGTAACTAACAGCGTTCCTAGAACGATTAGGATTAGTATAGGAATTATATTTCTTTTTATTGGTTAAGATTGGGTTAGTATTATTTTAGGAATTGGGTGTGTAAGTTATATGGTTGTATTTGTGTTTACTTGCCTAATCCATGATTAAAGGCATATTTTAGCTACTTGTAAAATTAGTTGTTTATTAGTTGTCTCAATATTTAGCCATGTATATGAATTTTAGTATTATTGATTTAATGGAGTTTATGCTGAATTCCTGTATTACTTTCACTTCTAGGTACTGTTGAAATTTGTGTCATGAAATTATGGCTTGATTAGTTTATGGTTAACCATGAAAATATTATCTGAGCATGATTTCATGAGAGAGAGTTGAAAACAGTAAGTATGGTAGAATTGAAATAGCATATCAATGCCTCTGCCGGTGTGTTTTAGGTGTTGCGTTGTGGTTGTCTTCTTCAAGCTTGACACTCAGCACATTAGTTTCCCATTTGTTGCTCACTTACTAATGCCCTAACTTGTTTATTCTCGGTTAAGCGATGAAATTAAGGTTGATGTATGACACATTTGTTAGAAGTCTCATTAGGTTTGAAAAATACTATGTTGTTATAATCAGGTGGGAAACTTGTTGGGTGATGAGCCAAGTTTTGTACAATGAGTAATATCTTCATGTATTATATAAGTTAGTATTTAATATTTGTATAGATGTTTGTAGTTTATGTTGTAGCTGGGTCATATGTGAAAGCCAGGCCCGGCCCTAAGGGGTGTTTTAAGGGGCGGGCGCCTAGGGCCCAACAAAACAGAGGGCCCAGCTTTTGAAAATTCTAAAAATTTAAAACTAAGAGATAATACAGAGTAACCTACTTTCCTTCGGTCCTTCCCTCTTTCACACCTTCTACTGTATGTCTGTACTTATTCTACCTTCTTTCCTCTAGGATCTGGTAAACTAAATCTTCACTATTCACTGCTTCAATTCAAGTATCAATCAATCACTCGTTCTAATTGCAGGCTCTTCTCCAGCAAAATCAGGCAAGTAGACTCAAAACAACAAAAATTGGAGTCTTTCTAATATCAATTCAACAAAAAACAAGTGAAGAAGAATTGCAAAATACAAAATCCCAGTGAAATTAAATAAAAATTGGAACTTTGAAACTGGGGTTGTCAGATTGATATGAATATAGAGTGACAGGGGGTAAAGAAGTACTTACAGGGAAGAATGAGGAAGAGTGATCGAGGATTCCTTAAAAAAAAAAAAGGAAGAGTGATCGAAGGCTGCGTTATTTGAGAAGAAAGTGGAGAAATGGAATAGGGTAAAAGAAAAGAACCTAAATTCAATTTCAATTTCAACTCATGAAAAAATAAAAAAGATAAAATATTTCGCTGAATTGCAAAAATCTGAAAAAAGAGACATTGATAGCGTAGAGGATACTTTTTTCAATGAAAAAATCACAAATGTAATACAAATTATTATTTCAATGAAATTGATATTTTTTTTCTTTAATCCATATGTTAAAAAATATATGTACATAAAGGGCCCATATTTATCAAACCGCCTCGGGTCTAGAAATTGTCAGGACCGGGCCTGGTGAAAGCTATGGTATTTATGCGTTTTGTTATCATGAGTGGTATATTGGTGTGATATGTTTAGTGTAAGATTAAATTAGGTATATAGTTTGGAAGGTAGTTTATTTAATTGGTGATCTTGTAAGTGTTTCCAAGTATTTAAAATATTTCTTTTATTTTTACTTTTTTTTATGAGTTTAATTGGAATTGATGGGTTGATTACCTAAAATTCCTGCAGTTTGATGTAAATGGAATTGATGGGTCAAGGCCCTAGATTCTTGCAGTTTCATGTAAGACCTTAAATGGCATTCTGCAGATGATGAAATTATACTATTGATTATTTGTCTTTGTTTGAGGATGATGACTGGTGAGACGACATAGTCTCCTAGGAATAAACAGTCACTGTGTACTTAGCAGGGTACACAATTTATACTTACATACTGAGCAGGGTGTGTAGGTCCGTCTTGGTTATTAGTTGTCGTCTGAGAGGTCGAGAAGTACTGAGCAGGGTACTATCTCGCATCAGGGTGTGGCCATACTAGACATAGGCGAGCAGGATCCTAATAATTTAACCAAATAGGAACAGTGGTTTACGATCCATTTACATTCAGTTCCTCCTCAAACGTGTTAAGAAGATTATTTTGGAGACGTTATCATTATCATTTATATCGTTCTTATTATTATTTTATTTAAATTTTGATGATTTATATTGTTAATCCTTGAGTTTATATGTATATTTATTAGTCCACTTGTTTATTCTGTTATCTTTACCCTATTTATCTTTAGCATGTTGTATTGTCTTTGTTGTATTTATTTATCTGAAGTTTGTTTGCGAGATGTTGATGTAGCGACTTGATTATTAAGGCTTTTATAGTTCTTCTATGGATCCTAATTGAGCTGGGAGAACTGTTAGTTACTCCCACTGATTGTCGATGTTTGCAGATATGTTTTGCAGGTGATTATTTCGTGTTATGAGAAGTGAGAGAAAAGCCATTTAGGATTTTTGTTTGAGATGTTTTTATTTTATTTATAGTTCCTACATTGAGTTTATGAGGTTGTTTTGCCTCTTTATGGATATTTTGATTTATTTTAATTGGGTTTTATTTTATTTAGTTTAATTTTAACCTTTGATTAGTGTGACATTTCCTTCAGGCGATATTTCCGCTACTGCCATTTCTTTAATAAAACGTTCTATTTTGTTTACATTATGTTTATAAAAGCAACAGAGTGTTACACAGGCTATTGCCAATTCGAGTCTAAAAAATGTTAATAAATTTGTCATCATGCCATGTTTGTCGTCGCGTCCCGAAATTATGTGGAATCAATCAAAATCCTGCCATAATCGCTAAAAAGCATGCTGGGGAGTAATGCGAAAAACACATTAAGTTGCGCCTGGCGCATCGCTCTTGCGCCGGACGCACAGGCTGCGTGCCATCTCATGTTTTAGTCAATTTAGTCGTTGTAGTGGTCGATTCTGTGTTCTTCCCCGTCTGCATTCGCGTATAGTCATGATCATCCTAGAAGTCCTCTTTGTTCGGAAATGAAACTCACCTAATTCAAGAAAAAAACAATTTTTTTTTTTTGATATATATCATCTAAAGCTGAGTCTATCCTAAAAATGCATCTAGAAGAGTGATCATGGTCATACCACTCATAAAAAAAATCTTTTAAAATTAATCTTTCATCTTTTCCAATAAAAGATAAAAACAAAGGGGTCCCTTTCACAAAACGAATTTCAAATATACTATGCCTAGTGCAAGCACCTTCATCCAATCCAATCCAATCCAATCAACCCAATTCCAATCTATTAGCATTAATTTCAGGCCATGTGCATTAGAGTCAATTTGCATTCATCCTAGTCCCATCTAAGATTGTTGAGTCCACACATTCATATTAGGCCCATTTGAGTCCATGCATTCATATTAGGCCCACTTGCACTATAATCAATCTTTAGTCTCATTTAAGTATCATTTCAGCCTATTCCAATCTAAGTCTTTTCATAGTCCATTCCAATCTAAGTCTAATCCTAATACAATCCAAAACATATGTCCATTTAACTCCAATTCATACCCTAGGTCTAGTTTGCATCTCTATGTAAGCCCTAGTCATGTCTTCGGACTAAAAAGTCCAATTCATACCCTAGGTCTAGTTTGCATCTCCAAGTAAGGCCTAGTCAAGTCTTAGAACCATAAAAGCTCAATTCATACCCTGGGTCTAGTTTGCATCTCTATGTAACCCCTAGTTAGGTCTTAGGACTATAAAAGCCCAATTCATTCTCTAGCTCTAGTTTGCATCTCTATGTAAGCCCTAGTTAAATCCAATTCCAAACCCATATAGGACGAAGTCCAAACTCTAAACCCATTAATGTTTTGGTCTAGCCTACTTACTCACCCGTAAGTTTAAAGTCTAGTCATCCTTAGGTCTAGCCTGCTTATTCTAAATATAAGTTCAAAGTCTAGCCTTCCTTATTGCCTAGCCTACTTACTCACTCGTAAGTTCAAAGTCTAGTCACGTTTAGGTTTAGCCTACTTACTCTAAACGTATGTTCAAAGTCTAGACTTCCCTATCACCTAGCCTACTTACTCTCCCATAAGTTCAAAGTCTAATATTTCCTAAAGTCCACATAGGCAATCTTCTACGAGTCTAGTTTGCTTATCCGATATGTAAGCTCAAAGTCTAGTATTGGGCGACCTCCCAAAATTCAAGGGAGTCGAAGATCCATATGATCATTTCAGAGCTTTCTCCATTTCTATGGCTCTCAATTGCATGAGCTTAGACTTGTTTGATTATGTCTTTCCCTTGACCCTGGATGCACATTCATCCATGTAGTTCAGATCAGTGAACAAAACGAAGCTGAGTGACTGGGACTACGTCAAAGAAGAGTTCCACAAGCATTACATATACAACACTCAAATTCCTATTGGTATTTGTGAGTTAGAGTTAACTAAACAAAACTCCAGTGAATATTTTATCTCCTTCCTTAACAGATGGAGGGAAAAGGCGACACAGGTGACTGACAAAGTGACAGGCCATCTGAAGTGGACCAAGTCTGAATGCTGATCCGTAACCTGCAGTCTAAGTACGAAGAACACATGAAATTCCAACCTATAGAGTCTTTCACGAAACTCTACAAGGTAGGCGTACTAATTGAGGAAGAGGTACAAGCCTCTAAAAATAAGGATTACAACAATAACTCTTTCAAGAAGAGTAACAATATCTCTTCTAGCTCCAAAAGCAATGATATCAATGCCCTAACTACTGAGAAGGGAGGTTATCAAAAGCCTCAGATAATAGGTCCAAGAAGTGAAATGTTAATGCTTATCGCAAATATCACCAAGGAAATGGACATCTAACATTCGTTTGTTGGGCCTTATGGTTGAGAACAGTAGACTTCCAATCCAGGCTGCAGGAAAAGTTAGTAACAATGACAACCCTTTGGAAAGTGCCTAAATAATGCAGGGGCTTAGTCATTTAGCGCCAGTCTTCTAGGTTGAGACGAAAGTCCCTCCCCTAGCTTCTTTCTTTCCTTTATGTCGAGTCTATGTCATTTTGGCCTTTAATATTTATCAGCCCTGTTCCATTTATTTTTAATTAGATAAAAAATTGCATTTTCTTTTCATTTTCATTGGCCTTCCATCATTTTATATATGCTTCTAATTTAATAATGAAACTTAAATCACCTAATGATCTTGAAAGAGAAAAACCGAAAAAATAAGAAAAAAAATGAAAAAATTGACATACTTTGGATTAAGAGTTTTTTTCCCCTCTTCCCTTCATAAATCGTCATCCAAAAGCCATCTCATGCAACCAAAACCAAAATTAAAAAAATCCCTTAAACCAACATCCTCCATGATCCTTAACCAAGTAATCCATTCAAAGCTCCACAAATAGCCTTCAAACTTTCCAATATCCTTAACCACAAAAAAAATTTGTACAAGCCTGAGTACATAAAGATATCAATGCCAGGAAAAAAAAAGTGAAAAAGTTCAAAGTGCAAAAAAATGAAAAAAGCAAAAGAAAGCACACAAAGCAAATGTAAAATGTAAAAATAAAAAGGCAAAGGCAAAATAAAATATAAGTCAAGCTAGGGGGCTTGCACACAAGTTCTACCCCTCATTCAAATCCTTTCAATCTATCAAAACCTTGACCCATATAATCCAAACCTATGATCCTACCTTAACTCAACGAATTGAACCTTCATCGAAACCTCAAACCTGATACTCCAAGGTATATCCGCAAGGATACGTAGTAATCATCATTTCGAGGTACCACCGCTTCAATAAAAAATATTAATCAAGGTCTAATGATTTAACTTTCTAGAATTCAGGAGCATACTCTTTCTAGATCCCAACATAGACTCGAGTCTGAACACTAGTAGAATAAATGCTTATTGTTGCGGTCATTAAGTGGTCTATTGCGGTGGTTTTGACCGCGCAGCAATTAACGGCCCAGCAATAGGTAATTAAACTATTGCTGCGGTTTTAAGCCGCAACAATATTACAACATATTGATGTGGTTTCTGGGAAAAACAGCAGCAATATTAATGTTTTTTATTATAAAAATGAACTATATTGCTGCGGTTTCTAGGGTAAACCGCAACAATATCCTTTATTTTTATAATAAAAAATATTTATATTGCTGCGGTTTTTCCCAGAAACCGCAGCAATATATATTTTTTATTATATAAAATAAAGGATATTGCTGCGGTTTTTCGTCAAAATTGCAGCAATATACTTTTTTTTTTATTAATTATTTCATATTTACGTATGTTCCACCAAAAGCATGATGCAGCAAGCAGAATATTTTCTGCATAAATTTCGGCAGAGCTCCGTTTGTAAATTGGATAAACCCATAATTGGGAATTAACCTGTACAATATTATATGCAACTACCATCCATCCATCATCCAAAATCCATCCAACATCCATCCAACATCCATCCATCACCCAAAATTCATCCAACAGCCAACAAATAATCCAAAATTTATCCAACAACCAACAACGAACAACCAATATCATGAAATCAATATCATCATCTTCTAAGAACCAATTTTCCTCCAACTTCCACGCACAATCCAAATTCCAAGTTCAACAAGAAATAAATACGATTCAATCCAACATAGATATCATGCGAATCCAACATATATGTATATATATATATATATATATATATATATATATATATCATGAAATCCAAGTCAATACGATAATGTTGGTTGGCACAAGTTGCACTAAATTATATTCGTTGTAAGGATGAGAGAAGCAAAAAAAATTAACGTTAACTAACCTACGCCATGCAATTATCAATAAAGTATCTTGCCCACTTACTTTTCACCTCATTGATTTGATCTTCCGTATAAGGATCGCAGGTAAAGGTACGAGCAACCTGAAAATAATTCACCAAAGTTAGCCATAAATAGTTAAATATATAAAATATGAAATGAATAATAAGTGAACAAAAACTTACTTCATCGAAATCCTCCAAACCAGAATATAAAGTGAGTACGTCAAAAATGTTGCGCATTACAAAATAATCGCACTCCGTGCCTCCTTGTTGTTGTGGGCACTTTATCAAAAGTTTTATGAAAATGAGAAAATTTATCGTATAATGAGAATGACATATGCTTTTATTTGAATAAAATGAGTCTATTATACCTGAACACAACTCCAAAGAAGCTTGGCCCGAGGAACTTCGTTGCCGCTCATCCGAAACCTCCTAAAAGCACTATATAAAACAATATCAAATGATTTACACTTTATTTGCTTTACATTATAATTTAAATTCATTTAAAATATACCAAAACGATCAACTTACGCTAGCATAGGCGGTCTAATCTTTAACTTCCGCTCCTTGTGAAAGCTAGCGGAATCAAAGAAATAAATTATCCCGAGCAAGGGACGTATGACAAGGAGCATCCAATGACGGCTATTGCAAGATTGAATAAGAATAATTACTTAAAAAATTCACATGTCATGCAACAATCAATATTTTTAAAACTATTAAGATAGAATATTACTCTTCAAAGATTGGCGCGAAGATGATACTAGCACCAGCAACGACGGATCCAGTCAAAGCACACTGAATGTAAGTCGTTATATTCTCCAATGCATTCACATCCGCGGTATTCTCCGGGCACATCCAACAAACTCGAACAAAGAACCCCAAATCCATCCAAGTCGGATTTGCGTTGCCCTAAAAAAAAATAGACAAATGTTAATTTTATGTGGAAAATACAACTATCATACAATCAAATGTAAAAAAAAATCATAACTTTGATTATTGTTACCTCATGTACACTTGGATAATAGAAATATTAAGCATCTCCCCTCTCAGGAACTAAGCAATATCCTCCTTGGTCAGATAAGCGGTGGCATCTTCTGAATAATGGAACAATGAGCTCGGCAAGGTTACAACAATGACATCATCGTCTGCGACGGCAAGTGCAAGCGTATCTGCTAACTCCATACAGTCTTCAGTAAGGGATTCCAAGAACGATACATAATCGACAACTGGACTATAACGAGTAGCCGAACCGGCTGAAAGCTGCTGGCTAGGACATCTAACAGCCTCCCCTGAAATCCCCTGTTGTTTTTTAGGTGTCGGTGTAACCTAATAATAATTTTTTAGAACGCGCATAAGATTATATAATTTTTAAATTTGATCCTATTACTTTTTCAAAAATGGATAAAATTTGAACAATTACCTCATCACCTAATATTTGCACTAAATTTTTTGGCCATTGCACCCACGTACCCAAAGCAGTTTCTGTAGTGTCGATTTCATATGCAGGGACGGGGACATGTAGTGGCAAATGACCATACTTCTCTACAAAACGATGAACTTTCACTCGAAGGTGAACATTCATCATTCTAGACCCATGAATTGTAGTGGTCTCATCAAAAGCATAAGAATGTGCATCTGCCACTAGACAAGTCTTTGCACTAGTTGGATCTATCAAATACAATCGACATGGAGTCTCATCCTAACAATGACGTAAAGTTCTAATTATATAAGATAATTATTTGTATAAAGCACATGTATATATATATGATAATTATATGTACCTTCAACTGAAGAGAATGAGTGACGGAAAATCCAGAGAGTGGAGTACGTAGCTGAGTGGGCTATGAATGTAGATGGCCTAGCAGATGGTGAAGCAGCTGATGGAACAAATGGTGAAGCAGATGATGGAACAAATGGCGGAAAAGGTTGCAAAGTAGCTGGCCCAGTAGATGGTGAAGCAGATGATGGAACAAATGGCGGAAAAGGTTGCAAAGTAGCTGGCCCAGTAGATGGTGAAGCAGATGATGGAACAAATGGCGGAAAAGGTAGATGAGTGGGCTGAAAAGTAGCTGGCCCAGTAGATGGTGAAGCAGCTGATGGAACAAGTAGCTGAGTGGGCTGAAAAGTAGCTGGCCCATTAGATGGTGAAGCAGATGATGGAACAAATGGTGCAACAAATGGTGGAGTATGTAGCTGAGAAGGCTGTGAAAGCGCCACATTCTGCATATATGTTGCAATGTCCTTTCTCCATCTTTCAGTCATTTTCTGTATGAATGCTTCCTCTTGTTCCTGACTCGAGCTCCAATAGTTCCTGGGAGGTGGAGGACCAAAAGCCTTCCTATAGCCAACATTATAGCCTCCAAAACCATAACAACGACCCGAGTGATCTGGCTTCTCTCCAAGAGCCATAAAAGGGCGTCTTTGTTATGTACCGGAGTGAACTCACCCTTGGTTTGCTTCTCCTTGTACTCCAACTGCCTAAAAAACAAGTTACAAATAACAAAAATGTATTTAATAAGAGAAACAACATATATATGTCAAACTAAAAGTTATAGTAATATGCATACGTATTTGTCAGCTGCAATCTTTGTTTCCTCAACTGGAATAAATCATTGTTTAGTGACTAGATTTTTCTTATGCATCGCGCACCACCAGTCATCACCCCGATTAACATGATAGGACACCGAGGAGGATGGTGTACTAGATGACGATCCAGAATCAAAACTAGGTGGACAAAATTTCTCCTGCTTCCACAACTCTCTAGCATCCACATAGTTCCTTTGACCTAAGTTAGTAGAATATAATTTAAGTTAATAAAACCAAGTTAATTTGATTATAAACTTACTACAGCCTCATCTGACGTCATAGCCTCTTTGAAGGTAAGCCAATCCTCCATCTTGATGTGCTTGTATACATCTGGCGGAGTATAACCTAGCTTCTCTTTCTTTAATCTGACTCTGGTCATTGTGATCCAACCAGATACCAATTTGCTCTTAAAATCCCTCCATCTAGAGTTCACAGCAGTCAAGTAGTGCCTCCTATAGCTTATCTCGTCCGGAAGGTGAAAAGTATTCTGTTTTCCATCATAAACAAATAAATAAGCACGTTAGCTTAGCATTAGAACAATAAATCCCAAAATTGTATGAAACATATCTAACCATAGTGTATGTCCACATCTAATCCAACAGGGCAGGAGAAATGTTTTTCCATTTCCAATTGATGATAAGCCTGGGTATAGAAAGACCGACCCAAATACCATACTTGGCTCGCCACGTGTCTAATAGAAAAAACAATTAGAAATCCAGACATTAAATCATAAGCATGATAAATTATAACTGTCTTACAATCAATAATTACCTGTTGGTCTCCCCAATTCATCAAACTGTAAGTACATATCTTCTGTGTTGTGGAGATTCATCGTGGGACCTCTTTTACTCTTTCTAGATGCCTTTGTCTTCCCACCTGACTTCTTCCCCCTCCCTTGTGCACCATAATAGGCACTGGTCTGACGAGGATCTAAGAATCAAAATAAGGAAACTAAATTAGATAACGAACAAATAAATGACAAATTCAATATTACAATAATCAAATAAGCGCAAACCTGAGGGGGGTGGCTGACGTGGATCAGATGCCACCTCAATGTCAAGTAAAGCATTCCTATCAGCTTCTAGTTCCATTCTTTCCATCCAAGCATCAAACGCATCTGCAGCACGATCACTGTCCTCCCCCTTGCATCGGAATCCGATGACTGATCGTCCGAGCCGTCACTAGCCATATCTGTAGCATATACATAGAAACAACAAAAAATGTTAACAAAATTTAAAACAATATATATCAACACATTATTGTAATGAAATCTATTATAAGTACATCAATTTATAATTCAAATTACTCATATAGAACATTTTTTTACCTTTAATTTTGGTCAATAGGTTGCTCGATGACCGTTATACCTTCTTGGTGAACCATTCGCATGTAACTATTTTCAGTATCAGACACATGCATCATATCATCACTTGGGATTGAGAAAGGGGGGGATATCATCAAACTTATCATATTCTTCTTCATCGTCAACATCACCTACTCCTAAAATTCGCCTTTTACCATTAACAACAACGCACCACTGAGTGTCTACAGGATCAGATACATAAAACCCTTGTTTTGCTTGTGATGCGAGGATAAAAGGTTCTTCAGTGTCTCGCAGACGACTCATATCGACTAGAGTAAAACCACACTCATTCGTTTGCAAACCACGTCTATTATCCGCCCACTTGCATTGAAAAATAGGCATAGTGAAGTCACAATAATCGAGCTCCCATATTTCCTGAATGATCCCATAATATGATTGTTTAGCATCAATCAGAATTTTATCCTTTGCACTCGCATACTCCCTAGATGATGCAACCATTGAAACCCCACAATTCTGTACCATCTTTGAATTCTTGTCCTGACGTTCAGTGTAATAGGTATATCCATTGATATCATACCCCTCATACGATTTAAAACTGTCACGTGGATTGTATGCCAACCACTTAATTGTATCGGGTACATGATGGTTGTTTGCAGACAATTCACCAATTACTTTATTGTGAAACCAATCAATGAAAGAATTGTTATGCTCATTCATGAACGCCCTCTCCCTTTTTGACAGGTTTTTGTGGCGCAATTCACGCATATGTCTCCCTAAGTATGGATTAACTTCAATAACATGGTGCAACACGAAAAGATGAGCTTTATTCAACTCACTCAATGAAGGCGAAATATGTCGCATACTGACACCACCCTTGCCTTCTAACCTTCTCTCGTGTCTGGACTTTGGAAGACCTATCGTAACAGACTTAAGAAAATGAGAAGAACAATATCCTCCAACCTCTTCGGCAATTGTTCCTTGAATAATACTCGCCTCTGGTCTTACTGGGTTCCTCACTTTCTTTTTTAAAGAACGCATATGTCTCTCAAAAGGGTATGCCCATCTTAAAAACACAGGGCCACACAATTTAATCTCTCTTACCAAATGAAGGACTAAGTGAACCATAATGTCAAAAAAAGAAGGTGGAAAATACATCTCAAATTGACAAAGTGTTATCACCACCTCATTTTGCAAAGCATCCAACTTATCAGGGTCAAGTACCTTGTTGCATATGGTATTGAAAAATGAACACAACCTCGTGATGGCAAGCCTGACATGTTTAGGAAGAATCCCGCGTATTGCAATCGACAAAAACACTTGCATCAACACATGACAGTCATGGGACTTCAGCCCAATTAATTTCAGATCAGTCATAGAAACAAGTCTTCTCATGTTAGATGAGTATCCAGTGGGAACCTTAATACCGTATAAACACTCACAGAACAATCGTTTCTCTTGCCTAGAAAATGTATAACAAGCTGGAGGCAAATACGTTGTTGTTCCCTTTCCTTTCTTAGATTTTTCCTTAACCTTTGGCCATAAATTAGGCCGAATCTTCAATTTCTCCATATTTCTCTAAACCTTCAGACCATCCTTAGTCTTTCCCGGCATATTCAACAGAGTACCAATAATTGCATCACAAACATTTTTTTTCAATATGCATTACATTGAGACAATGTCTAACTGGTAAGTATTTCCAATAAGGAAGTCTCCAGAATATAGACTCTCTTTTCCAAATGACACCACCGTCTTCCGAAGGTTTAACTCCCTTACTAAATATTGTCCCCATCCCCTTAACACGATTATAAACTTCTTTTCCGGTCAACGGCCTAGGAGCTGAGGCATTTTCAACTAACCCTTTAAATGGTACTTTTTTCTTTCGATATGGATGAGAAGTATGTAGGAATTGCCTATTAATGATATAGACATATTTTGCACAATGTGGCAAATGTGTAGCATCCATACCATTCTCATAAATGGGACATGCCTTTTTTCCTTTGACCTTATACTCCGATAAATTGCCATAAGCAGGATAATCATTTATAGTACAAAATAGCATGGCACGAAGCCTGAAATCTTCATTGGAATACGCATCAAACACCATAACACCTTCGTCCCACATCTTTTTGAGAACTTCGATGAGAGGTGCAAGATAGATGTCTATATCATTTCTCGGCTGCTTAGGCCTAGAAATTAAGAGAAACAACATAATATACTTTCGCTTCATGCACAACCATGGAGGAAGATTGTATATATCACTAAAAGAACAGCCAAGTACTATGTTGATTACTCAAAGTACCGTAAGGGTTCATTCCGTCCGTACACAATGCATGTCTCAAGTTCCTAGCTTCCTGACCAAATTCCCTATATCTGGAATCTATAGCCTTCCATTGAGGAGAATCTGTTGGATGCCTAAGCATTCCATCTTTCTTTCTCCGATCAACATGTCATCTTAGGTTCTTTGCATCTTCTTTGATAGAAAATAGCCTCCTAAACCTTGGCACAATTGGAAGATACCACAACACTTTCGCAGAAGGACCCGTATTGCCCGGCCCAGTTTAACCCCATCCGGCAATAGCAGGACTTACCACACCTCGGGCAAAGGTCTGCATACTCATTTCGATACAACACGCAATCATTCGGACATGCATCAATTCGCGTATATTCTAAACCCAAAGGACACATTAATTATTTGGCATAGTATGTGGATTTTGGTAATAAATTACCCTCGGGAAACATATCTTGTAAAGCTTCTAAGAGTTCTGTGAAGCCTACATCAGTCAAATTATGTTTTGCTTTGATGTTGAAAAGGGTTAAAACCCCACTCAATTGAGTGTATTTTGTACACCCTAAAGGGGTTTCCCAGCAGCGTCAGACAAACTGTCAAACACTCGTGGCCGCTCATTATAATGGTCACGGGCCTCTTCCAACATCTCACCTAATAGATCATCACCAAACTCTTCATCCTCAGTGTCACTTTTATCTCTGTGGTCATTTTCATTACCTACTATATCATCACCTTCAATCCTAACATGATCTTCAATCAGAACTTAATTCTCAGCCCCAACATTCGACATATCAATCTCTAATGAGTTACTAGTGCCAACATCAACAATAACCCTATTCTGAGTATATTTTCCCTTCTCACCATGCCATAACCAAATATAATACTCAGCCCTAAATCCTCGACGAATAATATGATCTCTTATTAACCTAATATCAGAAATCGTATTTACATTGTAGCAATCAACACATGGACAATAAATCTCATCCTCGCAAGTAAGTTGTTGATGGTCTACAACACGTTTGCAAAACTCATTCACACCTTGTACGAACTCCAACGTATTCCGCTTTCCATACATCCAACTTCGATCCATTTCTAAAAACCCCCACACATACATACATACATAAAAAATTATTATCAATTAAAAAATTCACATAAATATAACACAACAAGCTAAGCTAATATTTAATGCATGCTTCCATTGGGTCCTTATCACTCCAACCTAACCCATCCTTAAACGTCCAATCCCACTAGTGAATGCATATATCATCTTTGATTCTAAGTAAAATTCGGCAGCATTTCCCTTCAGTTCTCCAAGTACACGATGAAGATAATTGCTTATCTTATATTCACCCGGAGAACAAATTAGGGAAATGATTAACCGTATTTCACTTAGAATCAACACACATTCACTACCTAAGTGAGATGTGACGTTTAAGAACAGTCCCAAAACGGGGACTATTCAAGACTTACTCCTAATGAGTAAGTCTTGAACGGGTATCTAGGCATTATGATGTACATAAAAACAATCGCATTCAAGCGATTCCAAGTCATCACCAAACAACAATTACCAAACAATTCCTTAGATTTCCCTGCCCCTCCCATTGGTGAGTCTATCAATATGAAGGCATTGCAAAAAACAATCGCATTATACATACAAACAATCGCATTTAAGCGATTTGAAGTCATCACCAAACAACAAATACCAAACCATGCCTTAGATTTCCCTTCCCCTTCCCATTGGTGAGTCTATCAATATGAAGGCATTGCAAAGATAATCCCATTATACATATCACTTCAAATAATTCACCAAACTTATGCAAAAACAATCCCGTATAACATTCTAGGGCATACAAAAACTTAAGCAAAATCATCATAAAATTAGTTTTTAATCCTTAGATCTTATAACTAATCATATATATACATTATATAGAGCATTATTAACTACTTTTTAAGCCAATTTTTTTATTAAAGCACTACTAAATAAGAAAATTGAAAATTAATAAGAAATTATGAAAAACTAACCTTCTATGACAAGGGGAAGGTGGCGCTGGCGGTGAAGAATGGTAGTGGCAGCTGTGAACGGAGTAGAGGAGAGGGCGAAAACCCGTCGGTGGAAAAGAGGGCGAAAACCGTCGGAGTTGACCGCACCAAAGAGGGGCGAAAACCCTTCTCGCCGGAAAAACGCGAGTAATGTGACCCTTGTTGCCGAAAACCGAAACCTTTTCGCCGGAAAATGGAACCTTTTCGCCGGAAATTGTAAGAGAGTGAGAGAGTGTGAGAGTAGAGAGAGAGAGTCGAGAGAAACAGTGAAGCAAAACAAAACAAACCCGTGTTTTTTTTCCAGATACGGCAAAGATATTGTTGCGGTTTCTGTCAGAAACCGCAGCAATATCTTTGCCAGATTTGGAAAAAAATATTTCACTTTTTTCAAAAAAATCCGTTTGAATTATATTGCTGTTGTTTTTTTGTAGAAAACGCAGCAATATGGTTGGTCAGATGGTCAACTATTTGCAAAAAGTTTCCATTGGAAACGTATTGTTGCAGTTTTTTGTAAAAAACCGCAGCAATATGGTTATTTTATATTTTACCTTTTCTTTTGTCGTGATATATTGCTGCGTATGGGTAAAACCGCAGCAATAAGCATTTATTCTACTAGTGGAACCTAGCCACGTCAATGCCTTTTCCCCACCTAAATCTATATGAGTTACAAATTTTGAACTTTTTTTTTATTTTTCAATCCAAACTCTCTTTGTCCCTGAAGGAGTCTTCAACAATTCCATGGTCTTTGGTGATATTTGACTTTTCTTGTATCAACTCCCCAAAGAAGAAACCCCATTCAAGAACTATGAATTCTTAATACACATCAAGTACATTTCAATCTAGGCTCGAAATGCCTGATTCAAGAAAAGCTTACCCAAAGTGGGGGCTTCCTGTATATGTGGTGGTTCCTCCGCATTAGACTCCCGAAGAGTTGTAACATGTGGATCTCACTTGCGAGACCCGATTATTTTTCAAAACAGTTTTCTAAAATCTATCTATCCTTCTTAATCAATCTATCTCGTTGTACCTATACATACCTTCTAATCTTGCAACACTCTGACCTTTGCATTACATTTCATCTTTCCTAGCCTTAAATAACCCTGACCTTGCATCACGCTTCGTCTTCCTTAGCTTTGCATAACGCTGATCCTTGCATAGTGTCTCATGCATCCTTAAAGAGTCTATGTTTTGCATTATTGCATCATTATGTGCATTATTACATGAGTTGTTTGCACTTATCTCGCTAACATCTTCTCATGCGGTAATTAGATTAATTGTATTTATCGTTCAAGCATACTAACTTTATTTTGCGTAAACCAGCGATATATAGATCGTTTTAAACTGCAGAGCATTTAGAAACGTTCTCCGTCCTGACACCGTATACTTTGAGTATCGGGGTCCTTAACCTCAATCAAAATGGAGGCTTTTATAGACACATAATTGCGTGTCCCCATTTAAGGACCCAATGATGAAACATACCGCAATCTTAATTGGTCCAACCTAAGGGCATAGTAGTGCGAAGAGACAGGCCCAAAATCAATTTAAAGTGTAAAGCTTATTTATTTGCAATAATGATCCAAAATCCAATTTTGAAGCCCTATTAATTATTCCTAATAATTTATTGTATTTTGAGCCTAAAAAAATAAATTTAAGCCCAATATTTTGAAAAAGCCTATTTACTTATTGATCATAATTTATTGTTTTTATTTATTATTTTAATAAATATTTTCAGAAATAAATAGATATTTTAAAATTGAAATCATATTTTTTCTAGTAAAAATTGATATCCGAATTTAAAAGGATAAAAGAAAATCGTATAAAAACGCATAGCGCATTGGTTTTCTTGCGTCAGGCGCACCAATATGCGCCTGACACGTGACTCTGTGCATCAAGTAGAGACGTGGGCCTAGCGGACTCTTTGTGCGACGCACAGATTGGCTTTTCTTATATTTAATTTTTTTTTTAATTTTGCTATAAATAAACCGTGATTTTCCGGATTAAAAAAAAAAACACTTTTTATGTGCGCTCTATACACTTGAATACTTGCGAATTCTCTCAAAACTCTCACACTTTCATATTTACAAACACAGAAATACATATTTACAAACACATAAACACATACTTTGATCGATCTTCACAAGTTTTCGTCGAAAGGCTTCACGATTGCTCTGCCCGAGGTTGTTACTCCCTCAGACTCAAGCGACACCGGTATATTCCTGAGGGTACTTAAATCTTTCTTATTTATTATATTGAAGTTACTAATGATTTCTTTCGTGATGTAGATCTTTAATAGAAATCCGTTCTTTTGTATATTCTAACCTTTATTATTTCTTTCTAATTTTCTTATATATTTGCCTCATTGTCCTCTCATATTTTCATCACCAACATGTTATTATTGCTAATCAAGACTTAAGAAATTATTTTAATATTAATCAGATAATTTGGACAACCTGTTAGGAACCCAATAATCTTGATTATTAATTAACATATCACCAAAAAATAGACTTTTTTGATGTGTTTAATCAACCAACGTAGACTAATATTTTTAGGGTGCTTGAAAATATTATTTGGTTAATCTTTTGCATAAACATTGATATGAATCGATATTTAGTAGAGGCCAGCAATTGGAGAACGTGGTTCATGACCGGTACCCTCACCCCCGAACTTAATCGATGGTTCATTAACCATTCATGGAGTCATGACGGGGAAATCTACATTAGATAAGTCCCTACATTGTCCCTACGATATTTTCCAATATCCAATTAGGTTTATGAGTCTTCCTTCAAAGACTTGTTGGCGACTTCAAAAACGTTTTCAATATAACCTTTACAATGAGGTAGTGAAATACACACTCACACCACATACGCGAAATAAAGTCATACCTACAGAAAAAGAATAGGACTTTTTAATAGATTACGAATCACTCTCCTATGGAGTTAAATCAAATCTATTTGGATTGAAGTAATTTCTCCAATTTGTGATGCCAATTAGGATTGAGGTAATTACTTCAACTATTGATACGAATGAAGCTTGAGTTAATCTTTTCCATTAGTGATGCCAATTAAGGTTGAGGTAATCACTTAAATTAGTGATACCAAATAAGTTTAAGGTAATCACTTAAATTAGTGATACCAAATAAGTTTAAGGTAGTCACTCCAATTAGTGCTACCAATTAAGGGCAAGGTAATCACTTCAATTAGTGATACAAAATTTGTTTCGTAATTGAGGATGTTTGAATTGATATGATTTCTAAGAATTATTCTTAAGGGAAAGATAAATAATCTTGTTTCAAGATTATTAATTTATTTTGAGTATGGAGTTTAGAGGTTATGTGTTCAGCTAAGCAGAATTTGGCCATTTCAAATGAAACACATGAAATGAACTAAAAACAATTAAGAGCAACACAATTACTTACGTATGTCAAATTACATAATGGATCCATTTCAAGATTATGGAGAACCATAGATTTATCAGTCATTCAACTCTTCCCCAAACAAATTGCATGCTTGAACATTCTTCCATTGAATTATTGATCTTTCATATGATTTAAGGACTTATAATTTAGTTTTAAAAAGCATGTGGATGTGCTTAGGTTTTTCTGAGCTTTTATGGTGTTTTAGATGCTTTTGGATGAAAGGATTAGTTGTAGTCATGGGCATTAGCGCACTTTTAGGCTTGAGCGGAAGTTTAGGATTCTAGGAGTAAGATAGTGTTAAGATGCGACATTTTGAGCCTTGAGTCGTCGTGTTGTTGTTGGGTGTGAGTGTTTGGAGTTGTTGGGAGCCTTGGGAATGTACAGTCGCTTTGAGCTTCATAAGCATCGACACATGCACCTCAGCATCCTTGGCAAGCATCGACAAGATCATCATCCTCGCTAGCTAAGCATCGAGCAAGGTCAAGAAAGCCCAGTTCACACCTCGCTATCTATTTCGCACCTCGCGACCTGGGAGTTTTGTTTTCTTTTCGTGGCAGAAACAAAACATGTGGTGCGACTCAGTGCGCACCCCGCGGCGTTGTACTTCGCACCTAGCGACCCTTTTCGCACATCGCGACCCCTGACACTGGGCAGGGTCGGTTTAGTTGCCGATTTAAGCAACTCGTAACTATTTCACCCTTTTTCTTTATGTGTTCTTAGGGGAGTATATAAGGGCTAATATCAGAACCTTAAGGAGGTTAGCCACATTTGGGGAAAGCTCCTTTTTAGGTTTAGTTTTCTAGTTTCATCTTTCACTTTGTTTTCTATGTACTTCTCATTTGTATTTGGAAAGGAATCATGGAACTTGTAGCTTAAACTCTCTTGGGAACGGTTCATTGTAAGATTTACTCTTTCTATTACTCTCTATCTTGGTTATTGTCTAGCTTTTCAATATAAATGCTTATGGTCATGACTTGGATTAGGTAGGAGTACTACTAGTTGACGTTAGCTATTGACTTGATGCTAGGTTTTAATTGGATATAAACCGATGTTATATGCTTAACCATGTTGTAGTAAGCTAAGTTCTTTTGATTTATGCTGATCAATGTTGATTGAATCTAGTTCAGATAGGCAATAAGTTGTTGAATCACTAGTGGAAAAAAAAACGCAAGGGCTGCAGCCAAAACCGCCCCAAGGGCTGCGTTTTTGGCACGCAACCCTTCTTTGTAGGAAGGGCTGCGGTTTTAGGATGTGGAATGGCTGCGGTCTAGGCCCAATACAGCAGCCCTTTTTTCTCTTTATTTTTTTTAAATAAATTCCCACCAACAAAACCCTACCCCCTGATGTCAGCCTCTCTGTTGCCAGCACCCCCTGTTGATAGCCCCCCAGTCCAAAGACCCCGTCGGCCTCCTCTTGCCAAAACCCCCTGCTTGCCCCCCATGCTGCTAGCACCCCTTAGTGCCGGCCCCCCTAGCCCGGGCCAGTAGCATCCCCCTGCTAGCCCCCCCCAGCCCACCCCAACACCCCCGCCAAGACCCCACCGTGGCGGCCCCCATCCCAACACCTCCCACAAAAAAAAAAAAAACCCGAATTGCAATATATCACAAGTTTTTCAATGTAATTAACTGTAAATATATTAATAATCTAAAAAGTGTACATAGAATTGACAAAAAACCAACATATTAGCTAAGAACTATATAAGAAAGGAAAATACTAACTAGATCTAGCTAATTATATCGCAAAATCCTTCCAAAATGTATCGTAAGCAATCATCACAAAGGTAAATCGCCAACTTATCCCGAACTTCATGTAATTCCTCCATGGCAATGGCCTTCAACCTTCGTGTGTTATTAATATAAACCTTGCAAAACAACTATGGAATAAAACACATGATATAAGAATTCAATCATTTAGTCCTAAAAATTACACATACCTTCCCGAAATTCAGTCAAAAACAAATGCAAGCCTAAAAATCTACACACTAGTTATATTATACCTCATAATACCATGTTCAAAAAGAATTTGGAGTTAAATGTCTCGAGAAGTACGAATTGGACGCGAAAAGGCGAAAATTGGTCTAAAATGACCTTTTTCGTCCCTGAAACTCAACCAACAACAAATGCAAGCCTAAAAATCTACATAATAGTTACATTATATTCCTCATATTATCATGTTCAAATATAATTTGGAGTTATTAGACTCGAGAAGTACAAATTGGACGCGAAACGGCTAAAATAGGCGAAAAATGACCTTTTGGTTCCCAAAATTTAACAAACAACAAATGCAAGCATAAAAATATACACTATAGTTATATTATACCTCATATTATCATGTTCAAAAAGAATTTGGAGTTATATGACTCTAGAAATACAAATTGGACACGAAAAGGCGAAAATAAGCCTAAAATGACCTTTTCGTTCCCGAAATTCAACCAACAACAAATTTATGCCTAAAAATCTACACACTAGTTATATTATACCTCATATTATCATGTTCAAAAATAATTTGGAGTTAAATGACTCGAGAAATACGAATTGGACGCGAAAAGGCGAAAATAGGCCTAAAATGACCTTTTCGTTCCCGAAATTCAACCAACAACAAATGCAAGCCAAAAAATATACACACTAGTTATATTATACCACTATTATCATGTTCAAAAATAATGTGGAGTTAAATGACTCGAGAAATACGAACTGGACACGAAAAGCGAAAATAGGCTTAAAATGACCTTTTCGTTCCCGAAATTGAAACAACAACAAATGCAAGCCTAAAAATCTACACATTAATTACATTATAACTCATATTATCATGTTCAAAAATAATTTGGAGGTAAATGACTCGAGAAGTATAAATTGGACGCGAAATGGCCAAAAAAGGCCTAAAATGACCTTTTCGTTCTCGAAATTTAACAAACAACAAATTCAAGCCTAAAAATCTACACACTAGTTATGTTATACCTTATATTGTCATATTCCAACATAATTTGGAGTTAAATGACTCAAATTGTAATAATTGGACGCGAAAAGGCGAAAATGAGCTACTTTGGTTTCTAAACCAATTAACTATTACCCATCGATCTAATCTAAACTAACATATACTAATAAGTTAATACCTTTTGAAGATCATCAATGTTAGTGAGATGGTTAACAATACGAACATGTAACTCAGCACGTAATAGCCACATGCAACTCCGTTATCTTGTTGCGGACACTAAAATTCACTAAAATAGGCATCCAATGACATTCATGTTAGATGTGTAGTATGTGGCGAAAAGTGTTTCTATATAAGGACAAGCAAATTAGTCATGTTACCCCGACTAATATCCAAAGAGGAGCTTTTGGTACTCGAAGTCCTACTCCAGTATTCTGCTTCATCACACTACATCAATACATTATTATAAGATTTACAATATATATATATATATATATATATAAGAATAATTTGTAATATTAATTAGGGGGTATATATTTAGTTTCGGTTAGGCTACCTATTTATCAATGATTTGATAAGTAAGGACCGTGGTGGTTGTTGATGCAAAGAATCAAAGTGGTAGACTTGGTTACTTGACAAACATATCGTAATTAGTGTCCAATGAGCCCTACAACAAGAAAATACTCTATTATATAAGGCAACTAGGGGGGACACCAAAATATAAAAAACCCTATTTTTCCCTCAAATGATAAAGGTAATTACAGCAAAAAAAAATGAAACAAAGGAAAAAAAAGAACATAAAAAAGGGGGAAACAAATAAGGATAACTATAATATTCAATAGGAAAATTTGTCAAAAAAAAACCTTTTAAAGGTTCAATTTTGCGAGAAAAAACCTTTTAAAGCATTCTTTGCGAAAAAAAACCACAAACTTAATTTTTCTTGCAAGATGAAACCTATTCCCATTTTCCGGTGTGGTTTTTGAGATGCATAAGGGTGATGTTGCAGTTAATGAAAATAGGGGGTTAAAGAAAGATAGAAGGGTCAGCGCCGGAATTGAGAAAAAACACACCGGAAAATGGGAATAGGTTTCTTCTTGCAAGAAAAATTAAGTTTGTGGTTTCTTTTTGCATAGAATGCTTTATAAGGTTTTTTTTGGCAAAATTGAACCTTTAAAAGGTTTTTTTTGGCAAATTTTCCTATTCAATATTATTAATTCAACTTCCTATTATTAAGTTATTTTTTCAAAAATTAAAAAAAATCCCTAATATAGTGGGATAAATACATGATTAACTGACATCTCCTAATATCTTTCATCTCCATCTCTAATTAATTTCCCAAAATTCTTTTCAGTTCTTCATCTTCTCCCCTGCACTTTTTACTACATCTTCTACACTACATTATCTGCAAAAAAGAAGAAAATACAATAGTATTATCAATAGTCAGGTAATTCATATTGTATTTGAGTATCAACACTTAAATGATTAACATTGGTATCATTCTTTGTTCTTCATCTAATTATTGTTATCATATATTTATTAGTGTAACAAAACCAAGAGGAGAAAAAGCCAAATCAAGGGGAAATCACAGTCAAAGGTAATTCTTACTTCCTATACTAGCCATTTAATTTAAATATATGTGAATGAATCCTGGATTGCTTAAAAATTGAATATTTGACTACTTATCCAAATTTTGCACTTTTTTTCCTTTCATTGAAAACGAGACATACTTATTTTTATAATGGGATATCAATCAAATATATAGTTATTCACAATAAATAAAATCGCAAAATAAAAGGAGAAAGGATAGGCAATTTACTAGGACTGTAGAGAAAGGCAGGACCAAATTAATTTTTTTAAAAAAATAACTGTATTATCTATCTTCAAATTTCAAAATTCAATCTTTTCAGGTAATAAAAAATCAATTTTTTTGGGGTATTAAAAATGGACAATCCATAAGTATTGCCAAAAAAAGTTTGATTCAACTGATGCTAATTTGAAAATGAGCAAAACTCATAAAAGTTGTCTGTTTTTTTATGAACTTTACAATTATTTGCTGATCAAAATCTATGGCAATTAAGTTCTCATCCCTCTCTTCATGAGCTTCCCACTGAAGGGGTTTTTAAAACTTAAATAATCCTCAAATTTAAATCAAAATTAATTCAAATTATCCACGTCAAAATAGACGCAATTAAAATCATAAATTTGAACTCAAATTGAATTTAATCTGCCCGATAAAAATTGCACTTAAAAAAGGAGGAATTTTCGCATGCAAAAAGCAACAAGCATAAAAAATAAAACTCACCACAATTCCAAAAAAAAAAAAACAAATTATTTTCCATTCAATTGGTGTCATTGAAGTGTTGCTGAAAATTTACCATTTCAGTGTACGATGTCGCCAAACATTGAGAAAGGTGCGAGTGATGAAACCCCAAAGAAGAAGAGGGGATTGTTAGTGGCGCATGTGCTGTCCGGCGGTGGTAGGGGTAGTGGTGGTCGATGAAAATGGTGTCCGATAGATTGCTAGAAGAAAGAATCAAAGCAGGAAGGAGGGGGTTGTCTTCAAGGAAGAGAAAATCGGGGTTGGATGTTGTGCAGTATCAAAACACAAAGGGATGCTAAAAAAATTAAGGGGGTGGGTTGAGGTTAATTAAAAGAAGAAATTGAGGGTGGGGTGGTGGTAATTTTGATATGTTGGTAAAGTAGGATTCAATGTAGGGCATGTTATACTCATTTTATTTTTACTTATCTGAATTTAGTTGTACTTAATCAAAACTTATTAGGTTTTATTTAAACTTATTCGACCTTATCTGAACATAGCTGACATTTTTTATGAGTATGTTGAACCTAATTTTTGCCAAACTGAACGTATCTGAATCTATTTCAACATAATTTTTCTGATAAGGACTGAAAATAATTTGAACAAAACAAAATTGTAGTAAGGTTTATGTATAACCGATATGAAAATGACAAGCCAACAAGGGCGATAATTGTCATTAATTTCTCTATGCATTAAGGCAGGATTAGATTCACTTAACTTCACTTACATTATTTTAGTTTAAATATTCTTCACTTACTAAATGTCATTTTAGCTCTTATTCGAAAGATTGGGTAATACTTCATAATCTAATCTAATTCTATATATGGTGAAGTAAGTTAAAAGTAAAATAATGAAAATTTTGATATTAACCTTTAAAAATAAAGTTATTAACCCCACCAAAAAAAGTCATTAACATCTATATATGAGTTTATAACACTTTATCAAAGGGAAAACCTTTCAATGAATAATTTTCAACACTTACTAATCTTTGTTAGAAATAATGTAACTAAGACTTTTATTGTTAGCTATTCACATTTTTATATTTACACCCTTCAGATTTGCAAATGCCACCCTATAACTGAGGCTTTTAGAGAATTAAACGCTTATTGATATAATTTAAACATTTCAAATAGGAGAGTACTACATATTTTTTAATTAACTTGATGTTGTCTTCCTAAGTAGCTCTTTCTCAGAATGTAGGAAATCCAAATGGAGAATACAAATGAGGGAGGGTTGCATAGGTAGCTCTTTCTTGGATCTTACCTCCACCAATTTGAGGTTTCAATCCACAACATTCATATACAGTTAGTTACATGCTGCATGTTGATTGGGCGGAGGAGTGCATATGTTTAGGCAAGTAGCATGAACACAACTTAAACAAGTGAAAAACACAAATTCAAATGATCAGTTACTTTATTTGTAATTACATTGTTGCACTATAAATATTTTTTCCTTTAATAGAACTTTGTAAATAATTAAACTTCTATTATGATTTTATTTCTTAAACAGATGTAATTATGCAATTGATTTAACTTCTATAATAATTTATAAGGCTAGTAGTTATTAATCATAGAACAATTAATAGGTGAATTTAATTATCAAATAATAAAAAGTAAAGTGGGTTAACAAGCATACTTTTCAATATACGGGACAAGGATGATCTGATGATATCCTAAACGAGATGATGCTTTGACACTCATATCGAGATACTCTTTCACTTCAGCTTTGTTTTTTAAGCAATTGTCATATCGTATTATGTTTGGACATAACCAACCAAACATGGACTCAATTGATGTTCCAAGCAATTCATTGTCTAATAACCTGAGAAATCGAATTGATTATAAGTAAACTTACTTATTATGGAAGTTAAATTGAAAACTAATTAAGCATATGTGTATATATATATATACATATACATATATACATATACATATATACATATATATATATATACATATACATATATATACATATATCTATATGTATATATATATGTATATATTATATTTTTATTTATATGTATATATATAAATGTATATATATATATATAATGTATATATATATACATATATACATATGTATATATATATGTATATATATATATACATATATGTATATATATATATACATATATGTATACATATTATACATATACTTATGTATTACCTCATGAAAGTTTGTATCATGGAAACATTCAACTCTTCCCCATATAAGAATTCTTTAATATCGAACTTAGAAATGAATGTACATGACTCCTCAAGGTAGTGGAATTGTTGCGCCCCCAAAGGAACATCTATTGTACTATGATCTGGCAAATCGCTAGCGCACTCATGTAACCAATAGCATGAAGTACTAAGGCCTCGCAACACCTGTGGCTCGAGAATAAGTGGATTCTTTGTCGTTGAAACATTTGCCTTCAACACATTTGGTTCACCTTCATCACGTAAACTTGCCTTCTTATCAGGTGAGTAAGCCTTCTTTACCTTCCTATCATGTGAATCAGCCTTCCCCCAAACTTAGTAATTAATTAAAACTAAAGATATTGCTAACTATCATAGGAAATAGAAAATAAAACACGCATATATATGTATGTTAACCATTGTACCTCATCTCGAAAACCGCACTAATGCACGTGGCAATAGAACATAATCGCCAAGGGCATCACTTAGTAAATGTAGACTAACTTCTGGATTCGGCAAAGCAAAAGAGGAAATTCTTCAAAACTAGACACAATTTCATTGAGGGTGACCACATAGTGATTATCGTCCACTAACTGGTTATGCAATCGTACTCGGTCACTAGGGGGTTGTGCATGGCCATAAGCTACCAGAATGAAACTATCAGAACCAACTCCTTGAGCTAATAGTTTGCGTGGGGTCTCCTCCTTTTAAAAAAACTCCATTTATAGTTAGTCGATGAAACAACATTTATTATAGTGTGCATTTAAGAACACTAATTGTTTAACAAAGAAAAGGGATTAAGTGATTACCTTTAACTCGGGTACCGGTGGATTAGGTAAAGGTACCATTTGATCATCGATGCTCGTGGATCACCGGGTCGGCTGGCTAGGTGGAATATCACTACCCTTCTTCAATGCAAAAGTCAGTAAACCCATTTGCTCCAATATGGCGTTGAAGCTTTGTCATCTCCTCCCTAAACTCCTCCCGAATTGCAGCCTTGATAGACTCCACATCTAATAAAGTCACCGAATGCACACTACTTACACTTGATTTTGTCGATGTAGTGTATTGATCACCATATACCTTTCTCAGACCGAGGCGGACACCTCCTACGCCCCTCACGCGTCCACTGTGGTCCTTTCCTAAAGTTTCGTGCAATGCATCAATGTGTGCTTTAGGAGTGAACTCACCGGTTGCCTCTTTTTCCTCCAACCACACTACATAAGGATAAGAGAGAAATGCTTATGAATGCAAAAGTTATATTGTACCTTATATAACCATATTCAAAAAGAAATTGGAGTTAAATGCTTAAAAATTTAAGAATTGGATGCGAAAAGGCGAAAAAAGGCCTAAATTGACCTTTTCGTTCCTGAAATTCAACAAAAAACAAATTCAAGCCTACAAATCTTCACACTAGTTATATTATACCTTATATAGTCATATTCAAAAATAAATAGGAGTTAAATGACTCAAAATCTAAGAATTAGACGCGAAATGGCCAAAATTGGCCTAAAATGACCTTTACGTTCCCGAAATTCAACCAACAATAAATTCAAGCCTACAAATCTACATAATATTTATATTATACCTTATAAAGTCATATTCAAAAATGAATTGGAGTTAAATGACTCAAAATCTAAGAATTGGACGTGAAATGGCCAAAATAGGCCTAAAATGACCTTTACGTTCCCGAAATTCAACCAACAATAAATGCAAGCCTAAAATCTACACACTACTTATATTATGCCTCATATTATCATGTTAAAAAATAATTTGGAGTTAAATGACTCGAGAAGTATGAATTGGACGCGAAAAGGCGAAAATAGGCCTAAAATGACTTTTTCGTTCCCCAAATTCAATATAATTTGAAGTAGGGGACATGATTATTGTAAATTTCTAAATTCTACCTCATATAATCATATTCAACACAAAATAGTGGTTACATGACTTGGAATACAAGAAAAGGACATTTTTGTATACCTACAATGGCGTTGGCTATCTGTTTTGTACCGGGATCAGGCAAGACTCTTTTTCCCTTTGCATCAACCCAATGCATCGAACACCATCAATCGAGGACTCTATCTGGTTGTCGAGCCTGTGTAACTGTGGTTGTAGAGCTAGTCCTCGCTGCCGTTGTTGACCCCATTGTAGGGTAATGGGCGAACATCATCCACTTCTCTCTCGCCTCATTGTACGAATGATCACCCAAATGATGATAATACTTCCTAGCTTTTGCAGTCGCGCTACTTTTCTCACGTCTTGCCTAAAACACACAATTACAAACAAAGATTAGGTATGGTGTTATACAATAATATTGGAGCTAAGTTTAGTAAATATTAATAAAATATTCTTACAATAGCTTGTGGGGTAGTATTTTCGGCAACAACTGCTTTCCACTCTTTGGGTTTGATATTTTTCCATATTTGAAATGGTATTTTGTAGGGTTCGGATGATGTTTCCAGTGAAGCCTGAGAACCGGATGGCGTTTCTCCACCGTATATTTTCTTCTTCTTTGTACCTACTACTTTCCTCCGCTTAGTGATCCACCTAGACACTAACTTAGCCTTGAAATCTCTGAATCTCTCGGCCACCATAGATAGAATTAGATTCTTCTTGGCTTCATCATCTTCGATATTGAATTGATTCTACAAAAAAAGCGTATTTCACAAATTAATTTCCACAATTGTTGTAATTTATACGCTTTCATTATTATTACACATATATTTAACTAAATAATTAAGAAACTAAAAGTTATTGTACGTGAAGCTTACCATAGTATCATCCCATAAACACTTCTTCAACCCATTGGGCACCTCTTTCCATGAGTGCACAATGGAGAGTTTCCGCATGCAAAGGCCAATTTTCATGCCAAAAGTTATGACGCCACTTTCCACAAGGGTGACCCATATTATCGTACTCCAAAGTCATAGTTGTGTGTTTCCCTAGTGACTTTGTTGGTCCCCTTCCTTTTCTCTTTTTCGTTGCCAATGATTTCCTAACAATTTATGGTGCTTTTGAACCTCTTATACTTTGTGCATTTACTTCTTCACGGCGTGGTTGGTCTTGCATGTGATCCTTTTCCATGAGAGCATTTACATCCGCTATGTCCTCAAGCCTAGTAATGAACTCAACCTGAAGATCTCGATCCTCGAGATCACCTTTATCCCATTCCTTTTTCTCATCATATGACTCATCCTCGGTAGTGTGTTCACTACTCGAGCTCTTATCCGTTTGCGCATCCGCCATCTCCCTGAAATTGTACAAATATACACATTAATATCTAAAGCTCAAGAAAACAAAAAAAAACTTAACATTGGCACTAAGGGGCAAGGGGGGGAGGGCAACAAGGGCGGACTGTGCGGGGAAAGGGATGGGCGGGGGGTTGGGAGGGTCCGTACGGGGAAGGGAGGGCTGGGCAGGGGGTTGGGGGGTCTATGCAGGGGAAGGGAGGCCAAGGCAGGGGTTGGGGGCCTGTGCAAGGGATGGCGAGGGATGTACAAGGGGTTGGGGGATCTATGCAGAGGAGAGGAGGGCTAGGCAGGGGGGTTGGGGGTTCCGTGCGGGGGAGGGGGAAGGATGGGCGGGGGGAGGGGAGGGGTGTGCGGGTGCGGGGGAGGGGAGGGGTGTGTAGGAGGTTAGGGGTCTATGTAGGGAGGGGAGGGTTAGGCGGGGAGGGGAGGGCGGGGGTTGTGCGGGGGGTTGGGGGTTATGCAAGGGAGGGGAGGGGTCGGGCGGTAGTGGGGTTCAAGGGCTTGGGGGGTTGGTAGAGGTAGATACTAGCCCCCGCCAACCCCTCCAAGCCCCTGCCAGCCCTCCCCCACTACTGCCCAGCCCTCCCCTCCCCGCACATTCCCCCCCAAGCCACCGCACACCCCCTCCCCCTCCCCAAGTCCCTAACGACCCTCCCCCCCACCGCCGCCCCCTAACAACTTCCCCCCTTTTCTTTAAGCCTTTTTGTTTCCCAATTTCATATACATAAAAATTTATGCACAAAAACCTAATATGTAGTTTCATTCTACCTCATATTGGCATATGCAATAGAAGTTTGGAGTTAGATCAACAAAAATATAAAAAAATGACGCGAATCGGCCAAAATAGGCCTAAAATCACAATTACGTTCCCGAAATTCATTCAACAACAAATGCTAGCCTAAAATTCTACACAATAGTTACATTATACCTCATATAATCATGTTCAAAAAGAATTTGGGGTTAAATGACTCAATAAGTACGAATTGGACGCGAATCGGCCAAAATAGGCCTAAAATCACATTTACGTTCCCGAAATTCAACCAACAACAAATGCAAGCCTAAAAATCCACATACTAGTTACATTATACCTCATATTATCATGTTCAAAACTAGTTTGGGGTTAAATGACTCGAGAAGTACGAATTGGACACGAAAACGATGAAATAGGCCGAAATGACCTTTTTTGTTCACGAAATTCAACCAACAACAAATGCAAGCCTAAAAATCTACACATTAGTTACATTGTACCTCATATTATCATGTTCAAAAGGAATTTGGGGTTAAAGGACTCGAGAATTACGAATTACGAATTGAACTTAGTTAAGATAGGCAAGTTGCTGAATGTTTAGCGCTTGTTTAAATATCGGCAATATTATCAAATCTCTATTCTTAATGCGATTGTTGGTTTGAATTTCGACGCTACTCAGAAAGGTTGATTGAGAATTAAGGTTTTGTAATGCGCAGATCGTGTTTACTTAACTAAATTTAAGGAGAACGGAGGTGTCGGTCCTTATCGATAATTAATCAAGAATTGATTGGGTTTGTAGTAAATCGGTAAATAAATCCGTTGATGTGGACATCAACCGGACCATAGATTTGTTAACCTTAAACACTAGTGGAAAAATGCTCAAATGCTCCGGTTAAATAGGGCCCAAATTCTCCGTATTTGACCCGTAGCAAACGTCATACGAGCATTTGAGCATTCTACAAATGCTCCGGTTGAAAATCGGAGCATTTATTTTCTCAAATGCTCCTGTTGTGATTAAAATCGGAGCATTGTATGTCTTTTACATGCCGAGGATGCATCAAATGCTCCGGTTAATAGAGAGAAACCGGAGCATTGGAGGCCCAAAATTTTTTTTTTTTTTTGGTTCTTTTATTGTAAATGTATGCACGATCAATTATATAGATGTATTTCTAATAAAATTTAAAAGATACAAGATATATTACATATAAATAACAATTATATTGTAAATTACATGAACTGCAATTATCAGTTTATATAAACACAAGCAATAAAAATCTTGCTGATAATACTTAGCAGCAGCAACAACAGAACTTTCACATAAGAAGCCAGGTTCAATTTTCTTGTCTTCCCATTTGTTTAATCTTGTCGCCATTCCACCAGTTGCGCCACCATCATGGAGCACCTTCAGTACTCATAGCTGAAAAATTCAAATTTTAAAATACAGCATGTAGAACTAAAAGAAACACAAACATGTGCCATGCTTCACAAGATCCACAAATCAATGTTGTTTCACTCTCATAAATGAAATTAAAGATGTGTAATCAACTTTATTACCCACTTTTAAACAAGTCATACGTGCCACAAGTTCAACAAACCAGAATTTAAACTAGTAGATTTCAGGGTGACTGCTGCAAAATTAGGTCTGGTTTATACTATATCTGGTGTCACATCTAGCAAGTCAGAGACAGAGAAATATGAAACAAGAATACAGTTTATGCCAAGCTAAATGAAACCAATTGCACTTCTGAATTCAGGTCCTAAGAAAATGAATAAGAGCAAAAAATAGATATGACTAGCTAGGCTCGAGAACCTGGAAAGTATTGGCAATAATGAAAGTAAAACAACAATTTTCAAATACATCGATCGACCAAGGAGCCGATTGCATTTTACAAGAGTTCCATTCAAAGAGCTCAAAACACACGCGGGTAGATAGTCATGGCTTTCGAGGTTTTAGGTTTCACTAGAGAATAATTACAAGCAAGTTGGAGTGAACAGCACAAAGCAAGAAGTACAACACAATATGAACATCGTGCTTCAACATAGTTATAACACACACATGTCTTATTGAATGATATTGATTAATGACAAGTAAATCAAAGTCATTATAACTCATGTATAACAATTATTGCAAAAAAAAATTTAAGAAACATACACTACTCTAGACAATGTATGAACTTTAGACAACATCTCGTTCCCAAATCTGAAAACTCTTAAAACCAACAACATAAAAACTAACATTTAAAATTAGATTTTTGGACAGAATAGTTATTGGTGTTTAGCACTTTTTTACCTCAAGCTGTGTTCTCTTCACCTTATCTATTATCTACACTCATCAAACTGATTTTTACCGATATAAGATTGCTTTTGTTGATTCTCAAATGCTTTTCTCATATGCAGTGACTCATTTTGATTGATTAGAAGTTTTTTTTTACCGAATACTGCTTTAGAAGTCGAAAAGATGTGAGCCTATGTTTCTTCAGAAAATTAGTAATGTTACTCCATTTAAAAGCAAATATTCACTGACTGCCTGTTGCCATGTAGACTTGTGCTTTAATCAGTATAGACAACTGGTTTTTGCTTTGTCAAATAACTGAGTATAAAATTCCATGTCAAAAGAAGGTGCCCTCATAAAAGCTGCATAGGCTTCATCGTTCCTATGAAGATTCAGTAAGGCTTGGCTTTGAAGCACGTAGATCTTCTTGTCAGAGATCAGGAACAAATGTTAATCAGTTGTTAGAAAAACCAGAAGCTAACGATGATTATACAATGCATTTTTAAGATAATCCACCTGTAAGGGAGAATTGGCACCAATAGCTAATGCATCGCTGCTCTGCCTTAACAAAGTTTCCTAGTTCTTAGAATCTTTAGCTTCATTACTTCTACTAAGGGAAGCTTCAAGAGCTTTCGCTTGATTTATATCAGTTAAACTTGCTATGTTTCCTGAAAGACAAAAATGTTGGACCGCTTCCTATCCATATCCCAATCTAATAGCAATTTCATAGGAAACCAAGTCATGAACTCAGAAGATGTATGAAATTCAGTATAATATAGTATAAGTCAGACAAATTATAGAAAGAAATATCACCTAAGATAAATAGTTGCAAGATGATGATGAGCTTATTGATACGAAGGATCAATTCTGATTTATGACAGCTTCTCTACACTCGAAAATTGCCTCTAGGAGCCTACCAAGGGCTGTCAAAGCTGCAGTTTTATTACTTCGTTAAGCTGCTACACTTGAATCGATTACGATTGCTTGATCGTATAACCCCAATACTTCCTTGTATTTACCCCCGCTTATACTTATCATTTCCCAATGCTTTGAACTCTTGAGGGTCCAATTTACACAAGTGCAGTACTCTGATGCCTTGTTTCATATGTAGTGCTTCTCCATAGTATATTTCCCATGGTACTCATATTAAATTCTCCAGTCTTATTAATATTAATAGTGTTACCAGGAGAAACACCACATTTCTATCTCAAGCTATTGATTTGATCCAACTGCAGTATGCTTCCTGATGGCGTAGCAGCTCGAGGAGTTCCACTGTTCAGGGGATGATCACCATCACTTTGATCACCGGACGACAACTGTTTTAACTGAATTCCGTTTGCAGACGACGAAGATGACGATGTAGTGGAGATTCTTGTAGTCGACAAATGAATTTTAAAGTCGTAAACTTGTAACAACAATTTCATGGTTGGTCTACGAAAGAGTGTTTGTAGTCTATAATTTGAGTTGAACAAGTTACTTGAAAAGTGAACTAAATGACACATGACTACATTAAAAAATTATTTGAAAGAGTTTCATTCACTATTACAACATAATTTAAATACATAGAGGTTCTAATGTATGCAATATTACCTTTGATGTACTAAACCGACGGTTTTAAAACATCATTAGTCAAAGAAATTATGTTAATACTTGTGTCTTGTTGATAATGATTATGCTCTCATCATCTCATGTATTAGATCTGCCTTCAATCATTAGTCAAACTCAATTCCAAGCATGAAAATAACGGACCATCCTAGCCTAAGAGAGCAAAATTCAACTCATTTTTTGTAAGTTCTTAATTAGTTTTTGAACGTATATTTGTCTAGCTTAAAATATATCACAGGTGAAAAATTAAGCAAAAGACCATAACATGTAAAATAAAACGATAAGTATCCCATCAACAAAAGTACTTGAAAACAATAATTAGGCAGCTCCATAATTTAGTTATGATTCTAGCTACCTATCAAACTTTTTTAGACCCTATTCACCGAAGGATACTCTTCCCCTTTATTTTTCTTTATCTATATTGTTTCTAAAAGTATTTTATATAAAAGGGGGAGTGATGTAGACGATCAAAAAATTTATAATATACAATTCTTTTTATCTTTTTCCCCTTTAGATGTAGGATTGATTTGAGCATAAATGAGAAGCAAATTATTAGCTTCGAGAAAGAAAGTGTATGGGGCTATAAGTACTTCAATGGAAACTTCAAAGTTGATCTTGATAATTTTTCTAGGCATGAACAGAGCATCCCAGCTTATTCCACCAAAATGTATGCTTTTAGTCGAATTGTTGGCAAACTATTGCTCACAAGATTTAGTATGCTCTCTTTAGATTTTCCAGGCCTCACATTATAAGTATGAAATTTGGAGTTATAACAAGGCTTTGTTGTACTTCAAAGTTGCTTGAATAATACTTCTATGGAGTGTAAATCCTAGGTATGTCTATCAATCTACAAATTTACACATCCAATTTTCAACTTAACCATCGAAACTCACACACCAAATTTTCATTTAAACCAAAGCAAAACTCACACACCCAATTTTCACTTAAACAATCCGATTTCACACATTTAAATTTCACATCCAATATTCAACTAAACCATCAAAACTCACGTCCAAATTTCAACTAATTATATGAACCCTCAAACACAGAAAATAAAAAGTACCTCAGATTCATAGTTCAACAGACGGCAGATCTAGTGCGTAGTGACGAAATTCCGAGATGAAGACGAACCAAATCGGTTGAAGGTGGAAGAGACGAAAGCAAACCAAACCAGGCGAATCGGCAAATAGACTCCGACTTCTACACCGAAGGTCAAAAGAGGATGAAACTATACGACCCGAGAGTAAATTATATAGGAACAAAAAGAATACCCTAAAAGTTTAGAAAAACAAAAGCAAAATCGAAAAGCCCTAATTCGATTTCTAGAGTTCGAGTTTTCTAAAAAAACAATCGGAAAATGAAAAAAGAAAAATTCGAGCCACTTACTTGTTTTAAAGAAGAATGGGAGAAAATGTGAGTGAAAATTGAACTGGGAACCCTAAAAATTGAGGGACCGGGACGAATTCAGAGCTTCTGCGAACGGATTTGGGATTTTAGCATGAAAACAATGGTGATAACGAGAAGTAGATGGCGAGAGAAAGAGGGAAGAAATAAGGTTTGTTGGCGTTTCATAGGTTGATCTGGAAGGAGATGAGAGAGCTCGACATCGAAGAGGGGAATAGAGAACAAGAGAACCAGTTTGATGGAAAGGTAGAGAGAGTGTATAGATAGAGAGGGGATAGAAAATGGGGGAGCGAGAGAAAATAATAAAAAAAAAGTCAATAACCATAAGTGCTCTGGTCTAACGGAGCATTTGCAAAAGAAAATTATTAAAATATTAAGCAAACTCACCAAATGCTACGTTAGTGAAACAATTGGAGCATTTGACAAGTAGCAAAAGATCTTTTTTCCACTAGTGAAATTTAATTAATTAATTTCAATCTTGTTTGCATGGCTTTGTTTTTTATTTCATTTAAATCCCATGTTGCCTTGATTGTTTATCGCGTAGAGAAATCTAGGTGATCGATTGCATTAAATACAAACACTTCCCCCATTTCACTGTGGATACGAACTCTACTTTCCATCTACATGTATTTGTGAAAGAAAAAGAAGGAGAACTTAATATTTGGTGCCTCTCATGACAAGAGCCCGCCAAATTTTGACGTCGTTGCCTGGGAACGAACCGGTGACCCGCGTGACAGGCGGGAGTACTTGCCACTATACCGCAATGTCCTCACGACAATTAAATATCCTTTTTTTCTGAGGGGATGTCCTTGTATACATTGACCATGTAGCACTTTGTCATTGAATGACGAAGAAAGAAGCCAAGCCATGAGGTGGATTCTACTGTTAATCGAGTTTTATTTGGAGATGAAAGACAAGAAAGGGACAGAGAACTTGATCGCAGATCATTTGAGTAGATTGGTGTCCTCCTATGATTTAGAGAAGAATGTTGAAATACCGTGGAGAGAACCAATTCGAGAAGAATTCCCGGATGAACAATTGTTCACCCTTAAGGAGCTTAGCCCATGGTATGCTAATATTGTAAATTTCCTTGTAAGTCTCGAATAGTCCCTATTTTGGGCCTGTTCTTACATATTTAATCTCACTTAGGTGGTGAATGTATGTCTTTATTTCGATTCTAGAGGAAAAGCTTGGCTCGTCGTTTCTCTACTTTTGTTCTTTGGGTACAGATGTAGATATAAGTATCTATTTATCTACATCGTGTACTTGGAGAAGTGTAGGGAAATGCTACCAGATTTTCCGTAGAATCGAAAAGAAAGCATGTATTCACTAGTGAGATTAGACATCTAAGGATGGATTACATTGGATGATAAGGACCATTAGAAAGCATGCCTAATTTCATTCAATAATACTAAATCGTGTATAAACTCTCTTCATGTGATGAAGTTTGTCATTGACATGGTACTTGCTGCTTGTGTTCAATTAGAGGTTTGCTTGAAATGAATAGTGCATGGATGTATGGTAATCGTGACACGTGTGGATTCGTGGATAGGGTCTTTGAATTTTGCGATGCTGCATTAAGCCATCAGGCTGCAGCGGGAATGAGGGGTTTTATTGTCCTTGTGCTGATTGTGGTAATGTGAGCATGGTTAGTAGCATTGGGTCGCTTAGGGAGCATATCTTTCGTCGCGGGTTCAGGCAAAATTACCATGTATGGGTTTGGCACGGTCAGGAGGGGATATATGATGGTGGGAATGCCATTGTTAACGATGTGCTTGAAGGAGGTGAGTTTGATGTCATTGAGAATGACAAGAACATCGAGGATACTGAAGTAGAGGATGATAATGATGAAGGGGAATCGAGGAGATGATGAAGGGGGTGGATGCTCATTCTGGCAAACGGCCTTGCATTTTTTATTGCATGGCTGAGGCATGTCGAAAACCATTGTATCCCGGTTATACGAGGTACACCAAGCTGACAGTCGTGATAACACTCTTCAATATCAAGACGAAAGCCGATATAAGTGACTCTAGTTTCACTTCCTTGTTGCAAGCATTTGGTGATATGTTGGCGGACGACCATGAACTACCCAAGTCAAACTACTATGCTGAGAAACTGATGTGTCCATTCGGTTTAGAGTACTAGAGGATACATGCTTGTCCAAACGATTGTGTGCTATATTGAATTGAATATGAAAATATGGATGAGTATCCACGATTTTAGAAGTCGCGTTACCGGCGCGCAAGGGTTAGTGATAAGAAAGGGCCTCCAGCAAAGGTGATGTGGTATTTTCCGATTATACCACGATTCAAGCGCATGTTTTCAATTAAAAAAGATGCTAAGAGCTTGAGGTGGCATGCAGAATGAAGGAAAAAAGACAATTTTCTCAAACATCCAGTTGATTCTCCTGAGTGGAACGGGATCAATCAGGTGCATAAGACCTTTCGTGTCGAGGACAGAAATTTGAGGCTTGACCTATGTACTGATGGGATAAACCCATTTGGCACTCTTAGTTCTCAACATAGTACGTCGCCGATACTTCTAGTTATTTACAACTTGCCTCCTTGGTTTTGCAATACATCATGTTGTCGATTCCAAAGGTTCAAGCAGGCCAAATAAGTCTGTTTCGGGTAAAGAAATGTAAGATTCCAAAGGTTCAAGTCGCCAAGAAAACCCATCTAAAGATCTTTGGATAGAGAAACCAAAGATCGAGTGTCTCACTATGGCATGCTTATGGCTACATGCAATTGCGCGTGAAATGTCGAATGATACACCAGTGGAGGTGAAGTTAGGTACCACGCAATTCAACTACCTTGAGGATACATCGACATGGGTGTCTAAGATTTACGTGAAGGAGTTCCTTTGCGGAGAGATGTTGATTCAAGTCTTCATGAGGTAAAAAATTTGTACTTAAGAAATAAATAAAACTGCTTTGCAATATACAATAATATATTTATGTTAGAAGTTGATTGTGCTTTAAAGATTACTCCAAGATGATCCTTGTGGACGCAATTGCATACCAGAGCAATTTGGGTGGTTATGTCCAAATTTCATCCGAGCTGACAATTGTTTGCAAAACACAACTGAGGTGAAGGAGTATATTTGACTATGTATCAAACACATCTCTACGTGCCCAACCGAAGTTCATACTTGCCCCATGTTTTGAAGAGTATAGTTCTTGACCTTGTATCTATTTTTACCACTTTATCATTATACAATAGAATTACTCACATGATTGCTTCCTAACTTAATTGGGATTTCACCCTCCATTTGTCGCTCCTTTTGATTTGTCCTTCAAACAACACAATATATCGGCTTGATTCTACAACTCAAGATCTACCATAACCCTTACTCCTCAAATCATGCATAAATAGGTATATTTGTTACTTAAAATGCTTATTAGCATAACACTTTTTACTAATTTCATCCTTTGGCCACTTCTCACATGAAATTAACTTAACTACAGCTCATTGAAGAAATTTAGGAGAACGGGAAAACTTCCTCAATAGAAAGCAATAAAGGTAATAGATATTAGTTTAGCTACTTCTTCCTTTTAGCAAAAAGCAAATATATATGTTTCTTACATGCTTTTTTAATGTAATTCTATGATTAGTGTGCTCAAAAACCGGGGAGAACCGAGTGTGGCTACTATGTGTTGAGGTTCATGTTCGATATAGCCTCAAGTTGCGAGAAACTCGGGGATCTTGAGAAAAGGCCGATTTTGGCCTCTTAAGCTCAATTTCTGTAGTTTCCCGCATTTCATAACATGTTAGGTCATATATACTTCTAACAAGTACATATATAACCATTAGAGTCAATTAAAGTCCACTCATATGCTTTGAAACCATTTTGCGTAAATGTATGTCATTTAGAGCCGATTTTGGCTTTTCAAGCTCAATTCACTTAGTTTCCCGCATTTAGCCACATGTTAGGTCATATATAGTTCTAATACGTACATATATAACTATTAGAGTCAATTAAAGTCCACTCATATGCTTTGAAACCCATTTTGGGTAAATGAAGGCCATTTTGGGCCGATTTTGGCCTTTGAAGCTCAATTCACTTAGTTTCCCGTATTTAGCCACATGCTAGGTCATATATAGTTCTAATAGGTACAAATATAATGTAATACCCCTCATGATTGCTTTACAAGGATTTAGCAGGCTACTCAATTCAATAAGATGCATTTTTCTTTTATGGAGCTTAATTCCTTAGTTATTCCACAGTTAAGTGTGCTTGGCTGGGAGTAGTCTTGGGATGGGTGACCTACTGGGAAGTTTCTCACGGTGCGCATGAGTGAGGACAAAATGCATCGGAAGAACTTGTGTTGGTTATTGAGGACAGTTGATGACCCTGGATGCGCATTGTGACGATATACTCGACTCGGGAAGAGTCCGGGTTTAGCATATAACTATTAGAGTCAATTAAAATTTACTCATATGCTTTGAAACCCATTTTGGGTAAATGGAGGCCATTTTGGGCCGATTTCGGCCTTTGAAGCTAATTTCACTTAGTTTCCCGTATTTAGCCAAATGTTAGGTCACATATAGTTATAATAGGTACATATGTAACTATTAGAGTCATTTAAAGTTCACTCATATACTTTGAAACCCATTTTTGATAAATAAAGCCATTTCAGGTCGATTTTGGCCTTTGAAGCTCAATTAACTTACTTTCCCACATTTAGCCACATGTTAGGTCATATATAGTTCTAATAGGTACATATATAACCATTAGAGTCAATTAAAGTCCACTCATGTGCTTTGAAACCCATTTTGGGTAAATGAAGGCTATTTCGGACCGATTTTGACCTTTAAAGCTCAATTCACTTAGTTTCCCGCATTTAGCCACATCTTAGGTCATATATAGTTCCAATAGGTACATATATAACTATTAGAGTCAATTAAAGTCTACTCATATATTATGAAACCCATTTTGGGTAAATGTATGTCATTTAGGGACGATTTTGGCTTTTCAAGTTCATTTTTCTTAATTTCCCGCGTTTAATCTTATGTTAGGTCATGTATCATTCTAATAAAAGCATATATAACCATTAGCGTCAAGTAAAATCCATTCACATGCTTTAAAACCCATTTTGGGTCAATGAATTCCATTTCGGGCCGAATTTGGATTTTCAAGTTCAATTTACTTAGTTTCCCGCATGTAATCTTATGCTAGGTCATGTATAGCTTTTATAAGTACATACATAACCATTATAGTCAATTAAAGTCGACTCACATGATTTCAAACCCATTTTGGGTAAATGAAGGTCATTTTGGCCGATTTTGGCCTTTTTAGCTCAACTTTCCATAATCTCCCGCATTAAGTTTCATGTATAGTTCTAACAAGCATATATGTAAGTATTAAACTCAACTAAAATCCAGTCACATGCTATGAAACCCATTTTGGGTAGATTTTTGCTTTTTAAGCTCAATTTCCTTAATTTCTTACATTATATTATTTGCTCAATCTCTTTAGAGTTAAATAAAGTCTTACTCAAACTCAAAATGATCTTATATGTGTTTCCTTATGTTTAAGGTATTCCTCGATGGAAAACAAAGGTATTCCTCAAATAAACTCAAGATGATCTTATATGTGATTATTTGCTAGCACGCTACCTTACCGACGTTTGCATGTGAGATGATGCCGCGGCTTTGAGTTTATTTCTTCTTATTATGTCACTAGCTAGTTATTTAGGTACAATTGATGTTTATTTTGGATTTTAGTACTTATTACAATTTCATTTGTATTACATTCTCAATATATATATATATATATATATATATATATATATATATATATATATATATATATATAGCATTCTAACTTGTATACGGCGCGTTTGTGATACTTGTTAGATGTGTGATCAAACAAGGGAACCGGATATACCACTCCAAGGCATGAAAACTACGCTTTCCTATTAGTTTAATTTCGCCCCTCTAGGATCACCGGGTAAACACGAAATAACTAATGAGATACAATGGAGAAAACAATTCACAAGATGATCTTTTATGTGAATCAACAAGAACTTTGAGTTTGTAGTTTGTGAAGAACACTAGAGAGAAAATAACAAGGTTTCTCTCAAGCAAACCAAGTGTTTTGGAATATGAAAAACTGATTTTCTCATCCACCCTCACAAGAATGACAAAGGTCATATATTAATATTACCTTCGTAGATTAGAGTTGTTATTGCCTCAATCTCCCTTTAATCCCCTGATTAAGAATCCTTAATCGTCATTAAAAGGATAACGTACACAATACAACGATTATAAACCGTCCACGCAAAATTTCACGTTCCAAAACAGCAAGCAGGTCGCGACCCGCGATACAAATCGCTAGTCACGACAATACACTGGTCGCGACCCGTGACAGGTGTCACTACCAGTGATGGCCACGTCGCGACCCGCGACGGATGTCGCGATCAGTGACGACCTTCCTGTTTCTCTTGATTGTTTCACGGGTTTTTGGGCATTCTAATCTTAGCATACTAGACCTCCTCCTCTTCTAGTATAGAACCATATGAGCTGATAAAACCCATTACACTATAAATGTTCCAACAATCCTCCTCCCATTTATAGGGTAATGTTGAAAAGTTTTTCTACTTTCTATGAATCACAAACAAAACATGCTCATGCATCGTGGAAATATCTTACGATTGAATCTCCACTTAGTAAAAGTAACTTTACAATAATTTCGATCATAATGATAGACAAAGCTTTGAATCATATAACCACCACAAATCATTGAAGATACTAATACACATAAGCATAAACTTAGTTCTTAACCTCCGACACCTATGAAGCCTTGGTGTCCATATCCATTCTTAAGCGTTCCAAGTCAAGCCTTAGACTTGGTGAATCGGCCAAACCTCTAGCTTATATAGGTAAATCTTTACGAGCATGCTCCTACAATTGAGCACTTATCAAAGATTTATTAAGAAATAAATTCAACCTCTTAACATTGTAGAAACAAGCACTAACCTTGGGATGTATTAAACAAGTGCTCCAAACCTTCTAGAGAAATTATCCTCATTGAATTCGAGATTTAATGTTGTATTAGACGTCAAATTGAGTTTTCCTTCACCATAGGTTATTCAATAGGCTTAAGACCCATCCCTTTGTTCATTTTGTTCACTAGTTCCCTTGACAACGGTTTAGTAAACGTATCTGTTAAGTTTAAACTAGACCGAACAAAATTAATAGTTATACAACTATTCCTTATCATTTCACGCACATAGCTATGTCTAACTCCAATGTGCCTTGACTTGCCATTGTAGACTTCACTATAAGCTTTAGCTATGGTTGATGCACTATCACAATGAATAGCAAAAGGTGACATAGGTTTGACCCACAAGTCAACCTCATTCAACACATTCCTTAGCCATTCCGCTTCTTGGCAACAAGAAGCCAATCCAATGAATTTCGATGCCATAGTTGAATCCGTTATACATGTTTCGCTTCTTGGATGCCCATGAAATAGCACCTTCTCCAAGAAGAAACACCCATCCACTTGTGGATGAATAATCTTCCTTACTTTGGAAATTCAACTAGCATCCGAGTAACCTTCTACAATAGAAGGTTCTCCATTGTAAGTTATGATATAATCTAATGTTTTATTCAAATACCTTAGCACTCTTCTCAATGCTTGCCAATGCAGATATTAGGATTACTAGTATACCTACTGAGTTTACCAATAGCAAAAGCTATATCCGGCCGAGTGCTAATCATAGCATACATCAAGCATCCAATTAAGCTTTGTATACTCCAATTGTGAAATAGGAGTACCACTACTTGGAACCAAGCGAACAATAGGATCCATTGGAGTAGCAAAAATGAGTCGAGTTCAATTCATTAAACGTCTTGATCACTTTCTCAATGTAATGAGATTGTGATAAAGAAATTTCATATTGTTACAATATGGAGGAGGATCCTAGGACCTTTGATGAGGCTATGAAGTCTCATGATTCTCGTTTCGGAAAGAGGCAGGTGAATGATGAAATGGATTCAATAATGGGAAATCATACTTGGATTTTAGCTAATTTACCTCCCGGTTGCAAACCACTAGGTTGTAAGTGGATTTTCTTAAGGAATAGGAAGATCGATGGAACCATACTAAAACATAAGGCCCGGTTAGTGGTCCAAGGTTTGGGGCAAAGATATGGTATCGATTATTTTGACACTTATGCTCCGGTTGCTAGACTATTAAACTTTTGATAGCATTAGCTGCGATTCATGGTCTAGTAATTCACCAAATGGATGTCAAAACTGCCTTCCTTAATGGTGAATTAGAGGAGGAAGTGTACATGAATCAACCTAACCCGAAGGTTTTGTAGTCAAATGTCAAGAGACTAAGGTTTTCAAATTAGTTCGATCTTTGTATGGTCTTAAACAAGCACCTAAGAAATGGCATCAAAAATTTGATGAGGTCATTTTGTCTAGTGGGTTCAAAATAAATCAGTCCGATAAGTGTGTATATAGTAAATTTGATAATAACGGTAATGGAGTTATAATTTACTTATATGTTGATGATATGCTTATCTTTGGAACCGATTTGGAACAAGTTGAAAAGACCAAAGTCTTTCTCTCTTCTAGCTTCTCCATGAAAGATTTGGGTTAAGCTGGATGTTATTCTAGGTATTAGAATAATGAGAGGTAAAGGGTCAATTTCTTTATCACAATCTCATTACATTGAGAGAGTGATCGAGAGGTTTAATGAATCGAACTCGACTCATTTTGCTACTCCGATGGATCCTAGTGTTCACTTGGTTCCAAGTAGTGGTACTCCTATTTCACAAATGGAGTATGCAAGCTTAATTGGAAGCTTGATGTATGCTATGACTAGCACTCGGCCGGATATATCTTTTGCTATTGGTAAACTCGGTTGGTATACTAGTAATCCTAGTATGTTGCATTGGCAAGCATTGAGAAGAGTGCTAAGGTATTTAAATAAAACCTTGGATTATGTCATAACTTACAAAGGAGAACCTTCTATTCTAGAAGGTTACTCGAAAGATAGTTGGATTTCCAATAAGGAAGATTATTCATCCACAAGTGGATGGGTTTCTTCTTGGAGGAGGTGCTATTTCATGGGCATCCAAGAAGCAAACATGTATGACGGATTCAACTATGGCATCGAAATTCATTGCATTGGCTTCTTGTTGCAAGAAGCGGAATGGCTAAGGAATGTGTTGAGTGAGGATGACTTGTGGGTCAAACCTATGTCACCACTTGCTATTCATTGTGATAGTGCATCAACCATAGCTAAAGCTTATAGTGAAGTCTACAATGGCAAGTCAAGGCACATTGGAGTTAGACATAGATATGTGCGTGAAATGATAAGGAATAGTTGTATAACTATTAATTTTGTTCGGTCTAATTTGAACTTGGCGGATATGTTTACTAAACCGTTGTCAAAAGAACAAGTGAACAAAATGAACAAAGGGATGGGTCTTAAGCCTATTGAACAACCTATGGTGAAGGAAAACTCAATTTGACGTCTAATACAACGTTAGATCTCGAATTCAATGAGGATAGTACTTCTCTAGAAGGTCTGGGAGCACTTGTTTAACACATTCCAAGGTTAGTGCTTGTTTCTACAATGTTAAGGGGTTGAATTTATTTCTTAATAAATCTTTTATAAGTGCTTAATTGTAGGAGCATGTTCGTAAAGATTTACCTATATAAGCCAGAGGTTTGGCCGCTTGACCAAGTCTAAGGCTTGACTTGGAATGCTTATGAATGGATATGGACACCAAGGCTTCATAGGTGTCGAAGGTTAAGAACTAAGTTTATGCTTATATGTATTAGTATCTTCAATGATTTGTGGTGGTTATATGATTCAAAGCTTTATCTATCATTATGATCGAAATTATTGTAAAGTTACTTTTACTAAGTGGACATTCAATCGTAAGATATTTCCTTGATGCATGAGCATGTTTTTTGTGATTTATAGCAAGTTGAAAAACTTTTCAACATTACCCAATAAATGGGAGGAGGATTGTTGGAACATTTATAGTGTAATGGGTTTTATAAGCTCATATGGTTCTATACTAGAAGAGGAGGAGGTCTAGTATGATAAGATTAAAATGCGCAAAACACGTGAAACAATCAAGAGAAACAGGAAGGTCGTCACAGGTCGCGACATCTGTCGCGGGTTGCGACGTCGCTGTCACTGGTAGTGACACCTATCGCGGGTCTTGACCAGTGTGTTGTCGTGACTAGCGATTTGTATCAGCGGGTCGCGACGCACTTCTACTGTTTGAATGTGAAATTTTGCGTGACGGTTTTTAATCGTTGTATTGCGTGACGTTATCCTTTTAATGACGATTAAGGATTCTTAATCGTGGATTAAAGAGAGATTAAGGCAATAACAACTCTAATCTATGAAGGTAATATTTATATATGACCTTTGTCATTCTTATGAGGGTGGATGAGAAAATTAGTTTTTCATATTCCAAAACACTTCGCTTTACTTAAGAGAAACCTGCTATTTTTACTCTAGTGTTCTTCACAAACTACAAACTCAAAGTTCTTGTTGATTCACATAGAAGATCATCTTGTGAATTGTTTTCTCCATTGTATCTCATTAGTTATTTCGTGTTAACCCGGTGATCCTAGAGGGGCGAAATTAAACTAATAGGAAAGCGTAGTTTTCGTGCCTTGAAGTGGTATATCCGGTTCCCTTGTTTGATCACACACCTATCAATTTATTACCTTAATTTCTTCTTTCAGATATGGCCCAATCACTGAAGGACATGACTATGAACTTCCAAAAGCTGGACAAGTTTGAGAGGGTGGGTTATCGGAGATGGCAAAAAGAAGATGAACTTCTTGTTAACAACTTTGAATGTGGTGTATGTTCTTTCGTCAAAGTTGTCAACAAGAAGTGCATCTTCTTTTGCCATCTCCAATAACCTACCCCCTCAAACTTGTCCAGCTTTTGGAAGTTCATAGCCATGTCCTTGAGTAATTGAGCCATATCCGAAAAGAAGAAATTAAACTAATAGATTGTTAGATGTGTGATCAAACAATTGAACTGGATACGCCACTCCAAGGCACGGAAACTACACTTTCCTATTAGTTTAATTTCGCCCCTCTGGGATCACCGGGTTAACACGAAATAACTAATGAGATACAATGGAGAAAACAATTCACAAGATAATCTTCTATGCGAATCAACAAGAACTTTGAGTATGTAGTTTGTAAAGAACACTAGAGAACAAATAGCAAGGTTTCTCTCAAGCAAAGCAAGTGTTTTGGAATATGAAAAACTGATTTTCTCATCCACCCTCATAAGAATGACAAAGGTCATATATAAATATTACCTTCATAGATTAGAGATGTTATTGACTTAACGTCCCTTTAATCCCCTGATTAAGAATCCTTAATCGTCATTTAAAGGATAATGTACACAATACAACGGTTATAAACCGTCCACGCAAAATTTCACGTTCCGAAACAGTAAGTACGTCGCGACCCGTGAGACAAATCGCTAGTCACGACAACACACTGGTCGCGACCCGCGATAGGTGTCACTACCAGTGACGGCCACGTTGCAACCCGCGACAGATGTTGCAACCTTGACGACCTCCTGTTTCTCTTGATTGTTTCACGTGTTTTTGCGCATTCTAATCTTAGCATACTAGACCTCCTCCTCTTCTATTATAGAACCATATGAGCTTATAAAACCCATTACACTATAAATGTTCCAACAATACTTGTACCAATTATAGGGCTATTTTCCTTAGCGTATGGTCAATTTGTTAGCGTAGGATTGTTGTGCTTAGCGCAGGCTCAGTTCAGTCAGTGTAGGGTTACTTACTTTAGCATAGGGCGACTTTAGTTAGCTGATGTTAGTGTGGGATTACTTCACTTAGCGTAGGGCCACTTCTCATAAATTAGTGCCGCATAGCATGGGGTTCCTTCTTTGAGCGTGGGGTAATTAGCTTAGGGCCTCTCCACTGTAGCCAGTTCACTTAGCGTTTACTTCAGCGCACTCCTTGTATTTATGGCTTATAATATCACTTGACTAACACATTTTGTGCATTTCATGTCAGGCGTGTTCTTCATTTTTTTTCTCGACAATAATTTGTAAACCCACCAAACCACCATCAACAGATCATCTCGAGAGAAGTTCTCAACCCATCATCATCAGTCATGTCCCTAAACTCCTACCAACCTCAATCAATTGGTCCAATGCCAACCCATCAAACCCCGATCACCAGATCTTGTCCACAAATTAAAGGGTTGATGTCTATGAAGCCACAAATTTGTGTTGCAATTAAGGATTTCATCAAAAATAATTATTATAAATTTAAGGGCACAACATACGGCTATCGTTTTTATAGAGTTCTCGCTTCGATATTTGGTTTATCATCTCAGTTTTATGTTCCAACTCAAATATGATACTGTGTAGGATGACAAAAAGAACGAAATTTTAGATATAAGTCTATATTATATATCATTAACTAATCCAGTCCACTAACATAACCGGATCAGTCAGTAGTGGATAAAACCTCATCCGCTCAGGTCAAAACAGGTCTTACTGCTCTGAAAATGGACTGGAGCGGGTGAGGGCGCAACAGTACAAGATAGTTAACTAATCCTGTTAATGCATTAAACCTGGATCAGTTCCTATGATAACTAATCCGGTTTTAATGCATCAACCGGATCAGTTGAGGCACGTTTTAATTAAAAAAGATATTTACACGCAGGCTTGCAGAGTTGCAACACAGTTTGCAAAATTAAAGAGTTAAAGAACGAAAATGTTAACTAATTAACAGGGCATCTAATTTCATTGGATCTTTGGAAAGTTGCAGCAGAAATTACAACATTAAAGAGGTAAAAGGATGAAAATGTCAACTAATTAACTGGGCATCTAATTTCATTGTATCTCTGTAATTACACACTAAGCAACTAAATTGATAATTAATAAAGAAAATCTAACGAAATTAAATCAACGAAATATAAGGAAATTAAATCAACGAAAAATATAACGAAATGAAATAGAAAAAAATATTACGATATTAAACCACAAAAATATAACAAACCAACCAACAATAAATTGATAAAAGGAGGGTAATTACAAAATAAGAAATAAAGAGAACGAAACTAACAAAAAGGACGAAATTCAAAAAGAAACCCTAACCTTAAATTTATTCCAAAAAATAAAGTGAAAAATGAAATTAAACAACAAACCCTAATATCGGATTTTCGTAAAAGAAAGTAAAAAAAACGAATACCCTAATCCTAAATTGCGTGAGAAACGAGTAGATGAGGAGAGAGAAAGGATGAGGATGGCGACGGTGGCGTTGGTGGATCGAGCAACCAACAACGATGAGGAAAGCGAGCAACGAGCAAGGAGAGCGAGCGACAACCGGTGAATCAATGGGTGAATTTGTTGGTTCTTGTTTGTTGGTGCAAGGACCGATGGTACAAGGGTGTGACGACCGGTGAGAGAAACGTTGGGAAAGAGGAAGACTCGTCGGGCGAGAGGGAGAAATGGTTGTAAAGGAGTATATTAGGGTGAGAAGAAAAAACGGATGTGAGGGAGGTGATTAGGGTAAGCGAGGGAGAATGGGGTTTGGTTTAGGAGAGAGAGGGAGAACGTACTTTTGAATGGGCACTTGGGCTTTCAAAATCAAATGGGGCAGTTACCATGACTAACTGGTCCGACCCTTAAAACCGGATCAGCTAGGAAGTTGGGTTTCAAAATCAAATGGGCATCTTATAATTGTAATAGCTAACTGATCCGACCCTTATAACCAGATCGTTTAATGTTAACTGCTCCATTTTTAAGCCAACTGGATCAGTTAGTTAAGCCGTTTATTTGTGCGCACAAATATAGGAATTCATGGCTCCGATTTTGGTAGAACTAGATCAGATCTTTTGTGTCATGTAAGGTTTTTTCCACTAGTGAGTTAATGTTGCTATGTATACAAAGGTGTTGGCGCCAATTAACAAACTGATCCTGTTTTTATGGAAAACCGGATCGGTTACTATGATTAAATGATTCGGTTCTCCATCAAAACCGGATCGGTAAATGATTAACTAATCCATTTAGGACCAGATTAGTTAATCATTATGGACTGCTGCGAGCCCACCCGACCTAGACCAAAATTGGATCGATAAGCTCAGTTTTGACTGGATTGGATAGGGTTTTTTCCACTAGTGTGTCTTTCATAACATGAGCTAGTGTTCCAGGTATGTTAAGAGGTACGAATATCTAGAACTCGTCTCCTCTTCTGTTCTACAAAATGGTGTCTTACTAAATGCGTCATTTTCCATTTTAAGTAATCATCTTTTCATAAGAAAGAATTTACACATATATACATTTAATCATTTTTTTTTTATTTAAGAGGACTAATATAATATTTGTATATGATTGGTTTCAGCATTGAAGTTGCATTACATATCAATCATTGGAAGATTGGAATCTATTCATGGATTAAAAATATTTATAGTTCGATCTTTGTCTCATCCTCAATGGCCAATTCCACCGGGGATGAAGAAAAGAATTTGTAGATACATAATCGTGTCTTCCCATTTAAGGACCCAATGATGAAACATACCACGGTCTTAATTGGTTCGACCCAAGGAGAGAGCAGTCCGAATAGCCAGGCCCAAAATCGCTTTAAAGTGTAAAGCTTATTTATTTGCAATAATGATCCAAAATCTTGTTTTAAAGCCCAATTATTTATTCTTGATAATTAATTGTATTTTGAGCTCCCAAATAAATATATTTTGAGACCAATCCTTTGAAAAAGCCCAATAACTTATTCATGATAATTAGTTATTTTTATTAATTATTTTAATAAATATTTTTAGAAATAAATAAATATTATCAAAGATATTTTAAAATTAAAATAAGATTTTATCTTGTAAAAATTGATTTTCGAATTTAAAAGAAGAAATAAAAAAAGGCTCTAAGCATGTCTGGAATGCCACGTTCGCGAATCGCATTGGTTGTGTCATGTAAGGCGCAGCAATCTGCGCCCGACACGTGTCTTTTGTGCGTCACATAGAGACGTACGCCGGCGCACTCTTTTTGCGCGACGCGCGATTGGCTTTTCTTATCTTTTTTTTTATATATATTTTGCTATAAGTAAGCCGTGCTTTTCCGGATCTAGAAAAAGCGCTTTTCATATACGCTCTATACACTTGAATACTTGCGAATTCTCTCTAAACTCTCACACTTTCATTTACACAAACACACAAATACATATTTTCAAACATATAAACACATACTTTGATCTATCTTCACAAGTTTTCATCCAAAGGCTTCATGATTGCTCTTTCCGAAGGTTGTTATTCCCTCGGACCCAAGCCACATCGGTATATTCCTCAGGGTCCTTAAATCTTTCTTATTTATTATATTGAAGTTACTAACGATTTCTATCATTATGTAGATCTTTAATAAAAATTCGTTCTTTTGTATATTCTAACCTCTATTATTTCTTTCTTATTTTCTCATATATTTGACTGGTTGTCCTGCTCATGTTTTCATCACCAACATGTTATTATTGCTAATCAAGACCTAAGAAATTGTTCTATTATTAATTAGATAATTTGGACCACCTATTAGGAATCCCATAATCATAATTGCTAATTAACATATCAACATAAAAATAGTCTTTTTGATGTGTTTAATCAACCGACTTAGACTAATATTTTTAGGGTGCTTGAAAAATATTATTTGGTTATTCTTTTGCATAAACATTGATATGAATTGATATTTAGCAGAGGCCAACAATGGGCGAACGTGGTTCATGACCGTGTTCGTACCCTCACCCCCGAACTCAATCTATGATTCATTGACCATTAATGGAGTCATGACGGGGAAATCTACATTGGATAAGTTCCTTTAAAGACTTGTTGGCGACTTCAAAAACGTTTTCAGTATAACCTTTACAATGAGGTAGTCAAATACATGGTCACACCGCGTAGGCAAAATAAAAAATCATGCCTACAATTTGGCGACTTCACTGGGGAGGATTTAAAAATAATTTTTTATTTTTTTTTATAAATGAGTGGGTGAAACTTGAAAAATATGATTCATTCTCTTTTTATGCCTTAGAATAACATACAATGCATATGCATGGCTATATTTTAAGCCACCATAAGGACACTCTTCCTTGCCTCATTAGCGCATGTTCTTTGTCCTTCCAAAAGCTTCCTAAGCGATAGTGTTGGATCTTAGTCATAAGCAAACCTATGCAACCATTACATCGTTCTCTTGTTCCCGACTTGAGAACGCGGAGGTGCGTCTTGCACGTGCCCACCTTTTTAATCAAAGGTACGAAGCGTGGGATCAATCTCTTAGTCATGAAACTTTTTCAACCTTAACCTCAACCTGACCACAGTTGAAACGTAGAACTGGACTTTAGGTTGAGAAATTTTGCATCTGTGTTATATGACATTTGCTCGTGATTGCAATTTTTCCTGTTATTAGCTTGTCAAAACATTGATGTGTATTGCAACTAAAATCGCTTCTAAAAGATCGTCAAAATAGTCCGAACCTTCATCAAATTGTCAAATTGCATGACGGGGGCCGTACGCCAAACGCACCAAGGTGTGCTCGACGCCACATGACTCCTACGCCGGATCAAAAGCCTTCGCGTTGGGCGCACGCTGTTGTGTCTCAGGCTGTAACACCACGGATTTTCGCTCATAACTTCTTCGAGTTATTTTCCCTTAATTATTATTTGTCCGTTAGAATTAGAATATTTTACTCTTTAAAAATATTATATCTTATATTATTTGTTTTCAACTTTTATAAAATTTATTTGATTAGAAATTATATATTTTCTAGTATATAAATTGCGCATTGGAGCTGGTATTTTTATTTTATTGTTTTAGCACTTGGATCTTCGTAATGACTTTTAAATCGTGGAACTAAAACCCCTTCTAATGCTGTCCCAAAGATCAGACTTTTTGAAGTTTGAGAGGTGACTTATGAGCACCTTATAACTCCCCATGTAATCCCTTTGTAACCCCACCTTAATGCTATTCAACTCCCATCTTTTTAGCTATTGTAACCCCCCATTTATACTATTCGTTTCATCTTATCTTAATGTTGAATAATGGACATCAAGAATCATACCATAACTCCCATTTCTTTTCGATCATTTGAAGTGAGAAAGAGAGGAAAAGTTCATCCCGGTTTCCCTGCCACATCTTCACGAAAATGACTATCGCCGGAGATCTAACCTTTGGATCATTCTTAAATTTGGCCAGCATGTTAAGGACATCACGGGCCTTCACTTGGACGGGAGCGATTGTGAATCCGAGTTTTGGGTTGTCGGGAATCTGGGTCGAAATAGCACATCACGTAATGGAATTGTACAATGTCCAAGAAGAAGAGTGCAATCAATTGGAGGTCTTCAAAGGAATTATAGGAATTAGTACGTATAGGAATTATATTTGTTTTTAATGGTTAAGATTGGGTTAGTATTATTTTAGGGAAATGGGTGGGTAAGTTATATGGTTGTATTTGTGTTTACTTACCTAATCTATGATTAAAGGTATATTTGAACTACTTGTGAATTTTGTTGTTTATTAGTTATCTCAATATTGATCCATGTTTATGAATTTTAGTATTATTAATTTAATGGAGTTTATGCTGAATTCCTGTATTACTTTCACTTCTAGCTCTTGTTGATATTTGTCGTCATGAAATTATGGCTTTATTAGTTTATGTTTAACCATGAAAATATTACCGAGCATGATTTCCGTTAGAGAGAGTTGAAATCAATAGGTATGGTAGAATTGAAATAGCATATCAATGCCTCTGCCGATACGTTTTAGTTGTTGCGTTATGGTTGTCTTCTTCAAGCTTGACACTCAAACACGTTAGTTTCCCATTTGTTGCTCACTTACTAATGCTAAACTTGTTTCTTCTCGGTTAAGCTATGAAATTAAGGTTGATGTGTGACACATTTGTTAGAAGTGTCATTAGGTTCGAAAAATATTGTGCTGTTATAATCAGGTGGGGAACTTGTTGGGTGATGAGAAAAGTTTTGTACAATGAGTAATATCTTCGTTAGCATTTAATATTTGTATAGATGTTTGTCAAAGCTATGTTATTTATGCGTTTTTGTTATCATGAGGGTTATATTGGTGTGATATGTTTATTTTAAGATGATATTAGGTATCTAGTTTGGAAGGTAGTTTATTTAATTTGTGATCTTGTAAGTGTTTCCAAGTATTTAAAATATATCTTTTATTTTTACATTTTTTTTCTATGAGTTGAATTATATTTTTGAAGATAATATTGTTGATTTGATACTAGTGTGGTTGAGATATTGTAAAGTTATTTTGAATTGGAATTGATGGGTAGATTCCGTAAAATTCCTGCAGTTTGATGTAAATGGAATTGATGGGTCAAGACCCTAGATTCTTGCAGTTTGATGTAAAACTTTAAATGGCATTCTGCAGATGATGAAATTATATTATTGATTATTTGTCCTTGTTTGAGGATGATGACTAGTGAGACGGCATGGTCTCCTAGGAATGAACAGTCACTGTGTACTGAGCAGGGTACACAGTTTATACTTACATATTGAGCAGAGTGTGCAGGTCCGTCTTGGTTATTAGTTGTCGTCTGAAAGGTCGAGAAGTACTGAGTAGGGTACTATCTCGCATCAAGGTGTGGCCATACTAGACATAGGCGAGCCGGATTCTAATACTATAACCAAATAGGAATAGTGGTTAGCGATCCATTTACGTTCAGTTCCTACTCAAACGTGTTAAGAAGATTATTTTGGAGACGTTATCATTATCATTTATATCGTTCTTATTAAATTTTTGTTTAAATTTTGATTATTTATATTGTCAATCCTTGTGTTTATATGTATATTTATTAGTCCACTTGTTTATTCTGTTATCTTACCCTATTTATCTTTAGCATGTTGTATTGTCTTTGTTGTATTTATTTATCTGAAGTTTGTTTGCGAGATGTTGATATAGCGACTTGATTGTTAAGGATTTTATAGTTCCTATATGGATCCTAATTGAGCTGGGAGAACTGACTCCCCACTGATTGTCGATGTTTGCTGATATATTTTGCAGGTGATTATTTCTTGTTATGGGAATTGAGAGAAAGGCTATTTAGGATTTTTGTTTGAGACATTTTATTTTATTTATAGTTCCTACATTGAGTTTATGAAGTTGTTTTGCCTCGTTATGGATATTTTGGATTATTTTAATTGGGTTTTATTTTTATTTAGTTTAATTTTGACCTTTGATTAGAGTGACATTGCCGTCATGCGATATTTCCGCTATTGCCATTTCTTTAATAAAATGTTCTATTTTGTTTATATTATGTTTACAAAAAGGACGGAGGGTTACGGTTGGTATCGAGCAAATAATCCAAAAACTCTCAATGAGTTGCTACATATTCCATGGGAAATGTGTAGTTGTTGCATCTAGGATTGTTAGTATCTTAAGCTTCAAGAAAAGTACTTAGTGAGAGTTACTTTGGTAGGAAGAAAGCGTTGGGAGTTATTTTTGTTAACAATTGTGCTATGTGTTTTTCTTAAGTGTTAGTTAGTTAGGTTTAGCAAGGACTAACGTTTTCATTTTTGTAGAATGCCTCCAAGACGTTAATTGGATGGCCAAAACAAATCTGCACGTCGTCATCATACAATACCTCTTCGTGTCTTTTCAAGTTTTGAGGAATAAACTTTCTCAAGGGGGAGTGATTGTAACACCACGGATTTTTGCTCATAAATTCTTCGAGTTATTTTCCCTTAATTATTATTTTTCCATTAAAATTACAATATTTTACTCCTTAAAAATATTATATCTTATATTCTTTATTTTCAACTGGTATAAAATTTATTTGATTAGAAGTTATATATTCTCTAGTATATAAATTGAATGTTTGAGCTGGTATTTTTATTTTATTGTTCTAGCACTTGGACCGTCATAACGATTTTTAAATCGTGAAACTAAAACCCCTTCCAATGCTGTCCCAAAAATCAGACTTTTTGAAGTATGAGAGGTGACTTTTGAGCACCTTATAACTCCCCTTGTAACCCCCACCTTCAGTGGCGGATTCAGAGGGGTCGTCGAGGGTATTGCAGTACCCCCGAAGCAAAAAAAAAAGGGAAATTATTTAAAAATAAATAAAATAAAGTTACCATTTGATGCGTGAGCAGTGTGAGTTAGAGAACTGGTTTCAGTAGTGTGTCAGCCCATTTGCCAACAGGAAAAAGCAGAATCATTTATTACTTTTGCTTTTCAACTTTTGCTTGTCTCTTTCTAACTTTGTCAGAATTCAAATAATTTTTTAATCAAAAAATAAAAAAACAGCCCAAAATATCATAAAAGCGTGACTCATTTTCTTACTTTGTCTATCCTCCTCAATTCTCAGTCCTCACTCCTTAGACTAGATGTAATACCCCGATTTTTAAGAGCGTTTTAATTAGCGTTAATTATACTTATAAAGTTAATTATGTTTTGTAAATTCTTATTTTATTTGAGTTTGGAATATTTGTAGTATTTGTAATATATTTTGTTTTATGAAATTATTATTAAGAATAATGTATTTTGGATTTTAAATAACCCAATTTGAATCTTTAATTCTCTCTCATGTTATTTCCTCACCAAAAGATAACCAAACCCCCCCCAAGATCCTCTCTCGTCATTTTTCTCACCCAAAGACCCCAACCCCCTTTATTTTTTCTCCTCTCTCACCGTGAAACCCCAAAAACCCCAAACCCCCCAAGCTTTCTCTCTCCTCTTCCCCGATCTCTCTCCCTTCGCCGCTTCGCCCGCCCTCACCGGCGTTTCGGGCTCGGAGCCGCGTCCGCGGTTGAGCCAACTCCCCCGCTCGCGATTTCTCTCTCCTCTTCGTGGTGGTTGTGTTCTTCCTCCTCCGGTCGCATCTCTTTCTCTCTCGTGCCTTGCTCGATGCTCCTCCGACGAACGGCCGCCGGAATCTCGCCGGCCGGCGTCGAGCCGTCGCTCTTGCCCGGCCTCGCCTGATCACCCCCACGGCTCGCCGGAGATCGGCTCCACTCCCCTGTTTTGTTCGTCCCTGCTCGGTAGAGCTGAGGTACTACACCCCTCTTCTCTAACTCTACGTTTCTACTTCGTTATTTGCAAGCTCGATGCTTATAATTATTAGATTCGAAATTTGAGTTAATTAATTGATGATTTGAATGATTGTTGATGCATTCTATTCCCGATATTTGGATTTTGGGATTTAAGTATTAAATTGAATTATATGCTCATGGTTCAGTTAAACTTAACTGATAATTAGAAAGGCCTCAAGTGTAAACTTCAGTTTTGGGCAAATGTAAAATAAAGTGAGAATCTATGTATCATCCTTTGGATTATATATGTTGAATATTAAACCAAGTAAGATGTGAAGTTGGGTAAATCTATGGATTGATGGTCATCAAAGTATACTAGTTCCCAAATTAATAAAGTGAGTTATGGACCATTGGAATTATCACGATAATGACAAATACTAATGACTTATACTAATGGTATATATGTACCATGGGTTAATTCAGAGTATCACTAAGCGTAGGATGTTTAAGTAAACTGTGCTTAACTAATTCCTAATGTGAGGCCTATGATCGTCATGGGTGATGTTATCTCGAATACAGGATGGTTTTCCGAGTTTGTCGTCGTAATTGAGATAGGTGAAGATAACTTATAATTTGAGGTAAGATGATTATAAGATGAGGGAAGCTGATAGTTAATGATAGTTAATGGTATTAACATGTCTACATGCAATACGACCTACATGTATTATGAATGGCGAGACGTGATTTATATGCTAATAAATAACATGTGAAATTATGATGCTATGAAAAGATTTTTATGATATGTTCCCGTAAAAGGTGTGGTCTGAAAGAATGTAAAGATGATTCATGTGTATTATGAATTGCGAAAAGTGATATGTAGATTGTGAAATGAGATTTGTGAAATTACATGATATGAGAAAGGTATTGTATTATATTCCCGTAAATGATCTGAAAGTATGAAAGGACTACGATGACGTTTATGCTATGATTTGTTATGTACTTCTGATATACTTGAGGTGATGAGTTATGTTTATCAATTCTCGATTATGCCAAAGTATACCTTTAAATTAAACGATGTAAAATACGAAAGGACTACTATGCTTCTGCTATGTATCTGTTATGCTTCAGATATGCTTTTGTTATGTGTTTTGAAAGGTACTCTAAGTTATGAGATATGCTTCTGAATACCTGATTATGTAAAAAGTATATGTTATGAACATGATTATGAATATGTCATGTGTATGATTACTTTCCATGCTTATGATTACGATGATGTAATGTAATCATGGTTATGTTATGATTAAGATATGTTCCATGATTACGATTACGATGATGTGATGTAATTATGGTTACGTTATGATGATGATTACGGATCACGATTACGATTACGGTTATGTAATGTGACTATGATTCGTAAAAGCAATGAAACATGATAAAGCTAAGTGAAAGATGGTTCTTGGCAGTATATTTGGGTACCGCAAGTGTCACCTTTGTTGTGGCCACCCTACTTGTTAATGAACTAAATTGGGTACTGCAAGTGTCACATTTGCCGTGGCCACCCTACTGGTTAATGATTTGGGTACCGCAAGTGTCACCTTTGTTGTGGCCACCCTATTGGTTAATGAATGTACGTCATACTGCCAAGTTACCAAAACGATTAAGCAAATGAAAAGATAATGATGAAGCTTATGATATGATATAAACCGATATGATATGTTATGAAAGGATTTATGTTGTATTTCCCTCTATTAGATGCATGCTCTTTCTAGTTACCAATATGACTTAAGTAAGATGGAAAGATGTGATGAAGCATATGATATGATATGAAATATATGCTATATAGGTGATGTATTAAATGATTTAATGCTATGAAGTATGATGACATTGATGTTACGAAAGTATGATTATGATTGTGATTATGTTTTATGATTTCACACATTATGTCATCGATGATTGGATTAGGAAATACGAAATGCTTTATGAATATGATGATTAGTGATGTGTATGAACGAATGCTATGAAATAACTATGTTATTAAGATGATATGATCATTACTAGTTAAGTAAATGAAAGATGATGATGATTTATGATATCCTGTATGACTTAAAGTATATGTTTATGAATGTTTATTGTCTAATGATATGAAAGTATGCCTTCTACTTTGATATGAGAGAACTATGATGATGTTACTACCCTGCTATGATTTCTGAGAGTACTGAAAGGTCACGAAACATGATGAATGATAATGGAAAATATGAATATTGCTATGTTGTTATGATATGGTTATGAATGATGAGAACATGATGATTACGCAAGAGTCGTAGACACCAAAGCATGTTTTAAAAATGATTTATGGGTTAGTACTCAGCATTGTGCTGATATGTACGTCAATGTTTTGTTTTGTCACTACTGTGGCCTGTCACTTGGTGGGTGGCAGTGTTACAATAGTTCAGGTTGAAGTTCTGGAGCATTTTCTCAAAGATAGAAGCAGTTACGTAATAAGAACTCATCTATGATTGTTTTATGTTTCTTTATGAGGCGAGGACGTTCCACTTTGTAATAGATAATAAGTAATGCTTTAGTTTTTATTTCGAGTGCTGGATGAGCAATAGTGCTCCTGTTTCTCGTTAGCTGCTACTCCGCGAAAGCGTTGAGTTATGGTTTTGGAAGTATTTTTATTGTAACAGGTTTTCCAAACGTTTTCCCATTTTGGGTTGTCCAATTTACAAAGGAAACTCTGCCGAAATTTCTAGAAAATAGTGATCTATTATTAAAGTGTTTCCTTAAAGAGGGGCAAATGTAAGTAATGTCCCTGTAAGTTAATGTTAAAGGTCGCCTTGTATTTTCCCCTAGTGGAAAGTACGGCGGTAACGCGCCGACTAAGCTAAGTCTTCCGCTGCTAATCTTGATTAATTAGCTTAATAAGGATGTATGGAAGTCGGGGCGTTACAGAGTTGGTATCAGAGCTGAAACCTAGCGGGAAGTGCGGAGTCTTAGACTTTGCATCGCCTAGGTATGATCCTTTGGGAATTAAGATGTCGAAAAAGTTTGAGGTTGATTTTCATGACTATTTGGGTTGATAGAATTTAAGATATGAGAAATAGTGTTATGAATGCCCTCTTGGAGTTTAAGTGGCTTATCCTGGACCTAGTTGGTCTTAAATTATATGATTATATGATTGTTGTGAATTACGTGACGTTATGTGATTTTAATAGTATTTCAATGAATTTTACTTATATAATTTGAGAAACCAACTGAATTTCAAACGAGATCTCACTGAATGTTTTAGTTAGAATTTATTGCCAACAAGTTTGCCCCTTTTGTTTTCTTTGCTCCTGGATTTCGCGAGTCGAGTTGAAGTAGAGATACAAAAGATGATGGCGGAATGGAGGCTGAATTCCTAACCAAGCCATGAAAGCTTGAGATCTTGGTTTTTGTCTAAACGAATTTGATTTTTGTTTTCTCGATTAACTTATTGCAAGTTTCGAGGACGAAACTTTTTTATAAGGGTGGTAGGATGTAATACCCCGATTTTTAAGAGCGTTTTAATTAGCGTTAATTATACTTATAAAGTTAATTATGTTTTGTAAATTCTTATTTTATTTGAGTTTGGAATATTTGTAGTATTTGTAATATATTTTGTTTTATGAAATTATTATTAAGAATAATGTATTTTGGATTTTAAATAACCCAATTTGAATCTTTAATTCTCTCTCATGTTTTTTTCCTCACCAAAAAGATAACCAAACCCCCCCCAAATCCTCTCTCGTCATTTTTCTCACCCAAAGACCCCAACCCCTTTATTTTTTCTCCTCTCTCACCGTGAAACCCCAAAAACCCCAAACCCCCCAAGCTTTCTCTCTCCTCTTCCCCGATCTCTCTCTCTCCCTTCGTCGCTTCGCCCCCCCTCACCGGCGTTTCTGAAGCTCGCCGGAGCTGCGTCCGCGGTTGAGCCAACTCCCCTGCTCGCGATTTCTCTCTCCTCTTCGTGGTGGTGGTGTTCTTCCTCCTCTGGTCGCATCTCTTTCTCTCTCGTGCCTTGCTCGATGCTCCTTCGACGAACGGCCGCCGGAATCCCTGTTGGGCGTCGAGCTGCCGCCGCCCGCCGCCTCGCCTGATCACCCCACGGCTCGCCGGATCTCGGCTCCACTCCCCCTGTTTTGTTCGTCCCCCTCGGTAGAGCAAGAGGTACTACACCCCTCTTCTCTAACTCTACGTTTCTACTTCGGTATTTGCAAGCTCTGATGCTTATAATTATTAGATTCTGAAATTTGAGTTAATTAATTGATGATTTGAATGATTGTTGATGCATTCTATTCCCTGATATTTGGATTTTGGGATTTAAGTATTAAATTGAATTATATGCTCATGGTTCAGTTAAACTTAACTAATAATTAGAAAGGCCTCAAGTGTAAACTTCAGTTTTGGGCAAATGTAAAATAAAGTGAGAATCTATGTATCATCCTTTGGATTATATATGTTGAATATTAAACCAAGTAAGATGTGAAGTTGGGTGAATCTATGGATTGATGGTCATCAAAGTATACTAGTTCCCAAATTAATAAAGTGAGTTATGGACCATTGGAATTATCACGATATTGACAAATACTAATGGTATATATGTACCATGGGTTAATTCAGAGTATCACTAAGCGTAGGATGTTTAAGTAAACTGTGCTTAACTAATTCCTAATGTGAGACCTATGATCGTCATGGGTGATGTTATCTCGAATACAGGATGGTTTTCCGAGTTTGTCGTCGTAATTGAGATAGGTGAAGATAACTTATAATTTGAGGTAAGATGATTATAAGATGAGGGAAGCTGATAGTTAATGATAGTTAATGGTATTAACATGTCTACATGCAATACGACCTACATGTATTATGAATGGCGAGACGTGATTTATATGCTAATAAATAACATGTGAAATTATGATGCTATGAAAAGATTTTTATGATATGTTGCCGTAAAAGGTGTGGTCTGAAAGAATGTAAAGATGATTCATGTGTATTATGAATTGCGAAAAGTGATATGTAGATTGTGAAATGATATTTGTGAAATTACATGATATGAGAAAGGTATTGTATTATATTCCCGTAAATGATCTGAAAGTATGAAAGGACTACGATGACGTTTATGCTATGATTTGTTATGTACTTCTGATATACTTGAGGTGATGAGTTATGTTTATCAATTCTCGATTATGCCAAAGTATACCTTTAAATTAAACGATGTAAAATACGAAAGGACTACTATGCTTCTGCTATGTGTCTGTTATGCTTCAGATATGCTTTTGTTATGTGTTTTGAAAGGTACTTTAAGTTATGAGATATGCTTCTGAATACCTGATTATGTAAAAAGTATATGTTATGAACATGATTATGAATATGTCATGTGTATGATTACTTTCCATGCTTATGATTACGATGATGTAATGTAATCATGGTGATGTTATGATTAAGATATGTTCCATGATTACGATTACGATGATGTGATGTAATTATGGTTACGTTATGATGATGATTACGGATCACGATTACGATTACGGTTATGTAATGTGACTATGATTCGTAAAAGCAATGAAACATGATAAAGCTAAGTGAAAGATGGTTCTTGGCAGTATATTTGGGTACCGCAAGTGTCACCTTTGTTGTGGCCACCCTACTTGTTAATGAACTAAATTGGGTACCGCAAGTGTCACCTTTGCCGTGGCCACCCTACTGGTTAATGATTTGGGTACCGCAAGTGTCACCTTTGTTGTGGCCACCCTATTGGTTAATGAATGTACGTCATACTGCCAAGTTACCAAAACGATTAAGCAAATGAAAAGATAATGATGAAGCTTATGATATGATATGTTATGAAAGGATTTATGTTGTATTTCCCTCTATTAGATGCATGCTCTTTCTAGTTACCAATATGACTTAAGTAAGATGGAAAGATGTGATGAAGCATATGATATGATATGAAATATATGCTATATAGGTGATGTATTAAATGATTTAATGCTATGAAGTATGATGACATTGATGTTACGAAAGTATGATTATGATTGTGATTATGTTTTATGATTTCACACATTATGTCATCGATGATTGGATTAGGAAATACGAAATGCTTTATGAATATGATGATTAGTGATGTGTATGAACGAATGCTATGAAATAACTATGTTATTAAGATGATATGATCATTACTAGTTAAGTAAATGAAAGATGATGATGATTTATGATATCCTGTATGACTTAAAGTATATGTTTATGAATGTTTATTGTCTAATGATATGAAAGTATGCCTTCTACTTTGATATGAGAGAACTATGATGATGTTACTACCCTGCTATGATTTCTGAGAGTACTGAAAGGTCACGAAACATGATGAATGATAATGGATAATATGAATATTGCTATGTTGTTATGATATGGTTATGAATGATGAGAACATGATGATTACGCAAGAGTCGTAGACACCAAAGCATGTTTTAAAAATGATTTATGGGTTAGTACTCAGCATTGTGCTGATATGTACGTCAATGTTTTGTTTTGTCACTACTGTGGCCTGTCACTTGGTGGGTGGCAGTGTTACAATAGTTCAGGTTGAAGTTCTGGAGCATCTTCTCAAAGATAGAAGCAGTTACGTAATAAGAACTCATCTATGATTGTTTTATGTTTCTTTATGAGGCGAGGACGTTCCACTTTGTAATAGATAATAAGTAATGCTTTAGTTTTTATTTCGAGTGCTGGATGAGCAATAGTGCTCCTGTTTCTCGTTAGCTGCTACTCCGCGAAAGCGTTGAGTTATGGTTTTGGAAGTATTTTTATTGTAACAGGTTTTCCAAACGTTTTCCCATTTTGGGTTGTCCAATTTATAAAGGAAACTCTGCCGAAATTTCTAGAAAATAGTGATCTATTATTAAAGTGTTTCCTTAAAGAGGGGCAAATGTAAGTAATGTCCCTGTAAGTTAATGTTAAAGGTCGCCTTGTATTTTCCCCTAGTGGAAAGTACGGCGGTAACGCGCCGACTAAGCTAAGTCTTCCGCTGCTAATCTTGATTAATTAGCTTAATAAGGATGTATGGAAGTCGGGGCGTTACACTAGATCAGCCGCGATTGCCGCCGGATTTCTGCCGCAAAAGAGAGTTACAAAAAATCTTGCAAAACTCTTCGTATGAACTCTTCGAAGTTCGAACTCCCTCCTGTCTGGCGTTCTCTGACAGCGTCTGTCTCTCCTTCGTCTGAACTGAGAACTCCTTCGAGCTGAGAACTGGAGAGTCTTCTCAGTTCTCAACTACTCCTTCTGATGATTTGTTCTCTTTCTATTTTCTCTCTCCCCCTTTCTGATGATTTGTTGTCTTTTTGTTTTAGGTTTTAGACTCATGGGCTATAACTTTTGTTCACTCTTTCTTTATTTAATCTTTGACTTTTCAACCCTTTCAATAATAAGATTTTTTTGGATGGAAGATTGAGTTATCAATTAAGTACACTACAATACTTTATAAATAAGAAACACATTTACTTCCTCCGGCCTTTATTAGTTTACCCCTATTCCTTTTAAGGGTGTCCCTTATTAGTTTACCCCTTTCTTTTTTCCTATTTTTGGAATGGGCCCACTAACTTTCCATCACACATACATTCAACTTTAGTATAAAGTAATCTTTTCTCTCTCTTAGTATGCCCCACAATACTATTCCTCCTAAAACTCTGTGCAAAAGAAAGGGGTAAGCTAATAAAGACCGGAGGGAGTATTTAATAATTTACTTTTAATTATGACCAAATATTTTTTAGGGATGGTTGAAACTTTTAATTTTTTATTTAAAATATATCTGTCGAATCCAAACCGTACTCGTTTTTGAAAATTTTAATTTTGCCGTCTCCCATCCCCGTACCCGTCCCCGTCCCCGTATCCGTATCTGTGCTACTTAGGTGACAATACCCTCGATTTGAAAATTCTGGATACGCCACTGCCCACCTTTATGCTATTCAACTCCCATCATTTTAGCCATTGTAACCCCCCATTTACACATTTATTTTTATCTTCTCTTAATGTTGTATTATGGACAACCAGAATCATACCATAACTCCCATTTCTTTTCGATCATTTGAAGTGAGAAAGAGAGGAAAAGTTCATCCCGGTCTCCCTGCCACATCTTCACTAAAATGACTATCGCCAGAGATCTAACCTTCAGAACATTCTCAAATTTGACCAGCATGTTAAGGACATCTGGGCCTTCACTTTGACCGGAGCGATTGTGAATCCGTGTTTTGGGTTGTCGGGAATCTGGGTCGAAACAGAACATCACGTAATGGAATTGTACAATGTTGAAGAAGAAGAGTGCAAGCAATTGGAGGTCTTCGAAGGTAACTAACAGCGTTCCTAGAACGATTAGGATTAGTATAGGAATTATATTTCTTTTTATTGGTTAAGATTGGGTTAGTATTATTTTAGGAATTGGGTGGGTAAGTTATATGGTTGTATTTGTGTTTACTTGCCTAATCCATGATTAAAGGTATATTTTAACTACTTGTAAAATTAGTTATTTATTAGTTGTCTCAATATTGAGCCATGTATATGAATTTTAGTATTATTGATTTAATGGAGTTTATGCTGAATTCCTGTATTACTTTCACTTCTAGATACTGTTGATATTTGTTGTCATGAAATTATGGCTTGATTAGTTTATGTTTAACCATGAAAATATTATCTGAGCATGATTTCATGAGAGAGAGTTGAAATAAGTAAGTATGGTAGAATTGAAATAGCATATCAATGCCTCTGCCGGTGTGTTTTAGGTGTTGCGTTGTGGTTGTCTTCTTCAAGCTTGACACTCAGCACATTAGTTTCCCATTTGTTGCTCACTTACTAATGCCCTAACTTGTTTATTCTCGGTTAAGCTATGAAATTAAGGTTGATGTATGACACATTTGTTAGAAGTCTCATTAGGTTCGAAAAATACTATGTTGTTATAATCAGGTGGGGAACTTGTTGGGTGATGAGCCAAGTTTTGTACAATGAGTAATATCTTCATGTATTATATAAGTTAGTATTTAATATTTGTATAGATGTTTGTAGTTTATGTTGTAGCTGGGTCATATGTGAAAGCCAGGCCCGGCCTTAAGGGGTGTTTTAAGGGGCGGGCACCCAGGGCCCAACAAAACAGAGGGCCCAGCTTTTGAAAATTCTAGAAATTTAAAACTAAGAGATAATACAGAGTAACCTACTTTCCTTCGGTCCTTCCCCCTTTCACACCTTCTACTGTACGTCTGTACTTATTCTACCTTCTCTCCTCTAGGATCTGGTAAACTAAATCTTCACTCTTCACTGCTTCAATTCAAGTATCAATCAATCACTCGTTCTAATTGCAGGCTCTTCTCCAGCAAAATCAGGCAAGTAGACTCAAAAGAACAAAAGTTGGAGTCTTTCTAATATCAATTGAACAAAAAACAAGTGAAGAAGAATTGCAAAATACAAAATCCCAGTGAAATTAAATAAAAATTGGAACTTTGAAACTGGGGTTGTCAGATTGATATGAATAGAGAGTGACAGGGGGTAAATAAGTACTTACAGGGAAGAACGAGGAAGAGTGATCGAGGATTCCTAAAAAAAAAATAAGTAAGAGTGATCGAAGGCTGCGTTATTTGAGAACCTAAATTCAATTTCAATTTCAACTCATGAAAAAAGAAAAAAGATAAAATATTTAGATGAATTGCAAAAATCTGAAAAAAGAGACATTGATAGCGTAGAGGATACTTTTTTCAATGAAAAAATCACAAATGTAATACAAATTATTATTTCAATGAAATTGATATTTTTTTTCTTTAATCTATATGTTATAAAATATATGTACATAAAGGGCCCATATTTATCAAACCGCCTCGGGTCTAGAAATTGTCAGGACCGGGCCTGGTGAAATTGTCAGGACCGGACCTGGCACATATGTACTTAGCAGGGTACACAATTTATACTTACATACTGAGCAGGGTGTGTAGGTCCGTCTTGGTTATTATTTGTCGTCTGAGATGTCGAGAAGTACTGAGTAGGGTCCTATCTCGCATCAGGGTGTGGCCATACTAGACATAGGCGAGCAGGATCCTAATAATTTAACCAAATAGGAACAGTGGTTTGCGATCGATTTACATTCAGTTCCTCCTCAAACGTGTTAAGAAGATTATTTTGGAGACGTTATCATTATCATTTATATCGTTCTTATTATTATTTTATTTAAATTTTGATGATTTATATTGTTAATCCTTGAGTTTATATGTATATTTATTAGTCCACTTGTTTATTCTGTTATCTTTACCCTATTTATCTTTAGCATGTTGTATTATCTTTGTTGTATTTATTTATCTGAAGTTTGTTTGCGAGATGTTGATATAGCGACTTGATTGTTAAGGCTTTTATAGTTCTTATATGGATCCTAATTAAGCTGGGAGAACTGTTAGTTACTCCCCACTGATTGTCGATGTTTGCTGATATATTTTGCAGGTGATTATTTCGTGTTATGAGAAGTGAGAGAAAAGCCATTTAGGATTTTTGTTTGAGATGTTTTTATTTTATTAATAGTTCCAACATTGAGTTTATGAGGTTGTTTTGCCTCTTTATGGATATTTTGATTTATTTTAATTGGGTTTTATTTTATTTAGTTTAATTTTAACCTTTGATTAGTGTGACATTTCCTTCAGGCGATATTTCCGCTATCGCCATTTCTTTAATAAAAAGTTCTATTTTGTTTACATTATGTTTATAAAACAACAAAGTGTTACACAGGCTATTGCCAATTCGAGTCTAAAAAATGTTAATAAATTTGTCATCATGCCATGTTTGTCGTCGCGTCCCGAAATTATGTGGAATCAATCAAAATCCTGCCATAATCGCCAAAAAGCATGCTGGGGAGTAATGCGAAAAACACATTAAGTTGCGCCTGGCGCATCGCTCTTGCGCCGGACGCACAGGCTGCGCGCCATCTCATGTTTTAGTCAATTTAGTCGTTGTAGTGGTCGATTCTGTGTTCTTCCCCGTCTGCATTCGCGTATAGTCATGATCATCCTAGAAATCCTCTTTGTTCGGAAATGAAACTCCCCTAATTCAAGAAAAAAAACAATTTGTTTTTCATATATATCATCTAAGGCTGAGTCTATCCTAAAAATGCATCTAGAAGAGTGATCATGGTCATACCACTCATAAAAAAAATCTTTTAAAATTAGTCTTTCATCTTTTCCAATAAAAGATAAAAATAAAGGGGTCCCTTTCAAAAAAAGAATTTCAAAAATACTATGCCTAGTGCAAGCACCTTCATCCAATCCAATCCAATCCAATCCAATCCAATCAACCCAATTCCAATCTATTAGCATTAATTTCAGGCCATGTGCATTAGAGTCAATTTGCATTCATCCTAGTCCCATCTAAGATTGTTGAGTCCACACATTCATATTAGGCCCATTTGAGTCCATGCATTCATATTAGGCCCACTTGCACTATAATCATTCTTTAGTCTCATTTAAGTATCATTTCAGTCTATTCCAATCTAAGTCTATTCATAGTGCATTCCAATCTAAGTCTAATCCTAATACAATCCAAAACATATGTCCATTTAACCCCAATTCATACCCTAGGTCTAGTTTGCATCTCTATGTACGCCCTAGTCATGTCTTCGGACTAAAAAGTCCAATTGATACCCTAGGTGTAGTTTGCATCTTTAAGTAAGGCCTAGTCAAGTCTTAGAACCATAAAAGCTCAATTCATACCCTGGGTCTAGTTTGCATCTCTATGTAACCCTTATTTAGGTCTTAGGACTATAAAAGCCCAATTCATTCTCTAGCTCTAGTTTGCATCTCTATGTAAGCCCTAGTTAAATCCAATTCCAAACCCATATAGGACGAAGTCCAAACTCTAAACCCATTAATGTTTTGGTCTAGCCTACTTACTCACCCGTAAGTTTAAAGTCTAGTCATCCTTCGGTCTAGCCTGCTTATTCTAAATATAAGTTCAAAGTCTAGCCTTCCTTATTGCCTAGCCTACTTATTCACTCGTAAGTTCAAAGTCTAGTCACCTTTAGGTTTAGCCTACTTACTCTAAACGTATGTTCAAAGTCTAGACTTCCCTATCACCAAGCCTACTTACTCTCCCATAAGTTCAAAGTCTAATATTTCCTAAAGTCCACATAGGCAATCTTCTACGAGTGTAGTTTGCTTATCCCATATGTAAGCTCAAAGTCTAGTATTGGGCGACCTCCCAAAATTCAAGGGAGTCGAAGATCCAGATGATCATTTCAGAGCTTTCTCCATTTCTATGGCTCTCAATTGCATGAGCTTAGACTTGTTTGATTATGTCTTTCCCTTGACCTTGGATGCACATTCATCCATGTAGTTCAGATCAGTGAACAAAACAAAGCTGAGTGACTGGGACTACATCAAAGAAGAGTTCCACAAGCATTACATATACAACACTCAAATTCCTATTGGTATTTGTGAGTTAGAGTTAACTAAACAAAACTCATGTGAATATTTTATCTCCTTCCTTAACAGATGGAGGGAAAAGGCGACACAGGTGACTGACAGAGTGACAGGCCATCTGAAGTGGACCAAGTCTGAATGGTGATCCGTAACCTGCAGTCTAAGTACGAAGAACACATCAAATTCCAACCTATAGAGTCTTTCATGAAACTCTACAAGGTAGGCATACTAATTGAGGAAGAGGTACAAGCCTCTAAAAATAAGGATTACAACAATAACTCTTTCAAGAAGAGTAACAATATCTCTTCTAGCTCCAAAAGCAATGATATCAATGCCCTAACTACTGAAAAGGGAGGTTATCAAAAGCCTGAAAGAATCATCACTCCCATGGGCTTGAATTTAGAAGAAGCTTTCAATAAGATTCATGTAAGAGGAGCAATCAAAACTATTGGTCTCACTCTAGACCCTGCACATGAGAATAGGTCCAAGAAGTGAAATGTTAATGCTTATCGCAAATATCACCAAGGAAATGGACATCTAACATTCGTTTGTTGGGCCTTATGGTTGAGAACAGTAGACTTCCAATCCAGGCTGCAGGAAAAGTTAGTAACAGTGACAACCCTTTGGAAAGTGCCTAAATAATGCAGGGGCTTAGTCATTTAGCGCCAGTCTTCTAGGTTGAGACGAAAGTCCCTCCCCTAGCTTCTTTCTTTCCTTTATGTCGAGTCTATGTCATTTTGGCCTTTAATATTTATCAGCCATGTTCCATTTATTTTTAATTAGATAAAAAATTGCATTTTCTTTTCATTTTCATTGGCCTTCCATCATTTTATATATGCTTCTAATTTAATAATGAAACTTAAATCACCTAATGATCTTGAAAGAGAAAAACCGAAAAAATAAGAAAAAAATGAAAAAATGGACATACTTTGGATTAAGAGTTTTTTCCCCTCTTCCCTTCATAAATCGTCATCCAAAAACCATCTCATGCAACCAAAACCAAAATAAAAAAAATCCCTTAAACCATCATCCTCCATGATCCTTAACCAAGTAATCCATTCAAAGCTCCACAAATAGCCTTCAAACTTTCCAATATCCTAAACCACAAAAAAAAATTGTACAAGCCTCAGTACATAAAGATATCGATGCCAGGAAAAAAAAAGTGAAAAAGTTCAAAGTGCAAAAAAATGAAAAAAGCAAAAGAAAACACACAAAGCAAATGTAAAATGTAAAAATAAAAAGGCAAAGGCAAAATAAAATATAAGTCAAGCTAGGGGGCTTGCACACAAGTTCTACCCCTCATTCAAATCCTTTCAATCCATCAAAACCTTGACCCATATAATCCAAATCTATGATCCTACCTTAACTCAACGAATTGAACCTTCATCGAAACCTCAAACCTGAAACTCCAAGGTATATCCGCAAGGATACGTAGTAATCATCATTTCGAGGTACCACCGCTTCAATAAAAAATATTAATCAAGGTCTAATGATTTAACTTTCTAGAATTCAGAAGCATACTCTTTCTAGATCCCAACATAGACTCGAGTCTGAGCACTAGTAGAATAAATGCTTATTGCTGCGGTCATTAAGTGGTCTATTGCGGTGGTTTTGACCGCGCAGCAATTAACAGCCCAGTAATAGGTAATTAAACCTGTTGCTACGGTTTTAAACCGCAACAATATTACAACATCTTGATGTGGTTTCTTGGAAAAACAGCAGCAATATTAATGTTTTTTATTATAAAAATGAAGTATATTGCTGCGGTTTCTAGGATAAACCGCAGCAATATCCTTTATTTTTATAATAAAAAATATTTATATTGCTGCGGTTTTTCCCAGAAACCGCAGCAATATATATTTTTTATTATATAAAATAAAGGATATTGCTGCGGTTTTTCGTAGAAACCGCAGCAATATATATTTTTTTATTAATTATTTTATATTTACGTATATTCCACCAAAAGCAGGATGCAGCAAGCATGATGCAGCAAGCAGAATATTTTCTGCATAAATTTCGGCAGAGCTCCTTTTGTAAATTGGATAAACCCATAATTGGGAATTAACCTGTACAATATTATATGCAACTACCATCCATCCATCATCCAACATCCATCCAACATCCATCCATCACCCAAAATTCATCTAACAGCCAACAAATAATTCAAAATTCATCCAACAACCAACAACCAACAACCAATATCATGAAATCAATATCATCTTCTTCTAAGAACCAATTTTCCTCCAACTTCCACGCACAATCCAAATTCCAAGTTCAACAAGAAATAAATACGATTCAATCCAACATAGATATCATGTGAATCCAATATATATATATATATATATATATATATATATATATATATATATATATATATATATATATATATATATATATATATATATATATATCATGAAATCCAAGTCAATACGATAATGGTGGTTGGCACAAGTTGCACTAAATTATATTCGTTGTAAGGATGAGAGAAGCAAAAAAAATTAACATTAACTAACCTACGCAATGCAATTATCAATAAAGTATCTTGCCCACTTATTTTTCACCTCATTGATTTGATCTTCCGTATAAGGATCGCGGGTAAAGGTACGAGCAACCTGAAAATAATTCACCAAAGTTAGCCTTAAATAGTTAAATATATAAAATATGAAATGAATAATAAGTGAACAAAAACTTACTTCATCGAAATCCTCCAAACCAGAATATAAAGTGAGTACGTCAAAAATGTTGCGCATTACAAAATAACCGCACTCCGTGCCTCCTTGTTGTTGTGGGCACTTTATCAAAAGTTTTATGAAAATGAGAAAATTTATCGTCTAATGAGAATGACATATGCTTTTATTTGAATAAAATAAGTCTATTATACCTGAACACAACTCCAAAGAAGCTTGGCCCGAGGAACTTCGTTGCCGCTCATCCGAAATATACCAAAACGATCAACTTACGCTAGCATAGGCGGTCTAATCTTTAACTTCCGCTCCTTGTGAAAGCTAGCGGAATCAAAGAAATAAATTATCCCGAGCAAGGGACGTATGACAAGGAGCATCCAATGACGGCTATTGCAAGATTGAATAAGAATAATTACTTAAAAAATTCACATGTCATGCAACAATCAATATTTTTAAAACTATTAAGATAGAATATTACTCTTCAAAGATTGGCGCAAAGATGATACTAACACCAGCAACGACGGATCCAGTCAAAGCACACTGAATGTAAGTCGTTATATTCTCCAATGCATTTACATCTGCGGTACTCTCCGGGCACATCCAATAAACTCGAACAGCAGCCCCAAATCCATCCAAGTCAGACTGTGTTGCCCTAAAAAAATAGACAAATGTTAATTTTTTGTGGAAAATACAACAATCATACAATCAAATGTAAAAAAAAAATCATAACTTTGATTATTGTTACCTCATGTACACTTGGATAATAGAAATATTAAGCATCTCCCCTCTCAGGAACTAAGCAATATCCTCCTTGGTCAGATAAGCGGTGGCATCTTCTGAATAATGGAACAATGAGCTTGGCAAGGTTACAGCAACGGCATCATCGTCTGCGACGGCAAGGGCAAGCGTATCTGCTAACTCCTTACAGTCTTCAGTAAGGGATTCCAAGAACGATACATCATCGACAACTGGACTATAACGAGTAGCCGAACAGGCTGAAAGCTGCTGGCTAGGACATCTAACGACCTCCCCGAAATCCCCTTTTTTTTTAGGTGTCGGTGTAGCCTAATAATAATTTTTGAGAACGCGCATAAGATTATGTAATTTTTAAATTTGATCCTATTATTTTTTCAAAAATGGATAAAATTTGAACAATTACCTCATCACCTAATATTTGCACTAAATTTTTTGGCCATTGCACCCACGTACCCAAAGCAGTTTATGTAGTGTCGATTTCATATGCAAGGACGGGGACATGTAGTGGCAAATGACCATACTTCTCTACAAAACGATGAGCTTTCACTCGAAGGTGAACATTCATCATTCTAGACCCATGAATTGTAGTGGTCTCATCAAAAGCATAAGAATGTGCATCTGCCACTAGACAAGTCTTTCCACTAGTTGGATCTATCAAATACAATCGACATGGAGTCTCGTCCTAACAATGACGTAAAGTTCTAATTATATAAGATAATTATTTGTATAAAGCACATGTATATATATATGATAATTATATGTACCTTCAACTGAGGAGAATGAGTGACGGAAAATCCAGATAGTGGAGTACGTAGCTGAGTGGGCTATGCAGTAGATGGCCCAGCAGATGGTGAAGCAGCTGATGGAACAAATGGTGAAGCAGATGATGGAACAAATGGCGGAAGATGAGTGGGCTGAAAAGTAGCTGGCCAGTAGATGGTGAAGCAGATGATGGAACAAGTAGCTGAGTAGGCTGAAAAGTAGCTGGCCCATTAGATGGTGAAGCAGATGATGGAACAAATGGTGCAACAAATGGTGGAATGTGTAGCTGAGAAGGCTGTGAAAGCGCCACATTCTGCATATATGTTGCAATGTCATTTCTCCACCTTTCAGTCATTTTTTGCATGAATGCTTCCTCTTATTCCTGACTCGAGCTCCAATAATTCCTGGGAGGTGGAGGACCAAAAGCCTTCCTATAGCCAACATTATAGCCTCCAAAACCATAACAACGACCCGAGTGATCTGGCTTCTCTCCAAGAGCCATAAAAAGGGCGTCTTTGTTACGTACCGGAGTGAACTCACCCTTGGCTTGCTTCTCCTTGTACTCCAACTGCCTAAAAAACAAGTTACAGATAACAAAAATGTATTTAATAAAGAAACAACATATATATGTCAAACTAAAAGTTATAGTAATATACATACGTATTTGTCAGCTGCAATCTTTGTTTCCTCAACTGGAATAAATCGTTGTTTAGTGACTGGATCTTTCTTATGCATCGCGTACCACCAGTCATCACCTCGATTAACATGATAGGACACCGAGGAGGATGGTGTACTAGATGACGATCCATAATCAAAACTAGGTGGACAGAAGTTCTCCTGCTTCCACAACTCTCTAGCATCCACATAGTTCCTTTGACCTAAGTTAGTAGAATATAATTTAAGTTAATAAAACCAAGTTAATTTGATTATAAACTTACTACAGCCTCATCTGACGTCATAGCCTCTTTGAAGGTAAGCCAATCCTCCATCTTGATGTGCTTGTATACATCTGGCGGAGTATCACCTAGCTTCTCTTTCTTTAATCTGACTCTGGTCATTGTGATCCAACCAGATACCAATTTGCTCTTAAAATCCCTCCATCTAGAGTTCACAGCAGTCAAGTAGTGCCTCCTATAGCTTATCTCGTCCGGAAGGTGAAACATATTCTGTTTTCCATCATAAACAAATAAATAAGCACGTTAGCTCAGCATTAGAACAATAAATCCCAAAATTGGATGAAACATATCTTACCATAGTGTATGTCCACATCAAATCCAACAGGGCAGGAGAAATGTTTTTCCATTTCCAATTGATGATAAGCCTGCGTATAGAAAGACCAACCTAAATACCATACTTGGCTCGCCACATACCTAATAGAAAAAACAATTAGAAATCCAGACATTAAATCATAAGCATAATAAATTATAACTGTCTTACAATCAATAATTACCTGTTGGTCTCCCCAATTCATCAAACTGTAAGTACATATCTTATGTGTTGTGGAGATTCATCGTGGGACCTCTTTTACTCTTTCAAGATGCCTTTGTCTTCCCACCTGACTTCTTCCCCCTCCCTTGTGCACCATAATATGCACTGGTCTGACGGGATCTAAGAATCAAAATAAGGAAACTAAATTAGATAACGAACAAATAAATGACAAATTTAATATTACAATAATCAAATAAGCGCGAACCTGAGGGGGGTGGCTGACGTGGATCAGATGCCACCTCAATGTCAAGTAAAGCTTTCCTATCAGCTTCTAGTTCCATTCTTTCCATCCAAGCATCAAACGCATCTGCAGCACGATCACTGTCCTCCCCCTGGTCAACCTCCTTTTCCTGATGAAAAGGTGCATCGGAATCCGATGACTGATCGCCCGAGCCGTCACTAGCCATATCTGTAGCATATACATAGAAACAACAAAAAGTGTTAACAAAATTTAAAACAATATATATCAACACATTATTGTAATGAAATCTATTATAAGTACATCAATTTATAATTCAAATTACTCATATAGAACATTTTTTTACCTTTAATTTTGGTCAATAGGTTGCTCGATGACCGTTATACCTTCTTGGTGATCCATTCGCATGTAACTATTTTCAGTATCAGACACATCCATCATATCATCACTTGGGATTGAGAAAGGGGGGATATCATCAAACTTATCATCAAACGTATCATATTCTTCTTCATCGTCAACATCACCTACTCCTAAAATTCGCCTTTTACCATTAACAACAACGCACCACTGAGCGTCTACAGGATCAGATACATAAAACCCTTGTTTTCCTTGTGATGCGAGGATAAAAGGTTCTTCAGTGTCTCGCAGACGACTCATATCGACTAGAGTAAAACCACACTCATTCGTTCGCAAACCACGTCTATTATCCGCCCACTTGCATTGAAAAATAGGCATAGTGAAGTCACAATAATCGAGCTCCCATATTTCCTGAATGATCCCATAATATGATTGTTTAGCATCAATCGGAGTTTTATCCTTTGCACTCGCATACTCCCTACATGATGCAACCATTGAAACCCCACAATTCTGTACCACCTTTGAATTCTTGTCTTGACGTTTAGAGTAAAAGGTATATCCATTGATATCATACCCCTCATACGATTTAAAACTGTCACGTGGACTGTATGCCAACCACTTAATTGTATCGGGTACATGATGGTTGTTTGCAGATAATTCAACAATTACTTTATGGTGAAACCAATCAATGAAAGAATTGTTATGCTCATTCATCAACGCCCTCTCCCCTTTTGACGGGTTTTTGTGGCGCAATTCACGCATATGTCTCTCTAAGTATGGATTAACTTCAATAACATGGTGCAACACGAAAAGATGAGCTTTATTCAACTCACTCAATGAAGGCGACATATGTCGCATTCCGACCCCACCCTTGCCTTCTAACCTTCTCTCGTGTCTGGACTTTGGAAGACCTATCGTAACAGACTTAAGAAAATGAGAAGAACAATATCCTCCAACCTCTTTGGCAATTGTTCCTTGAATAATACTCGCCTCTGGTCTTACTGGGTTCCTCACTTTCTTTTTCAAAGAACGCATATGTCTCTCAAAAGGGTATGCCCATCTTAAAAACACAAGGCCACACAATTTAATCTCTCTTACCAAATGAAGGACTAAGTGAACCATAATGTCAAAAAAAGAAGGTGGAAAATACATCTCAAATTGACAAAGTGTTATCACCACCTTATTTTGCAAAGCATCCAACTTATCAGGGTCAAGTACCTTGTTCCATATGGTATTGAAAAATGAACACAACCTCGTGATGGCAAGCCTGACATGTTTAGGAAGAATCCCGCGTATTGCAATCGGCAAAAACACTTGCATCAACACATGACAGTCATGGGACTTCAGCCCAATTAATTTCAGATTAGTCATAGAAACAAGTCTTCTCATGTTAGATGAGTATCCAGTGGGAACATTAATACCGTATAAACACTCACAGAACAATCGTTTCTCTTGCCCAGAAAACGTATAACAAGCTGGAGGCAAATACGTTGTTGTTCCCTTTCCTTTCTTAGATTTTTCCTTAACCTTTGGCCATAAACTAGTCCGAATCTTCAATTTCTCCATATCTCTGCGAACCTTCAGACCATCCTTAGTCTTTCCCGGCATATTCAACAGAGTACCAATAATTACATCACAAACATTTTTTTCAATATGCATTACATTGAGACAATGTCTAATTGGTAAGTATTTCCAATAAGGAAGTCTCCAGAATATAGACTCTTTTTTCTAAATGACACCATCGTCTTCCGAAGGTTTAACTCCCTTACCAAATATTGTCCCCATCCCCTTAACACGATTATAAACTTCTTTTCCGGTCAACGGTCTAGGAGCTGAAGCATTTTCAACTAACCCGTTAAATGGTACTTTTTTCTTTCGATATGGATGAGAAGTATGTAGGAATTGCCTATTAATGATATAGACATATTTCCCACAATGTGGCAAATGTGTAGCATCCATACCATTCTCACAAATGGGACATGCCTTTTTTCCTTTGACCTTATACTCCGACAAATTGCCATAAGCAGGATAATCATTTATAGTACATAATAGCATAGCACGAAGCCTGAAATCTTCATTGGAATACGCATCAAACACCATAACACCTTCGTCCCACATCTTTTTGAGATCTTCGATGAGAGGTGCAAGATAGATGTTTATATCATTTCTCATGCTTAGGCCCGAGAAATTAAGAGAGACAACATAATATACTTTCGCTTCATGCACAACCATGGAGGAAGATTGTATATCACTAAAAGAACAGGCCAAGTACTATGTTGATTACTCAAAGTTCCGTAAGGGTTCATTCCGTCTGTACACAATGCAAGTCTCAAGTTCCTAGCTTCCTGACCAAATTCCCTATATCTGGAATCTATAGCCTTCCATTGAGGAGAATCTGCTGGATGCCTAAGCATTCCATCTTTCTTTCTCCGATCAGCATGTCATCTTAGGTTCTTTGCATCTTCTTTGATAGAAATTAGCCTCCTAAACCTTGGCACAATTGGAAGATACCACAACACTTTCGCAGAAGGACCCGTATTGCCCGACCCAGGTTCAACCCCATCCGATAATAGCAGGACTTACCACACCTCGGGCATTCATAAAGATCCGCATACTCATTTCGATACAACACGCAATCATTCGGACATGCATCAATCCGCTTATATTCTAAACCCAAAGGACACATTAATTATTTGGCATAGTATGTGGATTTTGGTAATAAATTACCCTCAGGAAACATATCTTGTAAAGCTTCTAAGAGTTCTGTGAAGCCTACATCAGTCAAATTATGTTTCACTTTGATGTTGAAAAGGGTTAAAACCCCACTCAATTGAGTGCATTTTGTACACCCTGGATAAAGGGGTTTCCCAGCAGCTTCAGACAAACTGTCAAACACTCGTGGCCGCTCACTAAGATGGTCACGGGCCCCTTTGAACATCTCACCTAATAGATCATCACCAAACTCTTCATCCTCAGTGTCACTATTATCTCTGTGGTCATTTTCATCACCTACTATATCATCACCTTCAATCCTAACATGATCTTCAATCACAACTTCATTCTCAGCCCCAACATTCGACATATCAATCTCCAATGAGTTACTAGTGCCAACATCAACAATAACCCTATTCTGAGTATATTTTCCCTTCTCACCACGCCATAACCAAATATAATACTCAGCCCTAAATCCTCAACGAATAATATGATCTCTTATTAACCTAATATCAGAAATCGTATTCACATTGTAGCAATCAACACATGGATAATAGATCTCATCCTCGCAAGTAAGTTGTTGATGCTTTACAGCACGTTTGCAAAACTCATTCACACCTTGTACGAACTCCAACGTATTTTGCTTTTCACACATCCAACTTCGATCCAGTTCTAAAAACCCCCACACATACATACATACATAAAAAATTATTATCAATTAAAAAATTCACATAAATATAACACAACAAGCTAAGCTAATATTCAATGCAGCTTCCATTGGGTCCTTATGACTCCAACCTAACCCATCCTTAAACGTCCAATCCCACTAGTGAATGCATGTATCATCTTTGATTCTAAGTAAAATTCGGCAGCATTTCCCTCCAGTTCTCAAAGTACACGATGAAGATAATTGCTTATCTTATATTCACCCGGAGAACAAATTAGGGAAATGATTAACCGTATTTCACTTAGAATCAAAGAATCAACACACATTCACTACCTAAGTGAGATGTGACGTTTAAGAACAGTCCCAAAACGGGGACTATTCAAGACTTACTCCTAATGAGTAAGTCTTGAACGGGTATCTAGGCATTATGATGTACATAAAAACAATCGCATTCAAGCGATTCCAAGTCTCACCAAACAACAATTACCAAACAATTCCTTAGATTTCCCTGCCCCTCCCATTGGTGAGTCTATCAATATGAAGGCATTGCAAAAAACAATCGCATTATACATACAAACAATCGCATTTAAGCGATTTGAAGTCATCACCAAACAACAAATACCAAACCATGCCTTAGATTTCCCTTCCCCTTGCCATTGGTGAGTCTATCAATATGAAGGCATTGCAAAAATAATCCCATTATACATATCACTTCAAATAATTCACCCAACTTATGCAAAAACAATCCCGTATAACATTCTAGGGCATACAAAAACTTAAGCAAAATCATCACAAAATTAGTTTTTAATCCTTAAATCTTATAACTAATCTTATATATACATTATATAGAGCATTTTTAACTACTATTTAAGCCAATTTTTTTATTAAAGAACTATTAAATAAGAAAATTAAAAATTAATAAGAAATTATGAAAAACTAACCTTCTATGACAAGGGGAAGGTGGCGCTGGCGGTGAAGAATGGTAGTGGCGGCTGTGAACGGAGTAGAGGAGAGAGCGAAAACCCGTCGGTGGGAAAGAGGGCGAAAACCGTCGGAGTTGACCGCACCAAAGAGGGGCGAAAACCCTTCTCGCCGGAAAAACGCGAGTAATGTGACCCTTGTTGCCGAAAACCGAAACCTTTTCGCCGGAAAATGGAAACTTTTCGCCGGAAATTGTAAGAGAGTGAGAGAGTGTGAGAGTAGAGAGAGAGAGTCGAGAGAAACAGTGAAGCAAAACAAAACAAACCCGTGTTTTTTTCCAGATATGGCAAAGATATTGCTGCGGTTTCTTAATATTATTTTAATATATTGTTGCGGTTTCTGACAGAAACCGCAGCAATATCTTTGCCAAATTTGGAAAAAAATATTTCACTTTTTTCAAAAGAAATCCGTTTGAATTATATTGCTGTTGTTTTTTGTAGAAAACGCAGCAATACGGTTGGTCAAATGGTCAACTATTTGCAAAAAGTTTCCATTGTAAACGTATTGCTGCGAGCAATATGGTTATTTTATATTTCACCTTTTCTTTTGTCGTGATATATTGCTGCGTATGGGTAAAACCGCAGCAATAAGCATTTATTCTACTAGTGGAACCTAGCCACGTCAAAGCCTTTTCCCCACCTAAATCTATATGAGTTACAAGTTTTGAACTTTTTTTTATTTTTCAATCCAAACTCTCTTTGTCCCTGAAGGACTCTTCAACAATTCCATGGTCTTTGGTGATATTTGACTTTTCCTGTATCAACTCCCCAAAGAAGAAACCCCATTCAAGAACTATGAATTCTTAATACACATCAAGTACATTTCAATCTAGGCTCGAAATGTCTGATTCAAGAAAAGCTTACCCAAAGTGGGGGCTTCCTGTATATGTGGTGGTTCCTCCAGATTAGACTCCGGAGAGTTGTAACATGTGGATCTCACTTGCAGACCCCGATTATTTTTCAAAACAGTTTTCTAAAATCCATCTATCCTTTCTTAATCAATCTATCTCGTTGTACCTATACATACCTTTTAATCTTGCAACACTCTGACCTTTGCATTACATTTCATCTTCCCTAGCCTTAAATAACCCTGACCTTGCATCACGTTTCGTCTTCCTTAGCTTTGCATAACGCTGATCCTTGCATAGTGTCTCATGCATCCTTAAAGAGTCTATGTTTTGCATTATTGCATCATTATGTGCATTATTACATGAGTTGTTTGCACTTATCTGCTAACATCTTCTCATGCAGGTAATTAGATTAATTGTATTTATCGTTCAGCATACTAACTTTATTTTGCAGAAACAGCGATATATAGATCGTTTTAAACTGCAGAGCATTTAGAAACGTTCTCCGTCCTGACACCGTATACTTTGAGTATCGGGGTCCTTAACCTCAATCAAAATGGAGGCTTTTATAGTCACATAATTGTGTGTCCCCATTTAAGGACCCAATGATGAAACATACCGCAGTCTTAATTGGTCCAGCCCAAGGGCAGAGTAGTGCGAAGAGACAGGCCCAAAATCAATTTAAAGTGTAAAGCTTATTTATTTGCAATAATGATCCAAAATCCAATTTTGAAGCCCTATTAATTATTCCTAATAATTTATTGTATTTTGAGCCTAAAAAAATATATATATTTTAAGCCCAATCTTTTGAAAAAGCCTATTTACCTATTGATCATAATCTATTGTTTTTATTTATTATTTTAATAAATATATTCAGAAATAAATAGATATTTTGAAAGATATTTAAAAATTGAAATCATATTTTTTCTAGTAAAAATTGATATCCGAATTTAAAAGGATAAAAGAAAATCGTATAAAAACGCATAGCGCATTGGTTTTCTTGCGTCAGGCGCATCAATATGCGCCTAACACGTGACTCTGTGCATCAAGTAGAGACGTGTGCCTAGCGGACTCTTTGTGCGACTTACAGTTGCCTTTTCTTATATATATATTTTTAATTTTGCTATAAATAAACTGTGATTTTCCTGATGAAAAAAAAAAAACTTTTAATATACGCTCTACACACTTGAATACTTGCGAATTCTCTCAAAACTCTCACACTTTCATATTTACAAACACAGAAATACATATTTACAAACACATAAACACATACTTTGATCGATCTTCACAAGTTTTCGCCGAAAGGCTTCACGATTGCTCTGCCCGAGGTTGTTACTCCCTCAGACTCAAGCGACACCGGTATATTCCTGAGGGTACTTAAATCTTTCTTATTTATTATATTGAAGTTACTAATGATTTCTTTCATGATGTAGATCTTTAATAGAAATCCGTTCTTTTGTATATTCTTACCTTTATTATTTCTTTCTTATTTTCTTATATATTTGCCTCATTGTCCTCTCATATTTTCATCACCAACATGTTATTATTGCTAATCAAGACCTAAGAAATTGTTTTAATATTAATCAGATAATTTGGACAACCTGTTAGGAACATTAGATGTAGTCATGGGCATTAGCGCACTTTTAGGCTTGAGCGGAAGTTTAGGATTCTAGGAGTAAGATAGTGTTAAGATGCGACATTTTGAGCCTTGAGTCGTCGTGTTGTTGTTGGGTGTCAGTGTTTGGAGTTGTTGGGAGCCTTGGGAATGTACAGTCGCTTTGAGCTTCATAAGCATCGACACAGGCACCTCAGCATCCTTGGCAAGCATCGACAAGATCATCATCCTCGCTAGCTAAGCATCGAGCAAGGTCAAGAAAGCCCAGTTCACACCTCGCGATCTATTTCGCACCTCGCGACCTGGGAGTTTTGTTTTCTTTTCATGGCAGAAACAAAACATGTGGTGCGACTCAGTGCGCACCTCGCAGCGTTGGACTTCGCACCTAGCGACCCTTTTCGCACATCGCGACCCCTGACACTGGGCAGGGTCGGTTTAGTTGCCGATTTAAGCAACTCGTAACTATTTCACCCTTTTTCTTTATGTGTTCTTAGGGGAGTATATAAGGGCTAATATCAGAACCCTAAGGAGGTTAGCCACTTTTGGGGAAAGCTCCTTTTTAGGTTTAGTTTTCTAGTTTCATCTTTCACTTTGTTTTCTATGTACTTCTCATTTGTATTTGGAAAGGAATCATGGAACTTGTAGCTTAAACTCTCTTAGGAACGGTTCATTGAAGCTTTTGACGGTTCATTGTAAGATTTACTCTTTCTATTACTCTCTATCTTGGTTATTGTCTAGCTTTCAATATAAATGCTTATGGTCATGACTTGGATTAGGTAGGAGTACTACTAGTTGACGTTAGCTATTGACTTAATGCTAGGTTTTAATTGGATATAATCCGATGTTATATGTTTAACCATGTTGTAGTAAGCTAAGTTCTTTTGATTTATGCTGATCATTGTTGATTGAATCTAGTTAAGATAGGCAATAAGTTGTTGAATCACTTGTGGAAAAAAACGCAAGGGCTGCAGCCAAAACCGCCCCAAGGACTGCGTTTTTGGCACGCAACCCTTCTTTGTAAGAAGGGCTGCGGTTTTAGGGTATGGAATGGCTGCGGTTTAGGCCCAATACAGCAGTCCTTTTTCCTCTTTTTTTTTTTTAAAATAAATTCCCACCAACAAAACCCCACCCCTGCTGCCAGCCTCCCTGTTGCCAGCACCCCCTGTTGCTAGCCCCCCAGTCCAGCACCCCTGTCAGCCTCCTACTGCCATAACCCCCTGCTTGCCCCATCCCATGCCGCTAGCACCCCTTCTTGCCCGGCCCCCTAACCCGGAGCCAACAACATCCCCCTGCTAGCCCCCCAGTGACCCAACACCCCCCAAGCACCCTGACCCGACACCCCACCGTGGCAGCTCCCAGCCCAACACCTCCCTTCCACAAAAAAAAACCTGAATTGCAATATATCACAAGGTTTTCAATGTAATTAACTGTAACTATATTAAGAATCTAAAAAGTGTACATAGAATTCACAAAAAACCAACATATTAGCTATGAACTATATAAGAAAGGAAAATACTATCTAGATCTAGCTAATTATATCGCAAAATCCTTCCAAAATGTATCATAAGCAATCATCACAAAGGTAGGTCGCCAACTTATCCCGAACTTCATGTAATTCCTCCATGGAAATGGCCTTCAACCTTGGCGTGTTATTAATATAAACCTTGCAAAACAACCATGGAATAAAACACATGATATAAGAATTCAATCATTTAGTCCTAAAAATTACACATACCTTCCCGAAATTCAATCAAAAACAAATGCAAGCCTAAAAATCTACACACTAGTTATATTATACCTCATAATACCATGTTCAAAAAGAATTTGGAGTTAAATGTCTCGAGCAGTACGAATTGGACGCGAAAAGGCGAAAATTGGTCTAAAATGACCTTTTCGTCCCCGAAACTCAACCAACAACAAATGCAAGCCTAAAAATCTTCATAATAGTTACATTATATTCCTCATATTATCATGTTTAAAAATAATTTGGAGTTATTAGACTCGAGAAGTACAAATTGGACGCGAAACGGCCAAAATAGGCCAAAAATGACCTTTTGGTTCCCAAAATTTAACAAACAACAAATGCAAGCATAAAAATATACACTATAGTTATATTATACCTCATATTATCATATTCAAAAATAATTTGGAGTTATGTGACTCTAGAAATACAAATTGGACACGAAAAGGCGAAAATAAGCCTAAAATGACCTTTTCGTTCCCGAAATTCAACCAACAACAAATGTAAGCCTAAAAATCTACACACTAGTTATATTATACCTCATGTTATCATGCTCAAAAAGAATTTGGAGTTAAATGACTCGAGAAATATGAATTGGACGCGAAAAGGCGAAAATAGGCCTAAAATGACCTTTTCGTTCCCGAAATTCAACCAACAACAAATGCAAGCCAAAAAATCTACACACTAGTTATATTATACCTCATATTATCATGTTCCAAAATAATGTGGAGTTAAATGACTCGAGAAATACGAACTGGACACGAAAAGGCGAAAATAGGCTTAAAATGACCTTTTCGTTCCCGAAATTGAAACAACAACAAATGCAAGCCTAAAAATCTACACATTAGTTACATTATACCTCATATTATCATGTTCAAAAATAATTTGGAGGTAAATGACTCGAGAAGTATAAATTCGACGCGAAATGGCCAAAAAAGGCCTAAAATGACCTTTTCGTTCTCGAAATTTAACAAACAACAAATTAAAGCCTAAAAAGCTACACACTAGTTATGTTATACCTTATATTTTCATATTCAAAAAAAATTTGGAGTTAAATGAATCATATTGTAATAATTGGACGCGAAAAGGCGAAAATGAGCTACTTTGGTTTCTAAACCAATTAACTATTACCCATCGATCTAATCTAAACTAACATATAATAATAAGTTGATACCTTTTGAAGATCATCAATGTTAGTGAGATGGTTAACAATATCGAACATGTAACTCAGCACGTAATAGCCACATGCAACTCCGTTATCTTGTTGCGGACACTAAAATTCACCAAAATATGCATCCAATGACATTCATGTTAGATGTGTAGTATGTGGCGAAAAGTGTTTCTATATAAGGACAAGCAAATTAGTCATGTTACCTCGACCAATATCCAAAGAGGAGCTTTTGGTACTCAAAGTCCTACTCCATTATTCTGCTTCATCACACTACATCAATACATTATTATAAGATTTACTATATATATATATATATGAATAATGTGTAATATTAATTAGGGGGTATATATTTAGTTTCGGTTAGGCTACCTATTTATCAATGATCTGATAAGTAAGGACCGTGGTGGTTGTTGATGCAAAGAATCAAAGTGGTAGACTTGGTTACTTGACAAACATATCGTAATCAGTGTCTAATGAGCCCTACAACAAGAAAATACTCTATTATATAAGGCAACTAGGGGGGACACCAAAATATAAAAAACCCTATTTTTCCCTCAAATGATAAAGGTAATTGCAGTAAAAAAAATGAAAATAAGGCAAAAAAGAACATAAAAAAGGGGTAAACAAATAAGGATAACTGTAATATTCAATATTATTAATTCAACTTCCTATTATTAAGTAATTTTTTCAAAAAATAAAAAAAAATCCCTAATATAGTGGGATAAATACATGATTAACTGACATCTCCTAATATCTTTCATCTCCATCTTTAATTAATTTCCAAAAATTCTTTTCAGTTCTTCATCTTCTCCCCTACACTTTTTACTACATCTTCTACACTACATTATCTGCAAAAAAGAAGAAAATACAACAGTATTATCAACTAGAATTCCCCTATTTAAAGGACAATAGTCAGGTAATTCATATTGTATTTGACTATCAACACTTAAATGATTAACATTTGTATCATTCTTTGTTCTTCATCTAATTATTGTTATCATATATTTATTAGTGCAACAAAACCAAGAGGAGAAAAAGCCAAATCAAGGGGAAATCACAGTCAAAGGTAATTCTTACTTCCTATACTAGCCATTTAATTTAAATATATGTGAATGAATTCTGGATTGCTTAAAAATTGAATATTTGACTACTTATCCAAATCATGCACTTTTATTCCTTTCATTGAAAACGAGACATACTTATTTTTGTAATGGGATATCAATCAAATATATAGTTATTTACAACAAATAAAATCGCAAAATAAAAGGAGAAAGGATAGGCAATTTACTAGGACTGTAGAGAAAGGCAGAACCAAATTAATTTTTTTTAATATATTACTGTATTATCTATCTTCAAATTTCAAATTTCAAAATTCAATCTTTTCAGGTAATAAAAAATCAATTTGTTTGGGGTATTAAAAATGGACAATCCATAAGTATTGCCAAAAAAACTTTGATTCAACTGATGCTAATTCGAAAATGAGCAAAACTCATAAAAGTTGTCTTTTTTTTATGAACTTTACAATTATTTGCTGATCAAAATCTATGGCAATTAAGTTCTCATCCCTCTCTTCATGAGCTTCCCACTGAAGGGGTTTTTAAAACTTAAATAATCCTCAAATTTAAATCATAATTAATTGAAATTATCCACGTCAAAATAGACGCAATTAAAATCATAAATTTAAACTCAAATTGAATTTAATCAGCCCGATAAAAATTGCACTTAAAAAAAGAGGAATTTTCACATGCAAAAAGTAAAAAGCATAAAAAATAAAACTCTCCACAATTCCAAAAAAAAACCAAATTATTTTCCATTCAATTGGTGTCATTGAAGTGTTGCCGAAAATTTACCATTTCAGTGTACGATGTCGCCAAACATTGAGAAAGGTGCGAGTGATGAAACCCCAAAGAAGAAGAGGGGATTGTTAGTGGCGCATGTGGTGTCCGGCGGTGGTAGGGGTAGTGGTGGTCGATGAAAATGGTGTCCGATAGATTGCTAGAAGAGAGAATCAAAGCAGGAAGGTGGGGGTTGTCTTCAAGGAAGAGAAAATCGGGGTTGGATGTTGTGCTGTATCAAAACACAAAGGGATGCTAAAAAAAATTAAGGGGGTGGGTTGAGGTTAATTAAAAGAAGAAATTGAGGGTGGGGTGGTGGTAATTTTGATATGTTGGTAAAGTAGGATTCAATGTAGGGCATGTTATACTCATTTTATTATTACTTATCTGAATTTAGTTGTACTTAATAAAAACTTATTAGGTTTTATTTAAACTTATTCGACCTTATTAGCCCTTATCTGAACTTAGCTGACATTTTTTGTGAGTATGTTGAACCTAATTTTTGCTAAATTGAACGTATCTGAATCTATTTCAACATAATTTTTCTGATAAGGACTGAAAATAATTTGAACAAAACAAAATTGTAGTAAGGTTTATGTATAACCGATATGAAAATGACAAGCCAGCAAGGGCGGTAATTGTCATTAGTTTCTCTATGCATTAAGGCAGGATTAGATTCACTTAACTTCACTTACATTATTTTAGTTTAAATATTCTTCACTTACTAAATGTCATTTTAGCTCTTATTCGAAAGATTGGGTAATACTTCATAATCTAATCTAATTCTATATATGGTGAAGTAAGTTAAAAGTAAAATAATGAAAATTTTGATATTAACCTTTAAAAATAAAGTTATTAACCCCACCAAAAAAAGTCATTAACATGTATATATGAGTTTATAACACTTTATCAAAGGGAAAACCTTTCAATGAATAATTTTCAACACTTACTAATCTTTGTTAGAAATAATGTAACTAAGACTTTTATTGTTAGCTATTCACATTTTTATATTTACACCCTTCAGATTTGCAAATGCCACCTTATAACTGAGGCTTTTAGAGAATTAAAGGCTTATTGATATAATTTAAACATTTCAAATAGGAGAGTACTACAGATTTTTTAATTAACTTGATGTTGTCTTCCTAAGTAGCTCTTTCTCGGAATGTAGGAAATCCAAATGGAGAATACAAATGAGGGAGGGTTGCATAGGTAGCTCTTTCTTGGCTCTTACCTCCACCAATTTGAGGTTTCAATCCACAACATTCATATACAGTTAGTTACATGCTGCATGTTGATTGGGCGGAGGAGTGTGTATGTTTAGGCAACTAGCATGAACACAACTTAAACAAGTGAAACACAAATTCAAATGATCAGTTACTTTATTTGTAATTACATTGTTGCACTATAAATATTTTTTCCTTTAATAGAACTTTGTAAATAATTAAACTTCTATTATGATTTAATTTCTTAAACAGATGTAATTATTCAATTGATTTAACTTCTATAATAATTTATAAGGCTAGTAGTTATTAATCATAGAACAATTAATAGGTGAAATTAATTATCGAATAATAAAAAGTAAAGTGGGTTAACAATCATACTTTTCAATATACAGGACAAGGATGATCTGATGATATCCTAAACGAGATGATGCTTTGACACTCATATCGAGATACTCTTTCACTTCGGCTTTGTTTTTTAAGCAATTGTCATATCGTATTATGTTTGGACATAACCAACCAAACATGGACTCAATTGATGTTCCAAGCAATTCATTGTCTAATAACCTGAAAAATCATATTGATTATAAGTAAACTTACTTATTATGGAAGTTAAATTGAAAACTAATTTTATATATATATATATATATATATATATATATATATATACATACATATATATATATATATATACATACATATATATATATATATATACATACATATATATATATATATACATACATATACTTATGTATTACCTCATGAAAGTTTGTATCATGGAAACATTCAACTCTTCCCCATATAAGAATTCTTTAATATCGAACTTAGAAATGAATGTACATGACTCCTCAAGGTAGTGGAATTGTTGCGCCCCCAAAGGAACATCTATTGTACTATGATCTGGCAAATCGCTAGCGCACTCATGTAACCAAAAGCATGAAGTACTAAGGCCTCGCAACACCTGTGGCTCGAGAATAAGTGGATTCTTTGTCATTGAAACATTTGCCTTCAACACATTTGGTTCACCTTCATCACGTAAACTTGCCTTCTTATCAGGTGAGTAAGCCTTCTTTACCTTCCTATCATGTGAATCGGCCTTCCCCCAAACTTAGTAATTAATTAAAAGTAAAGATATTACTAACTATCATAGGAAATAGAAAATAAAACACGCATATATATGTATGTTAACCATTGTACCTCATCTGAAAACTGCACTAATGCACGCGCCAATAGAACATAACTGCCAAGGGCATCACTTAGTAAATGTAGACTAACTTCTGGCTTCGGCAGCAAAAGAGGAAATTCTTCAAAACTAGACACAATTTCATTGAGGGTGACCACATAGTGATTATCGTCCACTAACTGGTTATGCAATCGTACTCGGTCACTAGGGGGTTCTGCATGGCCATAAGCTACCAGAATGAAACTATCAGAACCAACTCCTCGAGCTAATAGTTTGCGTGGGGTCTCCTCCTTTTAAAAAAACTCCATTTATAGTTAGTCGATGAAACAACATTTATTATAGTAAGAATTCCATGCATTTAAGAACAGTAATTGTTTAACAAAGAAAAGGGATTAAGTGATTACCTTTAACTCGAGTACTGGTGGATTAGGTAAAGGTACCATTTGATCATCAGATGCTCGTGGATCACTGGTCGGTTGGCTAGGTGGAATATCACTACCCTTCTTACAATGCAAAAGTCAGTAAACCCATTTGCTCCAATATGGCGTTGAAGCTTTGTCATCTCCTCCCTGAACTCCTCCTGAATTGCAGCCTTGATAGACTCCACATCTAATAAAGTCACCGAATGCACACTACTTACACTTGATTTTGTCGCTGTAGTGTATTGATCACCATATACCTTTCTCAGACCGAGGCGGACACCTCCTACGCCCTTCAAGCATCCACTGTGGTCCTTTCCTAAAGTTTCGTGCAATGCATCAATGTGTGCTTTAGGAGTGAACTCACCGGTTGCCTCTTTTTCCTCCAGCCAAACAACATAAGGATAAGAGAGAAATGCTTGTGAATGCAAAGTTTTATTGTACCTTATATAACCATATTCAAAAAGAAATTGGAGTTAAATGATTAAAAATTAAAGAATTGGACGCGAAAAGGCGAAAAAAGGCCTAAATTGACCTTTTCGTTCCCGAAATTCAACAAAAAACAAATTCAAGCCTACAAATCTACACACTAGTTATATTATACCTTATATAGTCATATTCAAAAATAAATTGGAGTTAAATGACTCAAAATCTAAGAATTAGACGCGAAATGGCCAAAATAGGCCTAAAATGACCTTTACGTTCCCGAAATTCAACCAACAATAAATTCAAGCCTACAAATCTACATAATATTTATATTATACCTTATAAAATCATATTCAAAAATGAATTGGAGTTAAATGACTCAAAATCTAAGAATTGGACGTGAAATGGCCAAAATAGGCCTAAATTGACCTTTACGTTCCCGAAATGCAACCAACAATAAATGCAAGCCTAAAATCTACACACTACTTATATTATGCCTCATATTATCATGTTAAAAAACAATTTGGAGTTAAATGACTAGAGAAGTATGAATTGGACGCGAAAAGGCGAAAATAGGCCTAAAATGACTTTTTCGTTCCCCAAATTCAATATAATTTGAAGTAGGGGACATGATTATTGTAAATATTTAAATTCTACCACATATAATCATATTCAACACAAAATTGTGGTTACATGACTTCGAATACAAGAAAAGGACATTTTTTGTATACCTACAATGGCGTTGGCTATCTGTTTTGTACCGGGATCAGGCAAGACCCTTTTTCCCTTTGCACCAACCCAATGCATCGGACACCATCAATCGAGGACTCTATCTGGTTGTTGAGCCTGTGTAACTGTGGTTGTAGAGCTAGTCCTCGCTGCCGTTGTTGACCCCATTGTAGGGTAATGGGCGAACATCCACTTCTCTCTCGCCTCATTGTACGAATGATCACCCAAATGATGATAATACTTCCTAGCTTTTGCACTCGCGCTACTTTTCTCACGTCTTGCCTAAAACACACAATTACAAACAAAGATTAGGTATGGTGTTATACAATAATACTGGAGCTAAGTTTAGTAAATATTAATAAAATATTCTTACAATAGCTTGTGGGGTAGTATTTTCGGCAACAAATGCTTCCCACTCTTTGGGTTTGATATTTTTCCATATTTGAAATGGTATTTTGGAGGGTTCGGATGATGTTTCCGGTGAAGCCTGAGAACCGGATGGCGTTTCTCCACCGTATATTTTCTTCTTCTTTGTACCTACTACTTTCCTCCGCTTAGTGATCCACCTAGACACTAACTTAGCCTTGAAATCTCTGAATCTCTCGGCAACCATAGATAGAATTAAATTCTTCTTGGCTTCATCATCTTCGATATTGAATTGATTCTACAAAAAAAACGTATTTCACAAATTAATTTTCACAATTGTTGTAATTTATACACTATCATTATTATTACACATATATTTAACTAAATAATTAAGAAACTAAAAGTTATTGTACGTGAAGCTTACCATAGTATCATCCCATAAACACTTCTTCAACCCATTGGGCACCTCTTTCCATGAGTGCACAATGGAGAGTTTCCGCATGCAAAGGCCAATTTTCATGCCATACTTATGACGCCACTTTCCACAAGGTTAACCCATATTATCGTACTCCAAAGTCATAGTTGTGTGTTTCCCTAGTGACTTTGTTGGTCCCCTTCCTTTTCTCTTTTTCGTTGCCAATGATTTCCTAACAATTTATGGTGCTTTTGAACCTCTTATACTTTGTGCATTTACTTCTTCACGGCGTGGTGGGTCTTGCATGTAATCCTTTTCCATGAGAGCATTTACATCCGCTATGTCCTCAATCCTAGTAATGAACTCAACCTGAAGATCCCGATCCTCGAGATCACCTTTATCCCATTCCTTTTTCTCATCATATGACTCATCCTCGGTAGTGTGTTCACTACTCGAGCTCTTATCCGTATGCGCATCCGCCATCTCCCTGAAATTGTACAAATATACAGATTAATATATAAAGCTCAAGAAAACAAAAAAAAAAAACTTAACATTGGCACTAAGGGGCAAGGGGGGGGAGTACAACAAGGGCGGGCGGGTGTGCGGGGAAAGGGATAGGCGGGGGGTTGGGAGGGTCCGTATGCGGGGAAGGGAGGGTTGGGCAGGGGGTTGGGGGTCTATGCAGGGGAGGGGAGGCCAAGGCAGGGGTTGGGGGCCTGTGCAAGGGATGGCAGGGGATGTGCAAGGGGTTGGGGGATCTATGCGGAGGAGGGGGAGGGCTAGGCAAGGGGTTGGGGGTTATGTGCGGGGGAGGGGGAAGGATGGGCAGGGGGAGGGGAAGGGTGTGCAAGTGGAGGGGAGGGGAGGGGTGTGTAGGAGGTTGGGGGTCTGTGTAGGGAGGGGAGGGCTGGGCAAAGGAGGGGAGGGCAGGGGTGTGCAGGGGGTTGGGGGGTTATGCAAGGGAGGGGAGGGTCGGGCAAGAGTGGGGTTCAAGGGCTTGGGGGGTTGGTAGAGGTAGATACTAGCCCCCGCCAACCCCTCCACGCCCCCGCCAGCCCTCCCCCACTACTGCCCAGCCCTCCCCTCCCCTTCACATTCCCCCCAAGCCACCGCACACCCCTCCCCTCCCCAAGTCCCTAACAGCCCCCCCAACCGCCGCCCCCTAACAACTTCCCCCCTTTTCTTTAAGCCTTTTTGTTTCCCAATTTCATATACAGGAAAATTTATGCACAAAAACCTAATATGTAGTTTCATTGTACCTCATATTGGCATATGCAATAGAAGTTTGGAGTTAGATCAACAAAGATATAAAAAAATGACGCGAATCGGCCAAAATAGGCCTAAAATCACAATTACGTTCCCGAAATTCAATCAACAACAAATGCAAGCCTAAAATTCTACACAATAGTTACATTATACCTCATATAATCATGTTCAAAAAGAATTTGGGGTTAAATGACTCAATAAGTACGAATTGGACGCGAATCGGCCAAAATAGGCCTAAAATCACATTTACGTTCCCGAAATTCACCCAACAACAAATGCAAGCCTAAAAATCCACATACTAGTTACAGTATACCTCATATTATCATGTTCAAAACTAATTTGGTGTTAAATGACTCGAGAAGTACGAATTGGACGCGAAAACGCTGAAATAGGCCGAAATGACCTTTTTCGTTCACGAAATTCAACCAACAACAAATGCAAGCCTAAAAATCTACACATTAGTTACATTGTACCTCATATTATCATGTTCAAAAAGAATTTGGGGTTAAAGGACTCGAGAATTACGAATTACGAATTGAATTTAGTTAAGATAGGCAAGTTGCTGAATGTTTAGCGCTTGTTTAAATATCGGCAATATTATCGAATCTCTATTCTTAATGCAATTGTTGGTTTGAATTTCGACGCTGCTCAGAAAGGTTGATTGAGAATTAAGGTTTTGTAATGCGCAGATCGTGTTTACTTCACTAAATTTAAGGAGAACGGAGGAGTCGGTCCTTATCGATAATTAATCAAGAATTGAGTGGGTTTGTAGTAAATCGGTAAATAAATCCTTTGATGTGGACATCAACCGGACCATAGATTTGTTAACCTTAAACACTAGTGGAAAAATGCTCAAATGCTCCGGTTAAATTGGGCCCAAATGCTCCGTATTTGACCCGTAGCAAACGTCATACGAGCATTTGAGCATTCTACAAATGCTCCGGTTGAAAATCGGAGCATTTATTTTCTCAAATGCTCCTGTTGTGATTAAAATCGGAGCATTTTATGTCTTTTACATGCCAAGGATGCATCAAATGCTCCGGTTAATAGAGAAAAACCGGAGCATTTGTGCTGACAAATGCTCCGGTTGTTAAAAAAACAGGAGCATTTGAGGCCCAAAAATATAATTTTTTTTTTTTTTGGTTCTTTTATTGTAAATGTATGCACGATCAATTATATAGATGTATTTCTAATAAAAATTAAAAGATACAAGATATATTACATATAAATAACAATTATATTGTAAATTACAAGAACTGCAATTGTCAGTTTATATAAACACAAGCAATAAAAATCCTGCTGATAATACTTAGCAGCAACAACAACAGAACTTTCACATAACACTAGTGGAAAAAATTGTTTTTGCTACTTATCAAATGCTTTGGTTGACTAATCAACCCGAGCATTTGTGAAAATTTCAATAAAAGAACTTACAAATGCTCGGGTTGATTAGTCAACCGGAGCATTTTGATGTCAATTCAAGAAGCATTATACCAATTTCTAAGATATTTTTATTTCCACCCTCCTCATTTTTCCTTCCCTTGATTGTTTTTCCTCCCTTCCAATCCCCCCCGCTCAAGCTGCTTATCTCACTTTCTCTCTTCATCAAACTGCTTCTCTCTCTCTCTCTCTCTCACTCTCTCTCTCTCTCTTCCCCTCTTCACTCTCGGTCCGCTCCTTGGAATGCATGTCCAGGTAATTTCATTCGAACTTTGCTGCTGTAATTTAGTTTTATTGCTGTATTTTAGGTTTTTTTGGTTTCCTAGATTTAGGGATTTTTTTAGGGTTTTCTTTGATTTCGTTTAGGGTTTTGTTCAGGTCAAAAACTTTATCTCTTACCTCGATTCCAAAACATGGAAGTAATTTCTCAGACCTTCGAATGTTTCAAAGAATCGTCTCTCCGCAATGATTTTGATACCTGCAATTGTCTTCTTTCTCAGCTCAAGGTATTTGTTCTACTCTCCTCCTTTTTTCACGCTTCAAAACCCTAGATCCTTCCATTTCTTTCGTCATTTTGTGACTTCATAAAATTATTTTGGTTTTTCGATCGACATGATTTTCTAGTATTTTTCCGTTTCTGATGCTTTTGTTTTCGTACAGTTTCATCTATTTGAGTATCTAGGGTTTTGTAATTTGTGAATTTTATATATTTTGCACTCAAGGATAAGAGATTTTAAGCAGATTGTGCTGTAAAAGTTGGTCTCTTTTTGTTTAATTTCGTTACAACTATGTATGCGAACTCTGATTATCTCGATTTACAATGAAATTAGGTTTGCAATTTTTGATAGGATCAAGGATTGTGGGGGATATATCATTTGCTGCTAGTATAAAGTCAATGTCAAATTGTTAACTGTTGGCTACTGTTGAGGTGTTTGTAGCTGAATAGAAGTTGGAGGAAATTGTAATTAGTAGATGATATGTTTTACTTCAATTTTTGAGATGTACCGTATTCATAGGTGATTCGACATAGAAGGATCTCGACATGGGCGGACAACGCAGAAGCCTGAGGGTGAGATAGATGAAACGACTACCCTCAAGGATCTTGATCTTGACTTTGTCTTCCGCCTTCAAAGGAACTGGTACCAGGAATTGATCAAGTGAGTTAAAGTCACACATCTTGTAAAACCTTGTAGTACCACTGTTGTGCAGCTTGAATTGATTGTAATCTCTCGAAAATCAGGCAAATTGAGCGGGATTGCGAGTTCCTTGAAGCAGAGAGAATTATGGATTACAGTCTTTTGGTCGGGTTCATTTCCGTAATGACAATACCGTGGATAAGATGGGCCTTTCTCTATTCGTCCTCTGTGGTACTAAATCCATCCTTCACGCATTGAATTTGCATGTACTTGAGTATATATATGAAATAACTAAAACTGAGTCATTTTCCTTTCCAGGTAAGAGGGATTCATATAAGAATGAAAAGTACTTGTGTGGACGTCGTCCTCGAAGCTGAACTACAAGATATGGATCGTGTTCTTGCTGGCAGGTGTGCTTTCTCGTCCTTGATTATTCAACTGTCATCATTGAATTGTTAAAGTGATTAATGATATGAGGCTCAAGAAGAAAAGTGTTCTGGTCTTTTTGAGCTGATTATATAATCTTGTGATTAGTTTCTATGGACACTTGATAGCCAGCAAGTTCTCTAAGATCAATTTGTCTTACTCACATTACTAGTATGCTTGATAAATGTGATTTAGTGACAGCTTCATCTTATTAAGGATATCCAATTATCTCAGCAATTGAATGTGACCATGCTGGATTGCATTATTAGGAGTAGCATTGTCTGTGTTTGATTTGGTGTAGGTAGTTTGGTAAACGGATGTTTTAGTTAGGTTCAAATATGGATATAGTTTTATTATTTCCACATAAGGTTGACAGTATGAATTGTATTTTTTCAATGTCAAGGATTAAATAAGTTTAAATTACAGAACTGCTCTAATAACTTCTTTGTTTTTCTAAATGCGACTTTTTATCAATCTATGCACCTTATTCTCTCCTCCCACAATGTTGGTTGTAGTTTATGTCAATTGAGTTCTTACTTTTCACTGGTTTTTTTGAGAGGAGAAAAACATGAAATGCCTCTGATATTTTACCTTTGTTTTTTTTATTTTTCCTTCTGTTTGGATTCTAAGATAAAGGTACTTTAGTGCTAGCATTGAGGGGTTATGGAAGTGGCAATGGGGATTATTATACGGAGCCGTCTAAGCAGCAGATGAATTCATCTCAGATTTCAAGAAAGATCAGCCAGGGCCAGATTTCGGAAAAGCGAATTCAGCCTAGATGCGTGCTGACAGTGGATATTCTGCTTATATGGTTGCTCTTTTAGCTTCTTTCTACAAACGTCCTGGTATAGTTAATTGTCTTGGTGGTCTAGAGCATAATGCCAGCGACTAATTAAGCTTCCCATGAACTTCTGTAGTGACAAATCGCTAAAACCTACACATGAAATTCTCAAAAAAGGTCAGGATTGCCAAGCTTTAGCATGAATTTGTTTATGATATAAGCATAATATGCATGTAATACTGCATGAGAGTAGAAAAGTTGGAGGATTTGGTTTGATACTCTTACATGCCATCTGAAAAGTTGGGTTGTTGACGCTGTTTATAATGCGAATGTTGTAATACATAAGTTGCTTATTTTAGAGATTACTTTGGACAGCTAAAGCTTAAAATTAAGCAACTTCTGCTTGATAGATTTTACCAGAGTTATACTTTCGAGCCATTGTTCTTAGAGATATTACTTTTGTAAATGTTTGATAATTTCCTCTGCTTTTTTATTCTGTTCTTTTTCTTTTTGGAAATTCAAAGTTGATAGAGCTCGGGAGTTCACTATGACATACTACTGTACTAGGTTTGGATGTGAGTACCTTGGAAACTATGCAAAATCATAGAAACAATCACTTGAACTTGTAAAAAGAGGGGTGTAAAAGAAGAAGAAAATACTCTTTTTTCATGTTTAGGTGGCATGCAAGCCTAATTGATACGCTGCTTTTGATTCGGGGATTTATTAATTTGTGATAATCTTGATTTGTTTTCTTTCCTCAGCTTGACATTAGAGGAGACCCCTATGGTTTCCTGGCTGCACATCCTGTGGCTCCCTTGGTGTCTCTCCATCACTTGTTAGTGCGAAGCCATTGTTTCCGGGTGAAAATCAGTTGGACTCCTTGAGAAGACTGTTGGTGTGCAGACCATGTTGACCCGGGCCTCACCATCCAGCAAACTATCTGACACGATCACAACCCTAAATGGTTGGTATCCATATCTTGGGGGTATACTGTGCATATATATCCATCCCTTATCTCATCCAAAGTCCTCGGTATTCCTTTGCAGACATTCGTATCTGGCGTAGCGGTAGTGAGGGGCCTTTCGTGTTCAATACCCGTCCTACGAGGGATGATCCTTGCGAGAGGCCCATCATTTATTACCTGGACCAAGTTAAGGAGACTGGTGATGGTAAAACCATAAGCCCTTATATGGGGACTGCTACTGCCGATGGGAAAGAATGTATGCAAGAAGCTTACAAGGATGCAGTGTTAGTGGAGAATATTACTGTGCTTCAAAAAAGGGACCCTGAGAAGTGGACCAAGGTTTGGTTCTTCACTCTTTTATCCATTATATACAAGGAAAAAAAAAGCTCTTTATTGAGTATTATTGTGGAATTTACGATGAATGAATCAATCATCTGTTGTATAGCTAGTAAAATTGTTAATATTCTGGTTAGTTTTTGGTCCTCAACTCTTGCCTATTGGTTATTTACACTTGTTACTTCAAATCAGACCAAAAGATTTCGAAATTTTCTGTGCAATATACTCTAGTATGTGAGTCCAACTTGACTATGCAACTGTGAAATTGCTAATGAGCAGCTTCAATAAAACCAGTCTATGTACTATTCCCTCCGTCTACATTATTTGCTACATTTCCTTTTGCACAAAATTTATTTGCTACATTTCCTGCTCGTCAATTACTGTTTGTTGGTTCATCAAATGTAGCAAGTAAATATAGACGTTTTATGTTTGCTTTTTTTTATTTGAATAGTGAAATTCTATTTTCCAATCACTAGTTCACCACCCACCATGGTTAAGTTATTAACAGGTTTGATGTGATTGCATGAACAGGCATCGCGAAGGGAGTGCTACAACATTAAAGAAAGCCAGACTAGGAACAGTAACATGAGAATACAGATTAGAAGCTGTACACCGAGGGAGACCATTACCATGTAAAGGTTAGCTAATAGTTTTTTCTTACCTTTCTTTACTCCCTAATTTATAAATACTTGTATTTAGTAGATTACGGTTTGTAGAATAATTTTGTATTCCCTAAAATATGGTTTGTAACTGATTAGGCTCATTTGGTTATTTATATTTCCAAGTCCTGGAGTTATTAGTGCTATTATTCTGTTATAATGGCAGTTTTAGCTTCAATGAATGGCATGTTAACAATGAGAGTAAAGGTGAGTGCAAGCATGCATGTTCTCATATGACCCTAGCTAATTTTATTTCTCATATCTAATTGTATCTCTCCAACCCTTAATTTTATTGTTTCTTTCTTTTAACAGTCACTTCTTGCAGCTCTTTTCTATTTTTTATGCAGATTTCACTTGGGCAACTTATTCTTTTGCAAGCTAATTTTGTTAGTGGGTTGTCTCATGTATCCATAAGGCATATAAATCCCAAGTCCATCACGATTCTATCAGATGTATGTGTGTGGTTTACCTTCTTTTAATAATTATCTTATGATTTTGTTTTCAAGTTTTGAATCATTAATTAGTCTTTTGTTTCTCTGATGGTTAGATAATTTGTTGGATACGTAAACCCATGACAATTTTCTACTTAAATTAATGGTTTTGTGCTGGTAATTCTGTTATAATATGCTGTTAATCATGGAATTTTGTAGTAGTACTACCTTCTCCTTTTATTTGGATGGATGTTTTGCAATCTATACGAGATCGATTCATGATTACTTTTTAGTTTATGAAATTAAAGGTTTTCTTCTTGGAAGTAATGAAGGGTATATAATGATCATTGTTATATTATTTGGTTTGTCTCATTAGGTGCAGAGGTTGTGGTTGTGGTGTTATGAGGAGCAGGTTTTGAATCACTCTGACGGTGGTGATGTTTTAGCGTGTGAGAATGATGATGAAGAAGTTGTTGCAATGATTGAGGAATCACCATCACACAAAAGGGTGACAACTTTCCTTGGTTTAGATTTAGAATTCTTGCCTGTTTTTCGCGGAACTTTTTTTAGAATACTAATTATGGTGTCCTAGAGGCATAATGAGAATTTTTTTTTGCAATTATTAGCTAGTTGTTTATACTTGTGTCATGGCATATTAATTGTTTATTTGATTAATGAAATTTTAGTTTACATCCTTCTTATATATATTCTTTTGATTTTTATAAGAGTATAAGTAGTCTTTACCTTCTGTGGGGACAGTGGGGTATGAGTTGTATGTATGCTGGCATGATAGGGGCTGCCACTAAAAGGTACTAGTACTTGAGTACCTAACCGGTATGTAGAGCTTTTTACTCCTCGTTGGTGTACTGCTGGTGTACAGCTTCAGCAAGCTGTACTTTTTTTTTTAAAATAAAAAAACTAGCAAATGCTCCGGTTGTTAATAAAAAACCGGAGCATTTGTGCTACAAATGCTTCAGTTTTGTCTTAACAACCGAAGCATTTGACAATCAAATGCTCCGGTTATTCAAACAACCGGAGCATTGTCTCAAATGCTCCGGTCGAAACCGGAGCATTTGTAAAATGCTCAAATGCTCGTATGACGTCTGCTACGGGTCAAATACGGAGCATTTGTGGGCTTTTTAACCGGAGCAATTGATGTTTTTTCAACTAGTGTAAGAAGCCAGGTTCAATTTTATTGTCTTCCCATTTGTTTAATCTTGTCGCCATTCCACCAGTTGCGCCACCATCATGGAGCACCTTCAGTACTCATAGCTGAAAAATTCAAATTCTAAAATACAGCATGTAGAACTAAAAGAAACACAAACATGTGCCATGCTTCACAAGATCCACAAATCAATGTTGTTTCACTCTCATAAATGAAATTAAAGATGTGTAATCAACTTTATTACCCACTTTTAAACAAGTCATACGTGCCACAAGTTCAACAAACCAGAATTTGAACTAGTAGATTTCAGGGTGACTGCTGCAAAATTAGGTCTGATTTATACTATGTCTGGTGTCACATCTAGCAAGTCAGAGACAGAGAAATATGAAACAAGAATACAGTTTATGCCAAGCTAAATGAAACTAATTGCACTTCTGAATTCAGGTCCAAAGAAAATGAATAAGGGCAAAAAATAGATATGACTAGCTAGGCTCGAGAACCTGGAAAGTATTGGCAATAATGACAGTAAAACAACAATTTTCAAATACATCGATCGACCAAGGAGCCGATTGCATTTTACAAGAGTTCCATTCAATGAGCTCAAAACACACGCAGGTAGATACTCATGGCTTTTGAGGTTTTAGGTTTCACTAGAGAATAATTACAAGCAAGTTGGAGTGAACAGCACAAAGCAAGAAGTACAACACAATAGAAACATCGTGCTTCAACATAGTTATAACACACACATGTCTTATTGAATGATATTGATCAATGACAAGAAAATCAAAGTCATTATAACTCCTGTATAACAATTATTGCAAAAAATAATTTAAGAAACATACACTACTCGAGACAATATCTGAACTTTAGACAACATCTCGTTCCCAAATCTGAAAACTCTTAAAACCAACAACATAAAAACTAACATTTAAAATTAGATTTTTGGACAGAATAGTTATTGGTTTTTAGCACTTTTTTACCTCAAGCTGTGTTCTCTTCACCTTATCTACTATCTACACTCATCAAACTGATTTTTACTGACATAAGATTGCTTTTGTTGATTCTCAAATGCTTTTCTCATATGCAGTGACTCAGTTTGATTGATTAGAAGTTTTTTTTTTACCGAATACTGCTTTAGAAGTTGAAAAGATGTGAGCCTATGTTCCTTCAGAAAATTAGTAATGTTACTCCATTTAAAAGCAAATATTCACTGACTGCCTGTTGCCATATAGACTTGTGCTTTAATCAGTATAGACAACTGGTTTTTGCTTTGTCAAATAACCGAGTATAAAATTCCATGTCAAAAGAAGGTGCCCTCTTAAAAGCTGCATAGGCTTCATCATTCCTGTGATGATTCAGTAAGGCTTGGCTTTGAAGCACATAGATCTTCTTGTCAGAGATCAGGAACAAATGTTGATCAGTTGTTAGAAAAACCAGAAGCTAACGATGATTATACAATGCATTTTTAAGATAATCCACCTGTAAGGGAGAATTGGCACCAATAGCTAATGCATCGCTGCTCTTCCTTAACAAAGTTTCCTAGTTCTTAGAATCTTTAGCTTCATTACTTCTACTAAGGGAAGCTTCAAGAGCTTTCGCTTGATTTATATCAGTTAAACTTGCTATGTTTCCTGAAAGACAAAAATGTTGGACCGCTTCCTATCCATATCCCAATCTAATAGCAATTTCATAGGAAACTAAGTCATAAACTCTGAAGATGTATAAAATTCAGTATAATATTGTATAAGTCAGACAAATTATAGAAAGAAATATCACCTAAGATAAATAGTTGCAAGATGATGATGAGCTTGTTGATACGAAGGATCAATTCTGATTTATGACAGCTTCCCTACACTCGAAAATTGCCTCTAGGAGCCTACCAAGGGCTGTCAAAGCTGCAGTTTTATTACTTCGTTAAGCTGCTACACTTGAATCGATTGCGATTGCTTGATCGTATAACCCCAATACTTACTTGTATTTACCCTGCTTATACTTATCATTTCCCAATGCTTTGAACTCTTGAGGGTCCAATTTACACAGTGCAGTACTCTGATGCCTTGTTTCATATGTAGTGCTTCTCCTTAGTATATTTCCCATGGTACTCATATTAAATTATCCAGTCTTATTAATATTAATAGTGTTACCAGGAGAAACACCACATTTCTATCTCAAGCTATTGATTTGATCCAACTGTAGTATGCTTCCTGATGGCGTAGCAGCTCGAGGAGTTCCACTGTTCAGGGGATGATCACCATCACTTTGATCACCGGACGACAGCTGTTTTAACTGAATTATGTTTGCAGACGACGAAGATGATGATGTAGTGGAGATTCTTGTAGTCAGACAAATGAATTTAAAGTCGTAAACTTGTAACAACAATTTCATGGTTGGTCTACGAAAGAGTGTTTGTAGTCTATAATTTGAGTTGAACAAGTTACTTGAAAAGTGGACTAAATGACACATGACTACATTAAAAAATTATTTGAAAGAGTTTCATATCACTATTACAACATAATTTAAATACATAGAGGTTCTAGTGTATGCAATATTACCTTTGATGTACTAAACCGACGGTTTTCAAACATCATTAGTCAAATAAATTATGTTAAGACTTGTGTCTTGTTGATAATGATTATGCTCTCATCGTCTCATGTATTAGACTGCCTTCAATCATTAGTCAAACTCAATTCCAAGCATGAAAATAACAGACCAACCTAGCCGAAGAGAGCACAATTCAACTCATTTTCTGTAAGTTCTTAATTAATTTTTGAACGTATATTTGTCTAGCTTAAAATATATCACAGATGTAAAATTAAGCAAAAGACCATAACATGTAAAATAAAACGATAAGTATCCCATCAACAAAAGTACTTGAAAACAATAATTAGGTAGCTCCATAATTTAGTTATGATTCTAGCTTCCTATCAAACTTTTTTAGACCCTATTCACCGAAGGATACTCTTCCCCTTTATTTTTCTTTATCTATATTGTTTCTAAAAGTATTTTATATAAAAGGGGAGTGATGTAGACGATCAAAAAATTTATAATATATTTTTATCTTTTTCCCCTTTAGATGTAGGATTGATTTGAGCATAAATGAGAAGCAAATTATTTGCTTCGAGAAAGAAAGTGTATGGGGCTATAAGTACTTCAATGGAAACTTCAAAGTTGATCCTGATAATTTTTCTAGGCATGAACAGAGCATCCCAGTTATTCCACCAAAATGTATGCTTTTAATCGAATTGTTGTCAAACTATTGCTCACAAGATTTAGTATGCTCTCTTAGATTTTCCAGGCCTCACATTATAAGTATGAAATTTGGAGTTATAACAAGGCTTTGTTGTACTTCAAAGTTGCTTGAATAATACTTCTATGGAGTGTAAATCCTAGGTATGTCTCTCAATCTACAAATTTACACATCCAATTTTCAACTTAACCATCGAAACTCACACACCAAAATTTCATTTAAACCAGCAAAACTCACACACCCAATTTTCACTTAAACAATCTGATTTCACACATCCAAATTTCACATCCAATATTCAACTAAACCATCAAAACTCACGTCCAAATTTCAACTAATTATATGAACCCTCAAACACAAAAAATAAAAAGTACCTCAGATTCATAGTTCAACAGACGGCAGATCTAGTGCGTAGTGACCAAATTCCGAGATGAAGACGAACCAAATCAGGCTAAGGTGGAAGAGACGAAAGCGAACCAAACCAGGCGAATCGGCAAATAGACCTGACTTCTGCACCGAAGTTCAAAAGAGGATGAAACTATACGACCTGAGAGTAAATTAGATAGGAACAAAAACAATACCCTAAAAGTTTAGAAAAACAAAAGCAAAATCGAAAAGCCCTAATTCGATTTCTAGAGTTCGAGTTTTCTAAAAAAAGAACAATCGGAAAATGAAAAAAGAAAAATTCGAGCCACTTACTTGTTTTAAAGAAGAATGGGGGAAAATGTGAGTGAAAATTGAACTGGGAACCCTAAAAATTGAGGGACCGAGTCGAATTCAGAGCTTCTGCGAACGAATTTGGGATTTTAGCATGAAAACAATGGTGATAACGAGAAGTAGATGGCGAGAGAAAGAGGGAAGAAATAAGGGTTGTTGGCGTTTCAGAGGTTGATCTGGAAGGAGATGAGAGAGCTCGACATCGAAGAGGGGAAGAGAGAACAAGAGAACCAGTTTGATGGAAAGGTAGAGAGAGTGTATAGATAGAGAGGGGATAGAAAATGGGGGAGCGAGAGAAAAAAAAAAAAAAAAAAAAGAAGTCAGTAACCACAAGTGCTCTGGTCAAACGGAGCATTTGCAAAAGAAAATTATTAAAATATTAAGCAAACTCACCAAATGCTACGTTAGTGAAACAACAGGAGCATTTGACAAGTAGCAAAAGAGCTTTTTTCCACTAGTGAAATTTAATTAATTAATTTCAATCTTGTTTGCTTGGCTTAGTTTTTTATTACATTTAAATCCCATGTTGCCTTGATTGTTTATCACGTAGAGAAATCTAGGTGATCGATTGCATTAAATACAAACACTTCCCCCATTTCACTGTGGATACGAACCCTACTTTCCATCTACATGTATTTTTGAAAGAAAAAGAAGGAGAACTTAATATTTGGTGCCTCTCATGACAAGAGCCCGGCAAATTTTTGGCGTCGTTGCCTGGGAAAGAACCGGTGACCCGCGTGACAGACGGGAGTATTTGCCACTATACCGCAATGTCCTCACGACAATAGAATATCCTTTTTTTCTAAGGGGATGTCCTTGTATACACATGTAGCACTTTGTCATTGAATGACGAAGAAAGAAGCCAAGCCATGAGGTGGATTCTGCTGTTAATCGATTTATTTGGAGATGAAAGACAAGAAGGGGACAAAGAACTTGATCGCAGATCATTTGAGTAGATTGGTGTCCTCCTATGATTTAGAGAAGAATGTTGAAATACCGTGGAGAGAACCAATTCGAGGAGAATTCCCGGATGAACAATTGTTCACCCTTGAGGAGCTTAGTCCAGGGTATGCTAATATTGTGAATTTCCTTGTTTCTAACAAATTTCCTCCTCATTTTTGAAAAGCACAAAGAGATAAATTGTGAAGTGATGCAAAGCATTATGTATGAGACAATCCATATTTGTGGAAACATTGTGCGGATCAAGTGATTAGAAAGTGAATTCACGAAAATGAGGTAATATCGATTCTCACCTTTTTTCATTCTCATGCATGTGGAGGTCATTTTGGAGCAAGGAGAACTGTTCGAAAGATATTGGATTGTGGTTTTTATTGGCCTAGATTGAATAGAGATGCATTTTATTTATGTAAATTGTGCGATAATTGTCAAAGAGTTTGGAATATTTCCCAAAGGAATGAAATGCCACAAAACTCGATGTGGTATTGTGAAATATTCGATGTTTGGGCCCAACAATAACATAAAAAAAGTCTTTTTTTGGTTCTTTTATTGTAAATGTATGCACGATCCATTATATAGATGTATTTCTAATAAAAATTAAAAGATACAAGATATATTACATATAAATAACAATTATATTGTAAATTACAAGAACTACAATTGTCAGTTTATATAAACACAAGCAATAAAAATCCTGCTGATAATACTTAGCAGCAGCAACAACAAAACTTTCACATAAGATGCCAGATTCAATTTTCTTGTCTTCCCATTTGTTTAATCTTGTCGCCATTCCACCAGTTGCGCCACCATCATGGAGAACCTTCAGTACTCATAGCTGAAAATTCAAATTCTAAAATACAGCATGTAGAACTAAAAGATACACAAACATGTGCCATGCTTCACAAGATCCACAAATCAATGTTGTTTCACTCTCATAAATGAAATTAAAGATGTGTAATCAACTTTATTACCCACTTTTAAACAAGTCATACGTGCCACAAGTTCAACAAACCAGAATTTGAACTAGTAGATTTCAGGGTGACTACTGTAAAATTAGGTCTGGTTTATACTATATCTGGTGTCACATCTAGCAAGTCGGAGACAGAGAAATATGAAACAGCAATACAGTTCATACCAAGCTAAATGAAACCAATCGCACTTCGAAATTCAGGTGCTAAGAAAATGAATAAGGGCAAAAAATAGATGTGACTAGCCAGGCTCGAGAACCTGGAAAGTATAGACAATAATGACAGTAAAACAACAATTTTCTAATACATAGATCGACCAAGGAGCCGATTGCATTTTACAAGAGTTCCATTCAATGAGCTCAAAACACACGCAGGTTGATACTCATGGCTTTCGAGGTTTTAGGTTTCACTAGAGAACAATTACAAGCAAGTGGGAGTGAACATCACAAAGCAAGAAGCCATCGTGCTTCAACATAGTTATAAAACACACATGTCTCAATGAATGATATTGATCAATAACAAGTAAATCAAAGTCATCATAACTCCTCTATAACACTTATTGCAAAAAATAATTTAACAAACATAAACTACTCTAGACAATATCTGAACTTTAGACAACATCTCGTTCCCCTAATCTGAAAAATCCGAAAACCAACAACCTAAAAACTAATATTTAAAATTAGATTTTTGGACAAAATAGTTATTGGTTTTTAGCACTTTTTTACCTCAAGTTGTGTTCTCTTCACCTTATCTATTATCTACACTCATCAAACTGATTTTTACTGATATAAGATTGCTTTTGTTGATTCTCAAATGCTTTTCACATATGCAGTGACTCATTTTGATTGATTAGAACTTTTTTTTAACTAAATACTGCTTTATAAGTCGAAAATAAGTGAGCCGATGTTCCTTCAGAAAATTAGTAATGTTATTCCATTTAAAAGCAAATATTAACTGACCTGCCTGTTGCCATATACACTCGTGCTTTAATCAGTATAGACAGCTGGTTTTTGCTTCGTTAAATAACCGAGTATAAAATTCCATGTCAAAAGAAGGTGCCCTCTTAAAGCTGCATAGGCTTCATCGTTCTTGTGAAGATTCAGTAAGGCTTGGATTTGAAGCACACAGATCTTCTTGTCAGATATCAGGAACAAATGTTAAACAGTTGTTGGAAAAACCAGAAGCTAACGATGATTATACAATGCATTTTTTAAGATAGTCCACCTGTAAGGGAGAATTGGCACCAATAGCTAATGCATCGCTGGTCTGCCTTAACAAAGTTTCCTAGTTCTTAGAATCTTTAGCTTCATTACATCTAGTAAGGCAAGCTTCAAGATATTTCACTTGATTTATATCTGTTAAACTTGCTATGTTTCCTGAAAGACAAAAATTGTCAAAGGACCAACTCAACCAAAAGCTTAAGCTGATGGTTGAGGCCCCAGGAATAGATTTATACTCTATCACGCCCCCTTACGCAAGAGCCCTCTAGGCTTGAAGTGTGGATGCAGCACAGATCTCCCTCATACCTGGCGCTAAATATTCCACTGAGAAATGAGGGGTGGATGAGATCCGAACCCGTGACCTTTTTGTCACGCTGGCTCTGATACCATGTCAAAGGACCAACTCAACCAAAAGCTTAAGCTGATGGTTGAGGCCCCAGGAATAGATTTATACTCTATCAAAAATGTTAGACCACTTCCTCTGCATATCCCAATCTAATAGCAATTTTAGAGAAAACCAAGTCATAAACTCAGAAGATCTATGAAATTCAGTATAATATAGTAAAAGTCAGACAAATTATAGAAAGATATATCACCTAAGATAAAGAGTTGCAAGGCGATCATGAGCTTGTTGATACGAAGTGATCAATTCTGATTTCTGACAGCTTCCCTACACTCGAAAATTGCATCTAGGAGCCTACAAAGGGCTGTCAAAGCTGCAGTTTTATTACTTCGTTAAGCTGCTACACTTGAATCGATTGCGATTGCTTGATCGTATAACCCCAATACTTCCTTGTATTTACCCTGCTTATACTTATCATTTCCCAATGCTAATAACTCTTGAGGGTCCAATTTACACAGTGCAGTACTCTAATGCCTTTTTCATCTGTACTGCTTCTCCTCAGTATATTTGCCATGGTACTCATATCAAATTCTCCAGTCTTATTAATATTAATAGTGTTACCAGGTGAAACACCACATTTCTATCTCAAGCTATTGATTTGATCCAACTGCAGTATGCTTCCTGATGGCGTAGCAGCTCGAGGAGTTCCACTATTCAGGGGATGATCACCATCACTTTGATCACCGGACGACAGCTGTTTTTCCTCAATTATGTTTGCAGACGACGAAGATGATGGTGTAGTGGAGATTCTTGTAGTCAGAGAAATGAATTTAACGTCGTAAACTTGTAACAACAATTTCATGGTTGGTCTACGAAAGAGTGTTTGTACTCTATAATTACTTGAAAATTAAATGACACATAACTACATTAAAAAAATTATTTGAAAGAGTTTCATATCACTATTACAACATAATTTAAATACATAGAGGTTCTAATGTATGCAATATTACCTTTGATGTACTAAACCGATGGTTTTCAAACATCATTAGTCAAAGAAATTATGTTAAGACTTGTGTCTTGTTGATAATGACTATGCTCTCATCATCTCATGTATTAGACTGCCTTCAATCATTAGTCAAACTCAATTCCAAGCATGAAAATAACAAACCAACCTAGCCTAAGACAGCAAAATTCAACTCATGTTTTCTAAGTTCTTAATTATTTTTTGAACTTATATTTGTCTAACTTGAAATATATCACAGATGTTAAATTAGGCAAAAGACCATAACATGTATAATAAAACGATAAGTATCCCACCTACAAAAGTACTTGAAAACGATAATGAGGTAGCTCCATAATTTTGTTATGATTCTAGCTACCTATCAAACTTTTTTTTGACCCTATTCACCGAAGGATACTCTTCCTCTTTATTTTTCTTTATCTATATTGTTTCTTTCATCTAAAAGAATTTTATATAAAAGGGAAGTAATGTAGACGATAAAAAAATTTATAATATACAATTCTTTTTATCTTTTTCCCCTTTAGATGTAGGATTGATTTGGGCATAAATGAGAAGCAAATTATTAGATTCGAGAAATAAAGTGTATGGGGCTATAAGTACTTCAATGAAAACTTCAAAGTTGATCCTGATAATTTTATTAGGCATGAACAGAGCATCCTAGTTATTCCACCAAAATGTATGCTTTTAGTCGGATTATTGTCAAACTATTGCTCACAAGATTTAGTATGCTCTCTTTAGATTTTCCAGGCCTCACATTATAAGTATGAAACTTGGAGTTAGAACAAGGCTTTGTTGTAATTCAAAGTTGCTTGAATAATACTTCTATGGAGTGTAAATCCTAGGTATGTCTATCAATCTACAAATTTACACATCCAATTTTCAACTTAACCATCAAAACTCACACACCAAATTTTCATTTAAACCAATAAAACTCACACACCATATTTTCACTTAAACTATCTGAATTCACACATCCAAATTTCACATCCAATATTCAACTAAACCATCAAAACTCACATCCAATTTTCAACTAATTATATGAACCATCAAAGACAAAAAATAAAAAGTACCTCAGATTCATTGTTCAACAGACAGCAGATCTAGTGCGTAGTGACGGAATTCCGAGATGAAGACGAACCAAATCAGGCGAAGGTGGAAGAGATGAAGGTGAACCAAACCAGGCGAATCGGCAAATAGACCTGACTTCTACACTGAAGGTCAAAAGAGGATGAAACTATAGGACCTGAGAGTAAATTAGATAGGAACAAAAAAATTACCCTAAAAGTTTAGAAAAACAAAAGCAAAATCGAAAAGCCCTAATTCGATTTCTAGAGTTTGAGTTTTCTAAAAAAAGCAATCGGAAAACAAAAAAAAAAGAACAAATTCGAGCCCCTTACTTGTTTTAAAAAAGAATGGGGGAAAATGTGAGTGAAAATTGAACTGGGAACCCTAAAAATTGAGGGACCGAGTCGAATTCAGAGCTTCTGCGAACGGATGTGGGATTTTAGCATGAAAAAAATGGTGATAACGAGAAGTAGATGGCGAGAAAAAGACGGAAGAAATAAGGGTTATTGGCGTTTCAGAGGTTGATCTGGAAGGAGAAGAGAGAGCTCGACATCGAAGAGGGGAAAAGAGAACAAGAGAACCGGTTTGATGGAAAGGTAGATAGAGTGTATAGATAGAGAGGGGATAGAAAATGGGGGAGCGAGGGAAAATAATTTTTAAAAAAAAAGAAGAAGTCAGTAATCACAAGTGCTCCGGTTAAACGGAGCATTTGCAAAAGAAAATTATTAAAATATTAAGCAAACTCACCAAATGCTACGTTAGTGAAACAACCGGAGCATTTGACAAGAAGCAAAAGAGCTTTTTTCCACTAGTGAAATTTAACTAATTAATTTCAATCTTGTTTGCTTGGCTTAGTTTTTTATTTCATTTAAATCCCCTGTTGCCTTGATTGTTTATCACGTAGAGAAATCTAGGTGATCGATTGCATTAAATACAAACACTTCCCCCATTTCCTTGTGGATACGAACCCTACTTTCCATCCACATGTATTTGTGAAAGAAAATGTAGGAGAAATTTATATTTGGTGCCTCTCATGACAAGAGCCCGCCAAATTTTGCCGTCGTTGCCTGGGAATAAACCCGTAACCCGCGTGACAGGCGGGAGTACTTACCACTTTACTACAATGTCCTCACGACAATTAAATGTCCTTTTTTTCTGAGGGGATGTCCTTGTATACACTGACCATGTAGCTCTTCGTCATTGAATGACGAAGAAAGAAGCCAAGCCATGAGGTGGATTCTACTGTTAAACGAGTTTTATTTTGAGATGAATGACAAGAAGGGGACAAAGAACTTGATGGCAGATCATTTGAGTAGATTGGTGTCCTCCTATGATTTAGAGAAGAATGTTGAAATACCGTGGAGAGAACTAATTCGAGAAGAATTCCCGGATGAACAATTATTCACCCTTAAGGAGCTTAGCCCATGGTATGCTAATATTGTGAATTTCCTTGTTTCTAACAAACTTCCTCCTCATTTTTCAAAAGCACAAAGAGATAAATTGCGAAGGGATGCAAAGCATTATGTATTAGACAATCCATATTTGTGGAAACATTGTGCGGATCAAGTGATTAGAAAGTGCATTCCCGAAAATGAGGTAATATCGATTCTCACCTTTTTTTCATTATCATGCCTGTGGAGGACATTTTGGAGCAAGGTGAACTGCTCGAAAGATATTGGATTGTGGTTTTTATTGGCCTAGATTGAATAGAGATGCATTTTATTTATGTAAATTGTGCGATAATTGTCAAAGAGTCGGGAACATTTTCCAAAGGAATGAAATGCCACAAAACTCGATCTTGTATTGTGAAATATTCGATGTTTGGGCATTGACTTTATGGGACCATTTCCTAACTATTTTGGTTTCACTTGCATTTTCACTTGATGCTGATTATGTGTTAAAGTGGGTGGAGGCAAAGCCCACTCGAACTGATAATTCTAATGTGGTTGCAGATTTCATCAAAGCTAACATCTTTTCTAGGTTTGGTATTCCACGAGCTTTGATTAGTGAGAAAGGAACCTATTTTTACAACCGGACAATTGGAGCATTGTTGAAGAAATATCATGTCACTCATAAGACTTCAACTGCATATCACCCGCAAATAAATGGACAAGCTATAGTGTCAAACTGGGAAATTAAATTCATCCTTGAAAAGATTGTGAATCCGAACATAAAGGATTGGATTACGCGATTAGATGATGCTTTGTGGGCGTGTAGAACAGCGTATAAGACTCCTATTTGCATGTCTCCGTATCGTTTAGTGTTCGGTAAACCTTGTCATTTGTCGTTAGAGTTGGAACACATGGCATATTGGGCCGTGAAGAGCATCAATATGAGCTTAGATGAGGCCGGTTTGCATCGGAAGTCGCAGTTGTAAGAGTTAGATGAAATTTTAAATTAGAATTTTGCATATTTTGTTAATGTATTTTAATTACAGTTGGTGTATACATTTGCTGAACTCAAAGTAATAGAAATGAAACACCCGCAGTCTGCTGTATGAATGTGACAGCTAATTTTTTAATTTTTTTGATTTTCACTAGCTGATCCGGTTCTTGCTGGAAACCGGATCGGTTAGTTTGGTCTGAATCTTTTAAAATCAAATTTACACTTAACTGATCCGATTTTGATGGAAAACCGGATTGGTTGATCTGATTAACGGATCCGGTTTTGATGGAAAATCGGATCGGTTAATTTGATTAACTGATCCGATTTTTCATCAAAACCGAATCGGCTAATGAATAACTGACCCGGTTTAAGATCGGACCAGTTAATCATTGTGAACAGCTATGGGCCAACCCAATCCAGACCAAAATCGAATTTGTAAGCCCGATTTTGACCGAGTCAGATGGGCTTTTTTCCATTAGTGAGCGAGTCCTATGAGAATGCAACTATTTATAAACAAAAAATGAAGCCTTGGCATGATAAGTTGATCATTAGGAAGAACTTTGAGGTTGGTCAAAAGGTCCTTCTCTCCTAATCTCGTCACCGTTTATTTCCTGCTAAACTCCGCTCTCGTTGTCCCTTTATTGTTACGAAACTTTTTCCACATGGAGCAATTAATATTACTAGTGAATCAACATCGAAGGTTTTCAAGGTAAACGGGCAAAGATTGAAACCCTACTATGAGAACTTTACACTTCAGGATGTCGAGGAAGTTGAATTGGATGACCCGGTGTATGAGTAAGAACACAGAATGCACTACGCTGTGCCAACGACTTTAAATAAATAGAACTTCCCGGGAGGCAGCCAGAGCCTTACCTTGTTTCTATTTTACCTATTTTTCATTTCTTTTATTTCTAGCATGATTTAAATTTTCGTATAATTTTACATATGTTTGTGTATATTATATTTCAAGTCATTTTGTTGGGAAGTTTGTTTTTTTATATTAAAAAAGAAAAAGAAAAAGAGAGAAGACATGAAAAGCAAGAAACTCAGGGACGTCGCACCTCGCGATGTATACCCCAACTCGCGAGCTGGCGAGTTCAAAAGCTATGTTGGGTGAAATGTTTGGAGAAAAAGGGGCAGATTCAAATCCCAAGGTGCGAAGTAGATTGCACCTTGCGATTCTAGGAACATCGCACCTCGTGACCTTCGTCGCACCTCACGACCTGGGTTGATTCCGATTTTCGTTCCGCTTAAAACCCGATTCTCCATTTTCCCTCCTCTCACTCCACTCGAAATCAGCCCCCCTTACACACACACTCTCTCTCACTACTCCCAAACCTTTACCCCCATAACCAACCCTCTTCACTACCACCCTCAAACACCTCACCACCTCCCAACTCCACATTTAGCCACCCGCTTTCACAACCACCTTTAAATTCCCCCCAAACCCACCAAAACTCGCATTTGACTCCCAAATTTTCAGATTTCTAAGAACCTTAGTGTAACAGCCTAAATTTTTAAGCAGGTTCAATTATTTTGCTAACTATATTAAGTCTTCATCAGGCTTTGGTCCTTTAAGTAGTTATAATTCTCTCCAACGTCATACTAGGAAAATAGTGGATAGGAACCATCATTCTTAATTGTTAAGAAAGAAAGTGGATAAGCTCTAACATTCTTAGTGGTTAAGAAAGCAAGTGGATAAGCTCTAACATTCTTAGTGGTTAAGAAAGCTTGTGGATAAGCACAATCATTCTTAATGGTTAAGAAAGGTCAAAGAGGATAAGCACTATCATTCTTAGTGGTTAAGAAAGCCGTGAGAACCAATAGATAAGCTAAAAAGCCTTGGAGAGCCTTATTTCTTAAGATTATGAAAATCGCATAGAGATCGTTTTATCGGGTAACAATGAACCTCCAGTTAAAGAGCCTTTTAGGGTTGAATCCGAGCTCAGAACCTAATGAAACTTGCTATATGTTATGTTTAGGATGTCTTAAGGTTAAAATGGTCATTTGTTCCCAAAATATACGTGGCTTAATATGGTAAGTTCCTTACATAGTAAAATCTGGCCAGCTAAAATATCAGTTCGTACCTATCGTAAAAGAAAGATTCTAAGAAGCTACTTAAGTGTTGATCTTCCAAAGCTCTTTTCATGCATGAAAGCCAACACATTAAGCTAACACCTCCAACAAGAATTACCTAGAAACTCCAAGAAACCGACCTTACTCAGAAGAGGTTTCCCTCCCCTATGGGTACCGCCAGAACAGACCCTATAAAAGGGTGTCATGGTTTTTCGTCCTTTTCTCCTAAATCTTCTTCTTCAACACCTACTTCTCTTTAGATAAACTCTTCTAGACATAATTCCCTAGTGTTTCAAGCTTTTGGTATAGTTTTCAAGCCTTGGAAAGTTGTAGAAAACTCCATAGAAACATCAAGCAACTGCTGTAAGTACAGCTTTGCATATCTTTTGTACTTAGCTTAGTTATTTATGTTCTAGAACTTGTGTAAACTAATCCCTAGTACTTTACATACTCAGGGGAAGCTGAGGAAGGGTAAACCACTTGGAATAAGGAGTTTGAGTTACATTAAGCACCCTAAGTGAAGGTACACACTTAGTTTAGATTGTAACCTAGAGATTTTCCTACCTGTGGTTAAATGATTGTTTCTTTCTATTTTGAAGCATGATTGTGAAATGAAATCTCTTTTGATATGCATATTAGTATGTGTGCTTTGAATATATGACATGGATTTGGCATGCTATGGTTCACTGCGGATGTTTTACTTATCCTAAGCTAGGCTTAAACACTAAATTGCCATGTTTATGCTTTTAAATGGAATTTGTTAAGTATATGGAATTGTATGGTAATGAAACACTAAATGTCTTGGATGTTAATCAAGGAAGTGAGGTGTGAGCATACACCCGGGTTAAGGCGGGTATTCCCTAACTGTTACCCAACCAGGAGGGGGAAATCCCGGCGGAAGTAGGACATGTCCGGGTTAAGTCTTGCAAGCATAACAGTAAAAGGTGGGGTGACGACCCTCAATAGTTTGCTACGCTCGCGTTCATATCAAAAGAATGAGCTTATGAAATCTCTAAGTAATTGAAGTGATTATGACTACTTGCTATTTGACTATGTGTTATCAATTAGTTTTCAAAATACACCTAAACTTGTATTTTCTATTATATAGTGTGTACTTAGGTTTGCTGATAGTGTTGTCATTTCTGTGGCCAGTCACTTGGTGGGGGGCAGAGTCAAACTTTGTTGCATAATTGTGTTGGAAGCCAGAATTGAGTTGAGAGCAAAGTTATGATTCGAATTGTGTATTGTGGGTTATAGTCCGAGATTTAAGTTTTTATATAGAAGAGTTTATTTAGAATTACTTACAATATAGATTATTCTTTTGCCATGGAATTTGAGATTGAATGACTATGTAATTGAAGTCTTATTTAAAGGATATTGTTTTGTGGGCCCATAACCCACAGGTCCAGGATCGTATATTTCAAGTTGTTTCCCCTGCGAATGTTATCTAATTCATAAGTGATTAGTATTATTTTGGTGCTAATTGAGATTTGTGATTGCTAAGCGAGTTAAGCTAGCAGCTCGGGAATCGGGCTGTTACACTTAGAAACATGGGCTTTTTAATTGAAGGTTCCATTGAAGTAATTGAATCATTCTATCTGGAGTTTGAAGATTGGTTCTTTGGAGACTCTCCTCTCATCACTTTGGGTAAACGTCGTACTTTCCTCCATTTCAACTTGAAATAACATTTCTTTGGAGTATATTAACTTTGAAATTGTGAGATTTGTACATTATTTGGTTGTACATTGTTAGAATTATTATGGTTAGTTGAGTTGTGAATTGTTGAGAATTGTTGAGTTATGTGATTTTAGGGTATTTGGTGAGTTGAACTGTTGATTGTTGCTTATGGTTTGGTGAATTGTTCATGTTAGTTGTACTAGAGTTATTGAGTTGGGGTGATTGCGTAGAATTTTTTGATTTGTTGAGTTTGTCAAGGGTATTTTGTTGACTTTGAAAATTGAGTGTCGTTACCATAGCCTCACAAAAGAGAAAGAACACTAGTGCTAGCTCAAACCTTGTACCTCGCATTGATACCTTGGTCGGGTTTAAGCAATCTCACTTCCGACCATAAGAGGAAATGAATTCGCCTAACTAGACCCGAAAGAACAATACAAGAAACCAAATTTGTCTGCTTGAATACATTGGTAACATTAGGTTTGCATGCTCCCGTGGAGCGATTATTGGGTAAAGTCGGCTTACAAGGTTTCACTGAATTTCAAGCCCGCACTTATGAACGCTATACTTTGCAGTTCCTTTCTACATTGGACAAGGGCAGAGATGAGGATGGCAGAAATGACCTCCAGTGTTCTTCTCTACATTTGTCGGCAATGAAGAAGTGTCTTCATCTCCATCACAATCTAAGATGAAGAAAGCATCATAAATCCAAGGTCTATGTCTGACAATGGGTCTTTGTTGAGAGTGAAACCGAGGGCATTGTATGATAGGAACTACAATAAAGGAATTGGAAAAAGGGCCCCTTACTCTATTACCGAAGGTAATAGAACGGGGAAGATAGAAAAAGGCCCCTGATTTTTTCTTGAGTTGAATAGTCATAAACCAATCTTTATAAGGTCATACTTTTAATCTGTGGATATTGGCATTTCATACATCAGAGTAATTTCTTTGTGGATCAACTGGATTGGATCACATTTATTAGTGGAAGTAGAAATGGCGTTAATGGTAAGTGAGGGTTTATGACTGGGAAGTGGGTTTTTCTTGATATTGGGCTGTGAATTATTTGGCTTACTGGCAGAGGCAAATTCGAAAGTGAGTTTCCCGTCATCCACGAGATTTTGAGTCTTATGTTTAAGAACCGTGTAGTTCTCAGTATTCTGCGCCGGCGTAATATCCTAGAATTTCAAACTTATTTATTAAATATATATTTAAATTAGTGGTAGAATTTTTCTTTAAAAATAATGTGATGCATAAATTTTTCTTTAGCTGATAAAAACTTGAATTCGAAATTACAAGTTAGATTAACCAATCTCATGAATTTTCAATTTACAAAGTAAATAATTTACTTAAATGATTAAATTAAAGAGGAAGGATTGGTTTCTTGGTACTTACTAACATTAGCAAGTTGATGAAATTGTTGATGAAAATATTATAATAAAAGAAAAAAGAGAAATGATAAATTGAATAAAATGCTATTTCTCTCTCTTTCTTCTTCCTTCATCCTTACATGAAGCACTCATACGCTTTCTTGATACAATGAGATATACTGACCAAATTTCTCTAACTCTTCAACATTTAAGATTAGTTTAATCCATGTTTTATGATACTTTGGCTATAAATAACATGCTAAACTCCTAATATGTGACCCAAAAATCCATTAGTTCTACTTTCTTCCTTGCTCCATCTCGCCACTCCCTCTTTGCTTTCCCCTCACTGGCTTCCTCCACCGAAGAACAGGCCGTCTGAGGCCATCCAACCACCGCCGCCGTAGCCAAGCTCTACCACCCCTGCTCACACTCTGTTTTCTCTCGCTCGTACTCCCATGTTCTCCCCTCTCTCGCTACTCCTCGTCGTCCGCCTTCGCAATCTGGTCGACGGCGTTGCCTTGCGCCTACTAGAGCTCTACCGTGGCTCAGCCTGCTTCCCTCCCTCTTCCCTCGCTGCATTCTCAATCTCTCCCTCCCTCTAGCCGATTGCTCTATCTTCCCCTGATCCTACGTATTGTCCCTGCCCACTACCGCCGTGCAGCGGTCGCGACTCGTGCTGCCCACCACATCCTGGCCACGCCAGCTCAACGCTGGCGGAGCACGCCCCTGCAGCCCTTCTTCTCCCTTTGCTCCTATAGTCCTATTCTAGATTTCTCCTCTAATGAAGCATGTAGGTATGATATTATAACTCCTTTGTACTGTTAAGAAAATTTGACAAAAAAAAACCTTTTAAAAGTTTAGTTTCGCGAAGAAAAAAAAACCTTTTAAAGCATTCTTTGCAAAAAGAACCACAAACTTAAATTTTCTTGCAAGATAAAACCTATTCCCATTTTCCGGTGTGGTTTTTCTCAATTCCGACGTTGACCCTTCTATCTTCTTTTAACCCCCTATTTCCATTAACTGCAGCACCACCCCTATGCATCTCAAAAACCGCACCGGAAAATGGGAATTGGTTTCATCTCGCAAGAAAAATTAAGTTTGTGGTTTCTTTTTGCAAAGAATGCTTTAAAAGGTTTTTTTCTCGCAAAATTGAATATTTTAAAGGTTTTATTTGGCAAATTTTTCGAATTTTTAACCTTAATATATGTTAACTAATTATAAATGAGCTAAATTAAATAGATATTAGTTTAATCAGTTTCTTATTTGTTTAATTTCAATGTTAAATCAGTAAGTTAATTAAACTACAATGCTATAACATGTTGACATTACATTCATGAGCAACTAATTACTATATGTTACAAAAGAACCCACTTTCTCACTTAAACATGAATTATAAGGAATAAGTTGTGATTTATAATGTTACATATAGATGATGTTTGATTAATCGATTAATAATATATCATGTATAAATAATAACTTATTGTAACTTGAAAACATTGAATGGAAAACAATACTAAGTATGTTAATCATTTTGGTCCTCAAACTTATCCTAACTAATGAATGATTAATTGGTACTAACTATGGACTCTTATACTAGCTGAAGGTTTACAATGTACTCAAAGGGGAGGGGTGAACTGAGCACTTGAGAGAATTGGTGCTAAATGCAAAATCTTTCAATTTAGGGGGGGCGGGGGGAACAAGTTGAGCTGGTTCATGACAACGGAAATAATAGAACTCAAAAGCAGTACATAACACACCAAATTTAATGAGGAAACAAGGGCCTATGTCCTCCTACGCTAGTTTTCTTATTAATCAACTCTGAAAAAGAAGAATACTCTTGCACTCCCTTGTTTCCCTTGCTCCATGGATACAGTACACCCCACACTAACTCTAGTGTGCTACTTCACACTTGAACTCACAAGCACTCTCAAATTAACTCACAAACGCAACCCAACCTCTAACCCATCTGTTAGACATTTAATACAATCAATTTCTTTTAAATCACGCTTTCTTACAAAGCACACAAAGAGTAATGTAAAGCTCTATGCGTACTTTACTTTGGAAATTGTTCAATTGATCTCTATGTGTATAATCTCAAAATTACTCAATAAAATCTGGAAAAGCATCAAGGGTGAGGTAGAATAATTATTATTAAGTATTTATAGACCAAGGCCTAACTTTTGAGCATGTACTAACTCAAGATACCAAATATATGATTTTCTTAAATTAAGAAAGTATATCTTGAACAATATATTTCTCGAGGGAAAGATATCATCCAAGATATACACACACTTAAGGCAAGAAAATATTGAATTATGACTCTAAAGGCTGGCAACCATTTTATGGGAAAGTGTTTCTGAAATTATTTTTTTCGAAAATATTTTCTAAAATTGCCAGCTCAATCTGCCTACAAAGTAACTACTACATATACCTATTACCCTACTTAGTAGTGTTTTGAATATGTAACCAACTGGTTCCCACTTTCAAAACCCTACTGTTTTACATTAAGAACAACAGGAACGAGTTCACTAAGAATAATATACACAAATATTACATGAAGACCTAAGACGAATCAAATGAAAGATCCTAAACTATCTTCATACACTTCAATCCTTGAAGCTTCCCTTGAATCAACCATGCAACACTTTGTCTTATTCCTTGAACATCTTCGAGAGGGCCTCCTAGCTTCCAGTCTTAGAATGACATGTTTACAATACAAGAACATATCAAAACATAGCAAATAGTCTTTAATTGTTTCAGAATATATATAGTCAGGAATATTTAGTTTATCAGTTGTTTCCTAACGGCTGATAAACACTTGTAAGAACAACTGTTTCCTACAGTTGTTTGTCATCATTCAAAACTTAGGGGACTCAACATTAACCCATGCTTACTTAACTTCTAACTTCTTATTTCTAATTTCTAACTTCTAATTACTAACTACTTGACATAATGTTGTTTGCTTCTATAGTATTATAGGTTGTAATCATAAAAAGGTTAGTAACTATAAATGAAATGGTTAAGTCATTGCTATTCCACTTTTATCAACTTAATTCACTTAGTAATAATAACTCATAAGAGAAAACCTTAAATAATAATATATGAATTGATAACTATAATTTCTGATAACATGTAATTTATTGACTAGTAACGTCCCTTTTATTGCACAGGACGACCCATGGTTTGTCATATATAGAGCCTCTAGAATTTTTTTCTGAACTCCTTCAATTTCTCTCAAATATGGGTTTTAGTCTTGTTGTTCATGTTCATTTTCAGGAATAGGCCAGTACCGTCATAGGGGATGGTATTGCTAATACCTCTATTGTATGTTCATCTTTGTCTTCCACATAATTCAATAGTTAACTTGAGAAGTTTGGCCTCTTGCATTGTAGCTCCCATTCATATATTACCTGGGATCGTGGTTATCCTATTGTTGCCATCTTCACCTTTTGATGCAACGTTGAGACAACTGCCCTATTCTCATGAACCCATGGACGTCTTAACAACAATGTGAAAGGGACTTTGTAATCTATTACCATGAATTTGACCTCTTATATGACTGGTCCGATTTGTAGAGAGATTGCTAAATATCCAATAATTTGCCGCACTGTTCCATCATATGTTGTTATCGTTACATGGAAATCTCCCTTTTAAGCATGAATACACAAGCCAGATAACGATATTAAGAGGTTAAACATTGATAGAGGCCTCATTGTAAACCAATACTCATCAATATGATTGAGATTACGGTTGACATTAATGTAGATGTGAACATATGAAAAACCTGGTCGTTACTAATCTCCTAAATTCAAACTACCTAGTTAACCACTAACCTAAGTAGAGTGGTAAGTAAGGGTCGTTCTTCCACAAGGACTAAGGAACGCTAATTTATACTTCCTCCGTCCCAGCATAATTTGAACACTTTCCTTTTATGTTTGTCCCAGATTAGTTTAAACACTTCCATTTTTGGCATGGTCCCACTATTACTAATTATTTCTTTTACACTCATTTGGCCCATATTCTACCTTTATCAATCAAAAGTTACCCAACTTTATATCTCCTCCAATAAAAAATACCTCACCAACTCCTATCATATCTACTTTTTTTTTTTAATAATATAACATTTGATAATCACACTACAACTTATCATCTTAAATTACGTGTCCCAACAAGTGTTCAAATCTTTCTGGGACGGAGGGAGTATTAATTAAACAATAATCAAGTCGAGAATTGTCATTAACAACAGAGAACTACGAAACTAGGCTAAATATCAAAGATAACTAGAATTAGCAAATGGGATTAAACATCAAATAATCATGAAATAGCCATAAGAATATTAAACATAGAGATAATGCATGAACACTATGTGAATTAGCTATTGAGCCAACACATAACTCCCATCCTACTCTCATAGGCGAAGAAATTCTCAAAGACTTCAAATAAGGACTCTCGTCCATTACTAACATATCTCAAGGTTCAAGTAAGCACAACTTAATAATAGAAATCAATAGGTCACACTCTCATACCAACCTAAATCTATCTACTCCAATCTAATACAACATTCAAGTTATCAAAGAGAATGCAACATAGATTAGAAAAGCTACGTAAGCAATAATTTAATCACAAATCTCTAAATCTAATCTCAAATGCCAAATTCATTCATGGTTAGGTTTTCACCCAAATCCTAATGATGTTATGGTTTTATATAGTGTTTTTCCCCCTGTATTTGAGCTAAAATGTGTATCAATGGTGCTCTTAGGAGCCATTTTATGCTAACTCTCTCCATCTAGTTGTGGTTTTCTGTTTTGTGTCTGATTGCAGGTTTTAGGGAGTTATCTCCCTATTTTCCGCTATTATCCGACCATTACAATCGAATGGAGAAGTTCGAAGGCATTTATGGTGAGTTTCGGGGTCCCGAGAATACTTTTCGAGACCTTGGATAAAAGAAGAAGTGAAGCCTTGGCATCTGAAGCCAAGGAAGGAAGCATCGGGCTTCAGCCCGATGGCATCGGGTTCATCAAGCCCGATCGGGCGATCATCGTCATCAGAAGCAAGAGAAAGGAATCGTTGCGGGCCTGATCGGGCGACGTTGCCCGATCGTTGGTTCGGTGAGGAGCCCGATCGGGCGGTTCGGCCCGATCTCATCGGGCGTCCTTGGCTATGTTCAGCGCTGGCTGTGAAGCGTTGGTGTGCGGCCCGACTTCATCGGGCGGGTCGGCCCGATGTCATCGGGCGAGGTCCTGCTTTGATGCCCAGCTGCTGCGTTTGAGCCCGATCTCATCGGGCTTGGTTGGCCCGATCGGGCGACGGCCTCCGCGCGCTCATTTAATGATTTCGGGCCAGTTAGTATAAATAGGGAATTGAGAATTTTTATTAGGGATCTTTTGTTTTATCTTTGTTTTATCTTTGTTTTAGATTATTTCTCATATTTTCTCTCAAGAACCCTAGTTTCTACTACTCTTCATTGTGATTCAAGATTGAACCTTTGGATTATTCACAAGTTTAATATAGTTCATTAATTTGGTAATCTTCTTCTTTATTCTCTTCATATTTATTTGCTTTCTCTATTATTGATTAGATTAGTTTCTTAGTTATTTGCAATAGTTCAAAGCATGGATTTTTATATGAAATTTGTTATTGTTTTCTTAAGCATGAGTGAGTAGTTTTATTTCTAGGATTGTGGGGATCTATGTATGCAATGAGGGATTGATAGATTAGTATAATTACCCTTTATTTCAATTGTTTCCTGTGATTGAATCGTTCATGCTAGATTTATGAATTAGGCCTGATTTATATTTCTATTATCGCAATATTGAATCTACTTCGAGAGGAGAGATTTCGTATAGGCTTTCAATCATTAGGCATAGTGATCCTTGACCATGCGAGAGCGGCTAGGTGATCTTTGAGGGAGGTAATGTTCGAGAGAAATTACATGTGCCCTAGATAAATTGGCTTATTGGGTAGTTATTATTCGTCTCTGATTTCCTGAATTGTATGCATAGTGATCCATAGTCCTAGTTCTTTATTAATTGATTCTTACCTTCATATTTAGTTTTGTCACCTGCCTATTAGTGTAGTCACACACCCCTTTTCATCTGATTTAGTTAGTATAATATTAGAGTTCAGATACAATACTATAACTTTCTCCCTGTGGATTCGATCCTGACTTCCCTGACTACATGTTAGTGGACCTTAGGTTATTTTTGATAAGGTGATACGACTTTAGCCTGTCAAATTTTGGCGCCGTTGCCGGGGAGACGGTTTATTTTTATTTTGTCTGAATTATAGTATTACACTAACCTCTACTCTGAAGAACACCTGTTCTTTGGAGCATCTCACGTTTGTTTTAGTGTTTTTGGTGTATGAGCAGGAAATTGAAATCCTCAAATCTCATTCCATTTGATCCGGAGATTGAAAAGACTGCTCGTAGACTCAGAAAGCAAGCTAAGCAAGCGAAGTTAGTTGCAGGGACACCTTCCCAAAAGACAACTACTCCACCATCTTCACCTATTACTGCTATAATGGGTGACGAAACTAAACCAACCTTCAGAGATTATGCACAACCTTCGCCTGACAATGTACCCATTGGGGTCCGAATGCCTACCATTGCTGCTACAAACTTTGAAATCAAGTCTCATGTTCTGAATATGGTTCAGAATAATTACTTTGCTGGGTTACCATCTGAAGACCCAAATCAGCATCTGCAGCGGTTTTTACAAGGTTGTGCTACTCAGAAACAAGCTGGTGTTACTGCCGATGATATGAAACTCATCCTATTTGGGTTCTCTCTGCGCGACAAAGCTCTATTTTGGTATAATAAGCTGCCTTCCACCGTCACCACCTGGGCAAAACTATCCAAAATCTTCCTCATTAAGTGGTATCCTTACCAAAAGACTGCAGATATGCGTCATGCCATAGTAACTTTCACCCAAGACCCTGGAGAATCATTATATGAAGCTTGGGAGAGGTTCAAGGATCTGCTACGCCTTTGTCCTCATCATGGTTTAGACCAGTGGTATTTGTGTCAGATTTTCTACACTAGAGTTAATGCAGATACAAGGAGGGTAATTGATGGAGCCTCTGGTGGGTTTTTCATGGATATAGCCATTGATGAGGGGTATGAACTTTTGGAGAAACTCGCTTCTAATCAAGCATCCACCATTCGTTCCTCCATGAAGAAGGGAGGGAAACATGATGTCGAGGCCATTTCTTTATTGTCCGGGCAACTAGCTGCTCTCAACCAGAAGATTGATTCCTTGAAGCTAGGTAATGACTCCTCCCATATGAGTGTTAATGCGATGGCTAGTGCTTCTAATTATATTGCTCCCATTTGTGATGCTTGTGGGATACCTGGGCACAACTGTCAAGAGTGCCCTGCGCTCCTATCTTCTAATGTCGGGAGCAACTGTGAGGCGGTTAATGCGTTTCAGTCACAACCTAGGGCCCAGTTCAATCCATATTCTAACACTTACAACCCCGGGTACAGAAATCACCCCAACCTCTCATATCGGAGCAATAATGTGTTGAATCCTCAACCTCAACAACCATATGTCCCACAGAATCAGGTTCAACAATATCAACCTCAACAACAAGCTCCTCCTGGCTTTCAGAGAAATCAAGCTCCACAACCACCTGCTCCTCCTACTGATCCAGCCATGACAGAGTTGAAGAATATGATGTTTCAGATGCAGAAAGGTTTTAATGCCTTTCAAGCCGACACAAAGGCTCAGTTGGCTAGTTCTTCTGCTAGTAGGCCACCTGGATCATTACCTTCGCAGCCTATGCAACCAAGAGATACTGCCAATGCCATCACTCTTAGGAGTGGAGCGCATCAGAGATGCCTAAAGATGATCCGGTTAGCTCCGACAAGGATGAAGCTGTCACTGACAATTCCACAGCTCCTAAGGATGTCAGCAATGCAGAGAAGCAGACAGTAGCTGAAAAAGTTTCACCTCCCACTCCTGTGATCAAGGTACCGTTCCCCAATAGACTATTGAAGACTAAGCTTGATCATCAGCTCGATAAGTTTTTGGAGATAGTGAAACATCTGCAGGTAACTATTCCTTTTACTGAACTTATTACTCAAGTTCCTGCATATGCTAAATTTTTGAAAGAAATTCTGACTAGGAAAAGAGCCTTTAATGAAATTGACACTGTAGCTTTCACTGAAGAATGTAGTACTCTTTTGCAAAACCAATCCCCACCTAAATTGAAAGACCCGGGGAGTTTCTCTATCCCTTGTAACATTGGCACCATTTTTATCGATAAGGCTTTATGTGATTTGAGTGCTAGTGTTAGTGTCATGCCCCTTACTGTATGCAAAAAGCTTGACATGGGAGATTTAAAATGTACCAATATTACTCTTCAAATGGCTGACCGTTCTGTCAAATACCCCTTAGGTATCTTCGAGGACGTCCCTGTGAGAGTAGGTAAATTTTTTATTCCTGTGGATTTTGTTGTGCTTGACATGGAAGAGGATACTCAGATCCCAATCATTTTAGGGAGACCATTTCTTCATACTGCTGGAGCTGTCATAGATGTCAAGAATGGTAAATTAACTTTGACTGTGGGGGATGACAAGGTGACCTTTAGTTTAACCAATGCCTTGAAAAGTCCCATGCTAGAGGAAGCCTGTTATAGAATTGATGTCATTGATGTGCTAGTTAACGATGACATGCCTCAATCCTTTATGCGGGATCCTCTGAAGGCTTTGCTTTGTTTTGCATCTTCTACAGGTGATGGTAATCCCTTGAGTGCTGTCGCGGATGACTGGAAAGCGGTTCTAGCATGTGAAGAGCTTGACGGTATTACCACTCATGACAAGGAATGGTTAGTATATGATACTCAATCGGTAGAGGTAAAGAAACCTGAACTGAAACCCCTTCCCCCTTCTCTGCGCTATGCTTTTTTGGATGAATCTGAAAACTATCCTGTGATTGTTAGTGATTTATTGAATGATGGTCAAATGTCTCAACTTTTGTCTGTTTTGAAAAAACATAAACAAGCCATTGGATATAATATTGATGATTTGAAAGGCATAAGCCCTGACTTCTGCATGCATAGAATTCATTTAGAGGATGTTCATCGTCCTAGTATACAAGGCCAACGTCGTTTGAACCCCAATATGCTGGAAGTGGTTAAGAAAGAGGTCATGAAATTGCTTGATGCTGGAATCATCTACCTCATTGCTGATTCTAAGTGGGTGAGTCCAGTTCAAGTGGTTCCTAAAAAGGGAGGTACTACTATTGTAAAAAATGAAAAAAATGAATTAATTGCTATAAGAGTAGTAACTGGTTGGCGTATGTGCATTGACTATAGGAAATTAAATGTTGCCACCAAGAAGGATCACTTTCCCCTCCCCTTCATTGACCAAATGTTGGAAAGGCTAGCTTGTCATTCTTATTTCTGTTATCTAGATGGGTATTCCGGTTTCTTCCAAATCCCTATCCACCCAGATGACCAGGAGAAGACCACCTTTACCTGCCCTTATGGTACCTTTGCCTATCGAAGGATGCCATTTGGATTATGCAATGCCCCCGCCACCTTCCAACGTTGTATGATGGCCATTTTTTCTGAGTTCATTGAGTCCATTATGGAAGTGTTTATGGATGACTTTAGCGTGTATGGAATTGATTTTGATGCATGTTTCCTAAATCTGGCTAAAGTTTTGAAAAGGTGTGAAGATGTCAATCTTGTGCTAAACTGGGAGAGGTGCCACTTCATGGTTACTGAAGGAGTGGTACTTGGCCATATTATCTCTGAACGTGGCATCCAGGTGGATAAAGCAAAAATTCAAGTGATTGAGCAATTACCACCTCCTGCGAATGTAAAAGGGGTGCGAGGTTTCCTTGGTCATGCGGGGTTTTATCGCCGATTCATCAAGGATTTCTCTAAAATTGCTAAACCACTTACTCAGTTGCTCCTCAAGGATGCCCCGTTCCTGTTTACTGATAACTGTCTTATATCTTTCAACAGGATCAAGCAAGCTTTGATTACTGCTCCAATCATTCGATCTCCGGATTGGAACCTTCCCTTCGAGATTATGTGTGATGCCAGCGACTATGCTGTGGGAGCTGTGCTTGGTCAGAGGAAGGGCAACATTCTCCATGCGATATACTACGCTAGTAAGACACTAGATGAAGCTCAAGTTAACTATGCCACAACTGAGAAAGAGCTTCTAGCTGTGGTCTATGCACTGGACAAGTTCAGAACTTATTTGTTGGGGTCTAAGGTCATTGTTTATACTGACCATGCTGCATTGAAGTATCTCCTTGCCAAAAAGGAGGCCAAGCCTAAACTCATTCGGTGGATTTTGCTGCTCCAAGAATTCGATTTAGAGATCAGAGACAAAAAGGGAGCAGAAAATGTAGTGGCTGATCATCTGTCCAGATTGCAGTATGAAGACATGGAAGAAGGTCTACCTATTGATGATTCCTTTCCTGATGATAAGCTCCTGGCAGTCACTTCTATTACCCCGTGGTATGCCGACTTCGCCAACTTTTGTGTGAGTGGCCAGACTCCCCCAGAGCTGAGTTACCAGCAGAGGAAGAAATTCCTCCATGAGGCTAAAAAGTATTTATGGGACGACCCTCTACTGTACAAGCTTTGCGCTGACACCATCTATAGGCGATGTATTCCAGAATGGGAGGTGCATGACATTCTGAAGCACTCCCACTCCCTGCCATGTGGAGGCCATGCTGGGCCCTCCAAAACTGTTGCTAAGGTACTTCAATCTAGTTTTTACTGGCCTACTTTATTTCATGATGCTAGTACCTTTGTTAAGTCCTATGATGCATGCCAACGAACGGGAAATATTTCCCGAAGACATGAGATGCCTCAAACCCCCATTTTGGAAGTTGAATTATTTGATGTATGGGGTATTGATTTTATGAGCCCCTTTCCCTCTTCCTCTGGCAATAATTTCATACTTGTTGCTGTTGATTATGTGTCTAAGTGGGTAGAAGCCCTTGCATCACCAACTAACGACTCTAAAGTCGTTATGAAAATGTTTAAAAAGATTATCTTTCCAAGGTTTGGGGTACCAAGGGTTGTCATAAGTGATGGTGGATCTCATTTTCATAAACGCACTTTCGAGGCTCTGCTTAAGAAGTATGGTGTCTACCATAGGATTGGCCTAGCTTATCACCCTCAGACAAGTGGGCAGGTAGAAGTGTCTAATCGTGAGATAAAGACTATCTTGGAGAAAGTGGTAGCTAAATCTAGGAAGGATTGGAGTGACAAATTAGATGACACTTTGTGGGCTTACAGAACTGCTTTTAAGACCCCTATTGGCACTACCCCTTACAGGTTAGTTTATGGGAAAGCATGTCACTTACCTGTTGAGCTAGAGTACAAGGCTTTTTGGGCTGTTAAGGAGCTGAATTTTGATGCTAAGTTAGCTGGAGAAAAACGCCTTTTGCAGATTAATGAACTTGATGAACTCCGGTTGAATGCTTATGATAGTTCGCGTCTCTACAAAGAGCGCACTAAGAGATGGCACGATAAGAAAATTTTGAGTAGAGAGTTCTCAATTGGTGACAAAGTCTTATTGTACAACTCTAGATTAAAACTTTTTCCTGGTAAGTTGAAGTCTAGGTGGTCTGGTCCATTTTCTGTCACTAATGTTAACAAGTTTGGTTCTATTGAGGTGATGAATGCAACAGGTGAAAAATTCAAGGTTAATGGCCAACGCTTAAAGCTTTATCATACAGGAGCCCTTGCTGGATCTGTGGAGGAATTATACCTCCAACCCCCTTCCCCTTCTGTTTGAGGGATGCGGCATTATGGTCGTGCGGGACCCTCATAAACCAGCGCTAATCGGGAGGCAACCCGATTTTCCCTTTCCTTTTTCTTCTTTTTAGTATAGTTTTGTTTTTAGTTTTTCTAAGTTTGTAGTTTAGGTGAGAGAGTGAGAGGGTATTGATCATTATATTGAGGTTATATGTGTGCAGGATTTTTGGTTTCCGATGATAGCGATGCTCGTTTTTCATGGAAAATATTGCAAAATCCCGAAAAGTGCAAGTTCCGGCAGCCGCCCGATGATATCGGGCTCCTCCGCCCGATCGGGCCCGCGAAGACCCCATGACAGAAATCAAAAAAGAAACCGCCCGATGTACTCGGGCTACTTCGCCCGATCGGGCCCGCAACAGGGAGCTGGGCAAAAGCACAATAAACAGAACACCCGATCAAATCGGGCTATTACGCCCGATCGGGCAGTCCTCCGTCAGCGAAAAAAAAAACCATCGCCCGATGAGACCGGGCCATTGCGCCCGATCGGGCAGTGCACCGTCAGTTCCTGGCACAAAAACTCAGACGCCCGATCGGGCCCAAAACTAGGAATCTGACCAAAGAAAAAAAAATTCGCCCGATGAAATCGGGCTCTCCTGGCCCGATCGGGCTTCGTGCCGTAATTCTCATTAAACACAGGATTTCTCACTCACTTTCCCCATTCACTCCCAATCTCTTTCTCTCTCTTCTTCAAGCCCTAACCCCAACTCTCTCATCTTCTTCCCCAAATTCTCCATCCACCATTAACAACCTCCAATCCAAGCTACTTAGCTCTCCACAAAAATCAATCCTCTCATCTCCCCTATCAATTTCCCACTCCATCATCTTCATTTTTTTTTCTTTTTCTTTCACTCCATCTCTCTCATCCACCCTTTTCCACATTCAATCCCCCATTAAAGTGAGTGTGACATCTCTACATTTTTTTCAAGCATCATGTCTTCTAGGAGGTGTCGCGGATCCGGCACCGGACCAACACAACCACCACCACCACCACCACCACGGGACGAGACTTTTCCGGATGTCATCTTTTCGTCGCCGGAGCAACGTGAACGGTTTCAGCGCCTAAAAGGGCGCGAGGTGAGTCCTACCCATTTCCTTGATATTGAATTTTTAAATAAATTGGGTATTGCTTCTGAGTTCAAAGATTTCATGAAAATAATCGGCATGGAATCTTTCTTTTCCGTCCATGTTAATACCTATCCTGTACTGGTTTATGAATTTTATAGCAGTCTTAAGGTTACCAAACCCCGAACCGGACTCGTATCACATGTATCCTTTAGAGCTCGCTCAATCAGGATTTCCACCTCACTTTGCCGGAATTTGCACGGGTACTTCGAGTGCAAGGTGGTGGGGAGATTGGGCACCCCCCTAACTACCACCATCGTAGCACGTACTTTGCCATCACAGGTGATGGTAATGACTTCACCCTACAACACTGCAAGGGCAAATACATCCACCAACCCATCTTTAAAATGTGGGTTCGATTTTTGTCGCAGACACTATTTGGGAGGGTAGAAGGACAATTAATAAGGGGGGATGAACTGTACCTCATTGGCAGCTACATGCTTAAAGGGACGCCCGACCATTTTCACTATAACATCCCTCATCATGTTGCACTCCAGATGGAGCGTATTGCTACCACTTACCCCAAGAGGAGAGCGGACGGTACCTTGACCTCTCGGGCTATTATAAATGGGGGGTTAGTCACTCTTTTTGCTAGGAAAATTCCTGGTTTCGATGAGGCTTGCTACCAGCCAGCCCTAGGACCCACCCTCCTGGATTATGCTTTCTTCGATCGCCTCCATTGGTTAGAGAGGACTGGGGATAAATATCAATGGCGCATCAACGGGAGGCGCTCTATTGAGTTGCCTAGTCCCTAAGCCAAAATTCGACCAGGGCAGCCCCATTACCACCTTCCCATAGCTGGTTCCGACTTTCCCACCCCTATCCCCGAGATTCCCCAGCGCACATTTCACCGCCGCCCCCCTCATTCTGATGATATTGCTTCTACTTCTGATGCTCCCCCTCCCCCATATTCTGCTGCTCCCCCTCCTTCTTTTGATTTTCATGGAATGATGAGCATGCTCCAGCGGATGGAATCTGGTATCACTGCAACCTCTACCGCTATTCAGAACATCGGTCAGCAGGTTGATGCCAACTCAGTCCTTCTCCAGAGCCTCAGCCAGCGTGTTGATACATTAGCCAATGATCAACACCTAGCTCTGTATCCCCTGTACGATGATTACTGCAGACAGCATACAATTGCAGAAACAGATGCCCACCCATCCTGATACACTTGGAACCCGAATTACAGCCAGCCAGGGTCCAGTAGTAGGGGTGGCGGAGGTGAGGATGATGGAGGTGAGGATGATGGAGATGCGGATGATGATGGTGAGGACATTTCTATGGATGGCTGATGTCCATATCCCTTTCCTTTCCCTTGTTGCAATGAGGCCATTGCCAAGTTCAGCTTGGGGGAGGACTTCTTTAAGTATTAGTAGTGTTTTTCTTTTTGTTTTACTGCTTTTTAGGTTAGTTAAGTTAGTTTAATTGCTTTGAAAAAACAAAAAAATGAAAAATCACAAAAAAATAAAATATTGCTAAAAAAAAAAACACAAAAATACGAGTTGAATACGAATAGATTGATTGCTTCTCTGTGCCCCGAACTTTGCCTTGAAAAAAAAATGATTTAACTCATTATACTGGATAGTTGGGCATTTGTGATTGGGATGTTGTGATGTGATCTATGATTGCCTTGATCTTGAGTGAATTTTGATGATAAAGTGCCTATTTTAACTGCATGCTTGAATTGGTTAGATTGTGAGGATTCATTCTAGCCCTCGGATTTATCTCTATATCCGATCTATTCTTGTGTGTTAGTTCCTCGTAGCATTCTTATCTTGGTTTTGGCATTGTACTCGTTGAGTTCTGGTAACTTTAGGCATGTGCTATGATAGAGGCGTTCATTTGTTTAATTTTAAGCCTCAGAGTTGTTTAATGAATTTTTCCCCCTAGCCCCGCTGAGCCTAATGACTTCTTTTTGGATCTATATTAAACTACACTACACACCTTGAGCCTTTGCAATGACTATTGTCCCAAGCCTAGCTTGGGGGAGCATTTGTTAAGTTTATATCATATTGTGTGGTTGATTCCGTAGGGCGGTTGGAAAATAATGATACGGTTGTACAAAGAAAAGAAAGAAAGAAAAATAAAGAAAAGAAAGAAAGAAAAAAAAATTGATAGTGAAAAATCGGAAAAATTTCTATGATCTTCATTCGTTAACTATCAAAAGTGTTGGAAATTATGTTGAAAATGACAATTGTTGATTGGTTCGTGAAATTTCAAAAGTTGGTTATTATCTTGGTTAAGTTGTTGTTGCCATGGGAGTTGTTTCGACCACACTTAGTCCTACTAGTGTTTTTTGCTCCCCTTTCTTGGCTTTTCCACCACATTTCCTAAATAATTTTCGTACCTTTACCCGAGCCTCATTACAACCCTGAAAAAGACCTTTTGAGCACGTGTTTGATTGTTTATTGGAATAATACTGAGTCAATATGCCAAAGTCGAAGATTAAGTTTGTTATTTGAGTCGACCTAATTAGGATGAGCGATATTACACCTTTCTAAACACATGAGAGTGTGAGTGGGAAGGGCTATTATGGTTGGGTTGGTGAGAGATCGGGCACATATTTTGTCTGCCACAAAATTGAGAAGAGTGACACCTCGATGAGCACCTTTTCAAGATTTGCATGATATGTAGGGCAACTGCGTTTGATGGTTTACTTAAGTGATTGGTAGTCAGGTGATCTGAGCAACTGAACTTGAATTTTGCTTGCTTGAACGATTTTGAGTTGGAAATAATTGAGTTTAAACTTTCCCATCTGAGGGGTGAAGCAATCCTATTCTTATTCATGTTGTGCTTTGCTTGAGGACAAGCAAAGGTTTAGCTTGGGGGAGTTTGATGTTATGGTTTTATATAGTGTTTTTCCCCCTGTATTTGAGCTAAAATGTGTATCAATGGTGCTCTTAGGAGCCATTTTATGCTAACTCTCTCCATCTAGTTGTGGTTTTCTGTTTTGTGTCTGATTGCAGGTTTTAGGGAGTTATCTCCCTATTTTCCGCTATTATCCAACCATTACAATCGAATGGAGAAGTTCGAAGGCATTTATGATGAGTTCCGGGGTCCCGAGAATACTTTCCGAGGCCTTGGATAAAAGAAGAAGTGAAGCCTTGGCATCTGAAGCCAAGGAAGGAAGCATCGGGCTCATCAAGCCCGATCGGGCGGTCATCGTCATCAGAAGCAAGAGATAGGAGTCGTTGCGGGCCCGATCGGGCGACGTTGCCCGATCGTTGGTTCGGTGAGCAGCCCGATCGGGCGGTTCGGCCCGATCTCATCGGGCGTCCTTGGCTATGTTCTGTGCTGGCTGTGAAGCGTTGGTGTGCGGCCCGACTTCATTGGGCGGGTCGGCCCGATGTCATCGGGCGAGGTCCTGCTTTGAAGCCCAGCTGCTGCGTTTGAGCCCGATCTCATCGGGCTTGGTTGGCCCGATCGGGCGACGGCCTCCGCGCGCTCATTTAATGATTTCGGGCCAGTTAGTATAAATAGGGAATTGAGAATTTTTATTAGGGATCTTTTGTTTTATCTTTGTTTTATCTTTGTTTTAGATTATTTCTCATATTTTCTCTCAAGAACCCTAGTTTCTACTACTCTTCATTGTGATTCAAGATTGAACCTTTAGATTATTCACAAGTTTAATATAGTTCATTAATTTGGTAATCTTCTTCTTTATTCTCTTCATATTTATTTGCTTTCTCTATTATTGATTAGATTAGTTTCTTAGTTATTTGTAATAGTTCAAAGCATGGATTTTTATATGAAATTTGTTATTGTTTTCTTAAGCATGAGTGAGTAGTTTTATTTCTAGGATTGTGGGGATCTATGTATGCAATGAGGGATTGATAGATTAGTATAATTACCCTTTATTTCAATTGTTTCCTGTGATTGAATCGTTCATGCTAGATTTATGAATTAGGCCTGATTTATATTTCTATTATCGCAATATTGAATCTACTTCGAGAGGAGAGATTTCGTATAGGCTTTCAATCATTAGGCATAGTGATCCTTGACCATGCGAGAGCGGTTAGGTGATCTTTGAGGGAGGTAATGTTCGAGAGAAATTACATGTGCCCTAGATAAATTGGCTTATTGGGTAGTTATTATTCGTCTCTGATTTCCTGAATTGTATGCATAGTGATCCATAGTCCTAGTTCTTTATTAATTGATTCTTACCTTCATATTTAGTTTTGTCACCTGCCTATTAGTGTAGTCACACACCCCTTTTCAACTGATTTAGTTAGTATAATATTAGAGTTCAGATACAATACTATAACTTTCTCCCTGTGGATTCGATCCTGACTTCCCTGACTACTTGTTAGTGGACCTTAGGTTATTTTTGAGAAGGTGATACGACTTTAGCCTGTCACCTAACCAACAAACTACCCCATAAAAACAAAAAAGAGAACTTTAGAGAAATTACCAACTAATAACATGATACTAAGCATTAATCTAACGTTAAACTAAACAAAATAAACCACAAATAACTAAACTAAGGAATTAACAACTAATCTAATGGAAACGATTAAAATAATGGAATAAAAGAGGAGATAGCTATAGTAAGAAATGCTCATTGCTTAGTAATAGAAAGTTCCAACACAAGTTGTCACCCTTAAATCTTACAATCTTCAACTTCTCTTTGAGTTTTCTTCCTTTTACTCTCTAACCTAAACTATGGAAGTTAATCCTCCTTAATACTCTAAAACTATTCTAAAAATAAGAATGGTGAATAATGTAAAAACTATATGTAAAATGTTCGTGGAAGCTTGCCTATATATAGGGGAAATGAGGCTTAAAACAACGCGTAGATAAGAAACAGGTCATGCGCATGCGTCCAGCGCATGGTCCCTGGGTCCAGTGAGAGCTTCAACGCATTCCTTCGTTTTATAATTTGCCTATGTGTTGCGTCAGCTGGTGCGCTTGTTGTGACGCAGATTTGTGCGGTTTTTGTTCATTTTGAAGATTCCTTTTTACCTTTGATGAAATTTTATCTTTTGAAGGCCGAAATCAGCTAACTTTAGAAATAAAATATGATTTTTTATACTCCCTCCGTTCCAGAATACTCTTTACACTTTTCTTTTTCATCTGTCCCAGAATACTCTTTACACTTTTATTTTTGGATATGACCCACTATTATTTTAATCCTTCTACCTTTTAAGCAATGGCACACACTCTCTCTCCTCCAAATAAAATAATACCACTCCTACTACCCACCAACTCTACACGTGGCCCACACTCTTTCTCATTAAAATAAAATAATACTACTTTTACTAACTACTAACTCCTATCACATCTACTTTTCAATAAAATAACAATTGATAACCAAACAACAACTTATCATCTAAAACTACGTGCATTGATAAGTGTCATGAGTATTCTGGGACGGAAGGAGTAATATCTTTGAAATTTAGGAAAATATTTATTAATTATCAAGAACAATCAATATTTATTGAAAATACAATTAATTATCTGGTTTAAAAGGTTTGATTTGTAACCTAAACATATATAGGTGGTAAAAGGCTTTGACGTGGCTAGGTTCATACTCGAGTCTATGTTGGGATCTAGAAAGAGTATACTTGTGAATTCTAAAAAGTCAAATCACGAGACCATGATTAATTTATTTTATTGAAGCAATCAGACCTTGAGATGAGGCTTCCTACGTATAATTGCGGAAGCAGAACATTACTAGTTATGGATCTAAATTTTTTTCTGTACCCTCATGTTTGCCTATGTCACCCTTTCGGGTTTTCAACCTAGTGGACTTGGACATACTTTAATGAAAGCGTTAGGATTAATATGAAGGGTTGAGAAATATTTGAAATTTAGATGAAGGTGTAATTGGGTTATGTAGGTTTTAAGGGTTTGAAGGACTGAAGGATTTTGCAATGAAGGATAAAACTTATCTGCAAGCGTCCTATCTTGACTTTTTTTTGCCTTTGACATTTTCTCTTTTTTGTAATACTTTTTGCTTTGTGCGTTTTCTTTTGCTTTAGTTTTTTTTGCACTTTGAATTTTTTTTCTTTCTTTTATATTTGCATGACATTGATTTCTATATTTTATTGAGGCTTCCACACAAGTTTTTTTTTTTTTTTTTTTTGTGGAGCTTTAAACTGAAGGGTTATTTGCTATGAGGATTAAAGAAGATGACAACTTAAGGGATTTTATTTTGGTTGTATGAAGATGGTCTATGGAGAGAAATAACACTTATTCTGAAGCATGTCCATTTTATTTTAGGATTTTCTTTTTCTATTATTATTATTTCGATTTTTTTTTTTATTAATCAAGGTCATTTAATTGATTTCAATTTCATCATTGAAATAAAAGAATAAAAAATGGTGCAAGGCTAATAATAAAATATAATGATATTATAAATGAAAAGGCTGTTATATATGAAGTCCTATAATGACATAGACTTGATGGGAAAGGACATAAATTGCTTAGAGTAAGGACTCTCTAACTTAACCTAGAAAATCGAAAATAAAATACTTAACCCGTTTGAATTGGGGACACACTTCCTAAGGGGTTGTTGGTAATCCTAATTTTGTTGTAGGAAGTATTAGAAGTCTATCGTCATCGACCATGTTTTGCAGCGCATTGATGGTATTTACGATAGAAGTTTAGGTTTCACCTATTGGAATTTTTTTTCTTTCGGTGCAAGGTGTAGGGTAGGCCCTATAGAAGCGATCGCGCTTCTATTATGAAGGTGGTCAAAAGTAATCTCATGATTCAATGTTAAGTCGATACGGTAATAAACTTTTGATGAGCTTTAGAATAGGCTCACCTTTATGTTTATCCATTAGGCGTTCCTATGTTGTAATCTGTCCACCGGCCCTGAGCAGAATTGAATGGACCTCACTTCCAAGTTTTTTCGAAATGACTTTCAAAATAAGAAATTGAAATGAGAAATGGAAATGGAAACGAGAAATGAAGCAGAAATGGGTTTTGGACTAGTATGGGCCTGACCATGATGTAGACATGGACCTAACTATATGCATATGCAGACGTGGACAAGACTATGCAAGCAAACTGAACTTATTGACTAGGCTTTGGGGAAGACCAGATTTTGAACTTACAGGTAAAGCAGACTAACTAGACTCAAAAATTGCTTATGTGGACTTATGAAATACTAGACTTTGAACTTACGGGAGAGTAAACAGGCTACACAAAAGGGGAGATTAGGGCAATAAGCAGACTACAAAGACTAGACTTTGAATTCACATTTAGAGTAAGTAAGCTTGGCAATAAGGAAGACTAGATTTTGAACTTAGATTTAGATAAGTATGCTAGACTTAAGGCCGAATAGACATTGAATTTACAAGTAGAGTAAGCAGGTTAGGCAAATAGGGCAGACAAGACTATAAACTTACATTTAGATTAAGCAGGCTAGACTTAAGCGTGACTAGACTTTGGACTCACGGGAGAGTAAGTAGGGTATATATTAAGGAAGGTGAGACTTTGAACTTATATTTAGAATAAGTAGGCTAGACTTAAGGGTCACTAGACTTGTAAGCAGACTAAACACGAGATTATACTTTGAACTTACATTTATAATAAGCAGGCTAGACTAGAAGATTGGCCCAATACGTACTACAGGAGGAGTAGCTTTGCTAAACTTGAGAATTTGGGCATTATAGACTTATGGTCGACTAGCTTTGCCAGGTTCAAAGGTCGAGAGATTTTAGAGTTCGGACATCGTCCTATATGAGTTTGGGATTGGAATTTATTATTAGGGCTTACATAGATATGTAAACTAGACCTAGGATTTGAATTCGGTCTACATGGGTTTAGGTTTAGGATTAGACTTAATTATTAGGGCTTAAATGGAGTTGTAAACTAGACCTAGAGTATGAATTGGGCCGTTGTGGACTTAAGCTTTAGATTGGACTTGACTTGTAATATTTCGTCCATATAAATAATAGAAAAGATAAATGAAGATCCATATATAATAAAAGTAGAGGACATCAGAGATATTGTTGAGAAGGAAATGCCACTCTAAAGGTTCAACTAATCATTATTATAAAGTATAGGATTATTCAAGTATAATAATACAAACTTTGGGCCCTTCGCTCACGATAATATAAAATTTCAATTATTATTTAATATACCAAACTTTTTAAAAAAAAATTCCCATGTGGATCTTTACCCGTTGTTAACTTATTGTAGGAGGTGAACTAGCTAACGTGGCATTGACAAGGGCACGGATCGCTATTTCGTTGGTTGTTTTCTTAATATTATTTAAATAAAAGACATCTTTTTCTCTTTCTTCTTCCCCTCCATTCAACTTGCTTTTCTCCCTCCTCCACCACCCTTTCCCACCGGAAAACCCCCTCCCTCACCACTACTCACTGAAAACCACACCCCCTTTCCCTCTTATCCACCAGAAACCTACTCTTTGTTGTTCAACTGGAAATTCAATGGTTGTGGGCATCTGATTTGGTAATTTTTCGTTGGTTATATATATATTGCCATTACACAATGACAAAGAGGATTCAAACAAGTGTATTGTGAGTAAATCAATTTACTTAGATAGTTTTGACGGATTTATGTTGTACATTTAAGAGTTTTTGGGTTTTCATTTTCTTCTTATGGCCAAAGTTTTCACAAACAGTAACACCTTGTTTGGTTCACTTTTAGTAAAGGAAGAGAATAGAAAGGAAGGCATGGGAAGAGAAAGGAAAAGAATGGAATAGAAAGGAAAAAACCTTAACTTGTCATGTTTGGTTTAAATTTTCTCTTTCCTCCCAAATTCCCCCACTTTGAGGAGGAAAGGAAAGTGAAATTTTTTGAACGAGTCTTTTGTTCTAATTCCTTCCATTTCCTTTCATTGTAAATTTTTTTTTGAACCAAACAATGGAAGCTAACAAATTTCTTAACAAATTTCCTTGCTATTTCTTTATATTCCTTCCAAATCCTTTCTACCAAACAACCAATAAGATACGTAAACAACCAATAAGATACGTGACTGAAATGTCAGAGGTGAAGAAATGAAAAGATGGTCAAAATTTGGGGATAGGGGTGGTCACGTATGGGAGCGTTGTGTCTAACACTTCACACGTGGCTGACCGTGCTGGTGATGGGTGTATGTAGGTTTTTGTGGACGCATGTGTTGATGCTTTACGATGGCTAGGCGACGACGTTTTGACGTTGGATAACTTCAAAGGGTACTACGACCCGAGTTTGAAGAGGTTGCATCATAAGCTTCTGGGTTCCCAGTGGTGGCGTGGGGTGGGGGTTAGGCTAGAAGGGTTAGGGAGCGTAGGAGAGAGGTCGGGGAGTGGTCTCGATAGTGGCGGTGGGTTGGGGGAAGGGTGGGGTTGGGGTGGTTCAGGGGTGGTGTGTGGGTTTGGAGGAAGAAAGAATAAAATAAATTGATTTTGAATTTAAAATTATTTTTTTTTACTTGGTTTACAGGTTACAAGTCAATTTGACATACTCTTGGAATTTTAGTATAAAGTTCGAAATATTAAATAACAATCGAAAGTTATTATAACTGTGGGAGAAGCATCCAATGTTTGTATTATTCTAGTTAAATAATCCTGAAGTATATGTCAAATATAAAGTAACTTTTAACATCCTCTAAACAAACTAAGCATCCATAAGAAAGAAATATAAAAAAATCCGAAATGTTAGCAAAGTATCATAATCTCGCATGGCAAAACAACCACCAAAAACCAAACCAGCTACTTAACACTTATGAGCAGTGGCGGATCCAGGAATTTATGAATGGTGGGTCACTACCGAATAGGTTGCACATAGACTCAACTAATGATTATTATAAAGTATAGGATTATTCAAGTATAATAATACAAACTTTGGGCCCTTCGCTCACGATAATATAAAATTTCAATTATTATTTAATATACCAAACTTTTTAAAAAAAATTCCCACGTGGATCTTTACCCGTTGTTAACTTATTGTAGGAGGTGAACTAGCTAACGTGGCACTGACCAGGGCACGGATCGCTATGTCGTTGGTTGTTTTCTTAATTTTATTTAAATAAAAGACATATTATTCTCTTTCTTCTTCCCCTCCATTCAACTTGCTTTTTCTCCCTCCTCCACCACCCTTTCCCACCGAAAAACCCCCGCCCTCACCACTACTCACTGAAAACCACACCCCCTTTCCCTCTTATCCACTAGAAACCTACTCTTTGTTGTTCAACTGGAAATTCAATGGTTGCGGGCATCTGATTTGGTAATTTTTCGTTGGTTATATATATATTGCCATTACACAATGACAAAGAGGATTCAAACAAGTGTATTGTGGGTAAATCAATTTACTTAGATAGTTCTGACGGATTTATGTTGTACATTTAAGAGTTTTTGGGTTTTCTTTTTCTTCTTATGATCCAAAGTTTTCACAAACAGTAACACCTTGTTTGGTTCATTTTTAGTAGAGGAAGAGAAGAGAAAGGATGGGATGGGAAGAGAAAGGAAAAGAATGGAACAGAAAAGAAAAAACCTTAACTTGTCATGTTTGGTTTAAATTTTCTCTTTCCTCCCAAATTCCCCCACTTTGAGGAGGAAAGGAAAGTGAAATTTTGTTAAAGAGTCTTTTGTTCTAATTCCTTCCATTTCCTTTCATTGTAAATTTTTTTTTGAACCAAACATTGAAAACTAACAAATTTCTTAACAAATTTCCTTGCTATTTCTTTATATTCCTTCCAAATCCTTTCTACCAAACAACCAATAAGATACGTGACTGTAATGTCAGAGGTGAAGAATTGAAAAGATGGTCAAAATTTGGGGATAGGGGTGGTAACGTATAAGAGCGTTGTGTCTAACACTTCACGTGGCTGACCGTGCTGGTGATGGGGGTATGTAGGTTTTTGTGGACGCATGTGTTGATGCTTTACGATGGCTAGGCGACGACGTTTTGACGTTGGATAACTTCAAAGGTACTACGACCCGAGTTTGAAGAGGTTGCATCATAAGCTTCTGGGTTCCCAGTGGTGGCGTGGGGTGGGGGTTAGGCTAGAAGGGTTAGGGAGGGTAGGAGAGAGGTCGGGGAGTGGTCTCGATAGTGGCGGTGGGTTGGGGAAAGGGTAGGGTTGGGGTGGTTCAGGGGTGGTGTGTGGGTTTGGAGGAAGAAAGAATAAAATAAATTGATTTTGAATTTAAAAATTTTTTTTTTACCTGGTTTACAGGTTACAAGTCAGTTTGACATACTCTTGGAATTTTAGTATAAAGTTTGAAATATTAAATAACAATCGAAAGTTATTATAATTGTGGGAGAAGCGTCCAATGTTTGTATTATTCTAGTTAAATAATCCTGAAGTATATGTCAAATATAAAGTAACTTTTAACATCCTCAAAATAAACTAAGCATCTATAAGAAAGAAATATAAAAAAATCCAAAATGTTAGCAAAGTATCATAATCTCGCATGGCAAAACAACCACCAACAACCAAACCAGCTACTTAACACTTATGAGCAGTGGCGGATCCAGGAATTTATCAATGGTGGGTCACTACCGAATAGGTTGCACAAAGACTCAACTAATCATTATTTTAATGTATAGGATTATTCAAGTATAATAATACAAACTTTGGGCCCTTCGCTCACGATAATATAATATTTCAATTATTATTTAATATACCAAACTTTTTAAAAAAAATTCCCATGTGGATCTTTACCCGTTGTTAACTTATTGTAGGAGGTGAACTAGCTAACGTGGCACTGTCCAGGGCACGGATCGCTATGTCGTTGGTTGTTTTCTTAATTTTATTTAAATAAAAGACATCTTTTTCTCTTTCTTCTTCCCCTCCATTCAACTTGCTTTTTCTCCCACCTCCACCACCCTTTCCCACCGGAAAACCCCTTCCCTCACCACTACTCACTGAAAACCACACCCCCCTTTCCCTCTTATCCACCAGAAACCTACTCTTTGTTGTTCAACTGGAAATTCAATGGTTGTGGGCATCTGATTTGGTAATTTTTCGTTGGTTATATATATATATATTGCCATTACACAATGACAAAAAGGATTTAAACAAGTGTATTGTGGGTAAATCAATTTACTTAGATAGTTCTGACGGATTTATGTTGTACATTTAAGAGTTTTTGGGTTTTCTTTTTCTTCTTATGGCCAAAGTTTTTACAAACACTAACACCTTGTTTGGTTCATTTTTAGTAAAGGAAGAGAAGAGAAAGGATGGGATGGGAAGAGAAAGGAAAGGAATGGAATAGAAAGGAAAAAACCTTAACTTGTCATGTTTGGATTAAATTTTCTCTTTCCTCCGAAATTCCCCCACTTTGAGGAGGAAAGGAAAGTGAAATTTTATTAAAGAGTCTTTTGTTCTAATTCCTTCCATTTCCTTTCATTGTAAATTTTTTTTTGAACCAAACATTTGAAACTAACAAATTTCTTAACAAATTTCCTTGCTATTTCTTTATTTTCCTTCCAAATCCTTTCTACCAAACAACCAATAAGATACGTGACTGAAATGTCAGAGGTGAAGAAATGATAAGATGGTCAAAATTTGGGGATAGGGGTGGTCACGTATGGGAGCGTTGTGTCTAACACTTCACACGTGGCTGACCGTGCTGGTGATGGGTGTATGTAGGTTTTTGTGGACGCATGTGTTGATGCTTTACGATGGCTAGGCGACGACGTTTTGACGTTGGATAACTTCAAAGGGTACTACGACCCGAGTTTGAAGAGGTTGCATCATAAGCTTCTGGGTTCCCAGTGGTAGTGTGGGGTGGTGGTTAGGCTAGAAGTGTTGGGGAGGGTAGGAGAGAGGTCGGGGAGTGGTCTCGATAGTGGCGGTGGGTTGGGGGAAGGGTGGCGTTGGGGTGGTTCAGGGGTGGTGTGTGGGTTTGGAGGAAGAAAGAATAAAATAAATTGATTTTGAATTAAATTTGTTTTTTTTTTACCTGGTTTACAAGTTACAAGTCAGTTTGACATACTCTTGGAATTTTTGTATAAAGTTCGAAATATTAAATAACAATCGAAAGTTATTATAATTGTGGGAGAAGCGTCCAATGTTTGTATTATTCTAGTTAAATAATCCTGAAGTATATGTCAAATATAAAGTAACTTTTAACATCCTCAAAACAAACTAAGCATCCATAAGAAAGAAATATAAAAAAAATCTGAAATGTTAGCAAAGTATCATAATCTCGCATGGCAAAACAACCCCCAAAAACCAAACCAGCTACTTAACACCTATCAGCAGTGGCGGATCCAGGAATTTATGAATGGTGGGTCACTACCGACTAGGTTGCACAAAGACGGATACTGGTACATGTTCGGATAAAGGAAACATATCAATCAAATTCACTTATACTATTTAATTTTAATCTCATATCAATGCATTATGCATATATACTAAATAAGTTCACGTTAGAGGGAAATCCTATCCATCTCCAACTAATTCCACCAGCACATAAAACACATAAAACCAAAGGCTCATTCATGGCCTCTCTGAAAACTTCACATGATAGGTCTAATTCTGAAAATCCTAAAACAAGGGTTTTAGTGCATTACCTGAACAAAAATCAATCAAACCTTCAAAGCTAATATAATGCTCATAGAGTCATAGTCATCATTCACCAATTAGCCACTGTAACAAATTATATTAAATTAACAACAATAAATATAACAATAATAAATTAACAGTAATAAGTCAATAATATAACAACAATAAATTAACAACAACAATATAAGTTATACCAACAATAAATTTAGGCATTTAGCCACTATAAATCTATAAGGTAATGAAGTTTGGAACTCTACGTGTTTTAGATACATTGCTTATATTGAATTCTAGGTGCTAATTGATATTTAATTTCTTAATCTTTGTACAAATTAATAACCAGGTAATCAAGTCATTTGTTGAATGTTGTCAAGATTATAATACCAATTTCCATTACCAGCATTGCAAGGCAGCAACTATGTAGCAATTAACAACTATTAACACACAAATTAAGCAATTATCTAAGCATGAAGCAAGTAGGCGTTTAACGAGAAACCTCCAAGCTCAAATTAAGCATAAAAAACAGCAATTAACACACAAATTCAATGGCAAACTTAACTAAATCTCTAAAAAAAAAAAAAAACAAAACCAATAAAACTTTCAAACAACCAAAAGGAACAAAAAAACTGAGCTGACGTTTAGCACCGAGGCGGGCAGGTGGCAATCAATAAATTAAGCTCCAAACGATCCCATCGGAAGTCGACAGAGCTCCAATTTCCAAACACCAAGGTTGCGAGGCACCGTGTCACTGTGAGTCATGATCGAGTTCGAGACTCCAAGTAGAGACGTTAGAGGATGAGACTTGAGAGAAGAAGAGTGAAGAGAAGAGTAGGGAACGACGCGTTGAAAACCTAAAAATTTTGAAATTTTTTTTCCTAAGGAATGGTAGTTCATGTGACCCACCATGACTATGGGTAGATCCGCCAATACCTATGAGGCTACAAGACTTCCTATAACCCTCATAAATGTCACCTACCAAAACTAGTACAATAAACATGGACAATCTCCCAAAACGCACTTCCCGTGCCCAAATCGTTATTAATCTAGCCTTCGGTGCCATCTGCCAATAGTCCACAATCAGTGGGGAGTAACTAACATCTCTCTCAGCCCAATTAAAATTCACATTAGAATTATACAAGTCATAGAAAACCATGAGAATGCTCCTTACATGAGAAATGAGAATGAATCTCAAGCACACGATTGGATTAGAGTTACAACACTTGTTCATTAGAGTTATACCCCCAAAAAAATTTCGAGCCCAAAAAAAAAAAATTTTTTTTTTTTTAAAATATTTTTTCTAATTTTTGTTTTATTGGAGTTACATCACTTTTTCATTAGAGTTACATCACTTGTTCATTAGAGTTATAGCGTGTAAAATCCAGTCTCATCTCTCATGTAAGTATGAATTCTAATATGAACTAACTTCCATATATATATATACGCCATCTACCATCATAATTCTTCAAATTCACAAGGGTGCCCCTAAGGCCTTATACAGTTATACCTGTGTCTGCAAAGAATCTCGAATGGCATCCCAAGAGTCTCAATTCAATCATTGTTCTCATAATATAATCAAAATTAATAATAATATATGATGGTGCTCATAAATCCTTCAAAAGTTACATAATTTAAATAATGAAATCTCCAAGATCAAGACAACGAAAACATCAACATAATATCCAAATCATCGCAATTCTCCTTGTTGTATGAGTTTGGGTACAAGGTGAATTACAACATAATTCATAAGACCCCCGGTACATGACTGTTGGCAAAGTGCTACTAAAGGCAGTATTATTCTCCCTCGAGTACTATGACATCAACAACTTATTAAAACTAACAAGTCAAAGCTTCAACTTAAAAAGTTATAGCATAACATCAACAATACAATATTTCCATATCCTCAAATAACCACAACTCATAAGATTTATTTCCAACAATACAAACACAACAACTCTCATAAACGATACTAGCATAACAGGGTGAGAGGGAAGAAGGGAGGATGAGAGGAAAGGAAATATCAGGTAGGGTTTTGTGTTTGGGGTGAAATAGGGTGAAAGATTTGGCTGGGTGATTTATAAGATTGGGCTTGGAATTATGGGCTATGACTGGACTTACACACCAGTTAGAGCTCAAATATGGGTCGAGGAAAGACTATGCGCGCTGGGCCGAACAAATATTTTGGCTCCCCAAAACTTTACTGATCCGGTTATTGGAACTGGATCAGTTAATAGAAAACCGGATCAGTTTTCTGTTAACTGGTCCATTTCACTAAAGAACCGCAACAGTAAATTTGGAGCATTTTGCCTGCCAAAAAACAGGACAATCTACGGATCCGGTTTTATTAAAACCGAATATGTTGCGTTGTGACATATAAAGTTTTTTCCACTAGTGATGGTTGTATAATTTTGGAGAAATCTTTATCGAAGCACCTATAGTTACTACATAGGCTTAGGAAACTGTTAACCTCAGAAACATTCTTCGGACTCTCTCATTCAACTACTGCCTTGATCTTGGACGGATCAACTTTAACCACTTCCTTACTGATCACACGGCCCGTAAATGCAACTCTTTTCAATCGAAACTCGCACTTGGACAGCTTGGCGAACCATTTTTGCGTCCTCAAAACATCCAGAACTAATCTCAAGTGCTTCTCATGCTTAAGCTCATCCTGAGAGTACCCTAAAATGTCGTCGATGAAAACAACAACAAAGGTATCCAAGTACTCGTGGAAGGAACGATTCATCTGATCCATTAACACCACAGAAGCATTCGTGAGACCAAAAGGCATTACCTCGAACTAATAGTGCCCATACCTCATCCGCAAAGCACTCTTGGGAATATCTTCCTTCTTCACTGTAAAATACTGCAACACCTTTTAATTAATCAAACATATCGTCAATTCAATGCAATAAGTTACTTATTCTTGATCGTTGCCTTATTCAGGTCCCGCTCATAGATACACGAGTGCATATTCCCATCCTTCTTCTTGACAAATAGAACAAGAGCACCACAAGGCGAGACACTAGGCCTTATGAAACTCTTGTCGATCAACTCTTGCAACTAATTCTTGAACTCTTACAACTAAGGAGGCACCATTCTATACGAAGCCTTAGATATCGGAGCTGTACGCAGAACTAGATCAATACCAAATTGATCATCCATTTCTGGAGGAATACCTGACAGCTCCTCGAGAAATACATTTGGATACTCACAAAGGATGAAAATGTTCTCAAGTTGCTCCTCAAGAGACAAATCTTTTACCATGCATGGACATACCTCGTCCCCCTTTTGACGCATTCTCCTTATTTTCATAGCAGATGCAATCTTCATGCCCTTTTTCATCACAATACTATAATAAGAAATCTAATTACCCTTCGAACCTCATAGAGAAAATCTCTGATCGAGGCAATGAATGTTAACTTGATACTTAGATAACCAATCCACACCCAAACATAACATCAAACTCGGTCAAATTAAACTCCTTAAGGTCGGCCAGAAGATCGGACCCTAGAATAGCCACAGGAACATTATTGTATTTCGAGCAACATGGATAATTCTCCCCATATGAAAGGAAAATAAGACTCCTCACAAGTGAACTAGTAGTGAGACCAACATTTCTAATGAAAGAGCTAGCTATGAAAGAGACGGTGACACTTGTATCAAATAAAACATAAGCAACATTATTAACAAGGAAAATGCCAGTGATCACCTCGAGATGAACATATGCCTTAGCTTGAGTCATCACATAAATCTGGTTCTAGGGCGGAACAGATGTACCATTTGGCTTTACAGGACCAGCAGAAGAAGATGTTTCACTTAGGTTCTTTGGACACTAGAAAGACTTGTGCCCCAACTGCAATAGAAACAAGTGACCACAATACCATCACAATTTATGCCCGAATGAACAAATTTCTCACACCTTCGACACTTAGTCGGATCATAACTCCTCCTGAACCCTGAACCATAATCATACTGATAGCCACCTCGCTGCTAGAATCGAACTTCGGCTTCATACCCAGATCTGAACATAGTTGTATCAGGTTTCTTCGCAGCAACAACCCACTTGACAGACTCTTCCTCCTTTATAAAGGCATGAATACTTAGGGTAATCTCGTAGGCTCCCTGGAAAGTAGAAGCACCAGAACTTAGAACATTGGTCCTCATCCTTAGATCCATTTTCTTGATGCACCTTTTTACCCATTCAGCTTCTGTAGCCACAAGAGTGGTAGCAAACGTGGATAGCTTAGAAAATCTATCGGTATACTCATGACCACTCAAAGTAATCTAGGACAGAGATAGGAACTCCTCTTGTTTCAGCCAACAAAGCTCGTCGGGGTAAAACATCTCTTTTAACTTCGCTGCGAACTCAACCCAACTAAATCCTAAAGTAGCCACACAACTAGTAGAAATAGTACTCCATCAGTTATCTTCTTCTAATTTCAGATAGTAGGCACCAAAGGGCACCATCTCAGCGGTAGGACAACCAATAACTGCAAACAGTTTCTCCATATCTGTGAGCCAACTCCCAAGAACCACTGGATCGACTGCCCCATCATAGATCGACGACATATGACGATCAAGTCTATCAAATACGGACTGCCCTATAGCCAGAGAAGGAGAACAGCTTGCCAAAGCTATGATTGCGTTTTCCAAGGTTTGGGTTCCTAAATCTAATATTTTATTGTTTCTTACAGCTGAAGTGAGAGGTAGTACCTTTTGGTATTTGGACAGTGGTTGGCATATGTAAAGTTGGTAAGTCACTTCCTTAAGCTATTCATGATGTCTATTATGTTGATGGCTTGCAACATAATCTTTTGATCATTTCTCAAGTATGCGATAAAGGTAATCGATTTGAGTTTCAAGTTGATGTTTGTCACATAGTTAATTCACAAACAGCTAAACTTGTCCGTGAGGGAACCAGGAAAGATGATATCTACATCACTGTACTCGATGGAATTCCAGAGAACAAGTCCATCTATTTCAGACCTGTTTTCGAGTCAAATCAATGGCTTTGTCATAAGAGGTTTGGACATGCTAGCTTGACACTTTTGAATAAACTCGTGTATCAGGACATAGTGATTGGACTTCCAAACATAAAGTATGAGATTGATAAAGTTTGTTCATAATGTGCCAAGGGGAAACATGTAAAATACTCTTTCAAACCAAAAAGTTTCATGCGTACTAGCAGACCTTTCGAACTTGTATATATTGATTTACGTCGTCCTATGCGTGTACAAAGTCGAAATGGTCATAGATTTGTTTGTGTTATGGTTGGGGATTTTTCAAGGTTTACATGGGTTATCTTTTTGCACTCAAAAGATGAAATATTTAATGAGTTTTTTGCCTTAGTGAAACAGGTACAAAACCAGTTAAATCACCAGTTGTTGCAGTAAGATCTGACCAATGTTTTTCGTAGAGAGCATGGAGTGAGTCACAACATCTCTGGCCCTCGAACACCTCAACAAAATGGTGTTGTGGAAAGAAAGAATAGAACTATAGAGGAGATGCGAGGACGATGCTTATTGAAAGTGGTCTCCATAAGAATTTTTGGGGAGAAGTTATGAACACTGCATGCTATATCTTGAATCGTGCTCTCATTAGACCTAAATTGAATAAGAGCCCACATGAACTCCTAACGGGTAGAAAGCCCAATATTACACACTTTCGTATCTTTGTATGCAAGTGCTTTGTGTATAATAATTGGAAGAACTAGATTGATAAGTTCGACCCTATGAGTGATGAGGCAATCTTTCTTGGTTATTCTCCTCATAGTAAAGCTTAGAAGTTGTTCAATAAGAAGAAAGTGTCCATGTGATTTTTGATAAGTTTCATATGTCTTATGAGATTGCACAGGTTAAACCATAATATATTATTAGAATGCTAGAATTTACATGGCAACAGCTAGCTGGTTCCGCTTAGGAGCCCGATCTGAAGACAAGTCTACCTACTCATCCACCAAATGCAGATGGTGGAGGACCTGATCTAGAAAGAGAAGAGGATAATGAGGATTTATCTGAGGGGAACCATATGCTGATGGTTCCAATGGTGATCAACATGTAACACCTTAGGGGGAACCATCACACAAGATGGGGGTAACCCTAATGAGGGACAGATTAGGAATGAGTAGGGAACCACTTTACATCCCAGCACATATGAGAGATCTAACATAGATGATGCTGGAATACAAACTGGTCCTAATCATACTCATTCAAGAGGATAAGATGGTCCAGTTTCAAAGAGTTTTGGATATCAATCTTCTCATTGCTTTGATCAAATCATTAGTGATATTATTAAGGGAATACAAACAAGAAGAGCTATTGTTGAAAACTTATGTGCCTTTTTCTCTTTTTTGTCCAGCATAACAACAGCTGATTACAAGATGGCATTGAATGGTCCATATTGGGTGCTGGCCATGCATGATGAGTTGAATCAATTTGATAGGAACCAAGTATGGCACCTTGAGCCAAGACCAAGAGATAGGCTAGTCATTGGCACTAGATTGGTGTTCTGAAACAAATTGGATGATCTTGGCATAATAGTTCGAAACAAAGCAAGCCTTGGGGTACAAGGCTAAAATCGACAAGAAGGCATTGATTATGATGAGAACTTTGCACCTGTTCCTAGGTTAGAGGCTATTAGAATCATCATGGCATTTGCTGCTGACATGAATATGAAATTGTCTCAGATAGACGTAAAGACGACATTCTTGAATGGCTATTTGAAGAAGGAGATATATGTAGAACAACCACCTGGTTTTGCTGATCAATTGTTTCCGCACTATGTATTCAACCTTGATAAAGCATATTCAAACTTGATAAAGCTTTGTACGGTCTCAAACAAGCACCAAGAGCTTAGTATGAGAGATTGTCAATGGTTTTGACGGAAAATGAATACAAGAGGGGAACAATTGACAAAACTTTGTTTACTAAAACCAGGAGGAAGCATTTGCTAGTATTTGAAATTTATGTTCATGATATCGATTTTGGATCTACAAATCAGTTATTATGTGATGAGTTTGCTAATCTTATGCAGAGTCAGTTTGAAATGAGCATGATTGGAGAACTTGGCTTCTTTTTAGGCTTACATATTAAGAAAACAACTGATGGAGTTATGCTCCACTAGCAAGAGTACCTTAGAGAGCTTCATAGGAAATATGGTGTGGAGAACAGTAAAGCTTATGACACTCATGTTCCTACTTTCACAAAACTTGATGCAGATTAAAAGGGAAAGGATGTGGAAGCTACACTGTATAGAGAAATGATTGGTTCCTATTGTACCTAACCACTAGTAGGCCCACTATTATATTCTTTATAGGATTGTGTGCAAGATTTCAAAGCAATCCCCATAAGTCTCATTTAAAGGCTGTTAGAATAATACTTAGGTATTTGGTGGGAACAGATGACTTGTTCTTGTGGTACCACAAAGGCACTTCCATTGAGCTGGCAGGGTATACAAATGCAGATTTTGTTGGTTTCCTTATTGATAGGAAAAGCACATCGGGTATGGCTCACTTCTTAGGCTCATGTCTAATCTCATAGGGCTCTAAAAAGCAAAAATCAATGGAATTATCCACAGGTGAATCGCAGTATATCGCTGCTGCAGCATGTTGTTCCCAACTGTTGTGGATAAGGAACCAGCTAAAAGATTCTATTGTTGTCTATGAAAGTGTTCCTATCATGTGTGAAAACACGAGTGCTATTAATATTTCAAAAATTCCTGTTCAGTACCTTATAACCAAGCACATTGAGATCAAACATCATTTTCTTAGAGACGATGTTAATAAAGGCTTGGTTGAATTATTTTTTTGTAAAAGTGAAGATCAAATTGCTGATATTTTAACAAAACCCTTGTGTAGAGAGTCTTTTTGTAAGTTAAGAGTCTTATTAGGTTTAATTAAGTTTTATTAAGAGTCATTCTTAGGAGTTATTTGGTTTAGGTTTTTTTGGCTTCAGTTGTTTCCCCCGATGGTTAGATTAGTACTCTTTGATGTCATTGAACTTGTCTAGGGTTCACATGGAGATGTAAACTAGACCTAAAATATGAATTGGGCCTATATGGACCTAAGCTTTAGATTGGATTTGACTAGGCTTATATGGAGATGCAAACTAGAGCTAATTGGCATATATGGACCTAAGTTTTGAATTGGGCTTCACTAGGGTTTATATGGAGATGCAAATGGGCCTAGATTTTGACTTGAACTAGACTGGCATGGGCTTAAGATGAACTATAATTAATGCAAGTGGACCTAAAATGAATGCATGGACTCAAGTTTAAATGGGCCTAATATTAATGTCAAGAGAATGAAAATTAATTAGTTGGATCGAGATGTTTGGTTTATTAGATTGGATTGGGCATAGAAGTTTCAAAATTCATTTTTTGAAAAGGACCCTTTTGTTTTTATCTTTTATTGGAAAATAAAATGGTTATTAATGATATTTTATTTTTAAAATTTGTTCTTATACATGTTGTAGGATGATGATAAGTAAATGTTTTCGAAAAAGATAGAATAGACGAGGGTGCAATAAGATAGACTATGAAAATGATATGTTTTTGGACTGGATAGAATATGATAGGATAGTTATGTTGGAAGAGATTGGATGGATAGAGAGGATAAGATGGTACGATGGCATGCATCGACTTACAAATCTAATCTTACAAATTCTAAAACTTAGATTCAAACTCTATTTGAACTTTCATATTTCAAAACTTTAAAATTATTCCTCATGCGGATCGTTACATAAGACCCAAGCGATAAAGGTATAATTCCTGAGGATTAATTCCAATTTAATTCTTGTTTTACAAACAATGTACTTTTATGATGTAGATCTTAAAGAGATTAACGCTCTCTTGTGCATTCTTCTTCTTATCTCCTTTTTTTATTATATTTCTATTATATATTATTCATATTCATATGCATGTTATATAATTTAATGCTTTAATTATTGCACATGCTTATTTTTTGCGTTTGTGTATGTGCATTGATTATAGAAAATAAAATGTTGTCACCAAGAAGGACCACTTTCCCCTTCCCTTAATTGATCAAATGTTAGAAAGGTTGGTATGTCACTCTTACTTTTGTTATCTGGATGGATACTCTGGTTTTCCCAAATATCTATCCATGCAAATGATAAAGAGAAGACCACATTTACAGGCCCCTCTGGTACCTTTGTATGTCGAAGGATGTCGTTTGGACTATGTAATGCTCCCGCCAATTTTCAACGCTGTATGATGACCATCTTTTCTGAGTTTATTGATTTCGTTATGCAAGTGTTCATGTATTACTTTAGCATGTATGAAATTGATTTTGATGCATGTTTGACAAAGTTGGCTAAATTATTATTAAAAAGATGCGAAGAAGTAAGTCTTGCTTTAAACTGGGAGAAGCGTCACTTCATTGTTACTGAAGGAGTGGTACTCGGTCATATTATTTCTGAACGAGGCATCCAGGTGGATAAAGTTAAGATTCAAGTGATTGAGCACTTACCCATCCCGTGAATGTCAAAAGAGTGCAATGATTTCTTAGTCTTGCAGGGTTTTATTGTCACTTTAAAATGAAGTTCTCTAAAATTGCTAAACCACTTACTCATTTGCTTTTTAAGGATGCCCCATTTACGTTTACCAATGAGTGTATTGATTCTTTCAACAAGATCAAGCAAACGTTGATTACTACTCCTGTTATTCGATCTCCCGATTGGACTCTTCCATTCGAGATCATCTGTGATGCCAACGACTATGCTATTGGAGCGGGACTTGGTAAGAGGAAGAACAAGATCTTACATGCTATCTACTATGCTAGTAAGACACTTGATGAAGCCAAGGTCAACTATGCTACAACAGAAAAGCAACTACTTGCAGTTGTATATGCCTTGGACCAATTCCGAACCTATTTACTTATGTCTAAGGTCATAGTCTATGCAGGTCATGCTGCCCTGAAGTATCTCCCTGCGAGAAGGAAGCTAAACCACAACTCATTCGCTGGATTCTCCAACTCCAAGAATTTGATCTGGAAATTCGTGACATTAAAGGAGCGGAGAATGTTATTGTAGATCACATATCTAGGTTGACCCATGATAGTGAAAAGGGTGATCTTTCCTAGTGATGATTCATTTCCACACGACCGTCTTTTTTTGTCTCTCTTCAGACTCCATGGTAAGATGATTTTACTAACTTTTTTGTATGTGGAAAGTCTTCTCTTGATTTAAGCAATCAACAACGGATTAAGTTCCTTCATATGCATGTTGTATGCTTTACTGCTTTCATCACCACACATTCTTATTTTTGCTAATCAAATTAAGAACTAAATAAATGTTGTAGTGCTAAATTTAGATAATTTGGACAACTGAATTGGGTTCCTTGTAGTTTGATTGCAAACTAACATGTCACCGAAAATTAGTGTTTTGCGTGTTTAATGAACCAACATAGATTAATTTTACATTGCGTGAACATACTGCTTGAATAATTCCATAAGACTCTTTCATTTCATTGTATTAAGTAGAGGTCATCATTTGGCAAATTTAATTCCTGATCATATTCGTACCCTCACCCTGGAAATTAATCTTTGGTTCACTGATCATTCATAGAGTCATGACAAGAAAATCTACATTTGATAAGTCCCTAAGTTATCCCAATTGTTTCCCAAAACCCAATTAGGTTTATAAGTCTTCCTTTAAAGACTTGTTGGTAATTTCTTCTTTTCAAAACATATTTCAATGCAAAACCTTTACAATAAGGTAGTTAAATACGTGCTCACACCGCGTAGGAGAAAAAAAAAAACACACTTACACTTACTATTTTATGTCATTTCAAAATAAATAAAACATTACTTTATTCGGCATTCAGTTTTCTTCTCTCTTCATCACATGGGCCCTTTTTTCAATTCTCTCTATCTTTCTCCTTTCCTTGATCCTCGTGCCTTCTCCATATGTTTTATTATTTAGAATGGAGGAAATATTATCTATAAGTAAAAATGATCAAAAGTTAATAGTTTGAAAGTATACAATGAAACAAATCTAACAAGATCTCACATGACTATACTTAACCTTACATATTAATCATAGATAGGATTGGCAACGAGCCTGATTCGTGTCAAAGTATACCGGATCTAAATCCAACTCGCCTGCTAATCGGACCTCCAAATTGCCTCCAAGGAGTCTGACTCCAAAAGTCCCTAACTTGACTCCGACTCCGTAACCGATCCATCCTGATTCCAATATTTTTTTTGGCACATTCAAATCTGAAGCCGAAAACTTTTTATGTATAAAAAATATTGTAAATGGTATTAGTAACAAAAGAGGATAATTTTGGTACATTGAAATCCATAAAACCTAAGCAATAAGTGAGAAGGAAAGGAATAAGACAAGTTACACTTGAATTACTGATATAAAATTACAAGCGTCAATTCTAAGACAAAATCCTACCTGGCCTCCAATGCTTGATGACTTTAACATTTAGAAATTCCATTTCATTCCTAAGATGTAACACCCCCAAATTACTCACTTTAAAATAAAAATTATAGATAAATAATATTTGAGTAATTTAGGAGTATTACCGCCACGTGACTATCACACTTTCGGCAACTAACTACTAACTGACCAAAAAATTAATAAACAAAAGATCTATTCAACCTATTAATATACTAAACAACTTTAACACATAAAACCACAATTCAAAAGATCTACCTACATAACGTACCTTGATCTTGCACAAAGAGTATACTAGTATCTTCACTTAGTCTTTGCTTGAGCGATCTCTTGACAACCCTATAATATAAAATCAAATAAGTAACTTATCACATGAACTTAATCATGAATTTAAACATGAATGACCTATCATGAGCATAATATTTTTTTGGTAAGAAACATGAAAATATTTTTTTGAACCAAAGAAAATTGGAACTTGAATAAGAACTATAAAACTAGCAACAATCAAGAAAAGAAGAAAGAACCTTGAAGTAACAGAGTTTGGATTCTTCAAAGTTTTTGTGTTAAAAATAGGGCTTAAGGCATGGGGTATTTATAGGAGTATAATAGGTAATATTTAATTTCCAAAATTAAATAGTTTGTAACCTTCACCATAAATTAGGAGATTAAACCAAGATTTGTAACCTCCATCATTAAATTGGAAGTTTGAAAAAAAAAAAAAACAAAACCCCCACATCATCAATAGGATGGTCGGCTATAAGGATAAAAAATTTCCTTAAACCATCAATTAAATGTTTTTGAAGAAAACTTATTTAATAATTTTTTTATTAGGCTTTAATTTAAAAAGTTTGATAAATCCAAGTTTGGTGCCATCTCTTGCCAAAATAATTTAAAGCCAGTGAAATTACTAAAATACCCTTTGCTTAAAATATTTATTTTGGAAAATAAATATTTAGTTATTTAAATAAATACTCAAAAATATGGGGTATTATAGTCTAACCCCCTTCAAAGAAGTTTCGACCTCGAAACTTAAGACAAAAAGTATCACTTTTCAAAAACGGATTAAAATTCAGACAAAAAGTCATAATCTCTTTCCAAAAACGGATTCAAATCCAAAATTGCAGTTTCTAACTCAAATGCTCATGCCTAAAATGCATATAATGACTAAAAAATATGCTAAAATTCAATAACTATGGAAAAGCGCGAAACTCTATTCCATTCTACGCCCCTTAAAAGGAGCTACGACCCCGTAACTCGACATCTAACCTCGAAAAACAACGCAGGATATTTCTTGCACATAACCGCTTCGGCTCCATGTTGCTTCTGTAGTGTGATGGTTTGACCACAAGACTTTGACTAATCTAACATCCTTAGTCCTAGTATTTCTAACTTTACCATCTATCATCTAACTTAATGGTCTCAGGTTGCATCACATGGGACACCTCCGGAATATAATTCCTTAACTGAGATATATGGAAAACATCGTGGACTCAGCTTAAGTCATTTGGCAAATCCAACTTATATGCCACTTTCTCAATCTTCTTTAACACCTCATATGGCCCGATGTACTTTGGGCTCAACTTTCCCTTCTTCCCAAAATGCTTCACCCCTTTCATTGGAGATATTTTCAACAATACCTTCTCCCAACCTGAAAGTCTTCATCCCTTCTCTTCAAATCAGCATAACTCTTATGTCAATCTTCATCTGCCTTGATCTTTTCCTTAATCACTTTCACCTGTTTAACTGTTTCTTCGAGGAACTCAGGTTGAAGAACCACAGACTCACTAATATCATTCCAGCAGACTCACTTCTACACTTCCGACCATACAAAGCTTCAAATGGAGTCATTCCAATACTTGCATGATGGCTGTTATTATAGGAAAATTCTATCAAATCCAGATATTCCCACTAACGCTAATACTCCATGACACAAGATCGCAACATAACCTCTAAAGTTTGAATCGTTCATTATGTTTACCCGTCTCCAGTAGGATGAAAAGTTGGACTCATCAACAGGTTAGTGCCCAAAGCATTCTGCAAACTCTGTAAAAAGTTAGAAAAGAACCGTGAATCACGATCCGAAACAATGGCCCTAGCCAACTAATCCATCGACCAAGTATTCTTCATAGGTATGAAAGTCGCAGATTTAGTTAAACGATCTACCACAACCCAAATCTTATCATTCCCAGTCTTAGTCCTTGGTAAGGCAAACACGAAATCCATTGATATGGAGTCCCATTTCCAACTCGTAATATCTAAGGCTGAACCTTCCCTTGCTACCACTTATGCTCCATCTTAACCTCTTGGCATGTAAGACACTTGGCCACGAACTCTACTACCTCTCGCTTTATGATTGGCCACCAAAATGTCTGCTTCATGTCCTTATACAACTTATCACCACCTGGGTGCACCGAATAAGGTGAACTATGAGTTTCTTCCCTTAATTTCCGCTTCAAGTATTCTCTATTACTTGGTACTCCCCACCTCCCCTTGAACCGGATACTTCCATCATCATCTATTTGGAAATCCAACACCTAACCCTCCTCGATCTTCTCTCAAATCTTTTCTAACTTTTCATCCTTTGATTAGCCCTCCCTAATCTCATCATAGATCGAAGGTTGAATCAACAAAGCACTCAATAATTCTTCAACGCTTCCTTCTTCCATTACTTCCAATGTCAGTTTCTCAAACTCTACACATTACTGACTCGGTAGCACCATCGCGTTAACTGAATGACTCGACTTTGGGCTTAATGCATTAGCAACCGCATTAGCTTTCCCCTTATGATACCGGATCTCTGAATCATAATCCTTAATCAACTCCAACCACCGCCTCTGCCTCATGTTCAACTCCTTCTGAGTGAAAATGTAGTTCAATCTCTTATGATCCATGTACAACTTACACGATGCCCCCATACAAGCAGTGCCGCCATATCTTCAAAGCAAACACTATTGGAGCTAATTCAAGATCATGGGTTGGATAATTCACCTCATATGGTTTTACCAAATTGTATTAGAATGAATAAAGGACCATTAGAAATAAATAATATAGCTAGCGATATAAACTATCTGCGAAGGAAATTCTGGATCTTGAGGATTGCTAAAGTTAGCATAAACATAGTATATAAGGCACATGAGCCAGCTATTAAAGCTAGGCAGGTATAAACTCTGTAGTATTTTTCATCTTTGAGGAATGTACTTATTGGAAAAAAAAAAAAAAAAAAAATTAAAGTAGGACACTGAGGTTTTATTATAAGATAAAAAAAAAAGTATTTTCTACGACAAGAAAGTGGGCTTTTATTATAGCAAGTATAGCTATTAAGCAGCAAGAAACAACTGATTGGATGACCTGCTGGGACAACAGGTCTGACTACGATCCAAATCTGATTCGGACGACTTTTTTCAGCGGAGACAAAGTCAAAAAAAAAAATTTCGGATTCAGATCACTTGGATCGTAAATTGGCGTCCCTAATCATACGAGATGGTGAAAAAGGACTGTATAGTAGTGTAATAGTTCATTTGTTACAAGTAAATCAAAAAGAGGAAAGTATTAAGTATAGATACATCAACATGTCATATTTGGTAATATCTTTTATATCACCTTCTCTTGCTACCTTATTTACTAGTTATTGTGGGGTCATTTTACAATAATATTTATATGCTTTATCATTAGTTGCTAAGGTCGTGATATTATAGCGTGCAACATAACTGAGGATACGCTCTTGTATACTAGTCTCGTATGCACGCGATGCTTGCGCCAACATATTAGTATTAATACTGATATTCAAAATCGTAAAAAACATTAATATTAATGCGAAAAATAAACATGTACTTCGTACTTATAATTTATGTTTACAAAACATAGGATTGAAAATGAAGATAAGAGAAGATGGTCTCTGCTTATTTTTTCTCATCAGGTTTAACTTTTTCTCTTGAATAACATATTGACTACAACAATTATGAAATCGAAAAAATACAAAGATGAGTTATACTCTTTTTTTTCTCAGTAATTTTTTGAATTTTTAATTTATGTTCTTTGTAATTGTTATTGAATATTTAGGTAAACGAAAACTTTGTATTTTTGGTTTTACAATTGTTGGAAAATTTCTTTGTCAGGATATTTTCCTCATCATAAGTAATCTTTTAATGGCAATCTTAATCTTTTTTATGTTATTAGTTTTATCTTTTTACAACTTTCCTTATTGTATAATTGTATTTCAGGAAATGAATTAGAAATTTTGAATAGTTTTTTTCTATGTTTCAAATTAGGGGTATATAAGTCTTTTCACGAGGAGACACCATAGCTCCCCTCTTGGCTTATATAATAGAGATTTATTGCTATAAGCACTGTTATTTAGGCAAATCCATATCCCCCATAATCTACCCACAAAATTATAGAATTTTATGGCTATTATAGTCATCTAGACTATGAACCACTAGGAAAATAGATGGAATGCAATTCTTCGGTGCAGGTTATTTTCAAGAGTATTTATCAAATTCATTATATTCTACAGCCTGAAATTGATTCTAAAAAAAAGCCTACTTATTAGAAGTGTCAATCATTATTTTTAGTACTAACTAGCCTATTAATCATTCATTTTAAGCCATTGCTTTTTTAGAAAAGCTTCAATTCCCCTCAAGTTTTGCTATTCTTTCTTACTTTTCACCCTATATAAAACACAAGTTTTTCTTAGTGATTATAACAACAACAAAGTTGATAAAAAAAAAAAACAAACGACAGAAATGGCAAGAAAACTTAATATTGTTTTGGCAAGCTTTTTTCTTGTCATTTTTACAATCGATGCACAAACGCTAATTCCAGAAAAAGAAGCCGAAGTTGAGACTTGGTTTAATAATGTTGTCAAACCAATCAGGTAATGTATACTATTCCCAAATAATTGGGTTTGTTTTCTTTCTACACTAAGCTTGTTATAGGCTATTAATGTATATAAATTATAATAAGGTACTTTATTATCCATATCTTTCAAGACTATTGTACTACATTACCTAATATGTCATATACTTTATTTTTATAATTTATTGAAATCATTTACTCTACAACTTTGAACGTCCACAACATTATCAATGATGTCTCTTAGTTTTGTGCTACCACTTCAACTTGACAAATATACATTATCAAATTGATAAAAAATTACGTTGCTTATTACCGATACATGCTTATCAATCTTTGGTAAATGTGAAAGAAATTTTTCAACCAAATTTCTTAAAGAAGGCCAATAATTCAATTATTTTTCTAGCCTTTCTAAAATGTCTAATTTCTATTGTCATTTATAGTGTAAATATTAAAGTTTCAATATCTTTTATATGCATATTCTTTTTTCTCTATTCAGTCAACTAAAAGGAGCATTAGAGCCCAGCGTAATAGAAGCAGAAAACGGCGGGGTAGAAACAATTGATGTGAGACAAGATGGTAGCGGAAAATTTAAAACTATATCTGATGCCGTAAAGCATGTGAAAGTAGGAAACAAGAAACGTGTCATTATTACGATTGGTCCAGGAGAATACAGGGAAAAAGTTAAAATAGAAAGACTTCAATCATATATCACTTTTTACGGTACAGATCCTAAAAACAGGCCCACTATAACATTTGCTGGTACAGCTGCTCAGTATGGAACTGTGGATAGTGCAACATTGATTGTAGAGTCTGATTACTTTGTTGCTACAAATTTAATAATCTCGGTATGTAACACTTCTTTCTCTTTACTAACTACAACAAATTTTCGATGGTACATGATAAACCTTCTCAACTTTCAATTTTTAGTACAATTCGAATAAGAACTTAGGGAATACTATTGGCAAGTAATCAAAAAGGAAAAAGTAAATAATTATAGTAGGAAAATATTGATTAATTTAATAGATTTTCAATAGTTGTATAGGAGAGTTCTAAAGATATAGTTAAACATGGATGGTTTTCTTTGTGAATTATGAAATTAACATTTGCGACTTTCAATAAAGTTGACTTTAAAGTATCGAAATAAATATAAAAAAGAGATTTATATCTAATAGAAAATGTATTTCATCATAATGATGAAAGTAGATTACATATTCAAATTTCAATAAGAGATAAATGTCTATCTAATTGGTTAATGATTTAAAATCATAATGTAATAATTCAATTGTAGGTTTATAAGCGATGAATAAAATGTTGAAATATATAATTGTCATGAAAACAATTTCTAAAATACCATTGTTTAATAACCAAATTTAATTTTTTTTCTTAATTTTGGGTGCTAAATTTGAGAGGCATGAGTAAATATTCATAATTTATCTTTTCTTAACGTAGAATTCTGCTCCAAGGCCCGATGGTAAGATAAAGGGAGGACAAGCTGCTGCAATAAGAATATCTGGTGATAGAGCTGCATTTTATAATTGCAAATTTACGGGATTTCAAGATACTGTTTGTGACGATAAGGGAAAACATTTCTTCAAAGATTGTTACATTGAAGGAACAGTTGATTTTATATTTGGTGATGCTAGATCTATATATTTGGTAATACTGAAAGTTCCTTTTTGCTTTATGAATAACCTTGGTCATAAAGTTATTTAATCTCATCTACATCATAGCGCTTAGAATCATCCTCATCCATCTAAACAAAATATAATTTCCTCTATCTCATGCCCCTTATATTTGTCCCTCCTCCTTTATTTTTGAAAACAAACGCCACGTTATTGTAACATAATATTGTTAACAAATTTAAAAACTTAGTTCATTGTTTATTAGGAGATTAATTTGCTTATAACTATGATACATGCACAGAACACAGAACTCCATGTTATACCGGGTGATATGGAGGCTATGATCACTGCCCATGCAAGGGGAAATCCAGATGGAGAAGGTGGATACTCGTTTGTCCATTGTAAAGTCACAGGGACAGGTGGCATTGCAGTTTTAGGTAGAGCATGGTTTGCAGCATCTCGAGTTGTGTACTCATTTTGTGACATCAGTGACGTCATCAGACCAGAGGGTTGGTCAGACAACAAAAAGGCAGATTACCAAACGTATAAAGGCTCATTCTCTTTATTCATATTTATATTGCAACTCTTTTTCTTATTACTAATTTTATGATGATTGGTTAATTGATTATGTGAAATAAACTTGTGAAGACCACATATAAGAGACATTAATTTTTTTTTAAAACTTAAAAATGTAGATAGTTGGTAACTAAAATCTTAACATAATAAATAATATCCTTATAGTATAATATTTCTTAAAGAAACTTAATAACATATATAATTCCCCCATTCTCTTAAAATCGCAAAATTTTGAGTTCTTAGGCTTGCCGATGCACATCTTTAATCATTAATATCATCAATTAACTTTTACAAAAAATTATAAAAAGTTGATATACTGAAAGTATATATCTTGACAAATCTAACAAGACTCCAAATGACTATATTTTACATTACATAAAAATCACAATTGATTATGATATGGTAATGTGTGATACTGTAAAATTCCATGAATTGCAATTCATAAAGAATGCATAAATACATTAAATGATTCAAGGTACACGCTTTTAGGCATTGATTTGGAATAGTATAACGGGATAATAGGACTACGAATATCAACAATTTTTCTGTTGGTCGTATGAGAATCAAGCTAAAATGTTTTACTTATAATTTCTAAATTAAAATAATTAAAGATGTCATTTTAATATAGAATAGATATTCATAAAAGAGAGAAAAGTATACAAGCACTTAAACAATCATGAATATCATGTATTTATAATTTGAAAATCACACAGTTTGACTTTCAAATTTATTGGTACAGTATAAGGATTGGTGAAGTTAGTGTATATATAACAATTCTAGCACCATGATTGTTAAGATGTCCAATTTTGTCACTATTAAGATATTGAAATCATCTTTATTGACTGTATGTAGGACGGTATACTTTGGAGAGTACAACAACAAGGGTACAGGTGCAGACATAAAGAAACGGGTGAAATATTTCAAGAATTTGACAGACATTGAGGCTAAACCATTTATTAGTATGGAATACATTGATGCAGCCAAATGGCTACTTCCAGCTCCAAAAGTGTAAAATATGTTATGCTTGAGGCAACAAAGGAAAGAGGTGTACAAATGATACTTAAGAAATCAATATAGCCTATTAAGTATCCAATTTTAGTCTCTAAGAAATAGGTAATAAGTTTGCTACAAGTCAGCTTATTAGATAGTTAATTGCTTGAAGCAATTTTTTGTTTTCTAAGATAGCTTTTGGCTTTTCAATAATATCCACAGAGGATTCAAAATTATTATTGTAACTAGCTCTGGACACATGCAAAATACATGTGAAGTTTTTTCTGCTGGTTTAATCAATATAATTATATTCCGATTTTATTGAATGTGTCAATATAGTCATGTAATCTAAAAAAAATTGAAAATGAAGTATTGCAGACTCATAATCGTGTCTCCCCATGTAAGGGCCTAATGATGAAACATACCGCAGTCTTAATTGGTCCGACCCAAGGGCATATCATTTCGAAGAGCTGAAACTATATGAAAAGTGTTAAAGCATAATTTAATGATCCAAAATCGTATTGTTTCGAGCCCAACTCTTTGAAAATGCCCATTTAATTATTCATTGATAATTAATTGTTTTATTTAAATAAAATAAATATGTTCAAATATATTTTTATAATTATAATCGGATTTTATCCCGTAAAATTAGATTTGCAGAGCCCAACACTTAATACTTCGACTTTTATACACTTTACGAATACACATACGAAACCTCTCAACAAAAACTCATACTTTTCAAATCTATAGACACACCAACACATACTTTCATACAAACAAAACAAATACTTTCTGACATATGTACAAATTCAGATCTTCAGGCTTCACGATTGCTCGTCCCGAAGGTTGTCAATCTCTCTCAGACCCAAACCACAGTATAATCCTGAGGATCCTTGAATAAATTATTTTTATATTGAAGTTGTAAATCTTTAATATGAAAATCGCTCTTTTGTACGTACATTCTAATCCTCTTTCTTTTTTATTTATTTTTATATATTATTATATGCTTACCTGATTGTCCTGTTATGTTTTTTTATCACCCACATGTTATTTTTGTTAATCAAAGACCTAAAGGATTGTTCTAATATTAATCATATAATTTGGAAAACATGTTAGGTTCTCTGTAATTTGGATTGCTTAATAACATATCACCAACCTAAAATAAATTATTTTTAAGGTGCATGAAAATATTATTTGGTTATTATATTGCATAAAAATTGACATGAATCGATATTTAGTAGAGGCCAGCAATAGATAAATGTGGTTCATTATGACCATTTTCGTACCCTCACCCCCGAACTCAATCTATTGTTCATTGACCATCTATGGTGTTAGGACTGGGAAATCTACATTGGATAAGTCCCTAAGTTGTCCCTACGATTTCATAATATCCAATTAGGTTTATGAGTCTTCCTTTAAAGACTTATTGGCAACTTCAAAACATTTTTCAATAATACCTTAACAGTGGGGTAGTCAAATACGCGCTCACATCGTGTGGACGAAATAAAAACACGCCTATAATTTTGTTACTCCACTGGGGAGGATTTTTTAAAAATTAATTTTTTGAAATGAGTGGGTGAAACTCGAAAAATACGATTCATACTCTTTTTATGCTTTAGAATAACATTACAGCTTTGCATATGCATGGCTTTTGTTTAAGCTACCATAATGACAATCTACCTTGCCGCATTAGCGCATGTTCTATGCGTGAGGCCGCCCCCGGGGGGTTTGCTCTTTGTCCTTCCAAAAAGCTTCTTGAGCGATAGTGTTGGATCTTAGTCATAAGCAAACCTACCAACCCATCGCATTGTTCTCTTGATCCTGACTAAAGAACTGGAGTGCGTCTTACACGTGGCCACCTCTTTAAGTAGAGGTACAAAGTGTCGGATAAATCTCTTAGTCATGGACCCTTTTCAAACTTAACCTAAACCTGACCATAGTTTCAAACATAGAACTAGACTTTACGTTGGAACTTTTTCATACATGTTACATGACATTTGCTTATGATTGCAATTTTGCATGTTATTAACTTGTCGAAATGTCATTATTATGCGTCGTACCTAAAAATCGTGTCTAAATAACAAATAAAAGATCATCAATTGGCCAAAACCTCGCCTAAATCCCTGAAAAACATGTTGGGGAGTAATGCCAAGCGCATTAAGTTGTGACTGGCACACCATTCCCGCGCCAGACGCATGACTGTGCGCCGCACCCAGTAATGCTTTGTGGCCCGCAATCTGTGTAACGCATGGTTTTTGTCAATTTAGTCGTCGCGGTGGTCGATCCCATGTTCGATCCATCTACATTAGCATAAAAGCATTGTCATTCTAAGGGTGTCACCTAATTCAAACATACATATCTGTTTTTTCATGCAAGGTCGAGTCTATCCTAAAACGTGCATCTAGAAAATTGGACAAGGTAGACTTAAAGTCGTCATGCATATCTACCTCTTCCCATTTCATTCCTGCTATCCAACTAATATTCTCTATCAATCCTACCCTATCATATTCAATCAATTTCGGAAAAAAATCATCTTTTAAAATCAATCCTACACCCACTTCCTATTCTATATCTTTTTCGAAAACATTTACTAATCATCATCACACCACAAATTAAAAAAAAAAATTCAAAATTAATCCATCATCTTTTCTAAACAAAAGATAAAAAATAAGGGGTTCCTTTCAAAAACGAATTTCGAAAATTCTAAGCCCAATCCAAACACCTTAAGTCAATAGAATCCAATCCATCCAATCCATTTGCATTCATTTTTAGGCCCATATGCATTAGAGTCCATTTTGCATTCCTCCTAGGCCCGTCTAAATTTTTTGATTCCATACATTCACTAGCATTAGAGTCAATCTTAGGTCAATATAAGTCTAGTTCATGTCAAAATTTAGGTCCATTTACATCTTTATGTGAATTCTAGTCTATGCCAAGCCCAGTCCCAGTCTAATCCCAGTCCATTCCAATCTAAGTCCAAACTCAGTCCATATTTAATGTCATGCCCATGTGCATCTCCAAGTCTAACTTCAAACTAATATAGGACTAAGTCCAAAATCAGGTCCATATAAAGGCCCAATTCATACCCTAAGTCTAATCAAATCCAATTTCAAACCTGTAGACAGATAATCGTGTCTCCCCATTTAAGGATCCAGTGATGAAATATACCGCGGCATTAGTTGGCACAACCCAACGGAAGATCAATCTAAAGAACCAATCCAAAATTGTGTTTTGAAATGATATTCTAAAGCCCAATTAATTATCAATGATGATTAATTGTAAGTTCAACCCGTGAAATGTTTTTAAGTCCATTTTAAAAGCCCAATTGAATGTTTATTGTTTTAATAAATATTTTCTTAATATTTATTGTTTTAATAAATATTTTCTTAAAAGCTCTAATCATTATTTTTAGAGCATAAATCAGATTTGACCCGTAAAATTCGATCTCCGGATTTTTAGGTATAAAAATGACATCTTGAAAGCACGTGTAGAATAAAAAACGAATATACTGGAATATGCGCCGAACGCGGTGGCTGCGCTTAGCGCGCCACGTGCGTCCAGCACATTGGCCAAATTGCGTCAGGCGCGCCAATGAGCGCCTGACACGTGTACTTGTGACTTACACTAGTCCTGCACATGGCGCAAGTCCTGTGTGAGACGCAAGATAAACTTTTATCTTTTCGAAAACGTGTTTCCATGTGTAAGATTTTCATTGGACGGACCACATTAGGCAGGCCAATCTGCGCCTGACGCGTGTCCTCGCGCCTGCCACGTAGGTCTGCGCCTGGTGCAAGGCTTGCGTGGAGCGCAAGTTTTGGTTTGCCTATAAATACGAGCTGATAAGAAACAGAGACGGCTTTGAATTATTATTTTTACGCACACAAAATTATCTCCAATACTCCGAAATACACTTCGAATACTAAAACACTCAAACACTCAAACACTTTCAAATCAATTCTTGTTTCTGATCATACTGCGTTCCTAGTTCCACAATTGCTCCGCCTAAATATTGTTGCGCTCCTCAATCTAAGCGGCATAGGTATAAACCTGAGGGTCCCTGAATAAATTCTATAATTTTTAAATTGAAGTTACTAACCACTTATCACCCACATGTTATTCTTGCTAATCAAGACCTCAAGAATTGTTCTAATATTAATCAGATTAATTTGGACAACCTGTTAGGTTCCCTGTAATATTGATTCCCTAATAACATGTCACTAAAATTAGTCTTTTTAAGTGTTTTCTGAACCTACCTAGACTAAATAGTTTTTAGGGTGTTTAAAACGTTATTTGATAATTCTTTGGCATAAAATCTCTAATGAATCGGTATTTAGTAGAGGCCAGCAATGGGCAATATAGTTCCTGACTATATTTTACCCTCACCCCCGAACTCAGTTTTTGTTTCCTGACCATCTATGGAGTCAAGACGGGGAAATCTACATTCGATAAGTCCCTAAGATGTCCCTGTGGTTTTTCCATATCCAATTAGGTTTATGATTCTTCCTAAAAAGAATTGTTGGCGACTTCTTTCAAAACATATTTTCAATAAAACATTATAAATGGGGTAGTCAAATATAATACGCGCTCACACCGCGTAGGCGAAATAAAAACACGCCTACAATTTGGCGACTTCACTAGGGAGGTTTTAAAAAAAATGAGTAGGTGAAACTTGAAAAATACGATTCATTCTTATTTTTATGCCTTTGAATAATATATTGTTTTGCATATGCATGGCTATTGTTCAGCCACCATAAGGACAATCTACCTTGCCTCATTAGCACATGTTCTATGTGTGAGGTCACCCCCGGGGGGTTTGCACTTTGTCCTTCCAAAAAGCTTCCTGAGCGATAGTGTTTGGTCTTTGTCATAAGCTAACCTACCCAACCATGGCATTGTTCTCTTGTTCCTGACTTGAGACTGGAGTGCGTCTTACACGTGGCCACCTCTTTAAGCAGGGGTACGAAGCGTGTGATTAATCTCTTAGTTATGGACCCTTTCAGCCATAACCTCAACCTGACCAATAGTTTAATGTTGAACTGGACTTTAGGTTGAGAACTTTTGCATCAATGTTATATGACATTTGCCTGTGATTGCCATTATTGCCTGTAATTATCATGTCAATTTGTCATTATTATGCGTCGTTCCTAAAAATCGCATCTAAATAACAAACAAAAGTTCGTCAAATGGCGAAAACATCGACTAAATCCTCGAAAAACATGTCGGGGAGTAGTGCGCCAAGCCCATTAAATTGCGACTGGCTCACCACTCCCGCGCAAGACGCACAACTGCGCGCCGCGCGTAGCAGTGCTGCGTGACCCGCAGTTTGTGCATCTCATGCATTTTGTCGATTTAGTCGTCGTGGTGGTTGATCCCGTTTTCGGTCCGTCTATATTCGCATGGTCTAATTAGAGGTTTCACCTAATTCAAGGGAAAAGACAGACTTTTCAGGCAAGGTCGAGTATGTCCTAAAAAGTGCATCTAAAGTGGTCATTATTGAGTTAGATTGTCATGCATGTCTACCTCCTCCCACTTTCTTCCTGCTATTCCTTCTACAAGTCTTTCCTATCAATCTACCTTACCATATTTAATCGATTTAAAAAAAAAAAAAACTTACATGTTTTCAAAATCAATCCTGCATCCTATTCTATTCTACCTTCTCAAAAATCATTTACTAATCATCATAATACCACGACAATTCAAAAAATTATTTTCAAAATTAATTCATCATCTGTTCCTAACAAAAGATAAAAGTAAGGGGTTCCTTTCAAAAACGAATCTCGAAAATTCTAAGCCCAATCTAAACCTTCAATCCAATCGACCCAATTCACTTGCATTCATTCTAGGCCCATATGCATTAGAGTCCATTTTGCATTCATATAGGGTCCATCTAATTCGAGTCCATGCATTCATATTAAGCCCGCTAGCATTAGGGTCCATCTTAGGCCCATATAAGTCTAGCTCCTGTCAAAACCTAGGCCCATTTGCATCTTTATGTGAACCCTAGTCTATGTCAATCCCAGTCCAAGTCTAATCCAACTCTATTCCAATCCAATGTCGAGCCCATGTGCATTTTAAAGTCTAACTTCAAACCAATATAGGACTAAGTCCAGAATTAGGTCCATGTAAGGCCCAACTCATTTCCAAAGGCAATCCAGTCCAATTCTGAACCCATAGAGGACGAAGTCCAAACCATTAAGACTAACGAAGCTAGCATCCCTGTAAGACCATAACGGCACCCCTTGGACTTAGCTAAGCTAGTCATCCCTGTAAGACCATAACGACACCCCTTGGACATAGTCTAAGCTAGTCATCCTTGTAAAACCATAATGGCACCCCTTTGACCTAGCTAAGCTAGTCATCCCTGTAAGACTATAACGGCACCCCTTTGACCTAGCTAATCTAATCATCCCTGTAAGACCATAACGACACCCCTTTGACTTAGCTAAGCTAGTCACCCGTAAGACCATAACGACACCCATTGATTTAGTAATGCTAGTCACCCCTAAAACCTTAAAGGCACCCTTCGAATAGCTACTCCTATCTTACATCTATAGCAATACCAAATCATCAAGTCTGGCGAAGCCAATTTCTTCCTAAGCCTAGCGAAGCTAGCGTAGACAATGCTTTTGAGCCTAGTCTATTTGCCAAGCCCAGTCCAGTCTGCTTGCATAGTCCAGCCCAGTCCAGTCATTTGCATATGCATATAGTTAGGCCTATGTCACCATCATAACCATAATCATACCCATCTCTAATCATTTCCTGCTTCCATTTCATCCCCATTTCTCATCTCCATTTCTCTATCCCTCATTTCCATTTCTCATTTCAAAAGCATCATTTCTAAAAATTTACGAGGTCCATTCGATTTCTGTTCTGGACGAATCGTGAGATTATAACTTGGGAGCACCCGACATAGAGGGTACAAGGTCGACCTACTCCTAGACTCGTCAAACGCATCCTCACATTTTCACATGAATCCTCTGACTCTTCTGAAGCATCATCTGAAATGGGGGATACTAATGAACAACTCAGTGCCATGATGGCCCAACTTCAACTGATGAACTCATGTCTTGAGGAACAAGACAAAGAGACTAAGGCACTGAGGGAGAAGCTAACTGAAGAGGACGAGCAAGGCGACACTCCACCACCATTCAAAACCAACACAGATTTGAGGTTTGAAAAACTCGAGCAATTGATCCAGTCAATTCCTGGGCTTGAGGGTCAGGCTCATGGCCATGACATCATTGATCCTGAACTGAGGGACAAACTCCCTAAAAAGGTGACATTGGGTGACCTCCTAAAATTCAAAGGGGTCGAAGACCCAGATGATCACTTGAGAGCATTTTCCATATCTATGGCTCTCAATAGCATGAGTAAGGACCTGTTTGCTTATGTTTTTCCCTTGAGCTTGTATGCACATCCATCCAAGTGGTTCAGGTCACTGAATAAGGCCAAGCTGAATGACTGGGACTACATTAGAGAAGAGTTCCACAAACAATACATCTATAATACTCAGCTTCCCATTGGCCTTCGTGAGTTGGAATTAACTAAGTAGAATTCCAACGAAGATTTTGTCACCTTTCTTAACAGATGGAGGGAAAGGATTGCACAAATGACTAACATGCCATCCGAAGAGGATCAAGTCTGATTGGTGATCCGTAACCTGCAGCCCAAGCATGGGGATCATATCAAGTTCCAACCCATAGAGTCTTTCACGAAACTCTATAAGGAGGCCTGCTGATTGAAGAAGAGGTACAGGCTAACAAGAATACGGGTTCTAATAACAACAACTATTTCAAGAAGAGTAATACTAACCCTTCTACCTCTAAAAGCAGCGATATAAACGCCCTAACTACTGATAAGAGAGGTTATCAAGGACATCAGAGGACATTCACTCCCTTAGGCATGTCTTTAGAAGAAGCCTTCACTATGCTTTATGCAAAGGGAGCACTTTAGCCTCTTGGCCCTACTCCGGACCCTGCTCCTGAGAAGAGATCCAGTAGATGGAATCCTAATTCCTACAACAAGTACCATCAAGGAAATGGGCATCTGACATCACAATGCTGGACTTTGAAGCATCATCTATAGCATATGGTTGAAGACGGTAGGTTGCCAATTGCGCCTGCGGCTAGAGATGGCCACTGGTGCGGGCTATATCGGACCGGGCTGAGATTTCACCGCCCAGGACCAGACCGTGAAATTCACGGTTTGGGCGGGCTGGTCCACAGGCTAAAAAATATTGGCCCACATCAGTCTGTTACTGATTTTTCACGGTTCTTGCGGTTCGTGGGCCTAATGGGCTGGACCGGGCTGGTGGGACGGCATGGGAATTTTTTATTTTTTTTCCAAAATTATTGGAATTATTCATTATTGTTACGTAAAACCTTTAAAATTAATTAAAATATATATAATTATTAATATTAATGAATAATTTCATTATTTTTAAATTTGATTTAATTATAATATATGCAATTTGATTAAATATATATACAATTTGATTAAAATATACACAATTTGGTTGAATAATTATTTGGCTGGGTTGGGCCGGTTCATGGGCCTGGTTGGACCTATTTCGTGGACCGGCTTGAGCGGTTTTAATAGCGGGCTTCCGTGGGTTGGGCTCAAAAAATTCAGCCCACGATCCACCCACCAATTTCACAGTTCGAGGCGGGCTGGATCGGGCTATTCGCAGGCTCGACACACACGGCCCACGAGGTATCCTAGGCTGGATGGGTTGGATTGGCCCGTACTGTTGGCTATCTCTACCTGCAGTAAAAGTCAGCAATAGCGTCAACCCCTTGGGAAATGCCTAAATAATGCAGGGGGCTTAGTCATTTAGCGTCGGTTTTCTAGGTTGAGTCCCTTTATTTCCTTTCCCGTCGAGTTTATGTCATTTAGGTTTATATTTCTAATAAGCCTTGTTTTTTTTATTTCTAATTAATAAAAGAATTGCATTTTCATTTTCATTTTCATTGGCCTTCCATCATATTATTTCAGCTTCTAACTCAATGATGAAACTCAAATCAACTAATGAACTTGACTAATAAAAAAGATCAGAAATAAAATAAAAAAAAAATTAAAAATGAAAAAAGAGGACATACTTTGGATCAGGAGTTATTCCCCTCTCCCTTCCATTACCTTTCATAAGCCATCCTCATACAACCAAGGAAAACAAAAATCCTTTAAACCATCATTTCCAAATAATCCCTCCATTATCCAAAGCTCCACAAATACCCTTCAAGCCTTCCAGTACCCACAACCACAAACTTGTGTGCAAGCCATGCTACATAAAAAAAAGATCAAAGTGCGAAAAAAAGCAAAAGCAAAAGAAAACGCACAGGGCAAAAAAAAAAAAAACCAAAGGCAAAGCAATAAAAAGTCAAGCTAGGGGGTTTGCACACAAGTTCTATCCCTCATTCAAATCTTTCAATCCAGTAAACCTTAACCCATATAACCTAAATCCATGATCCTTACCTTATTTCAACCAATTAAACCTTCATCAAAGCCTTAAGCCTTAAATCATTCAACTTTTCATTCAATCCTAACTCCTTCTCCAAGGTATGTCCAAGCCCGCTAGGTTGAAAACCCGAAAGGGCGACCTATGCAAAATTTAGGGCCAAAAAAAAAAAATCAGATAAGAACTACGAATGGTCTGATTCCACAAGGATATGTAGGAATCCTCATCTCGAGGTCCGACCACTTCAATAAAAATAGACTAGTCATGGTCTAATGATTTGATTTTTTAGAGTTCAAGAGCATAATCTCTTTCTAGATCCCGACATAGACTCAAGTCTGCACCTAGCCTCATTAAAGCCTTTTCCCCACCTACATTCATTTGAGTCACAAATTTGAACCTTTTTATTTTCAATCCAATCTCTCCTTGTCCCTGAAAGACTCTCCGATAATTCCATGGTTTCTGGTGATATTTGACTTTGCCTATATCAACTTCCCAATAAAGAATCCCCAGTGACAACATTTCAGTATCAGATCAAGTACATGCCGAATTCAAGGCAGGATCACCCAAAGTGGGGGCTCCTATGTGTGGTGGTTCCTCCGATCCAAATCAACTCCTGGAAAGTTGTAATCTACGGACCTCGTTTACGAACCCCGAATATTTATCAAAAAAGATTTTCGAAAATTATTCTGCGCATTTCTAATCATTCTACACATCTTCTAGCCGTGCAAAATCCTGACCTTGCACAGGAGCCTTGCAAAACCCTGACCTTGCATTGCATTTCATACATTCTAATCTTGCATAACCCTGACCGTGCATGATGTGGCATCCCTTAGCTTTGCATAACCTAAATCTTTGCATTGCGTCTTGGCATCCTTAGAGAATCTAAGTTTGCGTTATTGCATCATTATGTTTGCACCTGTCTGCTAACAACTTCTTCTGCAGGTAATCAAATTTCTTGTAGTTATTGTCCTGCATACTAACTTAGTTTTGTAGAGACCGACGTATATAGATCAGTTCTAAACTGCATAGCGTTTAGAATCGTTCTCCGTCCCGACACCATATACTTTGACTACCGGTTTCCTAAATCTCGGTCAAAGTAGGGGCTTCTGTAGACACAAAATCGTGTCTCCCCATTTGAGGATCCAATGATGAAACATACCGCGGCATTAGTTGGCACAACCCAACGGAAGAGCAATCTAAAGAACCAATCCAAAATTGTGTTTTGAAATGATATTCTAAAGCCCAATTAATTATCCATGATGATTAATTGTAATTTCAACCCGTGAAATGTTTTTAAGTCCATTTTAAAAGCCCAATTGAATGTTTACTGTTTTAAAAAATATTTTCTTAATATTTATAGTTTTAATAAATATTTTCTTAAAAGCTTTTATTATTATCTTTAGAGCATAATTCAGATTTTGACCCATAAAATTCAATCTCCCGATTTTTAGGGATAAAATTGGCATCTTGAAAGCACGCGTAGAATAAAAAATGAATATTATGGAATATGTGCTGGACGCACGTGGCGCGCTGGCCAAATCATGTCTGGCGCACAACTTGTGACTCACCCAGAGTCCTGCTCCTGGCGCAAGTCCTGTGTGAGACGTAAGATAAACTTTTACCTTTTCGAAAACGCGTTTCCATGTGTAAGATTTTTATTGGACGGACCACGTCAGACAGGCCAATCAGCGCCTGACGTGAGTCCTCGTAGCCTGGCGCTGGGCTAGCGTGGAGCGCAAGTTTTGGTTTGCCTATAAATACGGGCTGATTTCCCGAATCAGAGACGGCTTCGAAATACACTTCGAATGCTAAAACACTCAAACACTCATACACTTTCAAATCAATTCCTATTTGTGATCATACTGCATTCCTGGTTCCACAATTGCTCTGCCTAAAGCTCGTTGCGCTCCTCAATCTAAGCCACATAAGTATAATTCTGAGGGTCCTTGAATAAATTCTATATTTTTTATATTGAAATTACTAACCACTTATTTCATGATGTAGATCTCTAACATTAAATCGCTCTATTGTATATTCTAAACCTTTCTTTTTCTTTCTATTTATGTTTCATATTATTACATGCCTGCCTGATCATTCTATGCATACTATTATGATTGTCCTTGCTTTACTACTTTTATCACCCACATGTTATTTTTGCTAATCAAGACCTAAAGAATGGTTCTAATATTAATCATATTAATTTGGACAACATGTTAGGTTCTCCTGTAATATTAATTGCCTAATAACATGTCACTAAAGTTAGTTTTTTTATGTGTTTCCTGAACCTACCTAGACTAAATATTTTTAGGGTGTTTAAAAAGTTATTTGATTATTCTTTGGCCTAAAATTTGTAATGAATCGGTATTTAGTAGAGGTCAGCAATGGGCAATATAGTTCCTGATATTGTACCCTCACCCCCGAACTCAGTTTTTGGTTCCCGACCATCTATGGAGTCAAGACGGGGAAATCTATGTTGGGTAAGTCCCTAAGATGTCCCTATGGTTTTCCCATATCCAATTAGGTTTATGATTCATCCTAAAAAGAATTGTTGGCGACTTCTTTCAAAACATATTTTCAATAAAACCTTAACAATGGTGTAGTCAAATATAATACGCGCTAACACCGCGTAGGCGAAATAAAAACACGCCTACAAAACCCATATAGGACGAAGTCCAAACCACTAAGTCTAGCGAAGCTAGCATTCCTTAAATACCACAAGGAAACCCTTTGACCTAGTGAAGCTAGTCAACCTTAAGACCGTAACGGCACCCTTTGACCTAGTGAAGCTAGTCATCCCTAAGGCCATAAAGGCACCCTTTGAGCTTAGCAAAGCTACTTCCCTTTTAAGACCATATTGGCACCCTTTGACCTAGTGAAGCTAGTTATCCTTAAGACCATAATGGCACCCTTTTACCTAGCAAAGCTAGTTATCCCTAAGACCATAAAGGCACCCTTTGAGTTTAGTGAGGCTACTCACCTTTTAAGACCATAATGGCATCCTTTAGACGTAGCGAAGCTAGTCACCCCTAAGACCATACAGGCATTCTCCGAGTTTAGCGAAGCTACTCCTACTTACCTTAAATCTATAGCATCCCAATTAAGTCCATAATGGCCCAAAACAATCTTAGATCCATAATAACCCAAAATCATCTATTCTGGCAAAGCCAATCACCCCTAAGTCTAGCGAAGCTAGCGTTCCCTAGTCCACGTAGGTAATCCTTTTGAGTCTAGTCAGCTTGCAAGTTCAAAGTCTAGTCCAGTCCGGTTGCATCATGGTCAAGCCCACACTAGTCCAAAACCTATAATCGTTTCTAATCCTCCATTTCAAATACATTCCCCATTTCCATTTCCATTTTCATTTTTTATTTCCATTCTTCGGTTTCCCATTTCCCATCCCCATTTCTCATTTCCATTTCGCATTTCAAAAAATGATTTCTTAAAATTTACGAGTGAGGTCCACTCGATTCTGTTCATGACCGGTCGAGAGATTACAACTTAGGAGCGCCTAACGGAGGAACAAAATGTTAGCCTACTCTAAAGCTCATCAATCGCATTATCACCATCCTGACTTCATATAGAGTCATGAAGATTATTTTTGACCGCTTTCACAATAGAGGCATGTGAAGATTATTTTTGACCGCCTTCACAATAGAGGTGTGATCAATTCTATAAAGTTTACACCAAACCCTACACATGAAAGAGAAAAAATCCAAACGATGAAACATATATTTTTTTTACCGCGAATTCCAACGGAATAAATCCACCTAACATCTATGTCGAATACCATCAAATGCATTGCTAAACATAGTCGATGACAATAAACTTCTAGTACTTGCTACAAGGAGAATCAGCATAACCAGCAACCCTTTTGCACAGTGTATCAACAATTCAACATGCTTAGTCTTTTATTTCTTGTGTCCTATGATGAGTAAAAGAGTCCTTACCCTAACCCATTTCTGTCTTTTGCCATCGAGTCTATGTCATTATAGGAATTTCCATTTTCGTTTCATTTTTTTTCTTTTTTTTTCATTGGCCTTTTACCATCATTTATGCTTTGAATTCGATGATGAAACCCAAATTAGATAATCTCCAATGACTTTGATTAATAAAAAAATATATAAAAAAATAATAATAAAATAATCCGTTCAAATCATCATCTCCATAAGCCAAATAATCCTTTCAAATCAAAGCTCCACATGTATCCTTCAAACCTTCCAATACCCAAACCCAAAAAACTTGTGTGCAAGCCTCACTAAAAAAAAGTTAAAAAAAAATATTAATGCCAGGCAAAAAAAAATGAATAAACTCAAAGTGCGAAAAAAAAGGAAAAGCAAAACAAAACGCACAGGACAAAAAGAAAAAAATGCAAAAAAGAGAAAGCCAAAGGCAAAGAAAAAAAAGTCAAGCTAGGGGGCTTGTACACAAGTTCTACCCCTCATTCAAATCCATAAAAAACTTAACCCATGTAATTTAAATCCATGATCATACCTTTCAACCTTCCATATTCAACCCTAACTTCTTTTTTAAGGTATGTCCAAGCCCACTAGGTTGAAAACCCGAAAGGGCAGCCTAGGAAAAAGTTAGGGCACAAAAAAAAAAGAAATCAGATGCAGAACTACGAATGGTCTTATTACGCAAGGATACATAGGAATCCTCATCTCGACGTCTGCCGTTTCAATAAAATAAATTAATCAAGGTCTAATGATTTGAATTTCTAGAATTCAGGAGTATACTCTTTCTAGATCCCGATATAGACTCGAGTTTGAACCTAATCTCGTTAAAGCCTTTTCACACATACATTTATTTAAGTCATAAATTAAAAAATTTCATTTTTCAATCCAAGCTCTCTTTTTCGTAAAGGACTCGCTGCCAATTCCATTGTTGCTGGCGATATTTGACTTTGCCTGTGTCAGCTCTCCAAAGAAGAATCCCCAGCAAAGAACTCAGAACACTCAAGACAGATCACCTACATTTAAATCAAGCTCGGAATGCCTTATTCAAGACAAGCTGACCCAAAGGTCTTCCTATACATGTGGTGGTTTCTCCAAATCAAATCAAACTCCTGTGGTATCCGATTTTTTACTGTCTTAATTAACGGTCTGAATCCCACGAAAGTCTCGCATTGGACTTTAAGTTTTAGAAAACTTGGAAGTCGCCACCCTATTGATTTCTGAATAGGGACAGATTTATTTCATAAATCATTTTAAAATCAATTTCAAGAAATATCATTTAAAATGATGATGACTTCATATGGATAATGCTTTTTTTGAAAATTGGTCTTTCATACCATGAGATACGGTTCGGGGTTTAGGTTAAAAGGTGCAAACGTCTGGAACTCGTCTCCTATTTTGTTCTAAAGAACAGGCTCTTACTAAATGCATTATTTTCCATTTTAAAGTAATCATGGCTATTCAAAAAGAAAGAAAACCACATAGTTTGCACATATACACATTAACCATTTTTATTTAGGACCAATATATAATTTGTACATGGTAGGTTTGAGCACTGAAATTGCACTACGTACCAATCATTGCGGGATTAGAATCCACTCATGGATCAAAACCATCGTAGTTCGATCTTATGTCTCACCCTAAATGGCCCAATTCCATTGGGGAAGAAAAGGGAAGAAAATAGATTATGAATAATTCACCTTTTAGAATTAGACAAATCTATTAGGAATAAGGTAATCACTCCAATTAGTGATTAAAATGGGGTTATGATAATCACTTTAATTAGTGATTAAATCTGAAGGACTAAGATAATCACCTTAATTAGTGATTGACAATGGAGGTTAAGATAATCACCCTAATTAGTGACTATACTTAAGATGAAAGATAATCACCTTGATTAGTGATTAACAATGAAGGTTAGGAAGTAATCACCCTAATTAATGATTATTCAAGGTTTAAGATAATCACTCTAATTAGTGATTAAATGAGAAAATAATCGCCCTAATTAACGATTATTAAGGTTTAAGATAATCACTCTAATTAGTGATTAAATGAGAAAATAATCGCCCTAATTAACGATTATTAAGTTTTAAGATAATCACCTTAATTAGTGATTAAATGAAGGAAATAATCGCCCTAATTAACGATTATTAAGGTTTAAGATAATCACCTTAATTAGTTATTAAATGAAAAAATAATCGCCCTAATTAACGATTACTAAGGTTTAAGATAATCACTCTAATTAGTGATTAAATGAAGGATATAATCGCCCTTCATTAACGATTATTAAGGTTTAAGATAATAACTCTAATTAGTGATTAAATATGGAAGGTTAACTTAATCACCTTAATTAGCGATTAAAAGGAAGGTTAGGATAATCACCTTAATTAGTGATTAAACATGATGAAAGGTTAAGCTAATCACCCTAATTAGTGATTAAGAAAGGTTTAAGATAATCACCCTAATTAGTGTTTAAATGAAGAGTTTGAGTCAATCGCCCTAATTAGCGATTAATCAAGGATTGAAATAACCACCTTAGTGAGTGATCACGCTTATGATTTTTAAGAGGTCTTATAAGGTTTGGTTCGTAATTGAAGGATTTTGAGAAATAATCTTAATCGAAGATTATTAAGTCATTTGGAGAGAAATGATCAATTTGAGATCGAATTTGGAGATTTGTGTTTGGTTAATTGAAATTTGGCCATTTAAAACGAGACACGCGAAACGGCCTAAAATCAATTTCGAGATCATAATTACCAATCTAATTATGTCAAATTATATGATTAATCCATTTGAATATGGAGAACACATGTTTTAAATGTAAGATGGATAATCATACAATTTAATTTAGTTAGATTTGCAATTTTTCCTCTTAATCGAGATTGGGTCGTTTGATTCATATACTATGATATATTGGCCCAACATGCAATATTTACAATATTGGTTGCTCATTTTATTCAACAAGAGTTGTGGAATTATTTATGAAAATTATGCATAAACATCTCCATGTTTTTTTTATTAATTGAGTGATGTAATAACTATATACAAAGAATCATTATTACAACATAATGTACAAACTCTATGATCTATACAAATCTTCAATCTTGATCTTCACCATGATGCTTCTTGATCTTCATCTCCTTGAATGGGCTTGGAATTCATGTTTATTTTTAAACTTGTGAAAAATTAGAGATTAATTAACCTCTTTTTTATTTTTGATTTTTTATAACAATTTTATTGATTTTTATTTACATGATGAAATGAGTCATTTTAAGAGAAACTTAAAAATTTCATGATTTTTAATTAACATTCTCGTGTGAAAAGAAAACAAATTTTTGTATGAAATGTGAGTTAATCACTTTATTTCATTTTTCAGATTGCACTTTTGTTCTTGTTCTGAATTACAAAAATCATAACTTTTATGTAAGAAATGTTAAACTAAGCATATGATACATATATGGATAAGTCAGTGAGTTCTTTATCTTATGTCAAAATTGCACAAGCTTTCAGTGAAGACTCAAATTATGGTGAATTTTATGCCAAAACTGGTCAAAACAGGACCTTTATGACTAGACTAGAAAGTTTCACTTGTATTGGACTTTTTTAAAACTATTTTTTATTTATTTTCTATACAAAAAAGAAAATCGGTCTTCTCGAATTTAGTGATTTACATGAATGGTTTTGTAAAAATGATGTAAAATTGTATGAAATATATATGAACAAGATTTTTATATTTTTGAAAAGCGACTGATATTTTATTTAAATAAACTTGATGTTTTTAGTTTTGTGTAAATCGTTTTATTTTTAAACTTTATTGATAGAACAATCCTAAGTGATACTGGACAAAATCAGTTTTGCTTAACGAAGTTGTATGTTTTTTAATTATTTGTAAAAAATTCTTTTTTTAGAAATTCCAAAGCTCAACTGCTGGAAACATCTTGCACTTCATAGGAAAAATATTGAATCCTACAAACTATGTAATTAATGCAGACTAAAAAATAAAGTAGGAAAGTAAAACTGACTATAATTACAACACCACATCTTTTTTTATGGAGATGTTTATACACAATTTTTCTTGAATTTTTTTATGAAATCATTTTTGGTGATGAATAACAACTTGATTAAGGAAAATAACATAATCACATTTTTTTCCTAAGAGTCACCCCATTAGAGGTGACTATTCTAGGTGGGGTAATTTAAGTTTGGGAACCTATTAGGACTTCCACATACCCAAATCACTCCAAAGATAAAAAATGATAAGAAGAAGACAAGAAAGAAGGTTAGTAGATGATTAAGAAGCTAATCAAAATAAACAAGAATTTCAACTTTACCTTGCTAGCTCAATGATGCACTTCCTTTTTGCCAATTTTTCTACTTTTTTTTAAAGTGAGTTTCTAAATACACTTAATTACTAACTTAAACTCTTTTTTGTGTTTTTTTTTTCTTTTTGATGAACTTCTTTGCTTACTAATTATCTTACTAACTTTTTACTTTCTTTTTCTTTAGTGAGATTTTTAGAGAAAATGAGTAGAGAGGGTGAGAGAATCAGTGAAATTAAGTTGAACTCTTTTCAACTTGCTTACTTACTAATTATGACTTTTGCTTAGATGGAAAAATTAAGGAAGATAAGAGTAATAGAGAGAGAAGTTGAATTGTGTTTATTTCAACTTCCTTACTTACTAATTAAGACTTTTGCTTCGATGGAAAAATTAAAGAGGTGAAGAGTAGTTGAGAAGATGAGAGTGAAGTTGAATTATGTTTTTTTCAACTTGGTTTTGAAGTGAAAAAATAAGGGTATCTATAGAGAAATGAGCGAGGTGAACTAGGGTTTCAAAGAGGTAGAAAATCAGATTTTTCATCCAAAAATATCTGATTTTCTTCATCCTTAATCACCCTAATGACATCACTCTAATGACCTCATACTAGAGGAAAAAACTCCTTGTGCTACTTGTCAAGTGTTCCGGTTGACTAATCAACCCAAGCACTTGACAAAATTTTAATAAAAGAAATTCACAAGTGCTCGGGTTGATTAGTCAACCGGAGCACTTAATTTTCAAGTGCTCCGGTTGGTTAATCAACCCGAGCACTTGTGAATAAGTGCTCCGGTTAGTCAACCCGAGCACTTAGAATCTCGCGCGCAGTAATACTATGACGCGTACTAAAGTAATTTTATTTTTTTTCAACCCTCTTTCTCTTTTTTTGACAGGATCTCAACCCTCTTCTCATATCAATTTCAATTCACGAAAAAGCAAGAAATGCGTCTACCTCCGCCACCATTCTGATTGTTCTAACTCCTCTCTCTATTCTTGTTTTCTCTCTCCTTTTAGATGTCAAACCCTAATTCCCGAATCTTTCTCGCTCCTCTTTGAAATCGAAAATCAAGGTTCAGAAATCAAGAGGAAGAGAAGGGCGAGGACGTTCGACATTCAGAAATGACCAAGGTTCGATTTTTTTAGTACTTTATTCCTTGTTTATTCATTTTCGATTTTAGATCTAAGTTCGATTCGTTAATTTCCAATGTTGTTCAACAGTTATAACCTAATTTTTTAATTTGGGCTTTAATTTCAGTACTTTCCTTTGAATTTTGTGTCAAATTTGAGTTGAGATTTGTTTCATGTTCATCCGTATCTATATGCAGCGGCTTACTGGCCAGTACCAGCATCAACGAACTCTCAAGCAAAACCCACCTCGGCCGAAAAAATGCAGTCGGCTGAGTTGAAGTTTGATTTTTGTTCAAGTTTGAAGCTTACTTTCGTTTAGTTGAATTTTTTGTTGATAATTTCTATTTTGATTTCAGAAGAGGAAGTTGTTTTCAGATTTGGCTTCGTTGCTGTTGAATTCTTTGGAAACTATTGCCGCACTTTTGCAGGTAAATGTGTCAACCAAGTTTATTCAATACACTAATTTTTGGTATGGTTTTGTTTATAGTTATATTTAACGGATTATTGTTTTTTATTCTATTACTTTGTGCTTTTAGAAAGAACTTTATGACAATTAATATGTTTTCAATTTATTTAGTTTTGGAATTTAGACAATATATAATTTTGTATTTGTAGCAGCTAAAGTTGAGTTAATGGTGGTTGATTTTATTGGGTGAGAAACATCATGTTTTCTTTCTGTGTATTAAGTGGTTCATGTTTCAAAAAGGTGTCAAATTTGAGTTTTTCAATTTTGATAGTTAGGAGTAGCTATGATATTTTTTGGATGATTCCATAGTGCATTGACCTGGTGCACTATGGAATTTGATGGCTTTATGAAGAAATTTCTTATTTGATCTATCTTCTTATTGGCTATGGAACCACCTAATTTGTTTCTTTGTTACAAATACTTGGCTATCTTAGTATTTCTGCATGGCTTTTTCTATCTTGGATATAGTTTTGTCCTCAGTGCACCAGTTCTCAAGGTGTAACACCCCGTAATTTTCACCCTTATTTTTGGTGTTTGTTTACATTAAAATGATATTTTTCGTAAAAATAAATAATTTATTATTTAGATTATTTTGGAACGTGTTGTGAAAATGTGTATATATATTTATATGTTGTGATATATTTATATATATATTTATTTTAAGTTGTTAGTTATTTATTTTAAAAGGTTATATTAATTTCGTTATTTGTTTAGGCGTTTAGGATGATGTTTTGTCGCGTAGCGTTTTTGTAACGTTGTTGGACCGACTTGGGTGATGAAATATTGCATCGCATGTAGCGTGCTAATATGTTTAATAACATAATTTATTAGAGTTATTTTCATTATTAAGTATTTTCAAAGTTTAGGTGCGATTTAGGAATTTATCGATTTATCGCGTGACGGACTTTTGATACATGGACCTTTGATGACTTGGGCCGAAATCTTCTTGGTGTACTTGGGCTTGGACAGCTGGCTATGGGGAGGGAGAAGGAAGAAGTTTCTCCTCTTTTATTTCATTTCTTTTAATTGGTGACTCTTGGTAGATTGTAACCCCCATAACCTCCCTAATCATTTCTCCTAAACCCTTCATTTTTCCTTGCCGTAAAATTCTGATTTTTATTAAAAAGAAGTTCAGCATCATTTGCATTTAACCCTCACCGTTTTCAAGAAAAGAAAGAGAGAAAAGGAAGAGGAAAAGAATAGAAAGGTTCAACCCGGTTTTTCCTGTCACACCTTCACGAAAATAACCTTAGCCAAAGATCTAACCGTTGGATGGTCTTAAAATTCGGACACAACATTTATAACATCTTGTTCTACAGTTTGACCAGAGCGATTTAGAATCTGAGCTTTTGATCACCGGAAATCATGGTCGGAGCAGAGCAGTGTGAAATGAGATTTTTCAACGTTCAGGAAGAAAATGCTTAGTGACTGGTTGCTTCAATTCTCGTTCGTTGTGCCTTGGATTTAGAAGAGGAATTGGATTGCATGCTTAACTCGTGATTGTCTCTTTAGACTCAGCTCTCCTCCCGACGTTCCAGGTAACACGTAGTTATCTTAGAACCATAGTGATTAGGGTATTATTCGGTATTAGATTACTACGCTATGAATTATTTAAAATACTTTTTGAATGGAATTATTGACGAAATTAAATATGAATATACTTGATGCATGCTGTGTGATTACTTAAAAGAGAAAAATAATTTTCGTATGATTTTTGGTATTTATTTGATTTAATTAGTGTTTTGTGCGTTTTGGGATAAATTGCGTTTTGGGATAAATTGCATAACAATTATTAAACGGATGTTAAAATTTCTGAAATCATTTTTCTTAGATCATGTTGCATGCGTAGTATGTATTCCATGCCTTAGAATAATTTTTGCCTACTGTGTACTGGTTTATTTAATTGATATATCTGTTTTTGCAATTTTGTTTCTGTCAGTATATAAATCATGAAAATTATTTATGTAGGCCAAAAAATTCATTTCTTTGTATATTATGTATTTACGTGAGTTTATGCATGTTGTGTAAATTGTTTGTAATTTTTGGGCGTTTATTTATATTTTTAGTTATTATATTGGCTTTATTGAGTAATCTGTATATTAACTTTTAAAATTACTTTTGGAGTCCGAAAATTATAAATAAAATTTGTACCATGTTAGTAGAGCCATTAAGGTCATATGATAATTTTTGTGTGATTTTACTGCTCGAACTTATTAGTTTAACAATTAATAATGTGTTTTTGTTGTGAAATTGAGGATACTCTTTTAAATTATTTGAGAGCTTGTTAATCAGAATTAATTTGTGATCTTTTATGTTCTTGGATGCTGGTGTTTAGTAGGTTGCTGTAAGTATTATTGGTATCATTATGTTTATGTTTGATTTATGTAAAAATGATTAATTGTGTACTATTCATTTATTTAATAAGCCTTGGAGTTAATTGGTGATGCATTTTTGATTGATGTTGTTAGTGCTGTAAAAACTATTTCACTATCATTGTTGATGCTTAGTGATGTTTAAAGTATTTTGGTTGGAGACATTTGTTGTAAATTTGTAAGTTACTACTTTGAAGATTTTTGAAAAATTACTTTTGATGAATTATGGGTATAAGGTCGGGTGGCATCCCTTTTGACGAGTATATTTGAGATGAATGATACTTTGATGATATTTATGATTTTATTTTGAGATAAGAACATCCGTTGGGATAGATGTAGTCCTCGGTGAAGAACATGCCAACCACCTAGTTTGCGAACTAGGGGTAAGCCTGGGTTAATTGTTGTCGTCCGAGAGGTCAGGGAGTTCTGCGTGTTCTACCCTGCATCGGGAGTTTGGCCATTCTTAGACACAGGCAGTGGGGAACGTAAACCCATAGACTGGCCTGGAGATTGCGATCTGACAAACCTTAGGAAGTGAATTGCGATTCACTAGCGTTCGGTTTCTGACTCAATAACTTGTTTTACGTATATTTTATTTTTATAAAAGTACTCTTGAGATGATTTATTTATTTTTATCCAACTCACTTGCTATTTATTATTCATTTGCGTTATTTGTGAGTTATATGGAGTTGGATGCATATTGTAGTTGACTTGACTTTATGCTTTCCTTTCTTATTAATCTATGTCTGAATCATGCTTTGATTTCTTTTGTTCTGGGAGAACTGCTAGTTACTCCCCACTAATTGTGGATATTTGTTGTATATTTTGCAGGTTTTGTTGATGGGGATTTTCTTTGATTTTGGGCTCGGGTTGAGATGCGAGAAATAATCTATTAGGGGTTTTAGTTCTAGACTTCTCTTTAGTTTGAGATAGTTTTCTCATTTCGATTTTTAATCTAAGTAATTAATTTACTTATAGTACTTACTTATGTTTGTTTTTATCACTTAATTATTTAAACACTATTCTTGTAGTAGTGACATTCCCAGAAGACGATGTTTCCGCCATCGTCCTATTAATACTATTATTATTTCTTTCTTTTCCGTTTTGAAATTCTGGGGTGTTACACAAGGTGTCTAATGGATTGAGGGCAAATAAGGTACTTAATATAGCTAGTTACCTCAATTGGGTCAATTAGTGTATCTCTAGTTATCATATTAAACCATATAAATAAGGGCACAATCCTTTTGTGTACTATTTCCTTTTTGTATCTTACTTTCTTTAGACCTCGTCTTGCAATTAGCTGTTTTAGCAAATTTAGCTTGATAACATTGTAGACTCTTTTTGCTGAATTCACTCAAATTCTTGTGTATAACTATGTTGACATCTAGTTTGCGGGCCAATGACAAATCCTTAGTGCATCAACTTTAAAGGTATATATTGAAAGTCGCATGCCCCGTCTAGACTTGCTACATGATTGCCATTGTTTGAATTATTGGCTCTTCTTGGTGTGTAACTAATTGATTGTACTTAATTTAGATGCGGGCTTTCGGCTGGAAACCTTGGCTCACCTTGGCTCATCTTGGTGTGTAACTAATTGATTGTTACTTAACTAATTCCTAATTCCATTAGCCCTTCACTTATGGTTGTTGGAAAAGTTTTCTCTCATGAAAACCCACAAGATTCTTACTTACAAAACTAACCATGTCCGGGAGAGATGTCTTCTTCCTTTTTTCTATCAGCTTAGCAAAAATGGTGGGTGGGAAGATCTTTTTCTACATCAAGACATAAAAGTGGGTCACAAACCACCTTGGCATTAGTGCAATCGTATATTGCAATTCTGGTCGTAGAGGTGTACAATTGCCCGGGCTTTGCCAAGTCACTTTCTACCTTCCATGGAGGTGTCTAAGGCAAATTGGTTGGAGGCAACATCATATTCCTGCCCACCAGGTTCTTCCACCTTACACCACCTATGAGGCTGATATGAATGGTATTTAGAGAATGCTTACTATATGGCAGGGGGCTAAAATTATATCAGCACTACCTAAACCTTCCTTTCCACTAATTGATGAAGATTATCTTCAGTGGCTTCTAGCGGATATTGGTCAAGGCAATGATTCAGATGGACCTATCATGAAGAGGAGAAGGGTTTGAGAAAAATATCATGTTGTTTTCCATGTTTTTTTTGTTTGTTTTTTTTAGTTTTATTTTAAGCTTGTAGGAAACGAAGGCTTTATGTCTTTTATGTATGAAATGAAGTACCCCAGTTGGGATGAATAAAAAGATATGTTTATGAGAATGTAAAACCTTAACAATCAAAAAGCATGTTTCACCATTTTCCTTTTTCACCTTTTTTCCTCTTTTCCAATTTTTTTTTTTTTTTTTTTTTTTTTTTTTTTTTTTTTTTTTTTTTCTTCTTCTTCTTTTTTTTTTTTTTTTTTTTTTTTTTTTTTTTTGCATACATCATATGAATATCTAGAAATTCATGGCATGTTTATTAAGAATAACTAGACAGGATACAAAACCCACAAACTGCTTGGTCAGTTGACCATGACAATTACAATTACTTTGATGCCTAAGCGTAATATTTCATCAATTGTTCAAGATTAGTGAAATGAATGAATTCATTCCCATCAAAATCCATTAGCTTTACTGCTCCAACCATTGTGACATGCTTGACTAAGAATGGTCCAGACCAGTTAGGCTTGAATTTTCCTCGATGATCATGCAACGGAGCTCTATTCTCTTTTAAGACTAGATCACCTTCTTGAATGTCTCTATCTCGATTCCTTTTGTTAAATGCACGAGCAATTCTCAGTTGATAGAGTTAAATGTTTTGCAATGCTTGTAGTCGCCGCTCATTAGCAAATGCAAGCTCATCATAACAAGTTTTATACCATTAGATTTCACTTTTTGCTATGACCCTGAGAGATTGTATCTCCACTCCAACCAGTAGGACTGGCTCCATCCCATAAACGAAAGAATATGGGGTTGTTCCTGTTGGAGTCCTCATTGACATCCTATATCCCCAAAGGGCATACGGGAGGTTGTCATGCCATTCCCTAGTCTTTTCAATCATCTTGGCGATAATAGTCTTGATGTGTTATTTGTTGCTTCCACAGCTCCATTTGTTTGGGGAAGATAAGGTGAGGACTGATGATGCTTGATTGCATATTTTGCGAGAGTGGTCTTCAGATGACCCTCAAATTGTGATCCATTATCAGAGGTGATTTCAAAATGGATGCCATACCGATAGATAATGTTGTTAATCACAAATTTCGAGACTTGCTTTGCCCCTAGCTTTGAAAAGGATGCAGGTCCATTCCAGTTCAAAAAGTAATCAATTGCTACAAGAATATACTGATGCCCATTTGAAGCCTTTGGATGAATTTGTCCGATTATGTCTATTCCCTAACTTGAAAATGGCAAAGGAGAAGTCATATTATGTAATGACACAGGTTGCATATGATTGAGATTAGAAAATATCTGACATTGCTTGCAGGCGTGGACAAAGCTGATGCTATCACCTTATAGAGTACTCTAATAGCAAATATTTTACGAGCCAGCATTCTTTCATTCATATGGGGTCCACATTCTCCTCCATGAACTACTTTCATGATGGCTTGGTTTTCGCTGTCATTCATACATAGTTGCAGAGTACCATCAAACCCTTTGTGATATTGTCTGCCTTTTAGCATGAGAAAATGAGCAGCTAGCCTTCTAATAGCTATACGGTCCTTCTTGCCACTTCCCTCTAGATATTGCATTGTTTCCTGAAAAATCTTGATATCCTTATACCAGACATCATCGTCATCATCTTGTTGAGCCAACGTGGAGACAACTTGTGCTATCGTCACCGTAGGTCCCTTCCTTTCTTCAATTAAAACGAACTGGATTTTTGTACCATTTTCCCATGTTAAATTAACAGCGAGATTGGCTAAATCATCAGTGAAACTATTTTGTTCCCGAGGAAGATGTTTGAAGCTGATGTCATCATAATAAGGGATCAATTCTTGAAGGTACTCTATGTAGAGCTGAAGTCTCTCATCTCTAACCCTCCAAATTCCTATTGTCTGAGATATGATGAGATTAGAATCTCTATACGCAGTGAGATATCTTGCCCCTGCTATCAAGGCGGCTTTTACTCCATATATACATGCTTCATATTCAGTTGTGTTGTTTGTTGTTGGAAAATCCAGCTTGACAGCAAATGGAATATGGACTCCATCAGGATCTACTAACAAAACCCCTGCTCCATTACCTCTTCTAATAGAAGCTCCATCAAAATACATGCACCATTGTGGATTGTCAATGAAACATAAGTACTCATCAGGGAATGCATCGTTATACTTATCTCCTGACACTGGTTCTTCTGCTAAGGCTTCAGATATGGCTCTTCCTTTAACATATATTTGGCTAACACATTGAATATCAAACTCATAGAGCATAACATGCCATCTCACCAATCTTTCACTAAGAATGGGTTTCTCAAATAGATACTTGATTGGATCAAGTCTTGAGATCAGATAGGTGGTATGAGCTTAAAGGTGATGCCTCAACTTCTTCGTGGCATAGACCAAAGAGATACAAGCTTTTTCCAGCGGGGTATATCTTGTCTCATACTCCAGGAATTTCTTGCTGACATAGTATATGTCAAATTCCTTCTTTGTTCACTCTTGATATTGGGCTAAGAGAGCTCCCGTAGTCGTTTCTGTGATAGTGAGATACAAAATAAGAGGCTCTCCTAGTCTAGGTGGCATTAGAACAGGTAAATTTCAAAGGTTTTCTTTCATGGAATCAAAAGCTTCCTGACATTCCTCATTCCACTCATGGGATGCCCCTTTTCTGAGCAACTTAAATATATGTTCACATCTCATAGTGAGTTGTGAGATGAACCTGCTGATATATTGAATTATGCCGAGAAATCCTCTTGCTTGTTTTTTTCTGTTTTTGGAGGAGGTAGTCCTGGAATAGCTTTTACCTTTTCAGAATCCACTTTGATGCCGTCTTGACTGACAACGAATCCCAACAACTTCCCCGAAGTGACGCCAAACACACACTTTTGAGGATTTAGTCTTAGATTGTACTTCCTGATTCTTTCAGAGAAGGACCTTGGTGCCGGAATATGCCCCTCATGATCTTCACTTTTCACAATCATATCAGCTACATAGACCACCACAATGTCGTGGATGAGGTCATGAAGGATAGCGGTTGCAGCTCTTTGATATGTGGCTCCGGCATTTTTTAGACCAAAAGGCATAACTCTGCAACATAAGGTGCCCCACAGAGTGATGAAAGATGTCTTTGTCATATATTCTTGAGCCATGAGTATTTGATTATACCCTCAAAATCCATCCATGAAGGAAAACATTGCATGACCGATCGTACTATCCATGAGAACATCGATGTGGGGTAGAGGAAAGCAATCTTTTGGTGATGCAGCATTCAAATCTCGAAAATCAATGCATACTTGAACTCTTCCATCCTTTTTAGGTACAACCACTATATTGGCGAGCCAACTCGGATGTTTTACAGCTTGGATGAATTTGGCATCAAGCTGTTTCTGGATTTCTTCTTTCACTTTTAGACTAATCTCTGGTTTCATTCGGCGAAGCTTTTGCTGCGTAGTCTTGCTTTTAGGATGTAACATAATGCGATGTTCCACAATCTCTCTACTGACACCTGGCATATCAGCATAAGATCATGCAAAAACATCTACATATTCTTTTAACAATGCAATAAACACAGACTCTTCAGTTAGGGATAGGGATGAACCTATTTTGACTTCTTTTACAACATTTTATGTACCAGTATTAATTACAATGTACTCTTCCATGCGTTTCATATATGTTTTAGTTGCACCAAGCGATTCATCATTATTAAATTCACTGTCAGAAAAAACATCTTGCATGCAAATATATTTAGATAAGAGTTCACATTCAATTTCCTCACTATCAGAGTCTTCTGACTAGGTATGTAAGGTAGATTGGCTGGAAGATGAGCTATCAGTATGATATCCATCTGAAAGGGGTGAAAACATATTTTGATGAGATGGATGTGGAGGATTGTTTCCTAAAAACATTTTAAATTTTATAGGCCCGTCTTTTGCCTGACACTCAATACTCCACTTATGCTCAGTGCTTTCGCCAATATGTATCATTAAGGACACCGGGTCAAAACCCCCTTCCTCATAGGACTCAGAAGTGAAAGGTTTCTTAAGGACTCCATGTTCCAGATTATCCACCCAGTCATTTTCTTTTTTCCATTTTTTGTTCTCGGACAGACCAACTTTTGATTAAGTCCAAATTTCTAGCCACGTTGAAGAATATCTTCAACCCCGGTAAAATCTTCTATTCCTTCCTACAAAGCCAAGGTTCTGGAAACTCATAGTACAGCTCAGTATCTCCTTGTAGGACGAACTGGCCGTTGAGGGTAATAGAAGGTTTTTTGATGTGAGAAGTGTTGCCCGGATAATGTCATAACCCATGTCGGTTTTGCTTGTCTACTGTGGGGATTGGCTGCTTTATTCTCCTACTATCATGCCCTAATACTGTTCCTTGAGTATAACCTATCTTCATCATGATTTGAATTCTTTGGACAGAGGTTGCATGGCAAATCCGACATGTCTTTTGACCGCATTTGTGGATACGGCCGAGGTGTTTTTTTTTTATGGTAATTGGTCATCCTTAGAGAAGGGACAAATTTCTTCTTTTTGGACCTAAAGGTAGAGAAAAAGAATTAAAAGAAGAGAAAGGAAAACTACATATTTTAGAATAAAGAAAATGTTTGAGAATGATTTCGCCATATTTTGACTAGAATGGTTCACCTTTACAATTTTAATTTTTTTTTTTTTGAGTTTTTTTGTTTATTTTGATACTCTTGAGTGATTTTACTGTCATTAGGGCTGAAAACAAATTTTTCATTCTTCTATTCCCTACTTAATATTTGAACAAAGATAGAAAATATAAAGATTAGGGCATGTATCCCCATTGATGCGTCAATTCAACATTCTGCAATTGCTCCTGTGATGACTGGCATCTCGAGTTCTGATCACATTGCCTGAAATACAATGATTAATATATTTGAGTCGAACCCGAAGGCTGCCTACATATCCCCGTTGCTCCAGGTGCATAGTATGGGGAATCATACTCAGTGTAGTTCATTTTAAGGAACTAAAGTTTTTTATTTAATAAAGCAGTTGCACTCATATTGAGCTACCTACGTACCCCACGTGTTACATAGGTGGAGTGATCTCACAGTGCAAGTGTACATGATAATGGGGATTCAAGCTGCACGTAGTTCTCTTATACTAACGAGCTGAAAGATTTTTTTTTTTCATTTTTCTTTTTTTGATGGGCTAACCCCCTACAGAACTTTACCTAAGATTTTTTCCTTTTGGTGAAAGGATCAAGTAGCTTTGCGGTAGACAAGAGCTATGTTGGTGATTTGCTTGTTGCGATGACTGAGAGCATGACATTGGTTTGTGCCGTGACCATGCAACTGATGATATTGGCAGTACTTGTGAAGATCTGACCCTACTGGACTTGCCCCTGAGCGTCTGGAAAGTGGATGAATCTTACATTGTTCGACCAATTTGTGAAAGATATCGACTTGGGATTGCGGTCGCGGATGTGACGACACCTTTCTTGCATGTACTTCTTTGTGGGTTGGACTAATGATGCCTCGATCAATCAGGCATTGCACTTTGTAGTAAAGGTCATGGCATCGATAAGTTTCATGCCCAAATTGACGACAATAAGCGCAGAGTTTGTTAATGTTTGTTCCAGGAAGGGGTAAACAGTGCACATGCGCTGGAACTTGAAGTATACCTTGCCTCCGAAGACGATCATGCACCATACTTAATGGCTCATCGATCTTAGCATATACCCTTGGATTTGTGTTTGGAGTTTCAAGATCATCCTGAGGTCGTTTTTCTTGCAATTTCAGAGTATCGATGTCGAAACCATGTTGTTCCATATGGCTGAGGGAGGTGTATTTGATAGTAACCATGTGACGATAACATAAATCGTTCAGGTTCTGCAACAATATGAGCATGAATTCTCGATCAGTAATAGGGATACGAAGCTGGGCGCGGATGTACGCGCATCTTGAACAAAAGTACGAGAATGTTTCCAAGCCGCCTTGACCAAATTGACTAGCTTGAACTTCTTGACATCAATCTGTTTATGCTCGAGAGCCCAATTAATAAAGGCTTGGCTAACATTTTCACAACTGGCTCTATCTACACAATCTGAAGTATAGTACCAGTCCAGAGCTGGTCCTTCTAAACTCTTGTCAATGAGCATGGGGTAATCTTCCTCTGGTATGCCCCATGGGTGCATGGCATTAACAAACCCAACTAAGTGGACAAAAGAATCAACATTCCCGTCAAATTTTCAGAACTATGGTAACTCACGATAATGATCCTCATGTTGATATCCTGGAAAGAGAATCAGTGATTCAGTGTGAACTTCTCGGATAGGACCTACTATATTAAAGTCCAAGTCAAAATCATCAGTCCTAGATCTCTTCTTTGAGTCATTATCATCATCTTGAGGATTGCCGACACAGGATTCCTCTGGTGCTTCAATTGACGTACCATGAGTGTCAATGCTTGGAGCTCCCACTTCTTCCTCTATTATACTCTGGTTCTGTTTCTTCAGCACTTACATTTGGTGTGGCTGCTGGGACCTCATTCATCCATGAATTTTCATGTGCTGCTACAATGCAGTGGATAGTATAACCATCCAACCTAGTGCCCTCTACTTCGTTCCGATATAATACTGATTTTGTTGTGTTAGAGATGGTCATGATTTATAGATCACCAGAAATAGTCACAGCACCCTGATCAGTGACAAGCTTCACCTTCTGATGTAGAGTAGAGGCCACTGCTCTATTTTCATGCAGCCACGGTCTTCCTCATAAGAAGTTAAAATAGGCTTGAATGTCAATGACCATGAATTCCACCTTCCTTGCCACGGGACCACATTCAATGAGGAGGCTGATTAAACCCAGTACTTCTCTCTTAGCATTATCATATGCTCTGACCACCTGGTTGGATGGTACTAGATCTTCTTTTGAATACCCAAGTCTCGTTAACACTCGTAGAGGGCAAACATTGATGGCGGAGCCGTTGTCGATCAATACCCTAGGTATTTCCCATCCATTGCAACGTATAGTGATGTGCAATGAATTATTGTGGTTGATATTGTCAGGGAGATGCTTGTCTGTGAACATGAGAGTTCAATCTCCCCCATGAATGACCCCCACCATCTGGTCAGGTTTTATAGAAGAGCTTACAGAGACTTCATTAAGATGTTTTAGAACAGTTGCCTTATGAGGATGGGAATGCATTAACAATTTTCAGATGAAAACATTAGCATTTACTTCTTTCATGTGCTTGATAGCATCATCTTCCTTGTTACTATCCTCTGTCATTGGCTCTTTGCCCTTTTCTTTCCTCCTCAATACCACCAAAGGATTTTCATCCTCTAAATGGAATGGTTTAAAATGACGACCTGCTCTAGTCAAACGAGATATATCCACGTACTCCTCATCACTAAGATCATCGAGGCAAATGGGGAGTCGGTATGTATTTGGAGTGGTGGAATGTCCTCCAGTGTTTTTCTCCACAATAGTCAAGATCAAAGAGGCATCTTCATCAGCACCAGAGTCCAAAATGAAGAAGGCAGCATCATAATCCAAAGTTCCACACATGTCAGAGAATGGATCCTTGTTGAGAGTGAAGCTGGGGTCTTTATTGGGAATCATCTTGACTTTTTCTTGAGTGGAATAGTCATAGACCAGACACTTGTAACCTGCGGCTATTGGCATTTCATACATTTGAGGAACCGTCTTGCGGATTAACTGGATTGGATCGCATCCATCTCAAGCAGCAGAGATAACATTGATGGCAAATGAGGATTATGATTAGGAAGGGGGTTTTTTGTGATGTTGGGCTGAGTGTCATTTGGTTTATTGGAAGTGGATCCTAAAGAGAGTTTTCCATCATCCACAACGTTTTGAGTTTGATGCTTTAGAGCTGTGCAGCTTTCAGTATTATGCCCCGGACTTTGGTGATACTCACAGTTCTGGTTTAAGTCATAACCAGGGTAAGGATTTTTAGGAGATAGACGTGGATTCAAAGGTTGAATGAGATTGGCCTTTTTTAGCTTGGAGAGTGCTTGGGAATAAGTCATGTTCAAAGGAGTAAAGTTCCTTTGTAGTCACAACTGGAATGCAGAAGATTCGCCAATGGCATGAATTACATTAGTTGTCTTAGGAGCTGCTGAATCATTGCTTGGAGCTCTTTTTTTATTTCCAAACTTTGCATTATAAGTGGTGCCACCAGTCGGTTCATCTTTCTTCATGTCCCCCCTTTTCACAGCATCCTCAACTAGAGTTCCCGTAGCAATTAGAGCTTTGAAAGTCGGGAAATATTGGTACGCCACATGCTTCTAACAGACTGGAAGAAGGTTCTTCACAACCATTTGTAGCTGTTCCTCTTCATTAGGCCTACTCATCATTTTGGAGGCTTTGTTTCTCCACTGAGTGAGGAATGAAGAAAATGTTTCGTTAAGGTTTTGAGAAGTGGTCTCCAGATCCCTTCTAGGAATATCAATTTCTTCATTATATTTGTATTGGTTTGAGAACTCTCTGACTATGTCAGCCCAAGTGGATTTTTTGTGTTTTCAAGGTTGAGAAACCAATGTGCTGCGGCACCCTCTAAATACCGTTGAAAGAGTTGGGCCATCAAGGATTCTTCTACTCCCACTAGAGGAAAAAAAATGATTGTGCTACTTATCAAGTGCTTGGGTTGAGCTTGAAAACGGAGCACATGGTCTTCGTTTCATTTTTGAAAATAAAAAAGGATCTCAAGATTTCCGATTGGACCAAAAAACGGAGCACTTGAGTATTGTATTGGGCCCCAAAACTCCCTCCCTCCAAGTTTTGCACCCCCATTTAATCTCCTCCCATCTCCAATTCCTTCGTTGAACTTGAACTCCTCTCTCTATCTCTCTCAGTCTCTCTCCTTCTATCTTCTCTCTTCCATTCATGAGGGGTCCCCTCTCCGGTTCCCAGGGTTGTGACGAAAACAACCAGCAAACCAAAACCCTTCCCAATTCCATCGTCACTCTCGTATCTCTCATTCACACATCGTCCTCTTCCCAATACCCAACTCAAAACCCTAATGCGAGAGCAGACGACGTCAAGGCGGACGACCGCCACGACTCCTTGATGATGGAGTGACAGACACAACCAGCATCCTCTTCTCCTTCTCTCACGGTGGCAGGTGAATCTGCAATCTCTTCCGTCTTTAATTTAGTTTTTGTCTCCTTCTCTCACCTCCATCACTCATGAATAAAAATTATCATGGAGTGAATCTGAAATTTTTAATATATCAATAATTTCTAGTGTATCAACTTAGTAGTGAATCAAAATCGGCCTCCTTCTCTCACGGTCGCCATCATCTCAAAACCCGCCTTCTGTTCTCTAGTGTATCTGGGAACATACTGACGGTGTGAATAAGCCCCATTGATTCAGACCCAAAATTTTCGCTCTTTAAATGATCAGTCATAGAACCCTAATTTTTTGTAGCTCTTTCGGTTTTGCCTCAAGTGACTTTCGAACTTATTTCTCATGGGCATTTAGTGTTGAATTTATATTAAATATTTGTCTTTTTTATCAACTTTTGCAATCCTAAATAGAATAATTGAAACATTTTAGCTATTAGGGTTTCTTTTTTAATCGACAAGAGATTTCCAGTGTTGTTCTTCATATATCTGCTTATTTATGCTAAACTTTCTTTTTAAAGAGAGTGAAATTATGATCTGCATCTTTGAGACATTATGATATGCATCTTTAAGTTACTCCATTGGTCATTATGAGGTTGTTTTACTTAGTGATATATGTACATCAATCCACTCCTCTGTTGTGAGGTTTTTGTAATTAGTGTATCAATAATTTTCTTGAACCTGCTAACAACTCTTAGTATGTGAACTTTGGCATAACACATACACATTATTTGAAAAGAGTGACATGAAACTACCTTTTGGTGTATTTGCTAAACAAGTTCATTATTGTGGGACTGAATGTGTGCACTGATTCATTTCAATATTATGATTGGATTTCATTAGTGTATGTATAGCCTGCCCTAGGTTTGTGGTTTAGTATATAATGTGTAGTATTGGTCACTGAAAAGACTAGATATGCACTCGTGAATATTGAGTACTAATAGAAGTATTCGTGTTAGATTTGTTTATAGGTTCACTTGGACGTACTTATTTGGCAATCGTTTGGTTTGGAGTATCATCGGTTGATTGCTTGGAGTGTTCAGGTACATAAACTAGAACCTCCCTTTAGGTTAGTACGATGGACTTGACATGTGCAGTATATGGAGAGGCTACAAGCCTTTGGTATCATATGCTATATGTCGTGGACATAGTGTGGAGATGGATAGGAATCCCAATTACTTTAATTTGGATCTTTGAGTCTGTTGTATTACTCAATAATGTTTCCATGTTCTTTACTTTATCCTTTAAGCATGTTATTAGTTACAATGTCCTAATAGTATACTATTTGTTGTTTATTGCTTCTTAGACACTCTTTAACTGGTTTTTCCCCTAATTGATTTGAACCTAACACGCTATTGTTTGATATTGACTTAATACTCTATTACTTGTTATATTTTGCTCTTAAATAGTCTATTCGTTCTCTTATACTAAAATACCTTTAAGAAACAAAAACATAATTAAACTAGATATGTCTAATTATGAGTCTTGCAGTCTGCTTGTGGTTTTATTATTACTTCTTTAGTTCTTTGATAAATAGCTTACAAATTCTTTCAATTGGTCGGCTTTAGCTTATTTCATGTATTCAATAAATGATTGCTTATGGCAGTTTTTTGTCAGTTAGTGTGATAATCATGAGTTGGATGCAGAGTGTTGTTAGATGCTCTGGTCCTCACTTGGTGTGCATCGATATTTGACAGAAGGATCTTTGAGATTAAGGAAGCTTTCTTTTATGCTCTAAGTGTGGCCTGTATTTATGATCTTTGGATTGCGTGCAATGAAGGCTACTGGAACAAAAAATATAGTACTCCTTCCTCTGTTAAACGCATTATGGAAGAAATAAAATCTTGAATATGTGCTTTTATACCAAAGATCACCCTCTAGGCCATTGGTTCATTAATTTTTCAGAGGCGGACGAACTGCTCAAACTTGCTGCGGCTCTGCAACAGGTAGCTAAAAAAAACTGATCCTCTTTTTTAATCCGCATCACTGTTCCTAATTAAAATAGTAAAGATAGTCATAAGAAGGGTTATTGATTCGCATCAATTGTTTTGCTAGTAGGATCGATATAATTATGTGTGATATTCTCTAATTTAGTCCTTGGTTAAATAGTTGTTCTTTTTTTTTCACTTCTATTGATATTAGTGCTTGGATATTATAAATCTCAAATAAATGTGTGATATTATTAAATGTGCTCGGAACCAATTGGAATATATTGGCAACTGGTAATTATCTCTCATTTTCCTTAATGTGGGACAAATTTTCTTTCATTTGCTTTAATATGGGACAATCATACGTGCACACCAAATAGTTGGCTCCCATTGGAATATATGGCACAATCATATGAGGTAAATTGTTTGCTCGTGCGATTATCCATATAGTTGGCTCCCATTTTAATGCTCTCGATAGAAGAGATGTTATGGTTTTAAATGACTTTGGTTAAACAAATTTGCCATTTTTTAACTTAATCATACATTATAAAAGATTAACATGCAAACTGATCTTGAATCTTCTCAAATCTTTAGTCTATGTGCTTTGCAAGTAAAAATTATTTGCTTGTATGTTTTTTTTCATTATCTAGTTAGCTTTTCCTAGCATTGCAGTCAAGGCAATCGCGGTAAAAATGCAGCTAGAAATAGTTTCAAGCTCGAATTCAATTACTCTTTCTACTATCTTGTTTAAAGAGCCTCATGAAAGGTTATTGTGTTGCTCAGATGATGCATCAGTGGATCGTGATGTTGGATTGCCAATAACGCGTGTTGATAGGAAGGATACAGGAGAAGAAGTGTTTTTGCTTTTAAGATGTTGTATTCTCATACTGAGATTACATCCATATGATCAAATACTCACCAAGCAATTCCAGGTTGCTGTTGCTTCATTGCGCAAATTGTGTCTTCAAAGGTTATTGACTTGCAAAGAGAGGTTTAATTAAGCCGAATAAGCCGATTTTTTTCTCATATTTTTATGGTAGCTGTACAAACTCATCCTTTCTTAATTTCAGTGCGCAATCATCTGACCTGTACCTGCGTTTCTGCAGAAGATGCTAGAGGTAACTACGTTAAAGCTCTTCTATCTATGAAGTTTCTCCTCACATGTCTAATGTTCAGCTTGCTAATTGGATAGTGGGTTTGGGAATAAAGTGTCAGCATGTTTATTAAAGGGTGTGTGTTCTTCACTCGAAACTTATTATGTTTTTATAAGGTGAAGAGCGTGCTCCATGATTTATTTTTTGTGTTTAGGATAGATGATATTTGTAAGGATTCAATTTTTTGTTCCTTGTCACTGATAGCTTGGAATGTGATGTTATCTAAATTACTTTCTTTGCTAGTCTATGGACTAATCTACCACCATGAAGTTTCCTTCTAGTTATTACTTAGCATATAAATAGGGTTAACTCCTTGATATGTATCTAAGTTTTTTTCCCAGCCAACTGATCATGAATGCTTATCTCACGTATTCTTACCTTTTAATCTATCAAATGACAAGATTTAGAGACGAAGAGTCAATGATGTCGAAGTTTCTGTGCCAATTGTTTATGGCACCATTGCATTTTGGTTTAGTCGCAACGCAACTGAGTTAGATTGCTTTTACTTTTATATGGTTTCATGTTTCCAAATGATTTTTGTTGCACCACACACTAGTGGAAAAAAGCTTATCCAATGCGGTCAAAATCGGGCTTACTGATTCGGTTTTGGTCCGCATCGGGTGGGATCGCAGCAGATCCAAAATATTTACTGATCTGGTTTTAGGTCAAAACCGGAGCAGTTATGTAAGTTAACTGCTCCGGTTTTTACCCAAATTTGGAGCAGCTAAGCAAGTTAACTGCTCCGGTTTTAGGTCAAAACCGGATCAGTTGACCACCCCAAAAACCAAAATTTTTTTTTTTTTTTTTTGCATTTTTTCATAATTAATCAATACATAATCAATAGTATATATCAATACTCATTTTATTAAGCATATTATGCTCAATTGTAGCATAAGCATAAATAATTAGATACGTAAAATATTAACTATACTTTTAACATCTAACTTAACTATAACTAGATAATATGCCAATCATGCTACTTATGGACAACCATCTTCTCCAGTCAAGTCATTTGATAAAGGTGCTAACCCTGCATAGGAATATAAACCAGGCTCTTCAGTGGCTGAATGCTTGGAACATGGTGCATCAGGTGATGCTTATATGTTTGACACTGACGTGGAGAATGTTATTGAAGTGCAAGAACATGCTGCTAGTACTAAAGATGTTGTCTGCCAGTACTCAAATCCCTTTAGTAAAACCCAAGTAGCTCCAAGTGGCTCCAAGCAAACACAAAAACAGAGCGACATTTAGCAGAATAACTGAAAATCGTGAAGTGGGTAATGGACAATACAGCTAAATCAATCATCCACTTTAAGACATACTTGCAGTGATCAACCAGATGTTCGCACCAAGCAACAACTGCTAGAATAAAAGACAAATGCACAGGCAAAAAAAAAAAAAGTGAAAACTCACCCGCTTGTTACTTTTATTAGCACTATCTCCATCTTTGACTAGGAGTGCTCTCAGTAGGATAGGTAAAACGCTTGTTGACACTCCGTGACTTTCTCGTAGGAGCCATACTTTAGTGTTCAGCTGCAAAATAGGCACAACGATATAAGCACATGCAGACATTATTACGGAACAGCAAAGTGATGTCAATTCATGCAAATGACATATTTAATAGGCCTAACAAAAACAGACCATTAACTAGAAGTCTAGTATAACATATGAGCTGATCAAAGCTAGTTAGATTCTAGGGAACTCAATAGCATGCAATTGGATAGATTCTTTCAGTAGCTCAAATACAAATTGACAAGCTCACCAACCTCTTCAACCAAATCCATTCAATCCACAGATTTAAGCTCAAAGAAACTCGACAATCAACACAGGGCTTGTTAATCTCATAATATAACTCAATATACTATTCAAATCGTTTCTGGGATGTCAAATAGACCCTGATTCAAACAAAGCTCGTTGAAGAAAGCGTAATTACCGCCATAAAATATAATCATCAAAGCAAGATGAAAAATTCAGGATTCAAAGACAAAAAAGAATAATTAAAAAGATAATTGAGCTGCTTCACTGACGGATTCAAGCACATTAGTAACAACATTTGCAAGAATCAAACACAAAATGCAAAATGACAAAGCATATTTGATACTAACGGCAAAAAGCTAATCAAAATACCTTCAAAATCAAAAAAAATATAAAACCCTAATTCAACCACACACACACACACACAAAAAAAAAACAAAAAGCAAGTTAGTAGATAACAGTGCTTACATAACCGATCGAATCGTAGCTTAAGTAGAACGATTAATTTCACAAATTGAAGAACAATGAAGAAGCAGTTGAAGAGAGAAAAAAGGAGAGAGATTGACAGTAATTGTATGGCAAAGATAATCCGTCTCCATGTAAGGTCAAGATAATTAGTCTACAGATTAAAGGAGCAGCAACACACAAAGGAAGCGCATAAACAACAGAACCAGTGCAGATGGCACATAACATTCAGTGATATACTTTGCATATATTTCAAATCATCAATACTCAAAGAGATTTGCTTTCGTGCAAGCCACTATGTGAAAATCAGTTCATCTCACGAGGATGTTAGCTAATGGATTTGATATATATAGTCATCTTCCGACACAGAACAGGTACAAATGCACCAAACTACTTTATAGATGACAGTAGATTGGTAGTGCAAGCATAAGAACGGAAGTATAAGAAAAAAGGACTCATTAATTGTTAGTAAAGATGTAAGTCACTTGTACGAATAGCCAAACACTAAGCAATAATGTTTGTCATGCAAAGAAGAGGAAACAAAGAAGATTTTCACGCATGAAAGCAAGTTACCACACAGAATAAACAGGGGAAAGGGCTTTTAGTAGTTTCTAAGGTATATACATCATCATTATCAAACTGACAAGGATTGTCACATTCCTTCTCCAATCCAGAAAAACAAAGTTCTTCGCAAGCTTCTTCGGAATACAACCAAGTAACACTTAAAATTAAGGACATTGCTACATAAGCTCGCAGCGGTGATACTCAGGCACTAATTGCCATATTGTAGTTAGACCATAAACATCAACAACATGGCTTCTACTGACTCACACTCAATGGTGCCGCACCATAAGTGATCCCAAATATGGGGTATCAGTAACCCTATATGTGTTTGTTAATTGAAACTGAAACTGTGATGGAACCCCCAGCAAGGAGTGATAGGCCTTAGAGCTAAAGCCATCCAAGTCCATAATATACCAAATAAATGCAATTTATCATTCAAGAACTTTCATCTGCTTAATGGTGTACACATGCACGTATATGCAACCATGTCGAGACAGTTACAATATACTTATCATGTAAACAATTCAACTCCATTCATCAAGTTTAACCAATTCAATTCATGAACAGATACTTCAATAGGAAAACAATGTTTAAATTACAACTTCTACCAGAAATTATTCATGCATTTAAAGGAAAACAAATTATTACATTAACTATACATCAATGGTAAATATTTAGTTATCAAATTCTGCTCCACTTGATTCAATAGAAGTGGGTAAAAGGTAAAATTACAAGATGGGTATTTAAAATACAATTCATTTTACTAATTTTCATGCTATTTTGGCTCACAAAATTTCTAACAGCTAAACACAAAATTTTCCTTTTTCAATTCATTACACAAAAACATGAATTGGGGTAGTTACAATATCAACAAAGAGAAGTAAATAAACCAATCATTTTAAAAACGTATTTGGGACCAGAATTTAGGGCTTGTCATTCACAAAAACACAAAATAGAAAGGTCAAACTTTGTAATCTAGCATACAAAGTTTAGCAAAATAGAAGAGATGACTAACTGAGATAGTGAATTTAACAAAGTACCTGAGATGTATAATTTTCGCCACTTTTAATCTGCAACAACAACAACTAAATCAACAGCAAAATCAACGACGACAATAAAAATACGAAAAATCCAATTCAAGAGCAATAAAAATACTAATTCAATAAAAACAAAAATCACAACAACCACAGCCACTGGACATTTGGAGTACAATTCAACAGATAACTTTCTTTAGCACCAAGCTCTTCCACAAAAATTAACTGGATCTTCTTTAGATCGTTCAATCAAATCTTTAATCTTTCGGATGATGTAGAAGAAACTGTATGCTCTTGCTTGAGTGGGATTTATGACAGTTGGATCACTGGTGTAATTATCACATTTTATTATATTAATTAGTAAGAAGTAGTGAGCTGATTTGATCTTGCCGTTCACATTTCTATATTGGGCAGATCATTTCTTCATATATCCGTTCTATTCTTTGAATGGACTATATTGTTGAAAATATTATAGGAGTCAAAAATTGGGCCGACCAATGGGTGAACCCGCATCCGACCCAGACCCAACATGTTTCGAGCCATGAGTGGAAGGCTGAAAAGCCGACCCATTCCGACCCAGCGTTTACCCATGCCCAGTTGGACCTGTGGAATTGGAAGCCCAAACTAAACTGGGCCAACCCAGTTTGGACCCGTGCCCAGTTAGACCCTTGAAGAACGACCTAGACCCAACTTGTTTCCGACCGAAAACTAACCCGCACCCAACTTGACCAGCCAATGACCCAGTTAAACCCACCCAGTTACAACCTGAGCCAGTTACAACCCGATCCAGTTACCACCCGACCCAATTCCTACACGACCCAGATTTACCCGACCCAAATCCATTCCGACCCAATAAAATACAACCCAAAACCTTTCCGACCTAACCTTACCCGACCCAACCGTAACATGTTATATTTTTATTTTGTATAATACTATAATTGCACTTTTTTCCCCATGAGTCATGACTTATATTTTATGCTTTTAAATTGAGTTTTACTTTTAATAATCCACAAGTTGTAGATTAAAATGCCAAAAAACTTAGTCTTTGATGATTATATTTTATATGATTTAATTAAGAAGTAGCATTTAAAGAATTAAAAGCATGTAGATTGTAATTGACTAATTGTAAGTGTTTGGGTCGTTTCCAAAAATTGCAACTTTACATATAGTTTTTTAAAAATTACAATATTGCGTCATTTGCGGATTTGCGACAGCACGGCGTATGCATCAAAATCATATATGCAAAGCAAATCTTATTAACCACTAAAGATTATAAGAACATATGAATTACAAAACTCAACGGAATATGCGTTAAGTTTTGTACTTCCTAATTCCTATGCTCTCTAATGACCAAATAACAATAACATTCACTTTGAGTTTACCTTGATAATTGAATTGAAAAATGGATTTGAATTTGAAGGGATTAAACTATTAAAGAAGAAAAAAAAAGCAATAACTAAATTGCATTGGATCTCCGATCTTGTGAGGTGTAAGGCAAGTAAATTAGCAAAGATGTAAACTCTTATATTCATGTACTTTAATGTTTACAATATATCAAGTATTTACAAATGAATACTTTTAATATAAAAATGAGTAACTAAAGTAAATAAAATTATGGAATGAATCAAAATGAATACAAGTAAAGTAACTAAAGTAATAGCAGCAACAACCTCAGCAGCAACAACCCAGCAGCAAGCTAGCAACATATGGTAGAAAACACCAAAAAAACTCACAAAGAAAGACATAAAGCAATTTGTAAGTGTCAATTTTAAACAAATAAATTATAAATATAGCAAAGATAACAAAATTAAATTTATTTTTAAAATCATATATGGCTCTCAGGTACAAACTTAACCTCATCATCGAGCACTCGACTCTAATTGACAACACAACTATACAACACAAAAAAGCCAGCAAAAGTAACACAAGCATCCACAATTCTTTGTCTTTTAAACAATATGAAAACCAATCAAGTGCATATCATGTTCAATTAGACAAAAAAAAAAAAAGTAGCTCCACATCGTGACACTTAGGGAATAACATGTGTGTAAAATTAACTGTCAATCAAAAAGAGTCGCAAACAAGTCAACAACCAATGATCTTTGCGCAAGGGACATTTATTAAGAAAAAGGATATAGAACAACTAATCCAAACCCAATATTTTTGTTTTGGGTATATTATTTTAGGGTTAGGGTTTGGTTTAGGGTGTAGGTTAGGGTTAGGGTCCCTAAATCCTTAATCCTAAACTCTAAACCCTAAAACCTAAACCCTAAACCCTAAACGTAAAACCGTAACCCTAGACCCTAAACCCTAAACCAGATTACCCAAAATACAAACCCACAACACAACCAACCCAAAACTCTAACACAACAAACCCAGCCCAGAACACAACAAACCCACCCTGAACACAACAAAACCATAACACAAACAAACCCACAAAAAAAAACTCCAAAACACAACCAATTCGAAACACAAACCCACAAAAACAAACCCAGAAGCACAACACAAACTAAGAACACAACACAAACCATCTCTTGATACAACCATCAAACATTTTCAATAGGCCAGAACAACACCATCAAACAGGGCACCATCAAACAACAACCATCAAACAACCATCAAACAACATCCATCAAACAACATCCATCAAACAAATCAAACAAAAACCATTAAACAAACAACAAACAACAAACAACAAAAGTAGCACAAGATTATGGATTAGATTCATAATCAATATCATTAGGCTCAGTTGCTTTAACAACTTCAAGAGACTCCTCATCCTCAAGCTTAGAATAACCATAGATACAATTTTGACAAGTCACAAGAACCTCAACATTTTTAGGCAGCAAAAATGTGTGGTATTTTGTTAAACTTCTACCCCCATACTAAATGAAGACTCGTAGGCCAAAGATGTAATGGGGATAGCCAACAGATCTCTAGCCATAAGACAAAATAGGAAAAACTCCCACATGAGTTTTCCAATAGGTCATAACATTAAATTGGTCATCTTGGTAAGCTAGAGCAAGAGGGGCAGGGAAATATGATTCAATTACACATTCAATATCCCTACTAGCAGCAACATTCGCACCAAAACTCTAAAAAAACAGCAAACAAAATAGCATCATAAAACTATTAACAAACACAAACAAGAAAGAATCAACCAATTATGACACAAAAATAGCCAACCTTTCCAAGGCTGGCCTTCTTAAAAGGACGGGCAATCGACCTTGCAGACCTCGGAGTGGAGGAATCAGAACTGGTAGTCATAAAAGATGCAGTGGAACAAGGTTGGAGTTGGACATGAGAATAAGTACTAGCATTGTACGTATACAACTCAGTGAAGGCATCAACAACCTCTTTAACCTTAGCATCACGATCTTGGAGCTTATAAATAGTAGCATACAACTCATGAACATAGTTTTTTTGTAACGGGGATCAAGCATGATAGCAATAGTAAGAATCAACGAATAATTCACCCAATTCTTGTTAAATTTTTCATACATAGGAGCAGCCATAAGACGAATAGAATTAGTTGGATTATTTTTAGCATAAAAGAGAATATTTTCAATCAAAACAATGTTCTCAACATATAGATTGGCAGTGGGGTAATCAGAACCAGGAACAAAGATAAGTGCTTTCATAAAAAGGTTCAAGAAAATCACAATCATTTTGTACAGTTTCCCATTCAAAATCAAGTAGAAAAACATCTAAACCATGCTCAAGTAAACAATACCTATCTACTGCCTCCCTAGCCTCCAAACACCTACGAAGCATAAGATAGGTAGAATTCCAACGAGTACGAAAATTACCAAGCAATGAACCAGAAAAACCAGTACTCACATACTTAACACATTCATCAAACCTCTCTTTCCTAGGGTTTGAATAAGAAACATAGGCAACAACATTTTGCAACTTCAAAACAGTTTCATCTATAAACTTAAAACCAACTTGGACAATCTGATTAATATATGGGCAGCACATCTAACATAAAAGAATTTACCAGAACAAGGCAACACATTAGTTCTATTCAAATCCTTAACCATCTCTTGAATCATAACATTATTCGCAGTAGCATTATCACAAGTCAAAGAAAATACTTTATCGCTAACATTCCACTCATCAAACAAATCAAGAGTGAACTTCTTGAACTCCTTACCGGTGTGGGACCAGGAATGTTTCTAAAAACTAGAATTTTAGAACGCAACACCCAAGAGAGATCAACATAATGGGCAGTCAAAATAGATAAACTAAAATTATTAATTGAAGACCACAAATCACAAGTAAAGCACACTTTTCCTTCTAAATTACCTGAAGTTGTTTTTAACTAAGCTTTAAGGGCAACAAATTGATTAGTGCAATGCTTAAGCATAGTATTCCTAGTGATATGCTTCACATTAGGATTCAAGTAAGAAAGCAAATCCCTAGTCTTAGTATGGTCAACCATCAACAGTGGATATGCATGACACATAATAGCTTCACCAAACATACGACATAAAGTTTTTTTTATCATAATGCCCCCCAGGTCGAGCAACTTTTATTTTTATGTAAGCTTCACACTTTTCTAAATGTCTATTTTGGTTATTAGTACCTTGGGTTTCCTCAGCACGATAAGTCTTAGCATTTCAATGCTTACAAGTAGAAAATATCTTACCAACATCCTTCTTAAACAAGTGAAAGTGCTGCCAAACCTTGGCAGTACGCCTCCTAGACATAACCGTTTCATGGGTTTGTGGAGAAATGGTTTCGTCCTCAACATAAAAGGAGTTGGACCCAATAACGGAGTCAAATGTCACTTGATCAACTGAAAAAATTTAATTAAAAACTCATTCAACCCAGATGTCAACCCCACAACACAAACCCATAACACAAACCCATAAACTCCAACCCAAACCCAAGCACAAACCCAGAATCTCAAACACAAATCCATAAACAACAAATAAACGTGATGATCGCAAATCAAACACAAACCCATACACAAAACCCTAACACAAACCCTAAATAACAAATAAACATGTCAACATGATGATTGCAAATCAAACCCAAACACAAATATATATAAGATTATGGACACTGTTTGAAAATTTCAATCACTCCTGATTTCTGACAATATATTTTAAAAGCAACAATTGAAACAGAAGCTTAGAGTCTCAATTTAGAATGTTATCATTTACTAATTACTTTTATGAAATACAATGTCTTTAACAAAATGACTTAGATAAGTTAGAGAGGCAAAAAAAGCGTAAGTGACTTCTACTTATGGTATTACAAGGATTTTAAGAGAGTGGTGATAGATAGAGTAGCTGTAGAGAAACAAGCATTTGACATGTGATATAATATCTTTTTTATTATGAGATTCATTATTAAGTTGTTACCGTCATTACAAACTGTAACGATAAGCCAAAACCATAAATTATGAGTACCACAACAAGCATTTATATTTTATAAAGCTGTCATATTGATATGGTATGTAGCATCATAGTAAGTAGTTGCTTACATAGATCAGCAGCAACACAGCATTACTTAAATTAACTTTTTGAAGAAAAAAAAATTTCATGTTCAAAGTTTCTAAACTGAGTATAAGCATATAAGTATAAGTATATAAGTATACTACCATGTAGATGTGAAGGTAAGAATTGAAAATATTATATCCAATAATTGCAGCATAAACTTAAATATTAATTCATCAGGGAACTTGAAATATCCCTCTTTTGTTTTCTATTCATGATTTTAAACTACATATATATACATTATTGTAGACACATAATCGTGTCTCCCCATTTAAGGATCAAATGATGAAACATACCGCGAGATTAGTTGGCGCAACCCAACGGAAGAGCAATTTAAAGAACCAATCCAAAATGTGTTTTGAAATGATATTCTAAAGCCCAATTAATTGTTCATGATGATTAATTGTATTTTAAGCCCATAAAATGTTTTAAGTCCATTTTTAAAAGCCCAATCAACTATTTATTATTTTAATAAATATTTTTCATAATCATTTTTATTATCTTTAATAAACAAATCAGATTTTTTAATCCGTAAAATTAAATCTCCGGAATTTTAGGGATAGAAAGGTATCTTTGAAAGACGCGCAAAGGAATATCCTCGAATATTCCCGAATATGCGCTGGACGCGGGGGCTGCGTCCAGCGAGCCAATGACCGCCTCACACGTAGATTTCGTGACTCACACAGAAACCTGCGTCTGACGCAAGTCTTGTGTGAGACGCAACTTTCTTTTCTATCTTTCCAAAAACGCGTTCACACGTGCCTAAACCTGATTGGGCTGGCTGCGTCAGGCACACCAATGTGCGTTTGACATGTGGCTTTGCGCGACTTGCCTGAGGCGCAAGATTTCTTTTTTCTATAAATACCCATAATTTCTCGAATTACGAACGACTTTTCATATTATTATTTTAGGCAACCGAAATTATCTCGAATACTCCGAAATACACTTCGAATACTCAAACACTCAAATACTTTCAATACTTTCAACCAAATCTGAATCACACTGTGTCCACGATTGCTCCGCCTAAAGATCGTTGCGCTCCTCAAGCTAAGCCGCATAGGTATAATCCTGAGGATCCTTGAATAAATTCTCTATTTATATTGAAGTTATTAACCTTTTCTTGTCATGATATAGATTCCTAATTAATAATCGCGTCCCTTTGTAAATTCTGTCCTCTTTTCTTATATTTTATGTATATAATATTCATGATATTATGATTGTCCTGCATGCCTTTTTATCACCCTCATGTTATTATGCTAAATAAGACCTAAAGAATTGTTCTCATTAATTCAGATAATTTGGAGAACCTGTTAGGAACCTAGAAAAATGATTGTATAATAACTGGTCATTAAATAATTAGTCTTTTTGTGTGTTTCCGGAATCCATCTAGATTAATTATTTTAGGGTGCTTTAAAATGTTGTTTGATTATTTTATTGCATAAAATCTGTTGTGAATCGTTATTTAGTAGAGGACGGCAATGCGCAATATAGTTCTTGACTATATTGTACCCTCACCCCCGAACTCACTTTTTGGTTCCTGACCATCTATGGAATCATGACGGGGAAATCTACATTGGATAATTTGTCCCTAAGGTTTTCCCATATCCAATTAGGTTTATGATTATTCCTAAAAAGAATTATTGGCTACTTCTTTCAATATAAAATAATTTTCAATAAAACCTTAACAGTGGGTTAGTCAAATCTAATACGCGCTCACACCACGTAGGCGAAATAAAAACACGCCTACAATTTGGCGACTTCACTGGGGAGGATTTTAAAAAATAAATATTAAATGAGTGGGTGAAACTTGAAAAATACTATTCATTCTTATTTTATGTCTTAGAATAAAATACAGTTTTGCATATGCATGGCTACTGTTCAGCCACCATAAGGACAATCTACCTTGCCTCATTAACACATGTTCTATGTGTGAGGTCACCCCCGGGGGGTTTGCGCTCTGTCCTTCCAAAAAGCTTCCTGAGCGATAGTGTTGGAACTTAGTTATAAGCAAACCTACCCAACCATGGCATTGTTCTCTTGTTCCTGACTTGAGACTGGAGTGCATCTTACCATGGCCACCTCTTTAAGCAGGGTATGAAGCGTGGGATCAATCTCTTAGTCATGGACCCTTTTCAGACTGAACCTAAACCTAACCAATAGTTTCAAACATAGAACTGGACTTTAGGTTGGAACTTTTGCATCCATGTTATATGACATTTGCCTGTGATTGCAATTCTTGCCTGCTATTATTTTGTCAAATTGTCATTATTATGCGTCGTGCCTAAAATCGCGTCTAACAAACAAGAAAAAATTCGTCAATCGACCAATTCGTCGCCTAAATCCACGAAAAACGTGTCCGGGAATAGTGCGTCAAGCGCAATAAGTAGCGCCTGGTGCACCACCCCGCGCCAGACGCACGGCGTGCAGTCTGTGCATCGCACGCTTTTCTTCAATTTAGCCGTCGTAATTGTCGATTCTACGTTATGTCCTATGTGCGTCTGTCTGTCTGCATTCGCGTAATTTGGTCTTTTAGGCTTATCACACAATTCAACATAAAAAAATCAGTCTTTTCATGCAAGGTTAAGTCTGTCCTAAAAAAAATGCATCTAAAGGGCCATTGTAGAGTTAGAGTTGTCATGCATGTCTACCTCTTCTCATTTCATCCCTGCTACCCCTGTCAATCTTACCTTTCCATATTCATCAACTTCGAACACTTACATTTTTTTAAAAAATCAATCCTACACCCTCTTCTATTCTACTCTTTTTCAAAAGCATTTACTAAACACCATCATACACAACATTTCAAAAAATATATATATGTATTTCAAATCAATCCATCATCTTTTCCTAACGAAAGATAAAAATAAGGGGTTCCTTTCAAAAATGAATTTCGAAAATTCTAAGCCCATCCCATACACCTTTGTTCAATCCAATCAATCCAATTCACTTGCATTCATTCTAAGCCCATATGCATTAGAGTCCATATTGCATTCATTCTAAGACCATATGCACTAGAGTCCATCTTGCATTCATTCTAGGCCCATATGCATTAGAGTCCATTTTGCAGTCATTTAGGCTCATGTGCATTTCAGTCAATACATTCACTAGCATTGAGTCGATCTTAGGCCCATATAAATCTAGTTCATCTCAAAATCTAGGCCCATCTGCATATTTATGTGAAGTCCAATCCAAGTCTATCCCTAATCAATTCCAATCTAAGTCTAAGTCTAGTCAATCCCAAATCTTAGGTCCATTTAGGCCCAATTCATATCCTAGGTCTAGTTTGCATCTCCATGTAGCCCCTAATCAGTCTTCGGACTATAAAAATCCAGTCTTAGGACATATAAAAGTTCATCCTTTAAAGTCTACCCTGCTTGCTCACCCGTAAGTTCAAGGTCTAGCATTCCTTAGTTCTATAGGCAATTGTTGTGTCTAGCCTGCTTGCTCACCCGTAAGTTCAAGGTCTAGCATTCCTTAAGTCCATAGGCAATTTCGAGTCTAGCCTGTTTAGTTTAATGTAAGTTTCGAAGTCTATTTGTCTAGCTTACTTGCTCACCCGTAAGTTCGAAGTCTAATTGTGTAGCTAGCCTGCCTGCTCACCCGTAAGTTCAAAGTCTAGTTGCCTAGCCTGCTTGCCTTAAGTTAAGAGTTTGGTCTTTGTTATTGTCCAGCCTTCCTTAATGTCTAGTACAATAGACCATTCTTTTCAGCAGCTTTAATTTAGAGTTAATCATATTTTATTAGCTTATGTCATATAATAATATTAGTATGATAATATTTTGAGAATTATGATTTACTTCAAAAATTATTTTCCCAAGTACAGTTATGAAAACAGTTTGGTTCTATTGAAATAAGATCCCATGAGTTGAGTATTTTAAAGAAAAAAAAAAACACAAATGTCTCATTTATCTATCCCTTCCTCGTGTCAATTGTTGTCACTGACAACACATCATCAGCTTCTCTCACCGTGTCAAAAGAAGCAAAACCTCCAATGTTGATTTTCAATTTCATCTAGATACTCCATAAATGGAGATTAATCCTCCTTAATTTTTTTGATTAGTTTTAGAAAAGAATAAAACCCCAATTCTCTATATTATCCACCTCCTTCCAATTCAATCTCTCACCTTTGATTTTCTTGGTCCTAAAGTTGCTGCCGAGTTCTTTGCTCAAACTCTTCAGCATGCAGTTGGTTTTTGGGAATATATGATGCATGAAAGTCGTAGATCTCTTTGAGATACTTAATTTAGGCTCAAAAATAAATGAATTCTGACTTGTGTACTAGAAGTTATGCCTCTTGCAAGTTCCTGTCATATGCTGTTGCAGTTCAAGCGGGATGCTATGTTGTTGTTGCTATGCGTGGCTGCTACTCCTTTGCAATTTATTCCTCTTGTGCTCACAGGAGCTATCTTGAGAGGTTTGGTATGATACCATTTCCTTGGACTCCTCTTTTGGCTTTCAAACTGTTCAAATATGATTTCTTAAAGAGCTTTAAGCCAATTTATGAACTATAAGTTGATATATGTTTTATTCAAACTTTAACGCAAGAGTTCCAAGTATGAGTTTTGTGAAAGCATTTAACTAAGTTCAAAATTTGTTTTGGAGCCTCGTTTAGTTATTCAGTTTGAGCTAGCAACTTTGATTGTTTGGATAGGAATAGCCGAGCTATACATAATAAAAGATCATGTATAAAAGAGTTATGGGCATGGAAGTGGGTCTGTGATTTGTGATGGTAATCCATATTATTGATATTAGCAATATGAAGAGATGAATTAATAGTAGTTATTCTTTTGATGTAAGGTGATTGCATGGGACTCAAGTTTCGGTTGGTAATCAAGAATTTTGGTATGGATGATGAATATTATGGATGTCATTGGGAATTTATCTCAGAGTCGAAACGATATTTGGGGTTAAGGCACACATTGTCCTTCCACCTTGTGAGCTCAATTGTGTTTCTACAACTGCAAACTGTATGAATCTCATGAGTTCTCAAATAAAATTCAGTTTTCTGACTTGAATTTGTTGTGGTTTTATAAACCGAAATTCAGTGTTGTTTGAAAATGTGATTCTCATATCTAAGTTGTTTGACTTCGTGAGTATATGATTTCACGCCAAGGTCAGGTGTTTCGGTTATATAAGGATCATCATTGACTTCCCAATTCTGGTTCGAGATATGTCTTATTAGTTCTTACTATGAAATTTAGTTTTAATCGAATATTTTGTAGTAATCAACTTATGTTATATTAAGTCAATCTTGTCTTCGAATTCAAGTATATTTCAGCCAATGAGACTTAGTAGTATAATTTATTCAGTGGTTTTTAGTTATTTATATAAAAGTTATGGGTGTCCAATTGTGAACATTTAAGGAAGTGTTCTCGGTATATATTCCTCAATGTTATTATAAGTGTGGGTTTTGAATTGAGCGATCTGATACAACTATGCTATAGACGATCAGCTAAATTTTGTGGAATCTGATTTAAGTCTCTAATGAGATAAGATTTAATACGGTTTTAAGTTTATGGAGTTTTAATGTTATAGTTTCACTACTACATAATTGACCTAAGGTAACACTCTATTGTAACACTTTTTGAGATTCAACTTTCATTAACTCATAGGTAATACTATAGTAACACTTTATTGATATGTAACGCTTACATGTAACATTTTTTCATAGGTAACAATTTAAAGGTAACAATTTTTCATAGGTAACACTTTGACGATAACACTTTTTGATAAGTAACACTTTTTGATAATACTTTATTTATAGGTAACATTTCAACCTTTGAGGAATTTGGTATCCACCTGAAATTTTTAAAAATTTGGTATGATAAATTACATTAACGCCCTCTCACAAGGCATCTAAATACAACCTACCCCAAAGCCCCCCTGATGAGAATCGAACCCACAACATGTGGGTGGAAGATGAAAGGGCTTACCACCCTTCCACTCCCTCATTCTCATAAATGGTTAAAATTTTTAAAAATTTAGTAAGATTAATTACATTAAAACCCTTTCACAGGACACCTAAAATACCTAACGTGCTTTTTTTTGTATTTTAAACTTTAATGTTGATATACTAAAACTATTATATTTTTTTTAATAACTTGAAGCACGCATTGCGTGCATTTGAATCTAGTGGATGAAAACACAGGCCCAAATACTTTTAAATATCCAAAATTCAGTCGTTTCGGTTATTGGGTTGGGGTGTCATACAATAAATTCGTTCAATTGAAAACAAAATATAAGAAAAAGAAAGCCAGGCTTATGAGGTGAAGTATATATGAGAAACTATTTCTCAATTGAGGTAGAGAGCTTTGTAGCAGCGCACCTCTCAAATCACGACAACGAAGTTCTGCCATTAATGAAAACTTTTGCTCAACAATATAATTGGTATTATTCAGAACTTCAACTTCTTAATTTCAATTTCTGCTGCAAAATTTCTAATTCTTGTTCTAGTATCGTGTATTGTAATTCCAATGCTCTTGTAAATTATAATCTTAATTTGCCATAGATTGGAATTTCTGCTAACTGTTATTAGTTTCCATGTTTGGTCAAGGGAAGCACATTCGGAAGTGGAAGGAGCGCCAACACCGAGAGCAAAGAAGACAGCGACAACTCCTTCAGATTCGACAGTGTCTTCTTGGCCGGGACCCTCGCTGGTCTGTACGACAGCGTTTCGACAGCAGGAATGAATCAGCCATTATTGCGATATTTAGTTTATCGAAAATCGAAATGTAAATGGAAATTGAGGCGCCCATCTGACCGCAGGCCACCACTAGCACAGTGCACCACTACCGAAACAGCAGCCGTCCACTAGTGGTGATTTTCGCCCTTAAACCTATTCTCCGATTTCCGAAATCAAGTAAGCCTCTAACCTTATCTTAATTTTAACCTAATTTTAATTGATTGTTGTTGAGTAACTGAGTTCTTTAATTTGTTGTATTCTTATTCAATTTATCAATTTTATTTCTATAATTTTTGATTTGTTATGTATACTAATTGTTAGTATTGTCAATTGTTGGTGTACTTTATCAAGTTTAACTCTTGTTGGTGGTAGATTATGAAATAAATAATCGTAATTATTATGTATTGACTTTGTATTAGTTAGTACCTAAGATATAGTGATAGTGGGGTTCTGATCCTAAAAAACACAATGCAATCAAATAAACACAAAAGAGAAAAGATTATCATGATTGAGATGTATGCATAGTCTAAACTCCATAAGGTGCTCTCAATGACCACAGAGCAAATTACCAAAAATATTTCTTTTATGGTTCATGGCATACTACTGCAATTTGGTGTATGTATATGAGCTAAATTCTTTCCCCTTCTTTCTTCTTCAAAATCAAGAACTAGAACTAGACCATGCATTATATATTATCTTCATATAATTGATGACTTTTGGAGAGGAAGAACAATTCTTTGCTAAGATTCTTGATATAGTTACAAATGCAAGCTCAAATTTTCACAATTTTGTAGCTAATGCATGGCTGATTCAAAGGCTTGAGGCTTTTTCTATCATTGTTCTTCTAACAACAGCCTTGTATATGGTTTTGCTTCCTATTTGAACTTATAGCTCTTGCTAGAGGCATTTTTTCTCTATTTTCTTTTTTGGGAGAATAAACTGGTGGAGATGATCAGTGCTAAATTTTTTTTCCTAATTATTAGGATCATCCTAAATCCTTAAACAACTACTAATGTGGGGTTTATTAGAATGGCACTATTATACTGTCTATAGTTAAATATTTCTATGGTTTTTACTGTTGAAAATCAGTGCGTCTTAGCCAACTTTATTATATGTAGTATATACCATTGAAGCTCCAAAAATCATTGAGACTCCTTCCCTCTAGAGTACTGGCCAATAGTTGGTAAACTAGAGATACGTAATCTGCAAGTAGCTTTAATGTAGTTGGATTCACATCATACCAAATATATAGAAGAATCTTAATTATACCAACTAATTGGTGCCTCCAGATAAAATATTGACTAGATACACCACTAGTATTAGCTCCACTGTCCAGGATAACCATTTTACCTATTAGTTGCTTTCTCTCATAAGTTAGCTTGATAGGTGGCTTGGTGTATGGATGTACTATAGATTGTTGTGCTTGTCTGGCATCAATTTGAAATGAATGCAGCAGCTAGCAACAAGCAATTTTATTCTAATGAACTCAAGTGAAACCAGAACAGGGATAGAGATAGAGAGATAGCTGATTTATATAGAATCCAGTTTGTCATTGCCTGAATTTTTGATGAACTCAAGACAAATTAGTTTGTCATTGCCTGTATTTCATTACACGGTTCTGTAAAGAACCAGGAGCAAGACCTTCTGGTTTGAGATCTGAACAAAGGTCTGCAAATAAGATTTTAGCACATACACAAACTGTTATGACGTGAATTAAACTTAAGATCTAAATTCTGTTGTGATTTTATGTAATTGGTCTGAAATGAGATATGAAAATAAGATGTGAAAAGTAGTTGTATGAGCAGTTTTACAGTGATATACTTTGTGTGGTTCCTCCTTTTTTTTTAGATTCCCTACTCTTTTTTTGTGGTGAATATTGTATAACCCTTATTGCAATATTTTTTGTTTCTTAAGACACTCTTGGAGTAACCTTCAATTTCTTAGCGACATAAAGGATTTGTTTTCCCTGCTGCCAATTTCAGTTCGACTAAAAATAAATATTTTCACTATCCACTGAAGGTAATGTTCAATCTTTGAGCATCATATGCTCATCTAGAGTTGTTCTTTTTCCTCACATGTCTCTACTTGTAGTGTGCATAAGTTTATATTTTTTTTGTATAAGATCTAGATGGCAGATTATGAGAAATATAGACAAACGAGGATATATCGAAAAATAAATTAAAAATGCAAGAAATGGGGGTTGATTATATGGTTATGAAATCATTCAATCAATGAAGGGCACAAAACAAACATGCAGGAGTAAGAATAGTTCTAGAAGTCAGTTAACGATGATGAATAGTTGAAGATTATGAACAACTGGTCCACTATTGGTAATGACAAAGGAAAAATGCATGACATTGAGGTGTCATTCTAAAAAGGTTGATATTCAGTTTGTGAATTATAGTATTTAATTAATTTTGTACATTCTTTGTAATTTGCTGTAGTTTTCAGTTTTATAAATTTCAGCACAAAAGATAAGTCATGTCATGCTTATAGATAGTGCAAGTATCTTTCAAACACCAATGGCAAATCTAGGTGAAGATACGTCATCCAAGCTCGAAAACGGAACATATAGAGCAGGATTTGCAAGGGAAATTCAAATCGAGGCCGCTAGGAAAATGCATGCATATGGCAAGATGATGGAAGATGGAGAAGAGATATACAACTATTAGATTTAGTTTTAGATTATCATGACTATATTGCTTGTTGGAAGATTTAGATTTTGTATTGAGCATAATATTATTTTTCATTAGTTTATCTATGGAAATAGCACTAATAAGTGTATAAAATTATATCATTATTATAATATAATTGCCAATTCATATATTAATTTTGTATTTTCATATTAGTATTTTTATTTTCAATATAGATAGATATATATCCTAATGATGAAAAGTGTTACTTAATTACCCACAAGGTGCTACAAGAGATGCCAAAAAGTGTTACCTAATACGCAGGACATGCTACATTAGATGATAAAAAGTGATATGTAATGTTGAATAAAGTGTTACTATAGATTAATGGTAACACTATAAGATGTTACTAATAAAATAAAAAGTGTTACATAAAAGTTTTTGGTAACACTTTAAAAGTGTAACAATAGGTATTAATAGTGTTACATAAACGAATTTAAATTAACATTTGTTGAAGTGTTACTATATGCTTTCAAAAGTGTTACCTAAAAGTATAGGTAACACGGGCACACGTAACACCCAAAAAAGTGTTACCTATTATCTAATGTAACACTTTTAGCACTTTAAGTAATACTTTTTGGGTGTTACTTAATGTCAATTATGTTGTAGTGTTTACTTCCAGTTAATGAGATTTCAAGAATATTATTTTGTTGAGCGGTCTCTGAAGTAAAGAGTGGTATAGAGATTTTGGAAAATGCAATTATGAACTTTATGGAGGAGGATTATTATAAGCAGTATAGTATGGTAAGTCGTAGCGTAATTGTGTTTTATTAAAAGATTATACCATTTAGGGTTTCTCAATGCGTTTATTATTATACTCATAATTATGATAAACTCGAAGGAGTAATTCAGCAAGTCTGATATGATTGGTGAGCTCTACTTTTGAATGATTGAAAACGGTATGTGACATGGCTATATCTCCATTAAAACTTGTATTTTTAAGTGTTTAGGGGATACGAAGAGTTTATTATACTCCAAGTTATTGGGAATTCAAGTAAATTGTGATTGACAAAAGTTATTGAGATGTAAGCTTCAATTTTGATATGCTTGGACTATATTTTCTTTAAAGTCCGTATTTGAAAGGGATTTAGCAAATGAATTTTATAAAAGGTTGATTTATACCAAGTTACTAGAAACTCGAGTATATTATGCAAGCAATTTATTTGGTATATTATATACTCGAAAGTAATTCTGTTATGAGAATTTGAGAATTATGAATCTGAGTTTTCGAAAATATGAAATTATGGATTATGTATTATGATTCTATTTTGTGAGGGGAAGAAGCTGCTAAATCTATGACGAACAACATTATGCATTCTGTAATTCTGTATATTCTGTATTTTGGGGACATGTCCTAAAAATTATTGCAAGCTGTACATAACGGAAGAGGGAGACGTCCCTTGTAAAAGTTCAGAGAATTTGCCTGGAAAGCAATTCTATTTGTGTTCTCTTCCCTATTGTAATATGATTTCTTATGATTTCTGAAAGAAAATAGAATATGTATTCGAATTTGCAAGCGGTTTCGTGGAAGGATATTTTAAACGTTATTTCCGAGTAATATAATATTTTACTCGTCCAAGTTTATGGAATTTCTACACTGAATATGGGAATGATTTTCTAAGGAAGTTGTTAGGAATATATTAAAGGAGTTAATGATATTATACATATGTGGATTAAAGGTTATTACAATGAATTATAAAAGTTGAAGATATTGCTATATATTTAAGTATGTTATAATTAGAATTGATTTTGGAAGGTCGTATTAGATTATGTAGTACCTTAAGGTTCTTCTAATTAATTTGTATACTAATTATTTTGTGGGGTATTCGTATTATTATTTTAATCAAGTGACATTATGAATTGTGTTCAAGTATTTGTTACATAATGCTCTCGTGATGACTTTTCTGTAACTTGATTTCAAATATCTCGCAAGATAAACTTAAATTTGTAAATACGTTTTAAGCCACCAAAAAGATTTTTTGGTTGGACAGTGTATTCTCAGTTTTGCTGATTTTGTTCTTGGAACCTGCCCTATGGTGGGGGCAGTGTTCATTGCTATTGATTTTGCAGGTATTATAAGAACTCTGATATGGATACTGGAAATGGACATAAGTGTTAAATTAAATGACTTATGAATGAGCAATGGTGGAGATTATAGTCTAGTTAAGAAAATTTTTATGGTATATTATTACATAGTTTTGGAGACTTGTTTTAGATTAATGATTTAGAGGTTGTATCTCGAAGTATTTGAGTATTTATTTGAGAATAGAGTATTCTTTGTTTGGGATCGAGTAAAGTATTCTATAGTATGATATTTGGTTTTCAAGTTGTTATGTTATGGGCCTTGACCCACAAGTCCAAGATCGATTTATAAAGCTTATGTTTTCACTGCAAGATAATGTAATTCGAGGTTTATTAAATGTTGATTGTGATTAGTGAATCTTAAGCGGGATTAGCTAGCAGCTCGGAAGTGCGGGCTGTTACATCTAGCCTGCTTGCTCACCCGTAAGTTCAAAGTCCAGCATTCCATAAGTCCATAGGCAATTGTTGAGTCTACCCTGCTTAGTCTAATGTAAGTTCTGAAGTCTAGTTGTCTAGCTCACTTGCTCACTCGTAAGTTCAAAGTCCAGGTGCTAGCCTGCTTGCCTTAAGTTAAGAGTCTACTCTCCCTTATTGTCCAGCTTTCCTTAAAGTCTAGCCTACTTACTCACTTGTAAGTTCAAAGTCTAGTCTCTCATATTATCACCAAAACCCAGTCATGGAGTCCAGTCAACTTGCATAGTCCAGTCTTGTCTATGTCTGCATTTGAATATAGTTAGGCCCATGTCAGCATTATGGTCAAGCCCATACTAACCATAATCATACCCATTTCTAATCATTTTTCATTTCCACTTTCATTTTCATTTCTCATCTCTTATTTCCATTTCCATTTCTCCATTTCTCATTTAAAAAAAAAAATCATTTCTTAAAACATACAAGCAAGGTCCACTCGATTGTATTCATGATGACCAGTCGAGAGATTATAACTTAAGAACGCTTAAAGGAGGAACAAAATGTGAGCCTACTCTAAGCTCGTCAATTGCATTATCACCACCCCGACTTCATTTAGAGTCATGAAAATTACTTTTAACCGCCTTCACAATAGAGGCGCGATCGCTTCCATAGGGTCTATAACCGCCTTCACATTAGAGGCACGATCACTTCCATAGGGTCTAATCTGAACCCTGCATTTAAAAGATAATTCAAAATGTGCAACCTATATTTCTATTGCAAATTCCAACATAAAAACGAACATCTTACACCTAGTGTTGGATCCCTCAAATGCACTGCGAAACATGGTCGATGACAACAGACTACTAATACTTGCTACAACGAGAATCAACATCACCAACAACCCTTTTGTGCAGTGCATCAACAATGCAATAGGCTTAGTCTTTTGTTTATGGTTTCCTAGGATAAGTCAGAGAGTCCTTACCCTGAGCCATTTTTGTCCTTTTCCATCGAGTCTATGTCACTTTAGGACTTCATCTATTATAGCCTTTCTATTTCCATTTTCATTTCATTTTTATTTTTATTTTTCATTGGCCTTTCTCCATCATTTATGCTTCGAGTTCGATGATGAAACTTAAATCACCTAATGATCTTGACTAATAACAAAAACTGAAAAAAAAAAATGAAAAAAGGACATACTTTGGATCAGGAGTTATTCCCCTCTTCCTTCCATAAAACCATCATCCATAAGCCATCATCATACAACCAAGGAAAAACAAAAATCCTTTAAACCATCATCTCCATTAACCAAACAATCCCTTCAACATCAAAAGCTCCACAAATAGCTTCAATCCTTCCAATACCCTAAATCAAACGTGTGTGCAAGCCTTACTACATAAAAAAAAATCAATGCCAGGCAAAAAAAAAAAATCAAAAAAGTGTAAAATTCAAAGTGCGAAAAAAAGAGCAAAAGAAAAAAAAAACAAAAAGAAAAAAAAAGCAAAAAGAAAAAGCCAGAGGCAAAGAAATAAAAAGATCAAGCTAGGGGGCTTGCATACAAGTTCTACCCCTCATTTAATTCCTTCAATCCATCAAAACCATAGCTCATATAATCCAAATCAGTGATCTTTACATTAGCCCAACCAATTAAACCTTCATCTAAGCCTTAAGCTGTTCAACCTTTCTTCGACCTTAACTCCTTTTTCAAGGTATGTCCAAGCCCGCTAGGTTGAAAACCTGAAAGGGCAGCCTAGCCAAAAGTTAAGGCACAAAAAAAATATAATAAAAAAAAATAATTAGATCCAGAACTACGAATGGTCTGATTCCGCAAGGATACGTAGGAATCCTCATCTCAAGGTCCGACCGCTTCAATAAAATAAAATTAGTCATGGTCTAATGATTTGATTTTTCTAGAGTTCAGGAGCATAATCTCTTTCTAGATTCCGACATAGACTCGAGTCTGCACCTATCCTCGTCAAAGCCTTTGCCCACCTACATTCATTTGAGTCACAAAATTAAACCCTTTTTATTTTTCAATCCAAGCTCTCCTTGTCCCTGAAGGACTCTCCGATAATTCCATGGTTTCTGGCGATACTTAACTTTGCCTATATCAACTTCCCAAAGAAGAATCCCCAGTACAATCCCCACTGAAAACTTTCAATGATTAAGAACATTTCAATCAAGGCTCATAATGCCTAATTCAAGGCAAGCTAACCCAAAGTGGGGGTTTCCTACGTATAGTGGTTCCTCCGATTCAAATCAAACCCCCGAAAAGTTGTAATCCACGGACCTCGTTTACGGACCCTAATAATTTACTCAAAAAGATTTTCGAAAATCATTCTATGCATTTCTAATCAATCTATCATTATATCATTCTACACATCTTCTAGCCCTGTAAAATCATGACCTTGCATTGCAGCTTTGCAAAACCCTGACCTTGCATTGCATTTCATACATTCTAGTCCTGCATAACCCTGACCTTGCATGACATGTCACCCTTTAGCTTTGCATAACCTTAATCCTTGCATTGCGTCTCATGCATCCTTAGAGAGTCTAAGTTTCCATTATTGCATGCATCACTATGTGCTTATGTCAGTTGTTTGCATCTATCTGCTAACATCTTTCCCTGTAGGTAATCAGATTGCTTGTAGTTATTGTCCTGCATACTAGCTTTATTTTGCAGAAACCGGTGGTTATATATCAGCTCTAAACTGCAGAGCGTTTAGAATCGTTCTCCGTCCCAACACCGTATACTTTGACTATCGATTTCCTGAACCTCAGTCAAAGTAGGGACTTCTGTAGACACATAATCGTGTCTCCCCATTTAAGGTCCAATGATGAAACATACCGCGACATTAGTTGGCGCGACCCAACTTAAGAGCAATTTAATGAACCAATCCAAAACATGTCGGGAGTAGTGCGCCAAGCGCATTAAGTTGCGCCTGGCGCACCACCCCGCGCCAGACGCACGGCTTGCTGCACGGGGCGCAGTCTGTGCATCGCACGCTTTTCGACAATTTAGCCATCGTAATTGTCGATTCTACGTTTTGTCCTCTGTGCGTCTGTTTGTCTGCATTCGCGTAAGTTAGTCATTTAGGCTTATCACATAATTCAACATAAAAAAAATCAGTCTTTTCATGCAAGGTTAAGTCCGTCCTAAAAAAATGCATCTAAAGGGCCATTGTAGAGTTAGAGTTGTCATGCATGCCTACCTCTTCCCATTTCATCCCTGCTACCCTTGTCAATCTTACCTTTCCATATTCATCAACTTCGAACACTTACATTTTTAAAAAAAACCAATCCTGCACCCTCTTCTATTCTACTCTTTTTCAAAAGTATTTACTAAACACCATCATACACGACATTTAAAAAATATATATATATATATATATATATATATATATATATATATATATATATATATATATATATATATATATATATTTCACATCAATCCATCATCTTTTCCTGACGAAAGATAAAAACAAGGGGTTTCTTTCAAAAATGAATTTCGAACATTCTAAGCCCATCCCATACACCTTCATTCAATCCAATCCAATCAATCCAATTCCCTTGCATTCATTCTAAGCCCATATGCATTAGAGTCCATCTTGCATTCATTCTAGGACCATATGCATTAGAGTCCATCTTGCATTCATTCTAGGCCCATATGCATTAGAGTCCATTTTATAGTCATTTAGGCTCATGTGAATTTCAGTCAATACATTCACTAGCATTGAGTCGATCTTAGGCCCATATAAATCTAGTTCATATGAAAATCTAGGCCCATCTGCATATATATGTGAAGTCCAGTCCAAGTCTATCAGATTCCTAATTATTAATCGTGTCCCTTTGTAAATTCTAACCTCCTTTCTTATATTTTTTGTATATAATATTCATGATATTGTGATTGTCCTGCATGCCTTTTTATACCCCTCATGTTATTATGCTAAATAAGACCTAAAGAATTGTTCTCATTAATTCAGATAATTTCGACAATCTGTTAGGAACCTTGTAAAATGATTGTATAATAACTTGTCATTAAATAATTAGGCTTTTTGTGTGTTTCCTAAACCCATCTAGATTAATTACTTTAGGGTGCTTTAAAATGTTGTTTGATTATTCTATTGCATAAAATCTGCTGTGAATCGTTATTTAATAGAGGCCAGCAATGGGCAATATAGTTCCTGACTATATTGTACCCTCACCCCTGAACTCACTTTTTGGTTCCTGCCCATCTATGGAGTCATGACGGGGAAATCTACATTGGATAATTTGTCCCTAAGGTTTTCCCATATCCAATTAGGTTTATGATTCTTCCTAAAAAGAATTGTTGGCGACTTATTTTAATACAAAACAATTTTCAATAAAACCTTAATAGTGGGGTTGCCAAATCTAATACACGCTCACACCGTATAGTAGAAATAAAAACACGCCTACAATTATACATAACACAAGACTTCACTAATCGGTCCAACTATAATTTATTACTCCCATTATAGTTCAACATGGGAACACTAAAAACTATCTTACAACTCATCACAAATTCACATCATAATTTTTTTTATTGTATAATACTAATAGCCCACAAATTGTAGTTCTCTAACCATTTACACAATTCACAAGTGATATCTGTAAATCCACATTTCACCAATCAAATACCACAAGTCCAGAAATTTATAAATTCTAAAATGCATAAATCATTTCTTTTTAGAGATCTGAGCAAGGTAATAGCCAAAGCAAGCAATTTACTCAAAAGTTAGTGAATCAATCAAATCCTCCGGGAAGAGAAAGCCAAAATGTATACTATGGCCCTGTTCTTTTGGACTTATTTTCAGCAAAAATAAGTAAAAATAAGTTCAGTTCAGCAAAAATAAGTTTAGTCTTGTCTAATGTTGTAATTATTATTTTTGTTTTCAATATTACTATTACTATTGTTAATATTATTATTATTAATATTATAATTAAAATGACGATGAATTTGTATTTTTTATTTTTTTTATTTTTTATTTTTTTATTTTTTATTTATTATTTAGTATTTATTATTTATTAATTATTATTATTATTATTATTTATTATTATTTATTATTTATTATTTATTATCATTATTATTATTATTATAATTATTATTATTATTATTATTATTATTATTATCCTAATTATTTATTATTTATTATTTATTATTTATTATTTATTATTTATTATTTATTATTTATTATTTATTATTTATTATTTATTATTTATTATTTATTATTTATTATTTATTATTTATTATTTATTATTTATTATTTATTATTTATTATTTATTATTTATTATTTATTATTTATTATTTATTATTTATTATTTATTATTTATTATTTATTATTTATTATTTATTATTTATTATTTATTATTTATTATTTATTATTTATTATTTATTATTTATTATTTATTATTTATTATTTATTATTTATTATTTATTATTTATTATTTATTATTATTATTATTATTGTTATTATTTATTATTGTTATTATTGTAATTATTTATTATTATTATTTTTTATTATTATTATTTATTATTTATTATTATTATTATTATTTATTATTATTATTTATTATTTTTATTATTATTTATTATTATTATTATTATTTTTTATTTATTATTTATTATTATTAATATTATTTTTTATGATTTATTAATCATTATTTATTATTATTAATATTATTTTTTTATTATTTATTATTTATTATTTATTATTAATTATTATTATTATTATTATTATTTATTACTATTATTTATTATTATTTATTATTATTATTATTATTATTATTTATTATTTTTTATTTATTATTATTAATATTATTTTTTATTTTTTTATTTTTTATTTGTTATATTATTTTTTATTTATTATTATTATTTATTATTTGTTATTTATTATTATTATTATTTAATATTATTATTATTATTTATTATTTATTATTTATTATTTATTATTTATTATTATAAAATAATAAAATAATAATAATAAGTATTGATAATATTATGTTAATATTTATTGATTATTATAATTATAAGTATTGATAATATTATGTTAATACAGTTTAGTTCAACAAAAATAAGTTCAGTTCAGCAAAAATAAGTTCAGTTCAGCCAAAATAAGTTCAGTTCAGCCAAAATAAGTTCAGTTCAGCCAAAATAAGTTCAGTTCAGCAAAAATAAGTAAAAATAAGTTCAGTTCAGCAGAAATAAGTAAAAATAAGTTCAGTTCAGCAAAAATAAGTTCAGTTCAGCCAAAATAAAATAAGTTCAGTTCAGTTCAGCCAAAATAAGTTCAAAAGAACAGGGCCTATATCTAAACTATTGCCAAGGACACGGTACTGTAAGTCAACAACACTGTTAACATTAGATGGAAAAAGTGAGAACTTCCAGAAGAAGAAAATACTACCCATAGACAGTCACACGTCTCTAACTACCTATGTGCGACTGCCAATTCTACCTCAACTAAAGCAAACAACTGGTCATCAACTCGGCAGCGACAGCCCGGCAGTCCGGAGCACCGACGCCTGCACTGTACTAGCCACTACCCTTTTTCTAGATTTGAGTTTTCATAAAGAAGTAAAGTAGGAAAGAAATTCAAGTAGGGAAACCAGTAGCGACCACCGGAAGCCGACAACGTTTTCCCTTGTTACTTGCTTTCTGCCTCGCTCAAATCATATTATTTCAATCAAAACCTAAAATGTTTACAATATCAAACAGCCAAATACTCATCAACAAATGCTAACAAGCAACAAGCAAATCCAGAGCACAAACCCTAAAATTCCAAATTTGAAACATGAAAAAAAAAAATAAACAAAACATGCAATTCCAACAGATTTGTAAATCTGGACCAGCACATAATCCACACACTGAACACATAAAGCAGATCTTCACCTATTTCTAAAAAAAAAAAAAAAATTAGAAAAAACTTACCTGAATGCGGCATTGCTTTTTGATAAATTAAATTTTTGGTTTTTTTTTTTTTTTCCTTCGGGTCTTAAATTTGTAACCTTTCTTCTTCAGGTCCTCACCATTTTCTTCAAATCTTCCGTCGGTTTTTTCCTCAAATCTTCACCACAAACCTCAACACTAGAACTCGCTAATTAAAATTGCTTTTTCCGTCGGTTTTTTGATTGAAAGAGAGAGTGAGAGACTTTCATTGAGAAAGAGTCAGACTGTAACACCCCGTAATTTTCCCATTTTGATTTTTCATTTAAATGTTTTAATATCTTTTTAAGTCATTGTTTTAACCCTCTAAATTTTACCCTTGCCTTAATTTGTTTCCTATTTTGGCCTTAAAAATTACTATTTGTATTATTAATTAATTGCTTTGTTATAAAGCTAAAACATTTATAAGCCTTTTTTTTTTTTTTTGAAAGAGAAAACTCATTAATTGAAGGCCAAACGGCATCTACAATAGGTATTTAAGAAAAACAAGATACAATTAAACAAGGCTAAATCAAATTCGTCTTCGAAGGAACTACAATGAACCAGATCGAGCAATACAGCGCAACCCCCTTATATTTGCTTAATCAAGCAGCTATTGATGAGAAAGTCTATCATTTTGATGTAGTTTGGGAAGAACATTCTTAACCGAGTCATGTTGACCGCATTCGAGATTCTAATACCTTCATGTTGAGTCTCGAACTTCAACCAATGAGAACAAATTCTCATACCTAAAAACAAAAAAACCATACTCACAACTCCCATAGGGGAGAAGGAGATTTCCAAAACATAAACTAAAAACCCTATAACAGGGTTTGAAAAGATCTCATAAAGATAGACTAATTTATTAAACCAAACAAGAAAATGAATAAAAAACTGAATATAAAAGGGAAAAGGGGCTTACCATGGATGAAATCGTCCATGGCAGCCCCTAACTGATGAAGAAGGGGTAAAGGAGGCTAGGGTTTGAGGGAGAAAGAGAGGGGGGGAGGCTAGGGTTTTTCCAACTAGCATTTATAAGCCTATTTAATTTCAATTTTTGACCTTTACTTCTCATTTTAACTTGTGTTATTTTATCCAAATATTTTTAATATTTAAACTTCTATTAATTTGTTTAATTATGTCATTTTCTTTAAGCTTGTATTTTATACGGTACAATTATTTATATTTTTGCTCCGATGAATTGGTCTACAAACTAAGCTATAGCTTAATGTTATTTATTTTAAATAAGTTGAGTTTATTATGACATATGAAAATGTGTTCATACATTTTATTATTTGACGTGATTACTTAGAAATTGTATTACTATGTTTATTAATATTAGGTAATTATTTGTGAATTATTCGTGTAACGTTACTTTATATATATTGGACTGGTAATGTAACGAAACTTAGTCCATCACATAAGATAGGGGGGCCGAATTCTAGTGTGTTCTAGTTTACCTTGGCAACAACTTTGTAAGGTTAAATTACCCAAAAGCCATGCCCCTTCGCTTGCCACCAGTAACCCCCATTAGCCCATCTTAATGCAAACTTAAACCTTTGCTTAATAAGGTGAATAATCACATTCTTTTACTGCACTCTAACCCCCTCTCACGCCAGCCTTAGAGTGGAAGAGAAATAGTTCTTCTCTCTTTTCGCCTTTTCGTCCATTTTTGCACACCCATCTTGTTTGCCACATATCTCCTTCATTTCTTATTGGAATTTGACGTGTGAACAGTCAAAATCTATCTACTAGAAAAGATCTTGCTCGTGCTGTAATTTGTTTTTGAAGAAAGGGAAAGACACGACTGTAGTTTCCGTTTCAATCAGACGAGTCACCCGATTTTTCCTGTCACACCTTCACTAAAATGACCATATCCGAAGATCTAACCGTTGGATCGTTCTGAAATTTTAGCAGCATGTTTATAACATCTTGGCCTTCACTTTGATTGGCGCGATTTTGAATAGGTGCTTTCAATCGCCGTGAATCTTGGGCGGAGAAGAACAACACGAAATGAGACTTTCAATGTTGAAGAAGAAAAAGCCTAATAACTTATTGCTACACTTTTTCCCGACATTCCAGGCCACTAGTAGTTACCTTAGATTGCTAGAAATCACGCTAGTTTTAGAGAAAAGATTTAATTGTTAGGATTATGTTTAGGCTTGTTTGATATATATTTTTAAACTTATAAACTTTAATGAATATGTTGTGTAATTGTGTGTGCCATGTGTTTTTGTGTTGTGAAAAAAATAGATTTGTGTTGTGATACTTAATGCTAGATTCGTTAATGAATTATTTATGTTGATTAGAGTCGTCGTATCAGTTTCCCATGATTAGTTTATGTTTCATGACGCTTACACTAGTGATATTATATATATTTTCCTATGAATGTTTAACATGTAAACTATGTTTATATAATTTCTTGGGATTTGATTTGATGATAATTGATGTTGAAGTCTTGGAATTGACGGATTAATGTTGTTGTGTTTCTTGTGTTGTGGAGTATTGTGTTGTTGTTGTTACTTGCTTATTAGTTAGTAGACATGAATAATCTTGTTATTAGAATTGTTGTTAATAATTTATTATGAGTAGTATATGTTAGGATGTTACTTTCTTGTGGTTTTATGATCTACCCTATGATTAATGTTATTGTGAACTAAGTTTTACATCTTTGTTTATGATTAGTTGTGTTGCTGGAATTGTTGGTAATGGAATTTATGAATTCATTGTTGCTAAAGTTTAGTCAAAATCATGATTAGTTCTCGTTTTTTAGTTAGTCGTTTTTTGGGAATGTTTGGTTTAGTCTGGGATTTTTCGTCCAGATGCGTCGGACTCATCGAGATGTGTCAGACGCGGCGCCTGTGCGTTAGACGCACAAGAGCTGCGCCAAGCACACATATGGTCAAGACAGACCTGCTGGTCTGTTTGCTTGCTGCATGAATTTTTGTATGATTTCCGTATGTTTTCGAATGCTTTCATGTAATTTATTTTGCATAGATTACTGGTGGTTAACGTTGTTTAGAATTATTCATTTTTTATGATGTTACTTGTTGTTATGATTTGGGATGATTTAAAGTTTATGCTTTATGATATGACTTGTTAGTATTGTTGTGAGATTGTTGATTTCATGCTTTGGTATGTTGTCAGCATGGCTGTTGATTTTGAAAACTATTGAGTTTGTATTGTTGTTTTGATGAGAAGTTGGAAATGTGATGACTATTGATACTTGAAATACTTAGGGTGGTAATCCTAGTTTTTCTTATGAATTATTGATGTAAGGCCATTGGGCATCCCTTTTGATATTGATTTGATGATGAAAAGTTTGAGATGAAACTGTTGTGGTATTTGTTTTATTTTTGAGATATAAGAAATTCGGTGGGATATATATATATAGTCCCCGGTGATGAACATGCCAACCACCTAGGTTGCGGACTAGGGGTAAACCCGGGTTAATTGTTGTCATCCGAGAGGTCGGGGGGTGCTACTTGTACTACCCTGCATCAAGAGTTTGACCATTCTTAGACACAGACAGTAGGGAACGTAAGCCCATAGGCTGTCTGGAGGTTGCGATCTTACAAACCTTAGGAAGTGGGTTGTGATCCACTAGCGTTCAACTCTTGTTCTCATAAACTTTTCTCTATGTTTTACCTCAACATTTTTTTATGGTGATTTATGATTTTGATGGTATGATGATGTTTTCGTTATTTACAGAAATCATGTTAGAGTTGTTTTTATCATGTAAGTTAGTAGTCGGAGTCTTTTGTGATGTATGATGTGATGACTCTATGTGATTAAAGCTTATCTACTAATGCTATCTTGATTCTTGTTATTCTAGGAGAACTGCTAGTTACTCCCCCACTTATTGTGGATATTTGTTGTATATTTTTGCAGGTTATGTTGATGGGAATCTTCTTTGGTTTTGGGCTCGGGTTGAGATGTGAGCATTAAAATGTTAGATGTTTTACACCTAGACTTTTAGTTAGTTGAAGAAATAGTTTTCTCTTTTGAATATTAATATAATTATTTTAATTTATTTATACTATCTATTTATGTTGGTTTTAACACTTAGTGATTTAAACGCATTTCTTGTAGTAGTGACATTCCCTAAAGACAATGTTTCCGCCATCGTCCTATAATACTATTATTATTTCTTTCTTTTTCGATTTGAAATTTTGGAGTGCTACAGTTGGTATCAGAGCAAAATGCTCCTAAACTCTGAAAAAAGTTGCTAATGATTCTTTAGAATTATTAATTGGCCATAGGAGATATAATTTGTTTAGACTTAACTTTAGTAGTTTCACTATAATGAGAGTTTGCTGAGTATAGTAAGTAAAGGAAAGCCTCATGAAAATGTGGTGTGCTCTCATGCTTATGAAGCATATGTTATATTTATAATTACTTGTATTATTGGTGGAATTAGTCTACCAAGTTTGCTAATCTTATTTGCAGGGCCTCTTACATGTAATTTATTTTCTCTTTCATAAGTGTGCGCAGCGAAAGCTAAGTAATTTATAGCCTTCTTGATTTAGTTGTGCGTTTAATTTGTTTTGTGTTTTGCAAATTAAAAATAAACTTTTATTTTAATTTTAATATAGTCATGTGTGTTGCATTGCATTTATTTTATTTGCTTGTTGCTTGATAGTATATGTTATTATGTGTAACGGTATATATTTTCTGTTCTTTTCCAATTAAGTGTTGTTTTTATGTGAGTAATATGTATCTGTTTTATTATTTACAAAACTTTCTAGTTGGGGTCTATATTCCAAATTATATTTTAGATCTTTGATCTTAATAAATTTCATACTTATATAAGAGTTATATTGTGGTATTCAAATTTTGTTATTTTTAATATTTTGACAAATACCCTTTTGAAAAATGTTTAATTTTAATTGTTTTATAATGCTTTGGAAAAAGAAAGGGGTTTGAAATTGTCTTTCAAGATATTCTTCAAATTTCTCTTACCGTCTTTGACCATCTATATTTATAAATATTTTCTTTTAATACATTTATTTTTCATGCTAATCCTTGTTTAACCCTTAATTATGGTAATAAGTTTTGTAGCCTTAGAAAGTAAAAGTACATTGATGAGTTATTGTGGGTTATAGATGTAAACTATTTTGTTTTAAGGATTAGCATTCAACAACTTTTACTTTGCTTATAAATTTACTTTTCTTATTACTATTATTTTTCAAACTCAAATGGGGCAAAGGATATCGTTTACTATTTGTTGTTTCTTATCCAAATATTTAGTGCTTGCTCTTTTTATAGCAAAGTTTTGTTTTATTTCTTTACTTCTTATCTAATTATCTGATCTTAACTATTTTGTTTTATTTTCTTTGAAAAGGAAATTTATATACTCAGTCTAAATTTTAAACTTGTTTGAGTTGATATTAAGTCATAATGGTGATTTCTTTGACATGTATGTCAATAATTTGATAAGTTGACACATTTTATCTATTTTGATTTAATTTCCTTTTTGAGTTGATATTAAGTTTATATTGGGTGATTCCGGTAAACTTTAATGTTGATTTGATAAGTTGGCTTTTGAACAGTGTTTTTATTGATACTAGGTTGCAATGGGTGGTTCCATGGACATTTGAGTCGACTTGGCAAATTTTATAATTGTTGTTTATAATTTATTACTTTATCACCTATTTGCTATTAATATTTTGTCATTGTGAAATTTATTTTAAAGTTATCAATTTCTTTTGCGAACTTTAAATTTCATATATATGTTTAGGAGGACGTACGCTCTTATAACATATGTCATTACTTGAGTTCGTAAGTGCTATTTTAATAAAGGAGTTAGCTACTCTTTAGTAAAGTGTTCTAATCTCTTTAAGTGGAGTATAAGCATGTATGGTTATCTCTATTTAAATTAAATTGGTTTGGCTATCAATTTACGAACTTTTGCTTCTTCGTTTCTTTTCTAAAAATATATATGTATGATCGGATTTATTCTTTTACAATTTTACGTAAATATTTATTCATGCTTCTTTCGCAAAATTTTCGATAGTTTATTGTGCAAACGTTTTTACCTTAAACTTTCTACTTGTCTTTGGTTCTTTCACATTTTATAAATGATGGTTGTTACCATGCTTCCTTACTGTACATCTCTTTTTGGTCTTTCAAAATAAAATGTATATTATTTGAGTTATCAAATTTTATACCCGCAAAGTTGTTTAGTTCTTAACAAAAATCCATCGATTTCTGTTTTCTTAATGTTCTTTAATTATCTAGAGTACTATTTTCTTTTGATCACTTGGTTGCTTTTAAGTTTCAAGGTCGAAACTTTTTAAGGGAAAGTGATTGTAACACCACCTAATTTTCCTATTTTAATTTTTCATTTAAATGTATTAATATCTTTTTAAGTCATTGTTTTAACCTCTAAATTTTACACTTGCCTTAATTTGTTTCCTATTTTGGCCTTAAAAATTATTATTTGTATTATTAATTAGTTGTTTTGTTATTAAGCTAAAACATTTATAAGCCCATTTAATTTCAATTTTTGACCTTTACTTCTCATTTTAACTTGTGTTCTTTGATCCAAATATTTTTAATGTTTAAACTTCTATTCATTTGTTTAATTATGTCATTTTCTTTAAGCTTGTATTTTATACGGTACAATTATTTATATTATTGCTCCGATGAATTGGTTTGCAAACTAAGCTATAGCTTAATGTTATTTATTTTAAATAAGTTGAGTTTATAATGATATATGAAAATGTAATCATACATTTTATTATTTGACGTGATTACTTAGAAATTGTATTCGTATGTTTATTTATGTTAGTTAATTATTTGTCAATTATTTGTATAACGCCACTTTATATATTTCTTAATTCTAGTGTATTCTAGAGCCATCTAGTGCGTTCTAGTTTACCTTGGCAACGACTTTGTAATGTTAAATTACCCAAGAACCATGCCCCTTCACTTGCCACCATTAATCCCCATTAACCCACCTTAATGCACACTTAAACATTTGCTTAATGAGGTGAATAATCACATTATTTTACTGCACTCTAACCCCCTCTTACGACAGCCTTAGAGTGGAAGAGAGAGTTCTTCTCTCTTTTCGCATTTTCGTCCATTTTTGCACACCAATCTTGTTTGCCCCATATCTCCTTCATTTGTTATCGGAATTTGACGTGTGAGTAGTCAAAATCCATCTACGCGGAAAGATTTTACTCATGGTGGTATTTGTTTTTTAAATAAGGGAAATACGCGACTGCAGTTTCCGTTTCAATCAGATGAGTCACCTAGTTTTATCTGTCACACCTTCACGAAAATAACCATATCCGGATATCTAACCGTTAGATCATTCTGAAATTTTGACAGCACGTTTATAACACCTTGGCCTTCATCTTGACCAGAGGGATTTTGAATATATGGTTTTGATCGCCGTGAATCATTGTCGGAGCAAAACAGCATGAAATGAGACTTTCAATGTTGAAGAAGAAAACACCTAGTGACTTATTGCTACACTTTTTCCCGACGTTCCAGGTAACTAGTCATTATCTTAGAATGCTAGAAATCACGCTAGTTTTAGAGAATAAATTTAATTGTTTAAATTAAGTTTGGGCTTGTTTGATACATATTTTTAAACTTAGAAACTTTGATGAATATGTTGTGTAAGTGTGTGCGCCGCGTGTTTTTGTGTTGTGATACTTGTTGCTAGATTGGTTAATGAATTCTTTATCTTGATTAGATTCGTCGTTATTAGTTTCCTATGATTAGTTTATATTTCATTATGTTTATACTTGTGATAGTATATATTTTACAATGAATGTTCAACATGTAAACTATGTTTATATAATTTCTTAGGATTTGATTTGATGATAATTGATGTTCAAGCCATGGAATTGATGGATTAATGTTGTTGTGTTTCTTGTGTTGTGGAGTATTGTTTTGTTGTTGTTACTTGCTTATTAGTTAGTAGAAATGAATAATCTTGTTATTAGAATTGTTGTTAATAATTTCCTATGAGTTAGGATGTTACTTTCTTCTGGTTTTTTGATCTACCCTTTGATTAATTTTATTGTGAACTAAGTTTTACATCTTTGTTTATGATTAATTGTGTTGCTGGAATTGTATGAATTCATTGTTGCTGAAGTATAGTCGAAATCATGATTAGTTCACGTTTGTGAGTTAGTCGTTTTTGTGAACGTTTGGTTTAGTCTAGGATTTTTCGTCCAGATGCGTCGGACACATCGAGATGTTTTAGACATGGCTCCTGTGCGTTAGACGCACAAGAGCTGTGCCGAGCACACGTATGGTCAAGGCAGACCTGCTGGTCTGTTTGCTTGTTGTATGAATTTTTGTATGATTTTCGTATGTTTTCGAATGTTTTCATGCAATATACTTTTGGATTGATGGCTGGTGGTTAACGTTGTTTAGAATTATTCAGTTTTGATGATGTTACTTGTTGTTATGTTTTGGGATAATTTAAAATTTATGCTTTATGATATGACTTGTTAGTATTGTTGTGAGATTGTTGATTTCATGCTTTGGTATGTTGTGAGCATGGTTGTTGATTTTGAAAACAATTGTTTGTATTGTTATTTTGATGAGAAGTTGGAAATGTGATGACTATTGATACTTGAAATACTTAGGGTTGCGATCCTAGTTTTTCATCTAAATTATGCGTGTAAGGCCATTGGGCATCCCTTTTGATATTGATTTAGTGATGAAATTTTTTGAGATGAAACTGTTGTGGTATTTGTTTTATTTTTGAGATATAAGAAATCCGGTGGGATAGATATAGTCCCCGGTGAGGAACATGTCAACCACCTAGGTTGCAGTCTAGGGGTAAACCTGGGTTTATTATTGTCGTCCGAGAGGTTAGGGGGTGTTGCTTGTACTACCCTGCATTGGGAGTTGGGCATTCTTAGACACAGGCAGTAGGGAACGTAAGCCCATAGGCTATCTGGTGGTTGCGATCTGACAAATCTTAGTAAGTGGGTTGTGATCCACTACCGTTCAGCTCTTGTTCTCATAAACTTTTCTCTATGTTTTACCTCACTATTTTTTTATGGTGATTTATAGTTTTGATGGTATGATGATGTTCTCTTTATTTATAGAATTCATGTTAGGGTTGTTTTTATCATGTAAGTTAGTAGTTGGAGTCTTTTGCGATGATTTGATCTTAAGTGATGCATGATGTGATGACTCTATGTGATTAAAGCTTATCTACTAATGATATCTTGATTCTAGTTATTCTGGGAGAACTATTAGTTACTCCCCACTGATTGTGGATATTTCTTGTATATTTTTGCAGGTTATGTTGATGGGAATCTTCTTTGGTTTTGGGCTCGGGTTGAGATGTGAGCATTAAAATGTTAGACGTTTTAGGCCTAGACTTTTAGTTAGTTGAAGAGTTACTTTTCTCTTTTGAATATTAATCAAATTAATTTAATGTATTTATACTACCTATTTATGTTGGTTTTATCACATAGTCATTTAAACACATTTCTTGTAGTAGTGTCATTCCCAGAAGGACGATGTTTCCGCCATCGTCCTATAATACTATTATTATTTCTTTCTTTTCCGCTTTGAAATTCTGGGGTGTTACAGTTGGTATAAGAGCAAACCGCTCCTAAACTCTGAAAAAGAGTTGCTAATGATTCTTTAGAATTATTAGTTAGCCATAGGAGATATAATTTTTTAGACTTAAGTTCAGTAGTTTCACTATAATGAGAGTGCGATGGGTAGAGTAAGTAAAGGGAAGCCTTATGGGAATGTGGTGTGCTCTCATGCTTGAAGCATATGTTATATTTATAGTTACTTGTATTATTGGTGGAATTAGTCTACCAAGTTTCCTAATCTTATTTGCAGGGCCTCTTACATGTAATTTATTTTCTCTTTTATATCAGAGTGCGCAGCGAAAGCGAAGTAATTTATAGCCTTCTCGATTTAGTTGTGTGTTTGATTTATTTTGTGTTTTGCAAACTAAAAATAAACTTTTTTTTTAAAATTTTAATATAGTCATGTGTGTTGCATTGCATTTATTTTATTTGCTTGTTGCTTGATAATGTATGTTATTATGTGTGACGGTATATATTTTCTGTTCTTTTCCAATTAAGTGTTGTTTTTATATGAGTACTATGAATCTGTTTTATTATTTACAAAACTTTCTAGTTTGAGTTTATATTTCAAATTATATTTTAGATCTTTGATCTTGATTAATTTCATACTTATATAAGAGTTATATTGTGGTATTCAAATTTTGTTAATTTTAATATTTTGACATACTGTTTGAAAAACGTTTAATTTCAGTTATATTATAATATTTTGGAAAAAGAAAGGGGTTTTTAAATTGTCTTTCAAGATATTCTTCAAATTTCTCTTACCGTCTTGGACCATCTATATTTATAAATATTTTCTTTTAATGCTTTTATTTTTCATGCTAATTCTTGTTTAACCTTTAATTATCGTAATAAGTTTTGTAGTCTTTGAAAATAAAAGTACCCTGATGAGTTTTTGTGCGTTATAGATGTAAACTATTTTGTTTTAAAGGTTAGCATTCAACAACTTTTACTTTACTTACTAATTTACTTTTCTTTGTTACCATTATTTTTCAAACTCAAATGTGGGAAATGATCTCGTTTACTATTTTTTGTTTCTTATCCAAATATTTAGTGCTTGCTCATTTTATAGCAAAGTTTTGTTTTATATTCTTTGAAAAGGAAATTTATATACTCAGTCTAAATTTTAAACTTGTTTAAGTTAATATTAAGTCATAATGGATGATTTCTTTGACTTGTATGTCAATAATTTTGATAAGTTGAATCTATTTTGATTAAATTTCCTTTTTGAGTTGATATTAAGTTATATTGGGTGAGTATTAGTGGCGTGAGATGTAATTGGCTTTCGAATAGTGTTTTTGTTAATACTAGGTTGCAATGGGTGGTTCCCTGCATATTTGTGTCAACAGGACAAATTTTATAATTGTTGTTTATAATTTATTACTTTATTGCCTATTTATTATTAGTACTTTGTCGTTGTGAAATTTATTTTATAGTTATCAATTTCTTTTGCGAACTTTAAATTTCAGATATATGTTTAGGAGGATGTATGCTCTTATAACATATGTCATTACTTGAGTTCGCGTAAGTGCTATTTTAATAAAGCAGTTAGCTACTCTTTATTAAAGTGTTCTTATCTCTTTAAGTGGAGTATAAGGATGTGTGGTTATCTCTATTTAAATTGGTTTGGCTATCAATTTACGGACTTTTGCTTATTCATTTCTTTTCTAAAAATATTTATGTTTGATCGGATTTATTCTTTTATAATTTTACGTAAATTTTTTTCCTGCTTCTTTTGCAAAACTTTCTATAGTTTATTGTGCAACTGTAGACACATAATCGTATCTCCCTATGATGACTAATACTCTGCTCCAATTAGTTCGGATCGAGGAAAGAATAAAGAACGAGTCTAAAATAAAATGTTTTAAGCCCAAAACCATTTTCTAACTCTCCCATCTTCGAAAAAATTTTAAAAATAGTTTTTATGAAAGCCCAATTTTTAAAACCCCTTTTCTAGCCCAATTTAATTTGTAGAATTAATTAATTAATTATTATTGATTAGTTTTATTAATAAAAATATCTTTTATGAAAAAATGATCTTTCTCCCAAGTGTTTTCAAATATTTTTATCTAACTATTTTATAAAAATCTTTTAAGAAACCCAATTGTTTTCGGGAATCTATTGCTTCTCAACTACCTAAACCTATATAAACCCCCTAATCCCATTGTATACACAAATTTCGAGTCAATATATATATATATAAGACAAGAAACAAAGCAACAAAGAATTTTATTTCAATAAATGTTATTGAGTACAATATCTGTATACAGTTTATAATAAAAATAAAATAAGTCCTCTGATTCTGTTCCGTAGCTAGAGATGACACGTGTTGATGTCGACGTGGAGTTGAGTGTAAAATGACGTTTTGTCAACGTCAACCTGAGTTTGAATGCGGGATGACGTTTTGTCAACGTCAACCTGAGTTTGAGTTTTGTTCGGGTGTATTCGAATGAGGGCTGACAGAAGCTTGAATCTCAATCGAATTTGTTTGAGTGTATCTAAATAGTCGGCACGGATTTGATGTGCTTGTTGACTATTTGCAGAGAGAATTCCAAGAGAAATTTATGAGCTCTTGAGAATAATGATTTTCTGGTCCCCTCAACTGAAGGAGGTGAGTCTATTAATAGGGAATAGAGAACCCTTCATGGACTTGGTAGCTTATGGGCTTGGGCCGTTTATGACTTGGAAGTCTTTTTTTTTTTTTTTTACCTTTGCCATTTTATTTGGACTATAATATTGACCGGCCCAAATAGTTGATAACCCAAATTATATTTATCTGATTTAATTTGGGTATTTTATTTAGGTGGGCTAAATTGATTAAATTGGGCTAATTATATTTATTTCAGCTCAATAATAATTAACTTATTTTAATATAGAACACTAATAAATTTTTAGTGTCTACAAATTGCCCCCTCGAGACTGTGTCACATACACGATTTGAAGTGTTTAATCGTGATAAGGTCTTGAATTTGAGTTTGGCTTAGCAATTAGGTGACAATCACCGTGCTGCTATATACGTTTTTATTTTATTTTATTTTTAAGTAGAGTTATGTATTGTTCGCAACTTTATTAAGTTTTAGATTTGGAAAAATAATCCTAATCGCACGAGTAATAGGGTTTTGAGTGCATTAATATGCACCACTGACCTGCAATCTTGCTTATTAACACACGCATCTTCTGCAAATTAAAGTAAGCCATCATCTTACTTGTTATTTCCTTATTTTCTTTTCCTTGGACTTTCGAATAACTCACCAATACTATTACTAACTCTCTTTTTCTTATCTTGCATTGATACTTTGATAGTGCTGAAGTGCCATCATCAAATATCAAACTTCTAAAGAAGTCAGAGGCTACTCAATTTGCGTCCAACAGCATACTAGTGGGTATACTCTGCACTTTTCTTTTTTTTTTTTTATGTGAATGTTTATTTAATATCAAGGCAGACCGGCTGAATACCGGTCCAACCGGTTCAGCAGAACAGGGCCCCAAAAAATTAGGGGCCCAAATTTGGTTGGCAAATGTAAGGAGAAAAGAAAAAAAAAAAAAAAAAAAAAAAAAAAGAGAAATCCCACAACTCACCCGCAAGATCCGAACAAACTTTCCATCTTCTTCATTCCATAGTCCATAATTCTCTCTCCTATTCATAAATCAGAATCCCCAAAAAATCATGATATTATTCAACTTCCCATATTTAAGTTAATGATCACTCTCTTTGTTCAAGAAATCATCTCATTTTCAATCTTAATTTTCACCCAAAAAAAATGCTCAACTTTCATTACCCTTCCATATTTCCAATTCTTCTCAAGAACACCAAAAATGGAGATTTCTAACAGGTAGAATTTTTTTTTTTTTGCTAATTATTGTCGATTTCTTTTAACATCCAAAAAAAGAATTCAAACTTTGGTTTACAAATTACAATACGGGAAGAGCAAAGTCTTCAATTTTGATTGTGGGAGTCCGAAGGTGGAAAATCAAGAACTTGTAGGCTAATTTGTCATCAAAGTCTTCACTTTTAAGGTAATTTCACTTTTTTTATGCCATTTTTCTAGTAGAGATTTATAGCTATTCTGAAACTTCATAATTTGAAATAAAAATTTATAATATGTAATCTTATTATTTTGATTTTCTACACTTCTGGCTAATTAGGGAATTTTAGTACTAGGGTTTTTTTTTTTTTTTTTTTTATATGATTTGTGTATATTGAGGAATCTGTTAGAAGTGGAATAAATTTGTTGGGTGATTTTTCATTGTTTGAATATTTCAAGTAATCTATATTTTAAAATTCTTTTAATCTTTTTTGGGATTTTGGTATTGTTCTGATGTTATTGTGGTTTATTGAAATTTAAGCATATGGATAGTTTCATGAAAAATCAAAACAAAAAAGAAGATGGAGATGTCATGTCAATTTTGTTCTCCTTGGGGTGTCCGGTAGTTGTATTCTGTTTGATCATAATTCTCCTAGTGATCATGTTTCAATTGGCAAAAATTATCCGCTCAGAAATCTCCTAGTGATCATGTTTTAATGATATTTGATAGGCGTTGATATACTTGAACTCTATCATCTATTTATTCTGATTGTTGTATTTTAGATAATACTTAGCTATTATTCTCTAGGTTGTTAGATGCGGGATTCTTATTCTTTGTATAATGTATTCTTATACGTAGCTTACTAAGTAGTTTACTAACTACTTTGTATATATACTTGTTCAATTAATGAGAATATTTATCACTTTCTACAATTCTCTAATTTATACAATTTTGCCTAATTCAATATTGATGCAATTGTGCCTCATTTAATTGATGTAATCAGAGATTACTTTGCTTGGTTTTTCTTGCGAGAATGCAGTCTACAACCTCCGACCACATTTGTTTTTTCTTGCGAGAATAGCAATAGATAACGATATTTCGGAAAAAGTTGATTATGAAGATATGGTGGACGATTTCGCTTCAAAGAATGCTACAAGGATGGCTTTGTTTAAATAAAAGATCCTACTAGATTTTTTTAGTTTTGGTTTATTTATCAAGCTGTAAGGAACGATTTATGACAAATAATAATAAAAAAATTATAATTTCTTCTTTATAATTATTTTGAAGGGCCCAATTTTGATGGATAGCACAGGGCCTCCATATTTCAAGAGACGGCCCTGTATCAAGGCACATGTGTAATCCATCATGATCTTATGCAGTGTTGGAATACTTCATCAACATCATCCGTAAAAAAAAAAAAAAAAAAAAAAAAAAAAAACTCTTGGATTTGCATACCAATTTGTTTACTGTTTCTTTTTCTTTTTTACTTAGCAACAAATTCCATGTATTAGCAGAACACACCTCAAAATTTCAAACTTTGACATTGCTTTCTATGTCAAGATGATGCTTGAATCTTGATAGCCTGTAAGCTATAAATCTATAAATCCCCATGAGCCTCATATCCATGATCATGCGAATTTGTTTTAAATATGTGAAGCTTGGTCACCCTTGTAATTTTTTTTCTCCAGTATATTGATGCTCCCATTCAACTTGATAACTTGTTGATCATTTATGTGGTGTACTGGTGTGCGTCATAGTTGCTGGTTTGGAGGAGTACAATTCAACCTCAACATATTTCATGATCAAACATATTAACTAATCTACGAATGCAATGCTGGAATTTTAATTTTCCTTGTCTTGCTCCTCTTGCGCGCATGATGCCATATTTGATCAATGATTGTGGGACATGTTTACTCAATCTCATATGATATCATGATAGTGCTTCCTTTTTTTTTTTTTTTTAAGTACAGTAAGCTTCTTTGTTTGTTTTCTTAATTGCCGAGTCAACAATTACAGTTCAACATGATACTATCGATTTTTTTCCTTTTTAGTATCGTGTGATACCTTATTGGAAGTAGAAATAAAGAATCTCCTTTGTGTGTTCTTAATATATAACAACTATGGATCAGCGACACTTAAAATTTAACAAGTCAAATTTCGGTACCCCTTTTCCTTTAAGTATCTGTATAGCCTTCCTGCAACTGATACTACGAGACCGACAAAGTAAATTTCAGAACTTATCATCTCCCTTTATAGTAACTTTGTGCCAATTATTCTTTCTTCTTTTTTTTACTTGGATTTTGACATACTTCGTTTGACTCACAGTACATCAAAATTTCAAGATACATAACTTATGTGCTTGTCTTTGGAGCAATACCAGAAGGTCTAGACTAGTAAGGTGATTTCTTTTTTTTTTCTTTTGCACCTTTTAGTCTAAAATATTTTATCAGCATATCATTTTTTTTGTGCATGTGTACCCGTGTATTTTTTTTGTACTATGTGACAGGTTCATATGAAGACGGGGACTTCGTCGTGATGGGCCATATGTGCGACTAGGAGCCTGTCTGGGGTGTTACTCATATGTCTTTAGCACTGTGACAATGTCACCTCCAGACAGTCCCTTGAAGACGAAGACGGAGATTTCGTCGCGATGGGCCATATGTGCGACTATGAGCCTGTCAGGGGCGTTATTCGTATGTCTTTAGCACCGCGACAATGTCACCTCTAGACAGTCCCTTAAAGACGAAGACGGGAATTTCGTCGTGATGGGCCATATGTGTGACTATGAGCCTGTCAGGGGTGTTATTCGTATGTCTTTAGCACTGCGACAATGTCACCTCCAGACAATCCCTTGAAGACGAAGACGGGGATTATGTCGCGATGGGCCATATGTGCGATTATGAGCCTGTCAGGGGTGTTATTCGTATGTTTTTAGAACTGCGACAATGTCACCTCCAGACAGTCCCTTGAAGACGAAGACGAGTACTGCGACACTGATACCTCTAGACAGTCCCCTGACAGTCAGTCTCACCCTCGAGGTATGTTGTCTAACCCATGTTTTTTTTTTAATGATTGTTCATTAACCCAAGCATTGCTTTTGTTTTGATGCTTTCTCAATTGTGTTTTTCGAAAAAGTTTTAGCTTGAGTTGTCATTTCGTCTTTCGCTGTTTGCACTCTTGTGGGCTAAGAGTTAGAATTTTTTTTTTTGTTTCGTCGTTCACAGTTTAGACTCTTGCGGCTAGGAGTATTGCATTTTGTTTTGTTTTGCCGTTCACATTTTATACTCTTGCGGGCCAAGAGTATTGCATTTTTTTTTGTTCCGCCGCTCACAGTTTATACTCTTGCGGGCCAGGAGTATTGCATTTTTTTTTGTTTCGCCGTTCACAGTTTATACTCTTGCGGGCCAGGAGTATTACAATGATTGCAATTTTTTTTTTTTTGTGTGGCTGAATTCGAGTAATTTTTATGTTACCCTAGTTGCCTACGTACTTGCAAACTCAACAAATTGCTTTTACAAGATCAAGCCAACGTAGTTCAAATTCACATATATTTTCTTACAACATATGCAGTTTATCCTCTTGCTTAGGAGTTTTACAATGCTCTCACTTTTCATGAGTAGTAGCGCTTCAGAAACTTGCCGTTGATAGGCCCCACACGTAATCCTTCGGCGTCAACAATTTTATATGCCCCATTAGTGTATACCTCTTTGACAACGTATGAACCATCCCATTTAGAACTGAATTTACTTCCTGTCTTGCGAGAAATAATGATGGGTCTTTTAATGGCTAGGTACATGTCTCCAACTTGAAAGGAGCGAGGTCGAACTTTCTTATTGAAAGCGCGTGACAGACGAGCTTGGTAGCACTCAGATTTTTGTTGTGCTTAGAGTCTTTTTTCGTCAAGCGCCTCCAACTCAGCAAGTCGAAGTTTATCATTTTCATCAAAAGTCAAGCCTTCTTGTATGGCAATGCGCAATGATGGAATTTGAAGTTCCAATGGGAGAACGGCCTCAACGCCATACACCAACGAGTATGGAATTGATTGTGTTGCTGATTTATATGTCGTCCTGTATGCCCATAGAGCTTCCCCTATTCTTTCATGCCAATCCCGTTTGAACTTGGTAACCACTTTGCTCAACAAACTACAAAGTGTCTTGTTGAATGCTTCAGCTAGACCGTTTGCTGGAGCATTGTACATTGACGATCTATGTTGGGTGAATTTAAACTTCTCACATAAACTTTTCATCAATTTATTGTAAAATGGTGTCCCATTGTCAGTGACAATTCTTCGGGGTACACCATATTTGTAGATGATGTGAGTACGAATGAAGTCAACAACATTCTCCTTCTTTACCTCGCGTAAGGGGATGGCCTCCGCCCATTTAGAAAAATAGTCAGTCGCTGCCAAAATATATGATTGCCCAGCAGATGATTTTGGCGTGATTGGACCGACTACATCAAGTCCCCATGCTTCAAATGGCCAAGATGCGACTGTGGGGTGTAATGGCTCTAGAGGTTGATGAATGAAGTTAGCATGAAATTGGCAAGCTTCGCATTTCTTTGCATAGTCTATGCTATCTTGTACCATGATTGGCCAATAGTAACCCATTCGTTTAATACGGTCATGCAGTTTTGGACCTGACTGATGAGCGCCACAAACTCCAGAATGAGCTTCCTCCATGGTTTGCTTTGCTTCTTCATCTCCGAGACATCTTAACCAAAGACCATGGAAGAATCGTCGATAGAGAGTCCCCTTATAATATATGAAACGTGAGGCTCGACGACGAATCTCTGTCTTATGTTTTGGATCACTTGGCAATTTTTTATGTTCCAAATAATCAATAATTGGTTGACGCCAATCTTCTTTGTTGATTTGATAGACAAAGATTATGTCGACTTCTTCAGCATATTCGTCAACATCATCGTCATTACGAGCGACAACCCATCGCTTGCAAATAGGTACAAACATTGTTTCTTTTGCCCCTAGTGCCAAAGTAGCTGCAAGCCCAGCGAGCGCGTCAGCCATCTTGTTGGCACTCCTTGGAACATGTTCTAACTTGATGGTATCAAGTTTGCCAAGCAATTGTGACGCTCGTCTTTGATAGGGGATTAGATCATTCTTTTTTACTTCGTATTCACCCGACAGTTGTTTTAGGACCAATTGGGAGTCCCCGTGAATGTCTAAATCTCTAAGTCCCATTTCAATTGCCATTTGGAGGCCTATTATGAGTGCTTGGTACTCAGCCATATTATTGGAACAAAGTTGAGTTAGCACGAAAGAGTATGTCAGTACATGTTTTTCTGAATAAATGAAGACAACTCCAGCTCCTGCACCGTCATGACGAGCGGCTCCATCAAAGTACATTTTCCAAGGTGGGAGTATTTCAATGAAAAACACATCTTCACCTGGCAGATCGTCTGATATATCCCATTCTGCAGGGACTGGGTGGTCTGCGAAAAATCTGCTATTACTTGCCCCTTGACAGCCTTTTGTGGGACATACACAATGTCATATTGTTTTAAAAGCATAGCATACTTTGCAAGTCTGCCAGACAACACAGGCCTTGAGAGGATGTATTTTATCGTGTTAGACCTCGAGATGACATGAACCGTATGAGCCTGCATGTAATGCTTTAATTTTTAAATAGCAAAAATCAAAGCAAGGCAAATTTTTTCAATAGGTGAGTAATTCAATTCAGCACCCACCAAAGTTTGGCTCAAGTAGTAAAGAGCTGTCTCCTTACGATCTTCTTGCTCTTGAGTGCACATTGCCCCCAGAGATCGCTCCTGTGCTACGATATAAAGGATGAGTGGTTTCCCTTTTACTGGTGCCCCCAAGACAGGAGGAGAAGACAAGCACTTCTTTATACTTTCGAAGGCGTTTTTATATGAGTCATCCCATTTGAACGGGGCATCTTTTTCATGAGATGGCTGAAGGGATGACATCTTCCTGCTAGATTAGAAATAAACCTTCGAATGTAAGCGAGACGCCCTTGGAGGCCACGCAACTCCTTGAGGTTCTTAGGTTCAGGCATCTCTTGGATGGCCTTGATCTTTGCTTGGTCAATTTCAATACCCTTGTGTCTGATAATGAAGCCTAGAAACTTTCCTGAGGTGACGCCAAATGCGCATTTGAGGGGATTCATTTTTAATTGACATTTTCGTAGTCTTTCGAAGACTTTACGGAGGTCAAGCAAATGATTCTCCTTCTTCTTAGACTTTACCACCAAGTCATCTACGTAGCACTCCACAATTTGATGCATCATATCTTCAAAAAAATTCTGCATTGCACACTGATACGTAGCTCCGGCATTTTTCAAGCCGAAAGGCATGACTTTGTAACAAAATATCCCTTTAGGGGTACGAAATGCAGTTGCTTCTTGATCTTCAGGAGCCATGTGAATTTGGTTGTATCCAGCGGTACAATCCATGAATGACAAAGCCTCATGACCAGTGGTGGCATCAATCATGATTTCCGTTACTGGGAATGGAAAGTCATCCTTCGGACATGCCTTGTTCAAGTCGCGGAAGTCCACACAAACTCGTAACTGTCCATTTTTCTTTCGTACTGGCACAATGTTTGCTATCCAAGTAGGATACTTGACTTCGCGAATAAATCCTGCATCAATGAGCTTGTTTACTTCTGCCTCAATTTCAGGAATTAATTCTGGCCTGAAGCGTCTTTGGGATTGCTTCTTTGGACTGACACCTTTTTTGATGGCTGTGCGATGGATAGCGACTTTTGGGTCGAGTCCTGGCATCTCCTTATAACTCCATGCAAATACGTCTTTGTATTCAGAGGGTAACTTGGAATATTTTTGTTCTTCCTGCTGGGTAAAAAATGCGCTAACGTAGACAGGGCGTGGCTCTTCTTGAGTTCCAAGGTTTAACTCTTTTAACTCATCGACGGTGGCTTGCCCCCCATCTTCAAGAGTTTTAGGAGCCTCATCTGTTTCCATCTCCTCGTCACTTTCAGGAGCCTCATGCCCTGTGATATGGTTTGAAGAAACAAATTCAACATCTTTTTCTTTTTCTTAACTAGACGAACTCCTTTGGTTTGTTAACACTATGACACGACCTTTGGCTTTCAAGGGTGCATGTCCAATGATGTCTACCACCTGTGTACGCCTCATGCGAGATGGGATAACACTTTGAGGTGCGTCCTCGCCTTTGACTTTATTTTTCTCTCTTGTGATGCGACTTAGTATTGACTGTCTTTGTTGTTTATTAATTGAGGTCAATGCACCAAGACGTTTAAAGACAGATGCTTTCTTCTTAGAAGATCGAAGATTTTGCAAGGGTATTTGTGTTTTTGACTTCGCACCTTCATTTAGCTCGTGTCCACCAAGTATGTTAAAAGCCGATGTATGGTCCTTTAGGACAGGAGACTGCAGTCGATCAAAGACCGATATTTTTAGCTGAGGCACATTATTTTCATCTTCATTTTCTTCAACTTCCTCGGCAGTAATACACTGCGAAGAAGAGGTTGTGCCTCTACGCCGTGTAGAAATTTTGATGGGTGTTGGGGTTTCAAATCCCAAACCTACTTTAGTCGGATGTACCTCAACGCCATACTCTTGCAATTTCTTTTGTGTGTCATTAATTCCATGAGGATCAACCTCAATGACATTGCCCATGGGCGTTGGATTCTCGAAGTCATAACCATACTTCGCCAAGAGTTTATAAGCATTTGGGTCAAGCCTACCCTTGTTAAGCCTTTTTCTCCTAGATTGATGAACAGATTGTGAGGTTGGAGGCTTAGCAATTTGATTGTGATTGGCTCTCAATAAAGGAACAACCACTTCTTGCTTTAAATATTGGAGAGTAGTCTCATCTACTCCTTTTTCTTTCTTTGGCTCTACTTCCATAACCTGACACCCTGCAAAAGGTGACTCCCCTTCCTTACGACGTGATTTAGGGATGTATCACAAGACCGGAGTCGTTACTGCCTTCTTCGTTGCTTTAATGGGTTGAGCAACAACTTCTTCTTTTACCTTTTCTTTGCATTTTTGTTGTTGCATCTCAGTGGTGGCTGACTCCCTAGAGCTTGAATACGAGGGAATATCACCATTTTTATTTGTACCCCTTTTCCCTGTTGAAGGAATTTTAGATGGCAACATTTCACTTGATAGTTCCCCATCTTCAAAAAACTTAGCATCGGCAAAGTATGAATCTGCCGTGCTAAAGGGTTTGACATCCCCATTTATTTTCTTCTCGCCTCCACGATAAAATTTCAGGCATTGATGGAGGGTCGATGCGACTACCCCATTTTCATGCAACCAAGGTCGTCCAAGCAACATTTTATACGACGTCTTTGTATCTATGACATGGAAGAGAGTAGATGATGTTAATTCTCCCATCACAAGGTCAAGACGTATTATGCCTATGGCACGTTGATTGTTCAAGTTAAATCCTCGGATCATTACACGACTATCAGAAAGATCTTCCATAGTGATCCCTAAATCAGTCATGGTGGATTTTGGCATGATGTTGACAGCTGAACCTCCATCCACTAAGATACGATTCACTCTCTGGCCGAAAATATAACCAAAAATGAATAAGGGTCGGTTGTGAGGTTTTGAGCCCAACAATAAGTCTTCATCAGTGAAGGCTAAGGCAAAATTACATGACGCGCATTTAGCCGAACATTCTATTGGCTCTCCAGCATCCTTCACTTTATCAAGGTATAGTTCTGGGTGCTGAAGCGCAAGAGCCACCTATCGACACATTTCTTGAGGCAAATGAAAGATCTGCCTCCAGCCCATGCGTGTAGGAAGAGCCTCCAAGATAGCCAATATCTTTGGATCTATCTCTGTCCCTGAATGCTGAACAGTCACTTTAACAGAGATTTCATTTTCTTTAACAGGCTCTTGATCCTCCTCTTCTTCTTTTTCTTCTTCATCCTCAACAAATGAGGTAGCATTAACAGTAACAGTAGTGAAGTAATCTTCAGGAAAGAATTCTTCTAAGGTTACAGGGGAAAGTGGATCTTGTTCGAGCAAGTCAATTGGCAGTACCTGATCTTTAGTATGCTTTTTTGACTTTTCACTAGAGGAAAAAAAGCCCAAGGGTTGTGGTCAAAAGGGGCCCAAGGGCTGCGTATTTTGACCGCAGCAATTAGACTAGCAGCCCTTGGTATTTAGGAAGGGCTGCGGTTGTTAACCGCAGCCCTTAGCGCGTTAAGGGCTGCGGTCAAGGCAAAAACCGCAACCCTTGTTGGGTTAAGGGCTGCGGTTAAGGGCCAAAACCGCAGCCCTTGGTGGGTTAAGGGTTGTGGTTTTGGCCCTTAACCGCAGCCCTTAACCCAACAAGGGCTGCGGTTTTTGCCTTGACCGCAGCCCTTGTGACCCAAAAAAAATAAAAAATAAATCTTTTTTTTTTTTTTGCATTTTTTTGTTCTAAAATGTTCCCAAACAGTTATATATATATAAAAGTATCATTTTTCATTGCAAATTATTTTTTACACAACTAGTTGTTGGACCGCGCGCTATCGCGCACGGCTCCCCAAGAAAGCAAAAACTACTATGAACGGCTTAATGCAAATTTCGGTGAAATGAATTAAAAGCAATGCAAATTATATGAACATGTAGGAAAGCTAATTAGGCTATCAGATCAGATTACATAAATGCTTTGTTAGTCCAAATAGTCTGTGGGTTACAAAACATTCTCAAAGTCTTGTTAACCAAAACATAGATAGCTGTCGTGAGCATTAAGTTCAGCATTGGATACCCGGGGATAAGTGAGAGGAGCCACTTAGGCTGTCCATTGGGCATGTTAATGCTGCACATTAATTCTAGACAGTCAAAAGGACGACAATTTCTATACCCCCTGCAGTTTCACAATGCCAATCTACCTGAATGAAGGTATCATTATTTGTTAGCAAAAGTACTTTGTTAAAACAGACATATATTGATCATGCTTATATGTACAGAAGACTGAAGTAAAGGCGAACATACACTTGCTTCGACCAAAGGCAGCCAAAGGTTGGTACTCAGGTGAAAATCCAGATCGAGCAAATAATAGATGGGTATAAAGAGTTACGTTCTGCTTTATATTATGCTGAAACGTTCATGATTACTGTATATTATGCTGAATTTGGGGACAGTTCTACTTGATCTGGTTTTCAGAGTAGCCAGTGTAATGCTAGAGAGTTTCTGTCCAGGGGGGACTGTTGTTTAGTGTACAGCGGGCAGCGTATACGCTCGATGCCACCAAAAACGAGGGAGGATACTTGATTGTGGTAGTATAATCCATTATCCCAAGTTCAGCAAAGACATATACCATGTTCTCCATCTGCCATTATTTTAAACCAATTAGTTAAAAGAAACTGAAACTGCATAATCTTCAAAGTAGAGAAGCCTAATTCATAAGAACATGTATTTTACCTCAGAATTAGATGGAACAGAAGAAGCAGGAAAGGTGGGTAGTGGAGGGGCCGGAAGGCAACAAATTTTCCCCCACAGAGAGCACGTGGCAAAGGAAGGGCATGGCTGGGGTTCTGTGAAGTATGAAGGGCAAAATCGTCAAAGTTACCTGTCTCCCCAAAGTCTCGTTCTCTAGCAATGCCCTCTACTCCTAGTTTATTAAACAAGGTAAAAATTGCATCATGAGTCTTTGGTAGAACATATCATGAATCATGCCAGCAATCCCAACATCATACATAGTCAAATTTCGTCAATTGTTAAATGGGCTTGGGCCGCACCCATCAATTGGGGAAGCTTGGACCACTTACAAGTCCAAAAGATATTCCATTTAAAAGCCGGTTAATTGGTGTGGCAGAATTCAACTTACATCAGACAGCAATTGTACACTTTTCTTTATCACCCTTTAACAACTATGTATTTCCAGTGCTGTGACTCTGAGACTGTTGACGTACCTGTATGCGTGAATGCTCTAGTTGTTCCATCAGCAATTGGTCCTGCTGGAACATATACTCACAGAATTTTTAATGAATGTCACAATAATTGCATCAATCTGAAGGAAGATGGTATGAAACAAATGGCACCTTCTTAGCTTTGACAGACAGCAGGGCTTCATTCAGTTGCTTCTCCAGCTGCTGTAGTTCATTCATGTTTAAGCCTGACAAGTCTTTACCCAGCAGCCTCCTGGAATTTGATAATGGTTGTTACTAAACAAAGACACAAAGTTTAAGATAAAAGGACATAGGCTTGCATCAATGACAAATTCAGTGGAATATACGTTTGTTTCACTTGGAGCTTTGCTATCTCATCTTTCAGACTATCAATCTCCTTAAAATCTTCGATCTGCTAATCAAAATGAGACCCAAAATAGTTCAATAAGATGGGCTTGCTGGTGCTTATGTATAGTGGACCAAGAATAATCTAGTTGCCTACTATCAACATAATCTGTTCCTACAATTAACCAGATACTTTCACACAAGAAAGTGTTGGAACATATAAAGTCCCTGCAAGTCAAAGAAGTCCAACTACACAACAGAGAGAGAAAAAAGATACTTTTTAATCGAGGGGATTAAACATGATTTCCTAGAGAACTGAAAATGAAACTTGAGTTTCAGGCCTGTACCTCTAGCTTTGGGTTTCCTATTAGTACATTAGAAGTTTCCAGAGCACTTGTGTACCTTGCAAGTGTTCGTTTCATGCTGCGCAAATGAAACGGAACACTTTAACACGTAAAGGAACAGATAATGTAGCCACAGAACATCAGTCACTAACAGCACTTTGGGGAAAAATCAAGGTTTTGCGAAGAAAATGAAGAAGAAAGAGGAGAGAGAAATAGAGAAGAATTGATGATTTTGATGGATCATACATAAATTACAATCACAATGCTGAGATATTGATGTGCATCAACACAAAATCCGAAAAAAATGAAACAATAAAAATCAAGAAAACATACCCGGTCTAATCTTCAGGATGAAAGTCATGAAAACAACCACTCATATGCACATTAGGGTAGCAAATCCCACAAAAAGCCATAAAGGCAAAAAAACAACCACTTAAGTACATATTAGGCTAAGCGATCCCACAAAATCAATAACTAACTAAATTCACCAACATAAAATGAAACAAGTAATAAAGGCAAAAAACAGTTCAACAGAGCCAACATCATAATCCCAAAGGGGGCTACAAGGCCCATACTAATTCCTCGAACAATCATCTTCAACTAAGGGGGAAGGGGGATAAATAAGGTTCATCCTCGAACAATCAACTTCGGATAAAAGGGTTCTAATTTCTAAAACATGACTGAAAAATAAGCAACATAAAACCTTGTACTTACTTGCATAGTACTTTCGTTTCACCGAGCATCAATCTTAACATGTCCAATCACTTGAGCATAGATCTACACAAAGGAGTAATCTTCTGTAAATGTCAACAAAAGAAAATGAAATTTAAGGAGACAGTGGATTGCAAGAAAGGAGGGCAAAAGAGCTTCAGTACCATTTTGAAGATGTTGGTTAAAAAAATATAATAAAACCAAATCAGTTTGCATCCATAACTTATTTCATAAACAGACTATATCATTGCACCAAATATTTCTCAATCTGACATATAATCTTAGTAGAACATGCAAGAGAACAAAGCATTGTAATGAACACTAGCTACTATCCCCATTCTCCATGTCTGCCAGAAACTGAATATTGTTGCATGCTTAACAACCTTGATTAAAGCAAAGATTACTTATCCCATTCAAACAATTTCATAAAGAATATGATTGAGCCTTGAAGACTCGGTGATTCTTTTGTGACTACACATCCTACCATACTCCTAATAGAGTTACACTTTATCTATCCAGCACAGATACATGTCCAAGCATCAAACTCGGTCGTCATCCACGCGTCTCGAGCACTGCTCAAAACATAAGCATCTAATTAAATGCAAACTAAAGCCATCATAGATAGTACCAGAACACAAACCAACAGATTAAAAACAAACAAGACATCAAAAATCATATGCATTGAAGTTAGAGTAAATTAAGACTGTCATTAAAAGCTTGCCATTTCACTACCTTAAAACCCCCAAATTTCTGCACCCCACCCACCATTTTCATCGAATTTCAACAATTTAACACACAAATTGGGTAAATTGACAAGAAATTTCTCAACAATCAGTCGCTCCAGCAGCTCTATGGGTCTAAAAATTCAGATCTTGGTACTTAACAAGATTAGTATCACAGCCTAATTCTTTTCGCAAAAAAATTCAGTGAAAATATAAAATCTATAAAAAAAAAAAGTGTTGTAAAAAGAGCAAATTGATGAAGCTTCGTCGATAAGTCAAACAACAAAACAACAGCAGCAAAAAGGACGAGAATTAGAAACCAACCTGGTGACGGCATCCGGCAATGGAGGAAAGCTCCCGCAAGGCTGCGCGGCTCTGATGCAGGTGCGGTGAGGTTGCTCGAGTGTAGCAGCAGAACGAATCAGAGGAGAGAGCGAAAGAGGCAGGGGCAGCGATTCGACATTTGGGAAAGCGGAACTCCGATGAGGGAGATGCGATTCGACTGTGCTGCAGGAGGACCGGTGGTGGCAGCAGTGAAACCCAGTGTGGATTCACCGACGAGAGGAAGAGAGGTGCGAGAGAGACAGCTCTTGCGAACCCTAAACCCTTGCGAGCCATCGTCGGCGAACCCTAAACCCTTGCGAACCCTAAACCCTTGCGAGCCATCGCCGGCGAACCCTAAACCCTTGCGAACCCTAAACCCTTGCGAGCTCTCGCCGACGATCCCTAAACCCTTGCGAACCCTCGACAGAGAACCCTAAACTGCCGGCGAAGAAGGGTGAGAGGGGGGAGAATATGCGGTGAGACGAGAGAGAATATGCGGTGAGAGGAGGAGAGATGGGTTAATGGGAATTAGGAGAGAGAGAAATGGGTTCAGCGAAGGGAGTAACTCGATTTAGCGGGTTATTTCATTTTTGGGTTGTTTAAGGGCTGCATTTTATAATCAACCGCAGCCCTTGTATCGCAGCCCTTGTGTTTTTTTCCACTAGTGTTTTCTTTCCTTTCGAGCGTTTTGAGCCCTTTCTTTTTTTATGCTTCTTCTTACGACAATCAGTCTTTGGTTGAGGCTTCGACTGTCGTCTAGGCCTCCTTCTAGTGACCAACGTTCACCCTTCGTCATCCTCTCCATGTTGGTTGCCAGTTGGGACACTTTGCTCAACAGATGGCACATCATCAACTTGGATAACCGGTCGCAGCACATGTACTATTACTGGCTCCAAACTCCCGAACTGCAGAGTTTGAGCCTCCCAATACGAATCTAACGTTGCAGAGGCGTGATTAGCTTCAGCAACTTCATTAAAATCTATTACAATCTTCCCATCCTTTGCAAGTTGCATAATTCTCTCCTTAAGTGATATACACTTTTCTATGGGATGACTAATCAACCTGTGATACCGACAGTAGCTAGGGTCAAAAGTCTTACCGACCTCTGCAGGACGCTTAACTTCGGGCAACTCAATGACTTTGTTTTCAAGCAAATCATCTAACATCCCTGATAAATCAGAGTCTGGAAATGGATATTTCTTTGCTTGGAGTTCTTTCAAGGTTGACCTATTTTTCCTAGGTTCTTTAGAAGATGAACCCTTATTCTTTTTAGTGCAAGCCTTGCTAGAGATCTTGACAGGCGAGGAGGTAGTCGTGATTGACATTGACTCCTTAGTCGAACTTTTGGCAGTCTTGTCCGATTTCTTAAAATCCTTCTTCTTTTTCTTGTATTCTGAAGAAGTGTTGCTTTTGCCTCTGTTATTGGCAATGGTAAGCTCCATGTCATGAGCTAGCGTAGCCAATTCTTGAAAAGTCCTAGGCTTTATACCTTGCAAGATATAAAGCAAGTCCCAATCCATTCCTTGAATGCACATCTCAACAGCAGAGACTTGAGTTAGGCGATCTTTACACTCTAGACTCAATGCGCGCCAACGATTGATGTAATCAGTGACTGGCTCATCCTTCCACTGGTGAGTCTTAGTCAGTTCAGTCATACTGACAATACGTCGAGTGCTATAGAACCTGTTCAGGACCTCCTCCTCCATTTGATCCCAACTGTCGATGCATTGTGATGGTAGATCTGTATACCAATCAAAGGCCATGCCTTTAAGAGAACGAACAAATTGTTTGACCAGGAAATCATCTGTGGTACCAGCATTGTTGCATGTTTCCACAAAGTGAGCAATGTGTTGCTTAGGATTTCCTTTCCCATCGAATTGCTGAAACTTGGGGGGTTGATAGCCGAAAGGCATCTGCAGCTTATCGAACCTTTTGGTATAAGGCTTCACATAGCGATGACTGCCTTGAGAACTTTCTCCAAGTTGATTTTTTACAGCGTGAGCTATCAATAACTCAAGTTGTCGAGCTGTAGGTGGGCAATGAACGTCTTCACCACTATCCCCTTCACTTTCATCACCCTGTCTTGATGTTGCATCGCCTTCCTCAAGTTTCTTGTTGAGGGAAGCGATTTGCTCATTTTGGAGTCGAATTTGAGTATCTTTTTCTTCTCCATCCTTCATTAATTTTTGGAGTAGGCTATTCATTTCAGCAAGTTATTCCTCAACTGTCTTAGCTGAGGTCACCATAACAGCAGCAGTGTTCAATTGTGAAGACAACAAGGGTTCCTCTAAGTCGAAAATTGTTAGAGGTGATGAGACAGCAATATCATCACTTGTTTCATTGTCACTCTCTACGTTGAGTGGATCAAAGAGAGGGCTAGTGTGAACGGTCAGCCTGTCTGACTTACTAGATGAGAGTTGCTTCCATATTTGAGAAGCAATGAATGATGGCTCGCGTTCAGCCAAAGTAGTTGAGCCAAACACAGGGGTTCCACGCTCCTTGTGTGAATCAGGCATGATAGATGATTCGGCAGCAGCAGGCCTTGAGAGCTTTCTTTGCCTGGTAGGAACGCTTGCAGTTCGAAGCTTAGCTGCGGCGGCAGCAACAACAGCCTTTTTCATTCCTCTGGTGCGGAAGCCAAGAGTCATGTCATCCATGAAGTCACCCAACGTTACAGATTTCCGTAGGGTGTCGGAAGAGTTTTCAGAAGATTGAGAGATGTTCTTGCTTGAGGCCATTTCTCAGATTTGTTGTTGATGACGAAACAGAGATGAGAGGCAGAGATGGTCCCACCGAGCGTGCCAAAATTTGTATACACAAATTTCGAGTCAAAATATATGTATAAGACAAGAAACAAAGTAACAAAGAATTTTATTTCAATAAATGTTATTGAGTACAATCTCTGTAAACAGTTTATAATATAAATAAACGAAGTCCTCTGATTCTGTTCCGTAGCTGGAGATGACACGTGTTGATGTCGACGTGGAGTTGAGTGTAAAATGACGTTTTGTCAACGTCAACCTGAGTTTGAATGCGGGATGACGTTTTGTCAACGTCAACCTGAGGTTGAGTTTTGTTCGGGTGTATTCGAATGAGGGCTGACAAAAGCTTGAATCTCAATCGAATTTGTTTGAGTGTATCTGAATAGTCGGCACGGATTTGATGTGCTGGTTGACTATTTGCAGAGAGAATTCCAAGAGAAATTTATGAGCTCTTGAGAATAATGATTTTCTGGTCCCCTCAACTGAAGGATGTGAGGTCTATTTATAGGGAATAGAGAACCCTTCATGGACTTGGTAGTTTATGGGCTTGGGCCCGTTTATGACTTGGAAGTCTTTTTTTTTTTTTTTACCTTTGCCATTTTACTTGGACTATAATATTGACCGACCCAAATAGTTGATAACCCAAATTATATTTATCTGATTTAATTTGGATATTTTATTTAGGTTGGCTAAATTGATTAAATTGGGCTAATTATATTTATTTTAGCTCAATAATAATTAACTTATTTTAATATAGAACACTAATAGATTTTTAGTGTCTACACCCATCTCATATTTTCACGGCTCACTCACCTCCTCCAAAACTCTCCACAGCACAAATAATCACTCGACTAACCTCTCGCTCAAACAATTTTCACGGCATCACCATCATCACACTAATCACTAATCACTAATCACTAATTTCGCACCCTTTATTCACCTGATCAGCCTTATCATCACTGCTCCTCCCTCGCTACATCACTAAATACTAATCAACCTACTGCCAACTACATCTCACGCCACTAATACTCCTACACCTAGTCTTACAACAAGTCTACAAACAAATACAAGAACATTATTCTTACCTGACGCAAACAACAAATCTTTTTCTCGGCTTGTTCAACTTTCGATCCAAGATCCATACAAATCAACGACCCTGGACGGTGGTATAATTTCTGAGGGTCAACTAAATTAACAACCTTTATTTTGTTTCTTTTTTTTTTCCTTGAAGTTACTAACACTCTATTTGTGATGTTGATTGTTAACAAATTCATGCGAATGTAAGTATTGTATATTATACTAACTCCCTACAATATTTTCTTTTCTTATTTTTATTTATTTTCATACATTATTATATGCCTGCCTGATTGTTCAATACATATTATTATGATTGTCCTGCATGATTTTTATCATCCACATGTTATTATTGCTAAACAAGACCTAAAGAATTGTTCTAATATTAATCAGATAATTTAGACAACCTGTTAGGGTCCCTGTAATATTGATTGCCTAATAATATGCCACTAAAAATTAGTATTTTATGTGTTTCCTGAACCAATTTAGACTAAATATTTTTTGGGTGTTTAAAATGTTATATGATTATTCTTTCTGTAATGAATCGATATTTAGTAGAGGCTAGCAATGGGCAATATGGTTCCTGACTGTATTGTACCCTCACCACTGAATTCAATCTTTGGTTCATTTTGACCATCTATGTCGTCTGGATGGGAAAATCTACATTGGATAATTTATCCCTATGGTTTTCCCATATCCAATTAGGTTTATGATTCTTCCTAAAAAGAATTGTTGGCGACTTCTTTCAAAACAATTTTCAATAAAACCTTTACACTGGGGTAGTCAAACACAAATACTCTCTCACACCGCGTAGGCGAAATAAAAACACGCCTACAATTTGGCGACTTCATTGGGGAGGATTTTAAATTTTATTTTTTTTTAAAATGAGTGGGTGAAACTTGAAAAATACGATTCATTCTCCTTTTATGCCTTTGAATAATATACTGTTTTGCATATGCATGGCCATTGTTCAGCCACCATCAGGACAATCTACCTCTTAGTAGGGGTACGAAGCGTGGGGTCAATCTCTTAGTCATGAACCCTTTCAGCCTTAACCTAAACCTGACCAATAGTTGAATGTAGAACTGGACTTTAGGTTGAGAACTTCTGCATCCATATTACATGACATTTACGTGCGATTGCAATTCTTGCCTGATCATATTTTATTAACATGTTCATATGTATTGCGCCTAGAAAATAATGCAATTCGCGTCTAAAAACTGTCATTGTTTTCGGCCGAACATTCGTCAATTTACCAATCTGCATGCCGCAGAGCATTGCGCCAAACGCATTAAGTTGCGCCTGATGCAACACTCCTGTGCCAATCGCAAAGCCCGCGTGCCGCGCACATCTGTTGCATGACAGCAATCTTTTCGTCCCATGCAAATTGGTCTTTTGACCACTGTTCGCATCAACACTTTGCGTCAATTAGTGCGTCTTAAACTTAATGCGTCCTAAACTGTCGATATAATTAGTGCATCGGTCTTCGCGTCCTGAAATTATACCAAATTTATCAAAACATCGCCTAAACAGTCACGAAAACGAGGGTGGAATAAGCACGTTAGACGCATGAGGATGCGCTCGGCGCGGTGGTCCTGCGCCAGACGCATTACACTGCGCCACACGCATAGTTGCTACGTGGTGTAATGTGGTGCATCTCTCGTTTTCCGTCACTTTAGGCAATGTGGTGATCAATTTCGTGTAATATTCTTGCATTTGAGTCATTGACTATTCAGAATATCTCGTGTCTAACTTCACCTAAAAAAAACATAACCTTTGTTTTCTTTTAGAGTTCTATCATCATTAGGTCTCATCTAGGTGTATGTTCATGTTTTTTTTGGTAGAAAGTCGAATAATCCTATCCTCCCAACAACTTACCCCATCATTTTACATGATCCATCGTTTCATGTGTACATCAATTAAGATTTTTTTTAGTTTCCATCTTGTCGTAAAAGTCTCATCCCCTTAGGAATTCTAACTGCACTAGAAGTCCGTCTTACCCAAATGTCTAGAGTCATCCAGTTTCATTCCATTTAGAGTTCTTCACCTCATCTAACTCTATCCATGTTAGGAGTCTTAACCTGTCTAGGTTCACCCATCTAAGAAGTCTAGGGTCGTTAAAATTCTTGCCATCTTAGAAGTCTATAATCCGTAGAAAGTCCATGCATGATAGGAGTCTAAAATCATTATAATTTTGTCCATCTTTGGAGTCTAGGTCCACTAGAGTTTCACTCATTTTAGGAGTCTAGATCCACTAGAGTTTCATGCATATTAGGAGTCTAGCATCTTTGAAAGTTCGTCGAATCCAGAATTCTAACGTCATTAGAAGTCTATTAGGTCTAGGATTCCAAAGTCATTAGAATTGCATGTCAATTAGGACAGTATTCATAACTAGAGTCCCTTATCACTGCGTAGTCCCTCATTCATACACTCCGTACATAACTAGAGTTATTAATTAGGCATTTAGGACTTTCATTGCATCCATATTCTTCATTCCATGCATTCCGCATTTAGTAGTCCTGAACTACAAGCGATCTGACTCCCTCTTTTGGGATATGTAGGCAGCCTTCACAGGTTCGAACGCATAGAAAGAGTCATGCATACATGCATTAGGTCTAGGTGCATCCAAAAAAAATCATCATGCATAGAGGATATTCAATTTCGTTCCTAGAAGCTCAACTCTTTTAAAACAAACATACATTTCCCAATTACATTCCTTTCTCTCCATTATCACTCCATTTCTAATCTCCCGTTGGATGATCCATTGTTGGAAATATACAATATGTCAAGCACACCTCAAGAACAAGTTGATGAGTTGAAGGGACACTTGTGGATCTTGTAGCACGTGTTGCCAGACTAGAGGCACATTACAAGGCACCAGACAGTTTTATTGCAATCACGACTGACCGGCAAAGGATCAATGAACTACATGACATCACACAAGAAAGTCCGCTGATAAACCCTTCCATCAAATCAATCCCTGAAGGTTCGTCCCGTTCTAGACAAGGCGAAAGAATTATTGACGATTCTCCTAACGTCCAAGCACCTACTACGATACATTCTAGACCTCCACTAATTCTTACCATGCCTAAAAGAAAGCCTAAGGGGGAGTTCATATCCTTACACATGAGCTATGGTGCTATATTCGAGTATCTTCATTTTAGAAAATTGCTCTCCCTATAGGACCCACTCCAGATCCTAAGGAAGACAGGAAAGGGCCAAAATGGGACAAAAATGCCTATTGCAAGTACCATAGAGGAAACGGCCATAGAACTAAAGATTGTTATAAGTTAAAGCACCTTATTCAGAACATGATAGGAGAGGGAAGACTCCCAATTTTCTCGAACGAGGTTCCAAATAAGATAGAGGTCGCTGACATGGGTATAAGGGATTATTTAAAACCCCGACGGGCACAAACCCCACTAAAAATGACCTATACTTAAATTTTTCACCAACTCCGGGCTTAAGGTGCGATTACCCCAATTGGAGCCCTAGAAGACCCACCTAAAAAAGAAAGAAATCTGAAGTGGGATGAAGGCTCTTATTGCGAATATCATAGGGGGAAAGGTCACCCTACCAAAAGGTGTATGAGCCTTCAGGCAATTATCCAAGACATGATCGATGACAAAAGACTACAATTGCTATACGATCCAGACTACAAAGACGCAGCCCCAGTCCCAATAGCATATATTCATTAAACCAGTTGGACTCGCTTAAGTCCAATCAGCATGAAAAATACACTTCTTCTCTTTTCATTCAGAAAAGAGACCTCCTAAAGATTGAAGCAACGAAGCTGCATCTTCATGTGAAGTAGGAGTCTAGACTTAGGATTTCATTTTCTATTTCATCTCTCTTGTTTTTCCCAGTCTGATATTGGTTTTTCCTTTTTATTGCATGTACTCATAATTTTCAATTAATAAAGGAGTATCTCTTTTCTAACCTTGCACTAATGAGCATCAATGAAAATCATGATTGTCGCCTTAAAAGAAATGAATTTCTAATTCTCTTGACTATTCTAATATAGGCAATGAACAACTGGCGTATATAAAAGAGGCATTCCTCCTTTCACTACAACTATTCCTCCATTTCAACCTAAATGCATGATCACCCTTCCCTTTTAATCTACCTCATATGAAGTACATTTGACAATAATTTAATGTAAAGGGCAAGTAAAAAAAGAGAGCAACAACAACAAAAATCAAAGCAAAAGCAAGAAAAAATTATACAAAAAAGTGCAAAAAAAAAAAAAGTAGAAGTGTTGCAAATAAGCCCAGCAATAGCTTTGTCAAAAATACTTTCTTTTCAAAACCTTCAACCTTCGATTCTAAACCATTACAAGTCAAATCAAATCTCTGTAATAAACCTTCTCAGACAACCATGCACAATGCTTTCCAATAAGCCATAAAAGACAAACCAAAGCCCGCTAGGTCGAAAACCCATAAGGGCGACTTATACAAAAGTTAGGGCACCTTCTCATTCACTAGCCTGAACTACGAATGGTCTGATTCTGCTAAAGATACGTAGGAAACCTCACCATGAGGTTCGACCGCTTTAAACCAATCCAAACCTGCATCATTATCCGTCCTTGCCAAATACCTCTTCCTAATCAAGCCTAATTCATTGCAATGGCTCCAAAGCAAAATGCTAGGCCACCAACTAAAATGCTAAGAGCTATTATTGGCCTGATTCCATCATGGATACGTAGACAACCTCTTTCGAGGCCCGACCATTCTAATTCAAAACATATTTTCAAGGCTCACCTAGGCCCATGAGAGAAGCGCTATCGCCCAGAAATCATGAATTTTAAATGCTCATCCCTACCCTTAGATTATAGATTGGGATTTAAATTTGCATGTTTGGCCTACCTTGTTGCGTAAGTCGATTCGTTATGACTACACCTTTTCTTATTCTAATCACTTCCTTTTTCTAAGCCACATTATCGCTTCTAAGCCAACCTTAGCAAAATATTTCAACACTCAACGCTATGACCGCGCCTCATCCTTTGAGTATTTCCTTCTTTGGCCTTTCTTACCTATTTCATCTTAGGAACCCCATATGGAATCTTCGGTCGAAACTTCCGCTAAGCGTGACGAAATATCTTCAAAATCAAGCAGTCAAGCTGAATACTTCATCGACTCCATCCTGCTGAGGACTTCATCATTGGTCCACACAGAAAATCATAGGCCTATTGTAATAAGGACTTCATTACGAGTCCATACATGACATATTGGGTTTTAAGGCCCACACTGATACAAGATTGAACCTACTTCATGGGCTCACTTAGGACCTTGGCATACAAAACTCGAAGCATATACAACTCAAGCGCTGCAAAAGCTCGTTCTATGACGTATTTCAAATATGTGTACCTTGATAAGGACTTCATTACGAGTCCATACAAAATATTATGGGCTCCAGACCCATACGAGATCCTAACTATTTTATGGGCTCACTTAAGCCCGTAACAATCTAAAATTAACGACTTGTTCTACGACGCATTTCGATTCGATCATAACTTACATGGATCATCCTTGGGGGCTTCCCATTTCTCCTCTTCCAAAAATAATTTTCTAAACGAAAATTTGAGCTTCTAATGGAACGATCAAAGCATCATATCATCTGCATTAACATCATATCATCTGTATTAGTGTCATATCATCTGCATTGGTGTCATATCTCTATATTAGTGTCACATCTCTGCATTTGCATTACATATCTGCATCATCCATCATTGTGTCAAGCATCGCATCGGTCTTCCTTCAACATAGGATTCTAGCGCAAGTCATGGAGTTGCACACATGTAAGCACATACAATAATACCTTTAAGTCAAGTCAAGTCAAGTCAAATCAGGCCGAGTCAAGTCATGTCATATCCATACACTAGCACCCACATCATGGGACACGTGCATGTCCCCTATTTGTTTGTCTCTATATATGTGTGTTATTTGTATTCATAGGCACCCAACATTGAACGACTCTATGCGAGTTATAATCTGCCAAGGTCTGCAGACCATTGCAATTTAACAACAGAACTCAAGTGTTATGCGTACAGTGCGTCCAGCACACCAGCAATGACATCGCACGCAGGACATTGCGTCCAGCGCAACATACCACGCCAAGCGCAGGCATACGTGTTTGGCGCACAGCCCTATACAGCACGCTTGGGGGCTTCTTAGCCAAGTAGGACCCACGTGCTTAACTCCAGATGATTTCAAATGTTCACTATGACATAACACACAGACAAAGAGTACATCACATGCACAACACTGCGTCCACCGCAGTTTACCACGCCAAGAGCGGGCCTGTACGTCTAGCGCGCAGTCCCATGCAACGCGCAAGGGGGTTTATTAGCCTGGTGGGGTCCGCACGCCCAGTTCTAAAATTATTTCAAGTATTCATTACACTTAGATGTTACGCGCGATAAACCAACGAAGTTTCAAAAGTCAACAAAAATACCATTGTGCCATTCTTCCAACACGTAATACTCGATACAACCGGTAAATCCAGCGCGAGATCTACACATCCTCAATACCCTGGAGCCTGACCATAATAGCTCTATCCCATCGTGAGCTGGACCATAATAGCTCTATCACGTCGTGAGCCGGAGCAAAATAGCTCTATCCCGTCGTGAGCCGGACCATAATAGGTCTATCCCATCGTGAGCCGGACCATAATAGGTCTATCTCGTCGTGAGCCGGACCATAATAGGTCTATCTCGTCGTGGGCAGGACCATAATAACTCTATTCCGTCGTGAGCCGGACCATAAAAGCTATATCCCGTCGTGAGCCGGACCATAGTAGCTCTATCTCGTTGTGAGCCGGACCATAATAGCTCTATCCTGTCGTGAGTCGGACCATAATAGCTCTACCCCGACGTGAGCCGGACCATCTTCATCAACACGCATGAGCCGGACTAGAATAGCTCTACACGTCTTCATCAACACCCACGAGCCGGACCAGAATAGCTCATGGTTCCTTTTCACCTATATCTTTTCATTTTTGTGAATTTACAATCATTTTACAAAACTGTTTCATACATGTATATCCTGAAGCTTTTGCTTATTTTGCAGGTAACGACGTAAAAGAGTGATTTTGGATTGCAGAGCATCTGGAATCATTCTCCGTCCTGACACGTGTACTTTGACTTTCGGTTTTGCAAACCTCAGTCAAAGTGGGGGCTTCTGTAGACACATAATCGTGTATTCCCATTTAAGGGTCCAATGATAAAATATATCACGGTATTAGTTGGCACGACTTAATGGAAGAGCAATCTGAATAACCAGTGGAGTCGCCAAATTGTAGGCGTGGATTTGTATTCCTTTAATGCTTACATGCGGTGTGAGCGCGTTATTTGACTACCCCATTGTTAAGTGTTTATTAAAAATATGTTTTGAAGCCGCCGACAATTCTTTAAATGAAGAATCATAAACCTAATTGGATATTGAAATGGAAGGGACATCTTAGGGACTTACCCAATGTAAATTTCCCCGTCTTGACTCCATAGATGATCAGGAACCAAAAATTGAGTTCAGGGGTGAGGGTACAATATAGTCAGGAACTATATTACCCATTGTTGGCCTCTACTAAATACCGATTCACAACAGATTTTATGCAAAAGAATAATCAAATAACGTTTTAAGCACCCTAAAAATAATTAATCTAGGTTGGTTCGGGAAACACATAAAAAGACTAATTATTTAGTGACAAGTTATTATGCAAACATATTACAAGGTTCCTAGTAGGTTGTCTGAATTAATTAGAACAGTTCTTTAGGTCTTGTTTAGCAATAATAACATGTGGGTGATAAAAACAATAAAGCATGCATAGAACAATCATATAATAACATGCATATTATATACAGGATTAAAAGAAAAAGAGGTTAGAATTTACAAAGAGACGCAATTATTAATTTAAAATCTACATCATTACAAGCCAGTAACTTCAATATAAAATATGCTTATTCAAGAGTCCTCAGGATTATACCTATGCGGTTTAGATCGGAGAGCGTAATGACCTTCAGGCGAAGCAATCTTGGAACCAGGAATATAGTATGATCATGAACAGGAATTGATTTGAAATATTAAAAGTGTTTGAGTGTTTTAGTATTCGAAGTGTTTAAGTGTTTGAGTGTTTTACCTTGGCAACGACTTTGTAATGTTAAATTACCCAAGAGCCATGCCCCTTCGCTTGCCACCATTAAACCCCACTAAGCCACCTTAATGCACATTTAAACCTTTGCTTAATGAGGTGAATAATCACATTCTCTTACTGCACTCTAACCCCCTCTCACGCCAGCCTTAGAGTGGAAGAGAAAGAGTTATTCTCTCTTTTTTCATTTTCGTCCATTTTTGCACACCCATCTTGTTTGCCCCATATCTCCTTCGTTTCTTATCGGAATTTGACGTGTAACCAGTCAAAATCCATCTAGTCGGAAAGATCTGACTCGTGGTGTAATTTGTTTTTGAAGAAAGGGAATAGGCGACTGCAGTTTCCGTTTCAATCAGATGAGTCACCCGGTTTTTCCTGTCACACCTTCACGAAAATGACCATATCCGGAGATCTAACCGTTGGATCATGCTAAAGCTTTGACAGCACATTTATAACATCTTGGCCTTCACTTTGATTAGACAGGTTTTGAATCTATGATTTTGATCGCCGTGAATCATGGTCGGAGCAGAACAGCACGAAATGAGACTTCCAATATTGAAGAAGAAAAATGCCTTGTGACTTATTGCTACACTTTTTCCCAACATTTCAGGTGACTAGCAGTTATCTTAGAATACTAGAAATCACGCTAGTTTTAGATAAAAAAATTTATAGTTAGGATTATGTTTAGGCTTGTTTGATATATATTTGTAAACTTAGAAACTTTGATGAATATGTTGTGTAAGTGTGTGTGCCGTGTGTTTTTGTGTTGTGAAAATAATAGATTTGTGTTGTGATACTAATTGCTATATTGGTTAATGAATTACTTATGTTGATTAGAGTCGTCGTTATTAGTTTCCTATGATTAGTTTATACTTGTGATATTATATAATTTCTTATAGGATTTGATTTGATGATAATTGATGTTGAAGTCTTGGAATTGATGGATTATTGTTGTTATGTTTCTTGTGTTGTGGAGTATTTTTTTTGTTGTTGTTACTTGCTTATTAGTTAGTAGAAATGAATAATCTTGTTATTAGAATTGTTGTTAATAAGTTCCTATGGGTAGTATATGTTAGGATGTTACTTTATTGTGATTTTATGATCTACCCTATGATTAATTTTATGGTGAACTAAGTTTTACATCTTTGATTATGATTAGTTATGATGATGGAATTCTTGGTAATGGAATTTATGAATTCATTGTTGCTGAAGTTTAGTCGAAATCATGATTAGTTCTCGTTTGTGAGTTAGTCAATTTTTGTGAATGTTTGGTTTCGTTTGGGATTTTTCGTCCAGATGCGTCAGACACGGCGCCTATGCGTTAGACGCATAAGAGCTGCGCCGAGCACACGTATGGTCAAGGCAGACCTGCTGGTCTGTTTGCTTGCTGCATGAATTTTTGTATGATTTACGTATGTTTTCGAATGTTTTCATGTGATATATTTTGGACAGATTGCTGGTGGTTAACGTTGTTTTGAATTATTCAGTTTTGATGATGTTGCTTGTTGTTATGATTTGGGGTGATTTAAAGTTTATGCCTTATGATATGACTTGTTAGTATTGTTGCGAGATTGTTGATTTAATGCTTTGGTATGTTGTGAGCATGGTTGTTGATTTTGAAAACTATTGAGTTTGTATTGTTGTTTTGATGAGAACTTGGAAATGTGATGACTATTCATACTTGAAATACTTAGAGTTGTGATCCTAGTTTTTCTTGTGAATCACGAGTGTAAGGCCATTGGGCATTTGCTATTGATATGAATTTGATGATGAAAAGTTTTGAGATGAAACTGTTGTGGTATTTGTTTCATTTTTGAGATATAAGAAATCCGGTGGGATAGATGTAGTCCCTGGTTATGAAGATGCCAACCAACTAGGTTGCGATCTAGGGGTAAACCTGGATTAATTGTTGTCGCACGAGAGGTCGGGGGTGCTGCGTGTACTACCCTGCATCGGGAGTTTGGCCATTCTTAGACACAGGTAGGAGGGAACGTAAGCCCATAGGTTGTCTGGAGGTTGCATTCTGACAAACCTTAGGAAGTGGGTTGCGATCCACTAGCGTTCAGCTCTTGTTCTCATAAACTTTTCACTATGTTTTACCTCCTTATTTTTTTTTATAGTGATTTTTGATTTTGATGGTATGATGATATTCTCTTTATTTATAGAATTCATGTTAGAGCTGTTTTTATCATGTCAGTTAGTAGTCGGAGTCTTTTGTGATGATTTGACCTTAAGTGATGGATGAGGTTATGGTGATGGGAATCTTCTTTGATTTTGGGCTCGGGTTGAGATGTGAGCATTAAAATGTTAGATGTTTTAGGCCAAGACTTTAGTTAGTTGAAGAGTTAGTTTTCTCTTTTGAATATTAATCTAATTAATTTAATTTTTTTATAGTATCTATTTATGTTGGTTTTATCACTTAGTTATTTAAACACATTTCTTGTAGTGACATTCCGATAAGATGATGTTTCCGCCATCGGCATATAATACTATTATTATTTCTTTGTTTTTCGCTTTGAATTTATGAGGTGTTACAGAGACTTTCATAGACAGAGGGGCTGAGAATCTGATATGAGATTAGGGTTCTCACGCGGAAAAATCAAGAAAATAATGGGGGTAAAAAAAGAGAGGGGTTATATTTTAAGTTTGGGTTAGGGTTTTTAGGGGGTTTTCATCTGTTGGATGAAAAGATTGAAGGGCTCAGATCAGATTTGCTCTTAATGAATAAAAGGCTAAGGTTAGTGAGTAAGAGAGTAGAGAAATGAAGGGCTTAGATTTGCTCTTCTCTAATCAATGGTTTCAATTCATGATCCATGACATTTTTTTAGACCAATGAGCATTGAGAGTGACCTAGCGCATGGATTGACAAATATCAATGCTTCAATTTTGATCTTTCTCAATTCAATGGCCTTAAGTATTCTAAATTTGTAATTCTAGTATTGATTTGTTTAGTAATCTACTTAACTTCCTAAACTAGTATTATTGTTAGAATTTAATAGAAATTATAAACTTTAGAAGTTTAATTAGTATTATTAATTTTAAACAAGTTGGAAGATTCATGTAAGGATGATTATGAATGATGTGAAATTGTTAAGGCAAAGCTATAATAGCATAATGTTCAACAAGTTGCAGAATTAAAACTGACAAATGTGTCAATTCTTTCGGTTTCAGAAAGTAATATTGTAGCTTCTTTTATACTTTAAGAAAAATTGTGTTCTATTACATTTAAAGCTTTTAACATGGTGGAGATTGTATGTGGCTTGACGAAATACTTGTTATTGACTTATTGTGTTATTTTTCTATTATGACTAATATCTTATCACTTTATCAGTTATTTGTTAATAAGTATTTGTATCTTCAGTATTTTTGTACTTACTAGTTACTACTTAGTACAAACTACCCATTAACAACTAACAAAGTAACAAGTTTGTGAAGTTAGGGAATAGTGATTAACAAAGTAACAGATTAGAATTATAGCGAGAACCGAAACCGAACAAGTTGATTTGAGTCATTCGACCTATGTGTGGTTTGATCGTTAATGTATCAATCATTAATCAATATTCACTAATCACTATTAATGTATAATTTCATAAATTTAAACAAACTTCATACTTTTCATGCTTTCCTATTTATATATAATTTTAGAAGTTCATAAATCATACTTTATCACTTCATGTCTCCATCTTCGTACGATCTTACTTTAGTCGTAAACTCTACATATTATTAATTTATATCGAATATTCTAATCTCATATTTTCATATCTTAATATCTAATTCTTTAATTCAACTCATCTTTTAACTCTTTTTTGTTGTTATATAGTGATTCAGTGAGAGTGAGTAAGTCACTAACTAAGTAAATGTCTAAGTTTATTGACTCTAATCAATAATCAGTATGGACTTATGGTTGTTACATGTTAGTTGTCACAAAGAAGTGAAGAACCTAAGTATTAAGTGTCTATTATTGAATGTCCAAACTCCAAACTAGTAGTACCAACTCCAAGTCTTGATCATGTGATGATTTGTTGATTGATCATTATTCTTTAATGATTAAATTTAATAACTTTAAATCTTTAATGTGTATGTACTATGTAATAATGCAAATATGCAATAACCCAATAGGTAATAGACAATAATATAAGTCTTAGTTTAGTAACTTTTAAAATTAGTAATATAAGTATCAATGTATTATCACAATGACCCAATCATATGTTAGTTGTTATATAAATTCCAATTTCGTAACTTAATATATATGAAAACGCCAAACCGACAAATGTAAAAATTAGATTCTCCAAGAGTCCAAGTCCACCCGAAAGACGGCTCGAGTCAAACAAACTCCACCTGATGTCGTTTTATTCCGACCCAAGTTATTCTGAAAGCCAGCTTAAGCCGACCCAACCATACCTCATGCCGCCTTGTTCTGAGAGTCGATTTGTTTCGACCCAAGCCACATTGAGAGCCGATTTGTTCCGAAAGCCGATTTACTCCGACCCAAGTCATTCCGAGAGCCGATTTGTTTCGACCCAAGTCAATACGACGCCGGCTTGAGCTGACCTAAGTCCTTCCGAGACCTATTTGTTCCGATCTAAGTCATTCCGAGAGTCGATTTTTTCCGACCCAAGTCATTGCGAGAGCCGATTAGTTCCGACTCAAGTCCAACTGGGAGCCGATTTGGGCCGACTTCACCTTATTCCATTTCGACCCAAATTCACCCAACCCAGTCACCAGCCGACCCAGCCCCACTCGGCTCAGTTATGAGAGTTCCCTCACCCAGTTGGACCCGATCCAAGTCCACCTAGACCCACCCAGTTTCGACCATGGCACACTCACACCCAGATTATTCCGACCCAAATCATTCCGACCCTGGTTGGGTCAACCCAAACCCACACAGTGACCCAGTTTGACACAACTAGAAAATATGTATTGTTGGAATTTTGTGAATTTTTTTAAAAAAACTCTTACTAAGGCTTCGGTATTTCGTAGAATTTCCTTGCTAAGACATATTTCTTTGTCTAAAAATATGGATCAGTCTTCTGAATGTCTCTTGTGTAGAGGAAAAAGCCTCCGGTAATATGCAAATAGTAGTATTGACCGCCTCCATGTTCGCTAGATGCTATAGGGGCATATTGTTTCTGATGTCAGGAAATCGATGTACCATTTTTTGAAGTTGATAAATTTGGATGACTAATTCAATTATGAAGAGCATGGAAATTGTTTTATGTATTGTAGGTAAAGTATGGGATTTGGCTATTTCAGTGAGGTTTTTTGATAATTTTTTTGTGGTAGGGGAAAGTATTTTGAGTAAGTCTTTGATTCCTTGCATATGGATTTTTCTTTCTTGTGTGACATATAAATTTTAGGATTTTTCTATGGAAATAGAAGATAGTAGTGCTTTCCGCATTTTAAATAATAAACGAGTAAGTAATATTGGAAAATAATTGATTAGTAAAAAGTAATTTAGGAAAATATTTTTTTTGTAATGACGCAAATATTGTTACAACAATCTTTTTGACAAAATGGGGATGACTCTTTTGAAGAACATGAGGTTGACTCATTGTCAGACTCTAGTTGGAGTAGATTATTATCTTCAACAGGGTCAGTGAGATTATGGTCTGAGGAATTTTCTAATAAACATAAGGCTAAAATTTTTTGTTGTAGATCAGAATCATGACCATAATTCATTAACCTTTGGTTTTATATTACATTCAGTAGCCTTATGACATACTCGACCACATTTATAGCAAAACATTGGCTTTATGTGATCTATGTTTTTCTTCAGTGGTCTAGTTGGTTTTTTAAAGGTCTTTTTATAATATGGGTCATTGTTCATGAATTGTCTATTTGGTCTGAAATTTTCTCTATTTCTTTTTCTATTAATAGCATAGGAAGATTGAATTTTAGGTAGACCAAATGCAGCAGAGAAACTACCCAATTCTCTATGTCTTTCTCTGATGAATGTTTACTTTAAATTGCTTGCTCTTGACATAAAGCAATTGCTTCTTTTTTAACAAAGGAAAATCTTTGTTCATAAGTCATACTATTATATGGAATTTCATCTTAACCTGCACTTTCTCTTAATTTTAGGAATATTCTTTGAGAAAATAAAGACGGGAGACCGGATATAAATCTTTCTTTCCAAAAAGAGTGATTGCAATCACCTCGCCTGAATATATTACTAAGGAACACATCTTTATACCAACGATAATCATCAAGTGTAGGACATCTAAGATTAGTAAGAACTACTTGATTTGTTGACATTTCTTCTTTTGGATTTCCAATAAAATGAATAACGATCATATTAGTAAGAATGAGCTTCCATCTAGAGCTTGTTGCTCATTTTCTAATTTGATGTGATTAAGTATTTGAACTTTTGTCTGTATAATAATACTATTGTCCCATCAATTTCTTAGTTGACCAGTAAAACCAGTTGTAAGAAAATCTATAATAGTATTTCATGACAATGTTTTGATCTATAAGTAGTAATAGCCATAGTCATTTCAAATCGGACGGTTAATATTTCATATTCTGAATTTCCATTGACATTCCATTCATAGGCTGCAGTTCCATCATAGTGTTATTCTCTGAATTTATGTCGTCCTTCATATTATATATCTGGTGGAGTGGGTATAGTGAAATAATATCTACTAGAGACATTTTTCCAAGAACTGTTGTTTATTTTCTTAATTTCAATATTTTCATCATTAGAAGCTATTATTTTATTTGAATTGTGTTTGTCTAAGACATTAAAATTATTAGTTGATTTAGATGTACCTAAGACAAATAATTTTTCTTCAATTTTAGTAATTAAAGGACATGGTTTTTTAGGTAAATTAAGAGATTTTTTAACATTTCTATTTGTTCTGAATTGGTAGTGAGAAGTTAATTTGAATAATTATTTTGGTGGTATAATTTTTTAACGTCTCCTAAATTAGTAATGGAGGAGTTATCATCATCTCTTCCCTTTTTAAAAGGAGCCAGAATGATAGACCATTCACTATTATTAATAACTTGAATTTCAGTTAAAGGAGGATAGATAGATTTAACTATATTTCCATCCTTTAAAGCCCAACTTTTAATTAAACTATTTGTCATATTTATTTGATTTTTGTTGAATGGATAAAATATAATATTTTTTATGGTGTAGGTAGAGAACCATATGTGAAAAAAGGAATATTTATTTCTAATTTTTTAGTGTCAGAAATCTATTCTAGTCTAATATGATTTCTAGCAATTTGATCAAAACATCCAAAGAACCAGTATTTTTTATCATTATTTTTCTTTTGAATAAAAATCATTACGAATATAGTTTAAATCTATATGGAATTCTTTTTCTATAACATTAATATAAGAAAAAGTAGGTGGCTTCATGGCTGAAGAACTGGATGAATTTGAATTAGCAGAAGATTGTCCTACCGGTTCCATTATTGAGTTTTTTATAACAGAATTTTGAAGATCACTCGAAATGAAATTTTTCAGAGGTAGATGTTCGAGGACTATTAAATGGTTTTTCTACGTATGAAGGTCGAGTATTTTCATAAGAAGTTGATGGTCTAGTTTTTTCAAAATTAGTGCCTACAATTATTATTACTTGACCATTAGGTTCTTCTATAACTTGATTAATTTTATTTTGGGCAATATTTCTAGGAGGAGGATTATAATGAATTAAAAATTGTTTGAAAATAGTGATTTCATTCCATTTTAATCTCTTAGGAGTAAAGGTAGCTGCATTTTCAATTTCTACTTTTAATAAAATTGTTTCATCTATAGTGAGATAAAATAAATATTTTTTATTTAGTTGGGAAGATAGTAGTCTATAATACACACTATAAATTAATGCGAAATTTTTAACATATTCTTTAAATTGTACTGTTGAATTATTTCAAAGGTGGAAATTTAAGGCTAAAGTGTCTAGTATCCATGGATCGGTTAAGTCTACTGTAAAATTTGGATAACATTTAAAATAAATTGGACCATTACAAATATTAGTCTGAATCATAGCTAAAAGAGAATCTTTATAGCCAATTAAGCGATTATCTCGTAAAGCTATATATATTGGGCAATCTAGACCTTCTCTACAAAGAGGTTTTTAAGGCTATTTATTTATCTATGGACATCCTATTAAATAATTTAATACTTTGAAATTCTTGATTTAACCTTGTAGTTTCTTCGTGGTGTTTAATAGAGAAAGCAGATTTAAATCAAGTTTTCTATTTGATAATTGTATCTATATGTTTTTTAGGTATAGTCCAGTTTTGAAATATAATCGGAAAATATATATGTTTACTATGTACTATGTTTGAGTTATTACTATCATGTGAGAACAACTTTCTACAAAAAGTAGCCATAATCTTAAAGCAATATAATTTAAGTGCATAAAGCAGTTAAGTAGATGCATATAAATGGGATCAATGGGACCACCCTTATCGGGACCACCTTTTCTCCTCTTAATGACTGACTAACGGATTTAACAAGGCTGACAAGCGTCTGACCAACACTTAGTGCAACTTCTTAAATACTAAGCTCACAAAATCATATACCATATGATGTAAGTAACTTTTGGTTAAAAGTAGTAACACTAGATAGTTTAACTAAACTTAGTACATATAAAGTTAATAGATTTTCAAAACATAAACTAACCTAATAAAATATTGTAGCTTGTAATATGAATAACAAAGTGTCACAAGTTATACGTATCATATGAATGCATAAGTTCATCTAATTAGCTAAAAAACGATGAACACTAAATGACAAAATAAGAACCCAAAATTTATTTTTAGCACAATGGTAATATGAGTAATTATTATGCTAAAAATAAATTATGGGTTCTTATTTGGTCGTGTAGTGTTATTCGTTTTTTAGCTAATTTGATGAACTTATGCATTGATATGATACGTATCACTTATGACACTTTGTTATTCATATTACAAGCTACTATATTTTATTAGGATAGTTTATGTTTTGGAAATCTATTAACTTTATATGTACTAACTTTAGTTAAATATCTGGTGTTACTACTTTTAGCCAAGAGTTACTTACATCATATGGTAAATAATTTTGTGAGCTTAGTAATTAAGAACTTGCACTAAGTGTTGGTCAGACGTTAGTCAGCCCTTGTTAAATCCGTTGGTCAGCCATTAATAGGAGAAAAGGTGGTCCTGATAAAGGTGGTTCTGTTGGTTCCATTTATATGCATCTACTTAATTACTTTATGCACTAAAATTATATTGCTTTAAAATTCTGGCTACTTTTTGTAGAAAGTTGTTTTCACATGATAGTAATAAGTCAAACATAGTATATAGTAAGCAGATATTTTTTCCGATTATATTTCAAAACTGGACAATACCTAAAAAGATATAGATACAATTTATCAAATAGGAAAACTTGACTTTAAAACTGTTTTCTCTATCTAACACCACGAAGAAACTACAAGGTTAAATCAAGAATTTCAAAGTATTAAATTACTTAATAGGATGTCCATAGATAAATATTTAAAAACATATACATATATTCATTTTGGTACGATTCAAATAGCCTTATAACCTCTTTATGGAGAAGGTCTAGATTGCCCAATATATATAGCTTTACAAGATAATCGCTTAATTGGCTATAAAGATTCCCTTTTAGCTATGATTCAGACTAATATTTGTAATGGTCCAATTTATTTTAACTGTTGCCCAAATTTTATAGTAGACTTAACCGATCCATGGATATTAGACACTTTAGTCTTGGATTTCCACCTTTGAAATAATCAATAGTACAGTTTAGAGAATATGTTAAAAGTTTCGCATTAATTTATCATGTGTATTTATCTTCCCAATTAAATCCAAAATATTTACTTTATCCCACTTTAGATGAAACTATTTTATTAAAAGTAGAAACTGAAAATGCAGCTACCTTTACTCCTAAAAGATTAAAATGGAATGAAATCACTATTCCCATATAATTTTTAATTCATTATAATCCTCCTCCTCGAGATATTGCCCAAAATAAAATTAATCAAATTAGAAGAACTTGATGGTCAAGTAATAATAAAATTACGCACTAATCTTGAAAAAGCTAGACCATCAAATTCTTATGAAAATACACGACCTTCATACGAAGAAAATTCATTTAATAGTCCTCGAACATCTACATCTAAAAATTTTCATTTCGAGGGATCTTCAAAATTATGTAATAAAAAACCCAATACTGGAACCGGTAGGAGAATCTTCTGCTAATTCAAATTCACCTACTTCTTCAGTCATGAAACCATCTACCTTTGCTTTTATTAATGTTATAGAAATTCCAAATAGATTTAGACTATGTTCATAATGATTTTTATTCAAAAGAAAATAATGATTAAAAATACTAGTTCTTTGGATGTTTTGATCAAATTGCTAGAAATTATATTAAACTATCATGGATTTCTGACATGAAAAAATTAGAAATTAATATTCCTTTTTCACATGGTTCTCTACCTACACCACAAAAAATAATATATTTATCCATTCAACAAAAATCAAATAAATATGACAAATAGTTTAATTCAAATTTGGACTTTAAAGGATGGAAATATAGCTAAATCTATCTATTCTCCTTGAACTGAAATTCAAGTTAATAATAGTGAAGGGTCTCTCATTATGGCTCATTTTAAAAAGAGAAGAAATGATGATAACTCCTCCATTACTAATTTAGGAGACGTTAAAAAATTATACCACCAAAATAATTATTCAAATGAACTTCTCACTACCATTTCAAAACAAATAGAAATGTTATCCACACAGCTAGAATCCAAAAAAGCTCATCAAATTGAAGATATAACATCAAAACTAGGAACATTATCTATAAGTAGAAAAGAAATAAAATTCCTCTTCGACATAGCTACTTCACATATTAATACTTCAAGTATTCTCATATATCGTAAAAAATCTCTTAATTTACCTTTAAAAAAATGAAGTCCTTAATTAGTAAAATTGAAGAAAAAATATCTAGCTTAGGTACATCTAAATCAACTAATAATATTAATGTCTTAGACAAACACAATTCAAATAAAATAATAGATTCTGATGATGAATTAAGAAAAGAAACAACGGTTCTTGGAAAAATGTCTCTAGTAGAAATTATTATACTAGACCCACTACACCAGATATTCAATATGAAGAACGATATAAATTCAGAGAGACTCACAATATAATGGAACTATATTATATGAATGGAATGAAATATTAAACGTCCTATGTGAAATGACTATGTCTATTACTACTTATAGATCAAAACATTGTCATGAACATACTATTATAGATTTTCGTACAACCGGTTTTACTGGTCAACTAAGAAATAAGTGGGACAATAGTATTAATATAGAGACAAAAGTTCAAATACTTAATCACGCCAAATTAACAAGCTCTAGATGAAAGCTCAATTCTTACTAATATGATCGCTATGTATTTTATTGGAAATCCTAATGAAGAAATGTAAACAAATCAAGTAGTTCTCACTAATATTAGATGTCATATACTTGATAATTATCGTTGGTATAAAGATGTGTTCCTTAGTAATATATTCAGATGAGGTGATTGCAATCAATATTTTTGGAAAGAAAGATTTATTTTTGGTCTCCCATCTTTATTTTTTCAAAGAATATTCCTAAAATTAAGAGAAAGTACTAGTCAAGATGAAATTCCATATAATAGTATGACTTATAGACAAATATTTTCCTTTGTTTGAAAATAAGCAATTGCTTTATGTTAAGAGCTAGTAATTCAAAGTAAATATTCATCAGAAAAAAGAGAAAGACGTAGAGAATTGGGTAGTTTCTGTGCTGCATTTGGTGTACCTAAAATTCAACCTCCCTATGATATTAATAGGAAAAGAAATAGAGAAAATTTCAGACCAAATAGACAATTCTTGAACAATGACCTATATTATAAAAAAGACCTTTAAAAAACCAATTAGACCATTAAAGGAAAACATAGATCACAAAAAGCCAATTTTTTGCTTTAAATGTGGTCGAGTAGGTCGTAAGGCTAATGAATGTAATATAAAACAAAATGTTAATGAATTATGTGGTCATGAATCCGACCTATAACAAAAAAATTTAGCCTTATGTTTATTAGAAATTTCGTCAGACCATAATCTCACTGACCCTATTGAAGATAATAATCTACTCCAAATAGAATCTCACAATGAGTCAACCTCATGTTCTTCAAAAGAGTCAGCCCCATTTTGTCAAAAAGGTTGTTGTAATAATATTTGCGTCATTAAAAAAAATATTTTCCTAAATTACTTTTTACTAATCAATTATTTTCCAATATTACTTACTCGTTTATTATTTCAAATGCTAAAAACCCTATTATCTTCTATTTCCAAAGAAAAATCCAAAAATTTATATGTCACACAAGAAAGAAAAATCCATATGCAAGGAATCAAAGACTATACTTTACCTACAATACATAAAACAATTTCCAAGCTTTTCATACTTGAATTAGTCATCCATATTTATCAACTTCCAACGAATATGGAAGAAATCATCATCAACAAAGTGAAGCAGGAAAATATCAAAAAATGGTACATCGATTGCCTGACATCAGAAACAATATGCCCCTATAGCATCTGGGTAACATTCGGACGGTCTGTATTACTATTTGCATATAACCGGAGGATTCTTCCTCTCCACAAAAGACATCCATATTTTCAGACATAGAAATATGGCTTTGTAAGGAAATTCTATTAAATACCGGAGCCTGAGTCAGAGTTTTTTAGATAATTCACAAAATACCAACAATACATATTTTCAACAATATATTCCATTCAAAGAATAGAATGGATATATGGAGAAATCAACTATGCCAATATAGAAATGGTGAAACGGCAAGATCAACCCAGCTCACTACTTCATACTAATTAATATAATAAAATGTGATAATTACACCACTGATCCAGCTGTCATAAATCCCACTCAAGCAAGAGCATATGGTTTCTTCTACATCATCCGAAAGATTGAAGATTTAATGGAACGATCTAAAGAAGATCCATTTACTATCATCCATTATGGAAATACAACAGTTGCATTTCCTACATGGCTACAACAATATTTTATTACTGGCGTTAATCACTCTGAACCACTGGATCCATACATATCTCTAGTCAAAGCTGGAAGATTTCTATCTCAAGAAGGCAAACTATCTTTTTCAAACTACTAGAAAAAAACCCACATGATCTTCCTGACAAAAATTAGGGCAATAAAAAAAAAGATCCTGCTAAGTGATTATCACTTAGGCAAAAATAAGGGACACATTTTACTAACGTTTTCAATGCAGGTATTCAAATGATGACTCATCAACATCAAACATATATGTTGAATACACCTGAAGATATAACATACAAAGGGACAAAACGACGAAATCCCCAATCAAATGAAAAAACAAAATGCACAACATGACAAAGATGCATATTACAAGTACTACTTCTACCCAGCGATGGCAAAAAAAACACATCATTTCACAATAAAACAAAGTCATCAATCAAGCAAAAAACCAACATCAGTACACAATCAGTGTTCGGTGCAGAAACATCAAATTCAATTGGTGTTCGGTGCAGAAACTTCAAACTCAATTAGTTTAGCGCAACTTATCTTATTCATATCAGATAAACTCAAGACATTTGTAATATAAATAGAACAATGTAATTCGTCAAAATAACAAATATAGCAAGTTTTTCATAGGAAGTTAGGAAAAACAAGTTAGAGAGAATAAGTGAGACAGATCAAAAAATTTCCATGTACAAAAGCCTTACGCTCAAAATAGTTGCTATTCATATTACTCAATCCTTGTAAAGGTTTATTCAAGTTCAATCAAAGTAAGTTACTATTCATATTTGTGTTTCAATTATATTGTTTTCATTATCTATTCATATTTTCGAAACTAATTTTTCACATTCATAAAAAAATTCAACAATCTTGTTTTCATCAAAATCAGTAATCTTTTTAACGAGATTAATTACCTACCATACAGTCCCCCTTTCGCTATTATAATTAATCTGCCACACAGTCGAGACGGTCTTAAACCCGTTTAGTCCTGGATTAAAGAACAAACCAAGTCTGCTTGCGTTGGTACATAAGTTTCACCGGTTCCATAAGGTTGCTGAAATTACGTTATACTTCTTATCTTTACTCAAAAGAGTATACTTTAAATTCTCATAAATACGTTAAGTAAACTTTCCATAAATACGTTGATACTTTCGCTTAACATCCATTGAAATACGTTTTAGATATCAGAGTCACATTCCAATGATTCATTCTCAAGATATCAAATATCATTCTCAATATATTTTTTTTGAAATTAAAAATTAATTCATTGATTCAAAGTCATACGACATCTACAATAGAAGTCAACACTAAACAAATACATATCAAAATGAAATAAATACAATTCTAATATGACAAAACCACGATCGTTGAGTAGATCTAACACTTCTGAAAACCCTCGTCTTTCACATCGCTGTCTGATGCAGCCTTCTGCAAGGGGGTCTATCGATCTTTTATACTACCTCCGTCCCAGAATAGTCTGAACACTTTCCTTTTATGTTTGTCCCAAATTAGTTTGAACACTTCTTTTTTTGGCATGGTCCCACCATTAATATATTATTTCTTTTACACATCTTTGGCCCACACTCTACCTTTTATCAATAACAAGTTACCCAACTTTCTCTCTCCTCTAATAAAAAATACCCCACCAACTCCTATCACATCTACTTTTTAAATAAAATAACATTTGATAACCACACTACAACTCCTTACCTTAAACTACGTGTCCCAACAAGTGTTCAGATCTTTCTGGGACGGAGGGAGTAGTTTTGAAGTAGAATTGGATTCAATTCAAGTGATTGTAAACGAAGTATTGACATTTGTTGCAACCCCGCACAAATTTCAATCAAATACAATTGTTAATAATTATCACAAAACAAAACATTAAATAACAACATGAATGGAGAGGGGCTAGGCCATATTTCTAGACTTTGAAGGACGTCTCCCAAGATTTCAAAAAATAAGATCAAAAACACGAAATGCATTAAACAGCTTAATTGAGGAATTAATGGATACGTCATTATTAAAGCTTAAATTGAGCAAAGTCCAAAACCTGATAACAAAAAAAAAAAAAAAAATCACAAAAAATGGCGAATTTAAAGTTAGAAGAAAATGAGAGATTGAAGTAAAACACAAAATTTATAGAGGAAATAAAGAGAGAGACAGAGACAGTGCTGGTAATTTGCCAGTATTCATAACAACAAATGTTCCCAAATCAAGAAATTACACAATCAAATAATTGAACTATAAAACAAAACCCGAGATCGAAAAACAAGAAGAGGGGGAGAGGATTAAGTACCAATCACCATTTTCAAATCAATTATCCAACACAAAATAAGCAAACGCTAAATTAAAACGGAAAAGAAATAGAAAAAAATTAGATAAGAAAGAAATCAAACAGAATCAAAATTACAAACAGAAAATTAGAGAGAAAATGAAGAGAAAACTTACAGGAAATTTCTTCTTGAGTTCACCTAAGAATCACGAAATACGCGAGAAAATAAACAAAATTCGAGATCCATAAAAATAAGGAAAAAAAAATCTAAACCCTATAATACCTCAGTATCATATTCAAAAGAGATAGAAGAAAGTTGATGGAAGCATTGCGCGGCGAAGATGGTGGCGGGACAGCACCTGAAATTGTCGTGGTGGGAGAGAGTTGTAAGCCATGGGAGGAGGCAGGAGAGAGGAGGGAGAAAATGAGACAGACGAGAGAAAGATGAAAGAATGGATCGGAACCATGCATTTGATAATTTATACTACTATTCAATTACTCAAATGTTTGGATTTTTTATAGAAAAAACAAGCACTTGTGAAATTTCATTTTTTTATTATTCAAAATGGTTATTAAATGCTTGGGTTTTTTAACAACCAAAGCACTTGTAATATAGCAAAAGAGGTTTTTTTCACTAGTGTATCTTGGTGGAATAAAGATGTGTGACAAGCAATAAAGAGCGAATAGAACGCTATAAAAAGTTAGGAAAATGTGAAAGCACTAAAAACTACAAGTATGAGGAGGCTAAAAAGGTCGTAAGAGAGGCTAGAGCAAAGGTAAATCAAGAACTTTACGCAAGATTAGATACAAAAGAAGGGGAAAAGGACATCTATGGACTTGCTCGAATGAGAGACAAAAAGACGCGAGACATTGAAAGGATTAGGTGTGTGGCGAATGTCAATGAAAATGTTTTGGTGGGAAATAAGGAAATAAAGGATAGATGTAGGTTGTACTTTGATAGCCTATTCAAAGGAGATCAAGAGCACGATATTGAAGATACAAGTATCCCTTGAGATATGGTTAACCAATCGTTTATGGTAAGAATTCCAAAGGAATAAGTCAAAATGACATTGAAAAAATGGGATTGAAGAAGGCAGTAGGGCCCAATTGCATAGTTATCGAAGTCTTGAGATGCTTTGGGGAGATAGGGTTAAATGGTTAACAACTCTTTTCAACAAGATTTGGGAAAGTATCTAGTAGGGTGCCATTAGAGTGGATGAGAAGTACTATCATCCCCTTGTACAAGAACAACGATGACATCCAAGATTGTGCCAATTATCGAGGGATCAATCTAATGAGCCATAATAAGAAACTTTAGGAGCGAGCTATTGAACAAAGATTCAAAAGAAGTGTGAAGGTCTCGGAGAACCAGTTTGGATTTATGCCCAAGATATTGAGTGTGGAACCCATTCATCTTATAAGATAATTAATGGAGAAATATCGAGATAAGAAGAAGCTAAGGATATACATATGGTTTTCATTGATTTAGAGAATACATTTGATAAGATATTGAGAAATATTTTTGGCGGACTTTAACTAGGAAGGAATTTCACTAAAAATATATTGATATCATTAAGGACATGCACGAGGGAGTTAGCATGAGTGTGCGAACTAGTGATGGAAAGATCGAAGAGTTTCACATTACGATTGGAGTACATCAAGGTTCACTTAGCCAGTTTCTTTTTCCTCTAGTCATGGATGAATTAAAGAGGTCAATTCAAGACGATATACCTTGGTGCATGAAGTTAGCAGATGATATTGTGTTGATTGATGAAAGAAAAGGAGTGGAAAGTAAGTGGGAATTATGGAGACAAACTTTGGAATCTTGAGGCTTTAGGCTGAGTAGAAACAAGATGAAATATTTGGACTGTAAGTTTAGTGGGATCAAAAACAAAAAGGCAAAGGCGATAACCTTAATGGTAAAATCATCCAGGTTTCTGAGTTCTTCCAATATGTAGGATCTATTATCCAAAAGGCTGGGAAATTGGATGGCGATGTGGCTCATAGAATCAATGTAGGTTTGTTGAAGTGGAACAGTAGCACGGGTTCCTATGTGATCCAGGTCGGGGTGCTAATGAGCCAGGGTGGCTCGCAAACTGTTCGAGCTCGGCTCGGTCAAAGCTCGGCTCGAGAGGGTTCGACTCGAGTTCGGGATCGGCTCGAGACCTTAACGAGCCGAGCCTGAGCCTAGTGAAGTTCGGCTCGAAAGCTCGCAAACAGGCTCGATAATTTTTAATTACTATTTTATATATTAACTTTTTAATCTAACTTGGACCTCCTTTAAAAAAACTAACTTTAGACTTTAACTCCTATAAAAAATACATATATGATATATTAACTTTTTAATCTAACTTGGACCTCCTTTAAAAAAAATAACTTTAGACCTTAACTCCTCTAAAATATACATATATGATATAAGGGCCCATCTCCCCAAGCCCAAGTACATAGCCCCTTCCCTTCCAATTAAAATGCATAAGTTGTTGGACTTGCTGCCGTCAATCCTTCAGCAAATACCTAATCATCTTCAACCCCACTGCTCCTCCTTCAAACGTTCAACCTGTAAATCGCACAACTGCACCTCCTTCAGCCGTTCAACCTGCAAATCGCACAAATGCACCTCCTTTCGACGTTTTCATCGCCACCAGCCCACCACATCCCCCAACATTCTCAACATATCTTCCCATTTGTGACCAGTGGCTTCGTGGGGGTGCGTTTTGCGGTTGTCATGGCCGGCGAGCAGCGGCTTCATGAAGGAGTGGCGCCATAGTAGAAGTTCGCGAACCTTTCTCGAGCTGAGCCTCGAGCCGAGTTGAGGTTTACTTACAGATTTTTTTTGCTCGACGAGCTCGATCTTTCTCCTTCTCGAGCCGAGCCGAGCCGAGCCGAGCCAGGTTCGGTCTCTGTTCGGCTCGTTAACACCCCTAGATCCAGGCATGCCTCAAAGATTGAAGGGAAAATTCTACTACACGACAATTAAACTGGCATTGTTGTACGGTACGGGGTGCTGTGTAGTGAAACATTGTCACTTGCATAAGATTAATGTGACAGAGATGCGTATGTTATGTTCGATGTGTGGGCATACAAGAAAGGACCAATTGAGGAATGAGATTTTTAGGAAGAAAGTAGGGGTAACACCGATCGAGTTTAAGATGATGGAGAATCATTTAAGATGGTTTATACATGTAAGACAGAGGCCAAGTGATGCCTCAGTGAGGAGGCTAGAAGGGTGGAAAAGTGATAGGGTTGTAAGGGGTATGGGGGAAGACCTATGAAAACTTGGATGAATATGATTGAAAATGATATGAGTCTGCTTAGGATTGTGTAAAATATGGCGTTGGATAGGGCAGAGTGGAGGGAGAGAATATATGTTGATGACTTGTCTTGACTTTATATATCTTCCCTTTTGACCCCTTTTAGTTTAGTTCATGCGTTTTGCAAACCTTTTGCATTGAACATTCTTGACATATTCCCTTTCTTAAGGTTTTCTCTAACGTTTTCATTTGTTTTCTCTACAAACTGGTTTTTCTCTCTACGTCTTTCCTGACTCTCTTCTATATTGATATTTTCAAATATTTTTTATTTGCCCGTACATTTTTCTTTTTAAATTTCCTTATTTTACTTACCGCTTATGTTAATTTTTTTTTTACATTTTTTTCATCTTTTTTTACTTTATATTAATTTCACTTTCTCCTTCTTCCTCATTTATTATTTTTAACTCCCCATGCTTGTATTGTTGCATAGGTCATAGTGACGATTTCCTATGACGATTCATGTTAGTCGACCCCAAATCATTTTGGTACTAAGGCTTTGTTATTGTTGTGGTTGTTGTTGTTGTTGTTGTTGTTGTTGTTGTTTTCTTTTGCATCGTCTTCTCTCCCCTTATCTCTATATCCCCATTTTAACTTACTTGAGAAGAAGTAAAATGCTAAACTTGGGGGAGTCTGATAAGTGCATTTTTTATTTACCTATTGAATCCTTTCAAGCCCCTCTTTCTCCTCATTTTCCCTTCCTTTTCCCTCTTTCTTCTTCCATCACCCTTATATTTCATTCATTGATCTTCTTAGATCATTGTGTTGTTTTGCTACATTTTAATCACCTTTGACGAATTTTCTAGCATTATTATTTTCATCTTTTTGCCGTGTTATTAATATAGGTAGGATCCCCCCTAATGTCATTGCAAGTTGAAAAAGGAAGCAACTGATCAAGCAAGAAAAGAGCTGAAGCTATGTTGTGCTGCTCCCGCACTGTTATCCACGTATGGCCGTACAATGCAAAGAGGTGCTCAAAGCAGCCCTAGATAGTAAGTTTGGTGCGCCTACACCTTTTCCTTAGGTGCACCCAAATCAGACTAGGTGTCCCCCCCACCCCTCTTCTTAGTGCGCTCCAACCATGTCGCCTCTAAACTATTGTGCAAGACATGAGTTTTGGCGTGGGCCACCCTTTCTTAGGTGTGCCCACACCCTTTGTAATTCCAGAAACTTTGTAAGGCATGTGGTGCTGTGTTAAAACCTAAATTTAGTCTTTTTTTAGTTTTCTGCTTTTATTATTGATTTTCCTCGTCCACTAGAGTTAGATATTGGAGAGAATATTTTGAATACTTTTTAATTGAGCTCACCAAATAAGTTTTGACTCCAACACCTTATTTATAGTTTACGAGATAGGGAATAAATTAGTGCAATCGTCTTCTTAGAACCCTTCATTTAAATGTCGTTACGTAAGCGATTTCCCCACTAGAACAAGGTATAGTTTCTTGTCCAAACACCAACTTCACCACCTGTAAGTTAAACTATTACATCAACTTCCTCGTTTATCTCCAGTTTTGAACCCGTCAAATTAATTCTTTCGCCAACAATGGGAATTAAGGATCTCATAAAAAATACAAACCTCCATGGAAGGGGAAAAAATCCAACGCTCAGATAAGGGACATTCCCATTTTGATTTATCATATGTAGTTGTTTATCTTAGTCATAAATCAAATTATCATAGGATGATATTTTTCTTTTAATTTTCTCTTAGCTTAAGTCATGGTAGAAATTTAACTGTTGTCCACTTTTAAAAGTGGTGGCGCTAAACATTGGATTAACCTCTTAGGTAAGACCCTTATTACTACTTTAAACCTAACCTTAGTTAAATCCAGATTTCTGATTCTTAGGTTGAAACTATTTTCAATGAAATTAACTGGTGCATAAATTGTTAATGTTCTTGACCGCAAAGGTACTCAATCCATTAGACTTCATTAGGCCCATTAAAACTCTATCCATCTACACTTCTTAAGTCCATCTACACTTCTTAAGTCCATCAATTTCTACCCATACGTGCTTCTTAGGTCCATCAACTTGTATCCATGTTAGACTCCTAAAGAGTAAAGACCACTCAGTTCTACCCATCCTAAAAGTCTTAAGTGGAACATTATTCGATCCCTTTTAAAGGTTTAAATCATTGTCATCCTCTTACGCTCATTAAACTCCATTCCAAAACGTCCCTGAGCCTGGGCAGGAGGGGCGCCCGCCCAGGGCCCAGGGAGAAAAGGCTCAAGTGGCTGTTTTTGCAATATGCTATATAAGGATAAATAGATCTGCGTTGCATTATATTTACCTAGTATACTGGTAGCTCCTTGGTTTGGTGTCGCTGATAGGTTTGTTTGCATTTTGTCCATCCCAGGTTCGAAACCCACGTATAGTTTTTTTTGTCTTTCACTTTCTATTTTTTCTTTTTAATTTTCTTTTGTTTTCTTTTTTATCTTTCAGCTTTCTCTTTTTTTCTTTTTGGTTTACTTTTGTTTTCAATGATTTTAAAGCTTCAGTTCCCTTTTTTTTTCCTTTTTTGGTTTTCTTTTATTTCCAATAATCTTAAATAGCAACTTAATCTTTAGTAAGTGGTTTTTTTCCTTCTCATATAGAGTAACTATACTTTTGCTATTTCACACCCCCTTCATTTTATATAATTGTTCAATTTATATGTTTACATTAATCATTTGCTCTAGTTCGACTATGAGTTACTAATATATAAGACCAAATGTTAGTATGAAATGTTATTAAATTTATCTCAATGTATATTACACTCAAAATGTTCTATTTTACAAAAATTGTACTAATCAGTAAAGTAGGATAGTCAAATATATAGATGTTAATAAAAAAAACGCAAATGTCAAAGTGGAAGTATTAAAAAAGTGAGGAGTTTTATTATTTTCTTTTTTTTTCACAAATTGAAAAATATTAAAAAAAGTAATCAAAGGCCAAAGGGCTTACACAATTTCGTAATCCAAAACCCAAGCTCCAACTGACAACTCAATGTAGAGGATGATGTGATAAATTTAACAAGCAATATATATGACTTGATTTAGGAAGACAAGTCATAAAAATACAACCAATTAACCATTAATCGAATGGATACCTTATAAAAAATGTAAGCTAAAATAAAGCCAGATTTCATGAGTTACGAAACCCATATTCAATCGAACTTTAGCCATTAATATGTTTGAATTACTATACGTCAAGAATAATAGTTGACATTAGATAGGGCCTATTTTTCTTAGTTCGCCCTAGGGCCTCTAATATGTCAAGAATGGGCCTGGGTCCATGATAGGCTGTCGTACACCTGTCAAAAATAATTCCTGCAAAACCTTCTAACAATATAGTAGGGTAAGTAGGGTCGAATCCACAGAGAGATGGTTGTTTTAATCTAGCTTCTAATGCATGGAGAAACTAAACAAGATCAGGAATAATGAATTAAAGTTCTAAGCTAATCAAACTACGAAAATCAAGCTAAAAAGGATCTAGGGCAATGGTTCACCATGTTCATAACTATAATCTATCAAAATATCATCAATGATTCAATTAATCAGATATCTAGAGCACATGTTAATCCTACGGTCGGGCCTTAACGCTCTCAAATCAACATATGCTAGTACGGTTGCTCAACATAATCAGATTTGCTAATTGCAGGTAAGCCTCTAAAGAGTACTATCTCTCGATCTATGACTCGATATTAGCAATATTTAATCAGACAATTGATCAGATTGCAAGATTAACAATAAAAACACTAATCAATTAGAGATATCAATAACTAATCAAACCATTAATAAATATCAATCAAGAATCATAGCATATAAACATGGATTCCCAAACCCTAGAATATAAACTACTCAATCATGAAATAAATAAAGAAATTTAAATCTACAAAGAAAAGCATGATCAAAGAAATCAATGAAAGGAAAGAGATGAAAATTATAAACTCATGAATTAATGAAGAAAAGAAAAACTAGGGTTTGCCATGAAAAACAAGAGAGAAAAGGAAGAAGGAAACTAAATCTAAACCTAAGAATACAAAATATAACGTCCGAAAGGAGATCCCGGGGGAGAGAGAGAGAAGACCTATTTATAGTTTTTACAAAACTGGCTAAAAAAGGCAAAAATTAACCTTCCGGAAAAACCGCCCGGTCGGGCGACGTTGTTATGAAACTACGACAAAAATGAAATTCCGCCCGGTCTACCGGGCAGAGCCGCCCGGTCGGACGCGCAAGCACTTTTGGAGCCACTTTCGCCCGGTTGACCGGGCAAACATGCCTTGTACTCTGAAGAAATTTTCGTCTCGCCCGGTCGGGCGGAAAAACTACGATTTTGCATCAACTTGCGAAGGCTGTATATCTCGAACCAGAAGTCCATTTGGGGCGTGTGACCTATCGTTGGAAAGCCTTTGTAAGTCTAGTTTCCAACCCAACTGGAATTTCTTGATTGTAAGAAGCACATCAAAAGTTATGATCAGAAGAGTATACATGACTCCTTTTTCACATTTCTTCTAATGATTTTCCGCTTCATTTTCGCTCAAACTCGTACTAAGACATATCCATACTATCCTTATGCATCGTAGCTTATTTCCAAGTGCTCATAATCCTCAAGCTCAGCTAAATATACTACAAATACGTTCTCATTACCTGAAATTTATCAAAAATAAGAAAACATACCGAATAGGAGTAGAATAACATAACTTAAAAATATGATGCAATAATGAACCTAAATATGAATCTATATGCTCTAAAATGCAACCTAATTGCACCTTAAAACTATATATAAATATGACTTATCAAACTCCCCCAAGCTAAACCATTGCTTGTCCCCAAGCAATAAGACATAGACATGGAAAAAGTAAGACAACCTACAATATAGGACTAAAATAGGGCTAAATACTCAACTGAAAACACAAGAGATATAATCACTACACAAACCAAGCATCGAAACAATCTCGAACAAAGCCACATAGCATGTCATGTATCGCAATTGACTCTCCAATCATACCACATACCATCTCTTCCAAGCTGGATTTAACAAAACCTGACAGACCTCACTATAGTTATGTGCACTCAAATCTCTCATGTGTTTAAGGCATAAATGATGACACTCAACCTAATCAAGCCGACTCAGATGAAGCAAATACTCTTTAACTTTGACTTTTTGACTCACTTAATACTCAACAATACAATACACAATGATCAAGAGGACTTTTAAGGGTTGTAATGGGGCTGAGATTAAAGGTATGGAATAATTTGGGAATTGTGGTGGAAAAACCAAGAAGGGGGAGCATCATATAACTGAAAACATGACCAAGAAAGGTCACAACAATCTCCAAATATAATCAACAACCTTTTTCACTCAAGAAATTCAATCATAACCCTTTTTATTTCACTTTATTCACAACTTTTTTTTTCCACTTCTTTTTCATTTCATTTTTCACTTTTTTTTTTGAACTTTCAATTCAATTTCAAAGCTCACTAAACATACTTTTCCATCCATCTAAACCACAAATAGAGCACTTCAATTCAATACAAACTGAACCAAAACTAATACTGGCTCCCCCAAGCTAGGCTTAGGACAAATATCAAATGAGGCCAAGGGTTGTAATGTAGGTTTCAATTAAACACAGTCGGGGAGGCTCAATGGGGCTAGAGAAAGGAAAATATGAAAAAAAAAAAAAAAAAGAATAACTCTGGAGCTAAGATCATGACATGAAACGCATCAATCATATCAAAATGTATGCATTATCGAATATCAAGGAGTACAAAATCAAAGTCAAGATCAATGCCACAACTGAGGAATTAATCACACATGAAAGAACATAACTGACACAAAAACGTCAGTTTATAGGCACAGAAGCTCACTTAGGCTAGGGTGTCTGCATAGTCAAGTTAAATCGAGCTAGAGAGAGATCAATCAATCTTACCACAAACAATCAATTGCGAAACATTCGTGCTATGAAGAATCATGAACAAGATGAATGACGCTTAGTAAATGTAGGGGTTCTCAATAAGTTCTAGCAATAGTCCCATAGATGCAACTAAAATGACATGAAATCTAATATGAGAAGAAATATGCCAATGCAACTACGAAAGCAATACAATGTTTTTGGTTACACGTAAACTCCCACTCCTAGTGAGCGGTACAAACCGTGCAACATCCTACGAAAGCAATGAAAAAAAAAACTACTCTAAATGCAGCTAACATGCGCTAAGTAATGATGATAAACATCCTCCCCCAAGCTGAATGACACATTGTCCTCAATGTAAACAAAGAGGAATTAAATGAGGGAAAGGTACAACTTACAAAAGGGGTGGGTAATCAAAGGGAGTGTCAAAAAGCATCGACACCTCCACCACAATCAATAGTTGTAATGAGGCAGTGAACTTAGCCAAAAAAATTGGCTATGCTTGTACCTAGCAAAAGACTTCATCACACATTAGCAAAGTTAGTCAAACAAAAAAAATGAACAAAGTCGGGTTGCCTCCCGATAAACGCTGATTTAAGGTCTTGCATGACCGTTTAAGACTAGTAGATCACTCATAATAGTTCAATGCTCTAAGAAGCTTATCATATGTTCCTGCAAACATCTCAGAGCAAATTATATAAGAGTGGAAAGGAAAAATGAAAAAAATTAGTACTAAAAAATTACTAAAACTACAAAAAGAAACCAAAGGAAAAATTATATTTACAAGAAGAAGAAAAAGAAAAATTGTTAGTCTTTTTACATGACTCAAAAGAAGGAAAATAAACTAATTGTACATCATTTACATTATCATGAGAGCCATTTAAAAGGGGAGAAAGAAGGAACGATGGAGGATATAATATAGGAGAAGAAGGAATAAGGTCAAGTTTTTGAGAGAAAGGAACATGAGACTCAAAAACAATAGGTGGTACCGATAAAGACTCATAAATCACCTCACTCTCAACTTGACTTACCTCCAAAGAGGAAACTTCAACCATGGTTTCTTGCTCCTGCAAAACATCCATCATAATAGTCTCTCTCTCAATCTTTTCATCATCCCAATAGCTCTCATTTATTATCCAACCCTCCTCATCATCATAAATAAACGGTTTGGGGCTAGAATTTTGAGCAGATTGACATTCCTATTGGGAAGAGGGGTTAAAACCATAAACTAATGTCACATCACACGAAGAAAAAATCATGTAAAGTAGATTGACAATTTGAACAATAAGGGGTTGGTGTCATGTAAGTTTGGGGTGAAAGAGCAGATGAAGACATTTCCCACTCATAAGTATCCCTAGCCAACCACACAATTAAATCCCAACAATAATCAGGTGATCGGAATAGAAATTCCCCATTAGACATAGATTCTACCACCATCCTAGTTTCTTCATTTAACCCCTCATAAATCACTAGGCACATATCCCACAGTTCAATTCCATGATTAGGACCAATATAATTACCAAGCCTATGGTAGTATTTCCAAAACGCTTCATTCTCATACTTCGGAAAAGAAAAAATTGCTCTAGAATTACTAGCATGTACATGGGGTTCACAAAACATATGAGGTAATTCAGGAGAACTCATGCAAAAATTGGGAGGATTTTGATATGATGCATCAAAACTGTAAACATGAGAATCCTAAGAATTATTACTATGTTGCCTAGCAAAAGAATTATCCCCATCATCAAAATAGCATGACTCCATGATACAGAAAAGTTATTAAAAAAAATAAAAAAAAATATTCACAAAAGGGAAAAAAAAAAAAATATATATATATACAGTTTAGTCTCACCAAATAATAAAAACTAAATAAAACTATACCGTCTCCCCGGCAACGGCGCCAAAATTTGATAGGCTGTCGTACACCTGTCAAAAATAATTCCTGCAAAACCTTCTAACAATGTAGTAGGGTAAGTAGGGTCGAATCCACAGAGAGATGGTTGTTTTAATCTAGCTTCTAATGCATGGAGAAACTAAACAAGATCAGGAATAATGAATTAAAGTTCTAAGCTAATCAAACTACAAAAAATCAAGCTAAAAAGGATCTAGGGCAATGGTTCACCATGTTTATAACTATAATCTATCAAAATATCATCAATGATTCAATTAATCAGATATCTAGAGCACATGTTAATCCTACGGTCGGGCCTTAACACTCTCAAATCAACATATGCTAGTACGGTCGCTCAACATAATCAGATTTGCTAATTGCAGGTAAGCCTCTAAAGAGTACTATCTCTCGATCTATGACTCGATATTAGCAATATTTAATCAGACAATTGATCAGATTGCAAGATTAACAATAAAAACACTAATCAATTAGAGATATCAATAACTAATCAAACCATTAATAAATATCAATCAAGAATCATAGCATATAAACATGGATTCCCAAACCCTAGAATATAAACTACTCAATCAAGAAATAAATAAAGAAGTTTAAATCTACAAAGAAAAGCATGATCAAAGAAATCAATGAAAGAAAAGAGATGAAAATTATAAACTCATGAATTAATGAAGAAAAGACAAACTAGGGTTTGCCATGAAAAACTAGAGAGAAAAGGAAGAAGGAAACTAAAGCTAAACCTAAGAATACAAAATATAACGTTCGAAAGGAGATCCCGGGGGAGAGAGAGAGAGAGAAGACCTATTTATAGTTTTTACAAAACCGGCTAAAAAAGGCAAAAATTAACCTTCCGGAAAAACCGCCCGGTCGGGCGACGTTGTTCTGAAACTACGACAAAAATGAAATTCCGTCCGGTCAACAGGGCAGAGTCGCCCGGTCGGGCGCGCAAGCACTTTTGGAGCCACTTTCGCCCGGTTGACCGGGCAAACATGCCTTGTACTCTGAAGAAATTTTGCGTCAACTTGCGAAGGTTGTATCTCTCGAACCAGAAGTCCATTTGGGGCGTGTGACCTATCGTTGGAAATCCCTTCAAGTCCATTTTCCAACCCAACTGGAATTTCTTGATTCTAAGAAGCACATCAAAATTTATGATCAGAAGAGTATACATGACTCCTTTTTCACATTTCTTCTAATGATTTTCCGCTTCGTTTTCGCTCAAGCTCGTACTAAGACGTATCCATACTATCCTTATGCATCGTAGCTTATTTCCAAGTGCTCCTAATCCTCAAGCTCAGCTAAATATACTCCAAATACGTTCTCATTACCAGAAATTCATCAAAAATAAGAAAACATACCGAATAGGAGTAGAATAACATAACTTAAGAATATGATGCAATAATGAACCTAAATATGAATCTAAATGCTCTAAAATGCAACCTAAATGCACCTTAAAACTATATATAAATATGAATTATCAGTCCACTTTTTATAAATTACTTACTAAGGATTGCACAACATTTTTTTTTTTGTGCAGTAATTGAATTTTTTTCTATGTGGATTAATAGTATCATTGAGGATATTTTGTCGATTGGATATCTGATGATATGATTTAAAGCTTCAAATATACGATTTTTTCATATTGGATTACTATCGAAAGTTTTCCAAGTAATTTTTTTTGGATATCCAAATTTCGTTGTGGATTGAATATTCAATCTAAAAACCTTTTTTATGCCTTCTAAGTTACTTTTTGTCTTCTATATATAGTTAAGGAATAAGAAGTAGATCAATCTTGAATTAAAACGTCCTTCGTCAATGGAGTTTGTGCATATTCATTCCACCCATATTTTTTCTATGTACAACTTTAATCTCTCTTTAAACGAATAAAAAAAAAATTCAACATAAGTTTTGCGAATTTACAATAACTTTATAAAAGGCAATATAAGTTAATCCTTAATTTTTTTTAAAAAAGTAAGAAATTATGTATTAGTATTATTTTTTCAGAATGTAAAATAAACTATTTGAAGCTTTATTCATTTTTTTTAATATTCAAAAGCCATGATGTTTAAAGGTTGAACAGCTACATAGCTCAATGAAGGTCCTATGAATCTACCACTAATATATAATAAACGTTTAGAAGGCATGATTTTCTAAATTGTTTATGTGGATAATAAAGAGTTTGTAACTCTTGTTTAGTTGTATTATACTCCCTTCGTCCCATAATATAATGCTTACATTCCTTTTTGGGTGTCCCAAAATATTGTGCCTAATTTATTTTTTCATCAATTTGGTATGACTAAATTATGCTCTATTTTTACACAAACTTTCCAAAATATTCCTACCTTCCTTTCAAAATATGTGCCCCTATTAATTATATTACACCATTCCAATGAAACTTTATTGCTTTTTGATTTATTTGAAGGAAAAAGGAAATAAATAAGTAGTTCCAAGAACAAAATTTTAATAGAGGATTGCTCTTCATTCACAACTCCTTTCTCTCATGAAGAATTCGATGCGATAGTAGCATCATGTGATAGCCAAAAGGCCCTTGGGCCTTATGGTATCAATTTCATGTTTGCGACGAAGGCTTGGGAGGTGATTAAAAAGGACATCTACGAAATTATTGAGGAATTATGGACCACTAGCTGGCTTCCTAGGGGCTGTAACAATGCTTTTATAGCACTCATAACCAAAATTGAATCTCCCTCCAGATTGAAAGACTATCGACCAATTAATTTGGTTGGTTGCATATACAAAATTGTGGCGAAATTGCTAGCTCATCGGCTACAATAGATGACGAACAATATCGTTAGCCCCTTTAAATCCTCATTCATTAAGGAGCGGCTGATTTTTAGATGGAGCTTTGATCGTAAGCGAGCTCATAAACACATCAAAAAATCTGAAACATAGGTTGTGGTGTGTTAGAGATGTGTGTGGATATAACAGTGAGCATCCGGATAAATGATCTTCCAAGCATGTACTTATACGCTTTCCTATAAGTTATTTTTACCGATCCACTAAGAACAACAGAGTATCACGGTAATACTTATGAGATACGAAGAAGAAACATTGAATGTTGGTTGTTAACAAGAAACAATCCCAACAAGAGTTTGTAGTTTGATTTTGTTTAGAGAAAACACAAGAGAATTTCATTCTCTAAGCAAGTACCATAGGAATGATTTCTCTCCAACGCCATTCCATGTGTGATATCTTCCTATAAATACTAGGAAAGATATGGAAGAAAAGACTGAAATGATACATCATTTCACACGAAGAGCCACGCATCATTTCACGAAACAAAGTGTCTCGTCAGTATGGTGCGAGCGCACCAAACTTCCTGATCATCCAAAAGATTTTCAGAGGCAACGCTTTGAGCGAACAGTGCCCGGCACGCAAGCTATGTGTACTGCATGCATCTGTCTGCGTGGCACACATCACCTTTGGTCAATGCTCCTTCATTTTTTCCTTCTTTCTCATCACGTTTCGTTAAACGCCACAACACTGAAACGCGATATCATGACATATCATCAACAAACACATTTAACTATAAATGTTCCAACAGTCCTCCTCCATTTACAGTATAAATGCTTTGAAATCCGTACACTTGCAAACTACACAAAATCAAATGTTTTAAAGATTGAATTTTCACTTAGTATAACATACTTCACAAACTTTCGATTGAAATGATTGACTAAGCATTGAATCACTCAATCATATGAAAATTCGAAGATGCTATACACACAAGCTTACACAGACAACAGTGTAACCTTCGACTCCATTAAATGCCTTGAGTCTATATCCACATTCATGAGTGTTCCTAGTTAAGCCCCAAACTAGGTGAAGCGACCAAACTTCTTACTCATATAGGTAAACCTTCCATAACATGCACTCGCAACCGAGCAACTAACCAAAGGTTTATTAATAAATTAATCAAACTCTTAACATTGCAAAATACAAGCACTCACCTTGGGATGTAATTACAAATATTATGGTGCTCCAAATTACAAATAAAGTGGGATCCTCATTGAATTCAAGATCTTGCATTGTACAAGACGTGAATTGAGTTTTCTTCATTTGCAATTTACTTAATTAAGGCTTAAAAAACATATCCCTACTTTTATATAACATAACTTGATAAGAACTTTGGCTAAATTCATCAAGTTAACATAAAACATATAAAAGTTAACTAACACGACTCCATGTTTATAAAATCACAAACATAACAAATGTTGCAATCCAATGTGTTGTGAATTGCCAATATAAACATAATAATATTCAATATTCGTATGTCATTTTAAACATTGAAGTATATCACAATAACTAGTGATATGCTACATGGTCCAAGTCATGAAACATTTCAAATATCAATTATGAACAAATAACATGTTAATACTAAAACAATCAAATAAATTAATATTCTTCCCCAATTTAGTATTATTAAAATAAACACCTTATCTATTGGATCACAAGGAATTAACCTCCTCCAAGAAAAAATATCATCTTCTTGTAAAAACAAATCCCTAAACCAAGACTTAACTCACGCCAAATTATTCTTCTCAAACCGAAGAACGTATTTATTTTCACATAACTCCGTCTATTAAATTAAAGATCAAAGACAATAAACCATTATCTTCCAAGACATTTAATAATTTCAATCAAAATAAAATTAGTAAAAATCATATGTATGCAACACCAAATTTAGACAAATTTTCATTGCCCCCAAATTTAAACATAACCAATTTATACTACCGATTTCCTTAAAATCATGAACTTAATGATCTCATAAATTGAAATAATTAATTATACCATGTCTTTCATCATACTTTATTCAAGTATAACACATGTCACTTTAAAAGTGAAAATACTATGAAATCATAAATCAAAATAATCAATTTCTAGTATAAGATTTCCCCAACCATATATACAAATTGTAACACAATAAAAATGTCACCAAATTTGATATATATAAACACTTATACTAGTGATTACCACAAAATCATTGAAATAAATCAATATTTTGATTTTTCCAACTTGTAAATTATAAACATCACTCAACTTATATAAGATTGAGAAGTACATTTAATAATCATATTATCCCCATGTCTAAAACATAAATATTCTAAAGAACATAGAATCACATTTATAACATTTAGACAACACATGATTAAAATAAAATTAAACACATAGCCTATACAAATATGGCCTACTACCAAACAACATGTTTATAATTTCCACAAGTTCATGTTCATGTCAATAATTATATACTCAATAAATTATAATAAACACATTTACTTTAATAAAAGAAACATTATAACTTGTCCATAAGTATATAATCAAAAACATAATTAGTGATAGTAACCCACTAATTATAACATGATCAATAAATAAACTTAATGCTCATCATATTAATACTAAAACCAAAACATGAAAAATAACATCACTACAAGAAAATGCTTCATTTGCGACGAAAAATAACGACCACACGCGATTCCAGTCGTAAAAGAACATAATTAACGTCCGGTTTTGAAACTGATCGTAAATAGTCAATTTCTTTTGTGACCTACCATAAATCTGGATTTAAATGTTATAATCTTGTCACAAAAAGTATAAAAAATTTCGCAAAACTTGAGCGGGATATTTCCCGGCTTTGTATGTGAAACTATGACAACCAAAAACTATCTCTATTATATATGGGAACTCTTGAGGACTTTGGTGTCCACCTGAGTTCCCTAAAATACCCTTTATATTTTTATTCTTCCAGGATAACTAATGAGGGCAAAAAAAATCATAGAACTTTTTTTTAAAAAAAAGCACTATTGTAACTGCCAGATTTCCCCCCAAACTACCACATTTTTTTTAGTGAAAGCAACTTCCATATTTTTGAAAATAAAAGAAACATGTACAGTATCACCGCAATGTTCACGCACGCATCGCGTGCAAAAAATACTACTCCCTCCGCTTTTTTTTATTTGCTACATTTGTTTCCTTGGGAATGAAGCCACTACTTTGACCAATTATTTTGATTATTTTATAAGTAAAAATATAGTCATGTGTGATCTTGTTAGATTCGTCTCGACGTGTAGATTCATAATATCAAATTTTTATAATTTTTACTTAAGCGAAATAAGATATATTAAGAGTTAAATATTCTTTGAAAACCGTGCAAGTCAAATGTAGCAAATAAAAAAAAGCAGATGGAGTAGTACCAAAGAAACAAAACCCTAAATCCCTTCAAAATAGCAAACCACAAAAATCCAGTTTCCTTTCCCTTCTCTCTCGATCTACAATTTTTCTTTCTTTCTTCCACTCGAATTTGCGACATTTTCGGTGATTAGTGCCTCTCGTTTTGGGCGAGTTCCAAATTTCTATCGAGAACAATCCAAGCTTTTGCAATTCAGGCGAGATAATGAAGACGGAAGCATGTATGCTCTTCACTTTCTTTCTCTGTTCTCTAAATTACAGATTTTTATTGTGCTGTTTGCTGGAATTGTTTTATGCTTTTGATTAAGTATTGAAACATGCACAAAATGCTAATACCATATGTTAGGGATATCATCCAATTCGGCTAGTAGATTTCATGGCTCTTATACTATAAATAGATTTCATCCTTGCCGGTGATAATCTTGTCTGGAAACTTCTAATAATGCTTTTATATTTTTTAATTGGATTTAGGGGTTTTAAGATGGGAGTGAGAATGAAATTAGGGGGAAATTTTTAGGGATTTTAAACTTATGAATCAATGTTTTATCTTTCTCATGTTGTTTGTTAATAGGCTGTTGTCACTCTTGCCAATTTCTTCCATAGCATATTTGGAATTATTCAGGAAGAGAAACTAGTTTGTGTTAGTGTGGGCATAACTGGAGACAAGTGGACTTCAATGGTAACTTTGGTTTCTTTTCTCTTCTTTTTGCATCCACTTCCTTGTTTAGCTTGTTGTATCTTATGAATACTGATGGCTCAAACTTAACCAGCTTACACTATTTGGGGGTATTAATTTGCTCTAGGTAAGGGTATAAGTCTGTAAATTTTGAGCTCTTTGACTTTCCCTAATGGCGGGGATTCATACTTAGCGGCAGTGCTTGTTATATGAATGTACTCTTAATGTTCATTTCACTTTTTTATCGTGGTTGCCGAAGTTCTGTGGTCAATTAGTTTGCATCTATAATTTGATTTTGACTTATCACAATGCATTGCTAACTTCTGTACTCCTTCTATTCTTGAATAAAAGTCACATTTCTATTTTGAGTTGTGCCAAAATTATAGGCCACTTTTGTTGTTGTAAGAACTTCTTACCACTCTGAATCAAGAAATATAAGCAAAAACTACCTTGTGTTATGATGGAGATATATTGAAACTATGAATAGTGGGAGGTAATTATGGTTTTTGTATTCACTCATTTTTGAAAGTGATCCTTAGTGGCTTAGTCTAATCCGACATATTATGTAGGGAAGAAAGGAAATGTGTTTTTAAAATTACAAAGCAATACAATAATAATGCTACTATATAGGAGTTCTTTAGTAGTTCAGTTATAGTCATTTAATGTCTTCCCTCGTTCTCTTTGGGAAAGTAACAATTATTCTATTTGTCTTATTTGGGAACTATTACAGAATAAGCCTGCTGCAGCTAGAGCTTCATATGCGTCTACAGCAACTTCTAATCAGGTAAGCCTTGTTTTTTATGAATATAGTGGTGCGATGACTAAGTTTATTTGGTGAATGATGAAATCTATCTTGATGAATGTGCTCTGTAACATGATGCTTCCTTTCTTGCTGTTTACTGAGATGTTTTAACTTCCATTGTGTTTACCGTGAAGCATCAAGTAAGGTCTTACCTTTTTATAGCTGCATAAAAACATTTCAGAAGCTAAATGTTGTCAATGTTTTTGTACAATGTGAGGTTATTTTGCTATGATAATGTCATGGGTGTGATGTCAATTCTTGAAGTGGCAATTGGTAAAACTTTTCATTTGCATTGGTCAAACTATGTAATTGGCTATTGAATTTGGTTAATCTGTGGCAAAGATTAGAACTTGAGATATACAGGGAATAGGGGAGTTCAAGGCAGTTTACAACTGCATATTTGTCATTAGCTCTGAAATTTATAAATTTAGCAATGAAGTTGGTTATAACATGAGTGGAAAATAGTTCAATTGCTAGAAGTATGGTTTCTTGATTGTCAAAAATACCTCCTTTTATTATAGTTTCTAGTCTAACTAACTGATTGAAATTCATTTTACGTACAGGTAGGAGTAGTTGGGGACTGTAGCAGAGACCTTCATGTGAATCACTTGAGTTGGCGTCACTTGTTCTTCTTTACAAGGCATTTGCACCAAAGGTTAGTCCATTTGGGAGGCCGATAATAGTAGAAAATTTTGACTTGGTGTAGCTCTAACTTGTAATATACTTTTGACAGAATGTTCAGTTTTTTCTGTCATTTTGGACCCTTAGCTAAGATTTTATATATTCATTTGTTATTTTACTTGTAATTGACTATATATATATATATATATATATATATATATATATATATAAATTGTATATGAGAGTGATTTTTGTGGTGTAAAAAGGTGCAAAGATGGTAGTATATTGTGGTTTGTAGTACAACAGCTAAAAATAAAAAAGCATCAAGAAATATGGTTGCAATTGTAATATAATTTGGTGAAACAAATTTCTTAATTCAAGAATTGCAACTAGAAAACTGGTTGTAAATTTGGCCCCATCAAAGTTCTAAATTTAGAATTGCGACGAGAAATCTAGACGTAAATCTTATTTCTCTAAATCGCCAAAATAGTAATTGCGACGAGATTCATGGTCGTCGATAACATACAATTGCGACAAGAAAGAAACCTGGTCGTAAAAATATAATTACGACGAGCCTCTAAAACTAGTCGTAATTGGTTGTAAAGTTTTTTGCGATGAAGCTTTTGCGACGACTGACGACCATACGGATTTCTCGTCGTAAAAGACCTTTTGCGACGAGAAACGACTCATTTACTACCAGAAAACTCGTCGTAAATGAGGTGTTTTTCTTGTAGTGCATGTTAATACTGAAATAAACCAAACAAATTAATATTCTTCCCCATTTTAGTATTAACAAAATAAACAATTTCATATTTGGAAGAGTTCAATATAACATGATATATCAATATCAACAAAATTATCTACCCTTTTCATCATGGTTCAAGAATAAAATTCTTCTTCCAAACAAACATGGAAATCATGGAAGATAAGATGAATTGTTTTAACATATCTCAATAAAACCATGATATAATACGATTGCATTGTCAAGGTTTGGCAAAACAAACTTGAATTGGTATCATCATACCAAAACCGTATTAATCGTGATAAGGTGTCATTGTCAACAACCTCCATCACTGCATGATCTCCAATAGAGAAATTAAAACTCCACCACATCATCATTTGAACAATGACAAAATCATGGAAATCATGAAATGATAAACAACATCCAATGATATATAGAAAATAAACAGAGTGTCTTAGTTTTATAAAACCAAAGCACACAACCGTTTCAACATTTTTATGCAAATGGACAAATTTGAAAACTTCCATTGTCATCCTATGCTCTACTGGCATTTGGAGAAAAACTAAAAACATTGTCCACAGTTTTTATTAATTGATGAGAATAAAAAATTAACAATAGAATATATATATAAACATACTATAACATGCAATCCTAGCATAACCCATTAATACGGAAGAATAAAAACTTACAGTCAACCCAACATTGAGTTTTAACCATGTGGTGAAAATTAGAGAAATCCATCATTCCCAATCCCTTGTCTTATAACATTCTTCTTCTACTTCTTCTTCTACTTCCATAAAACAATGGCATTCTAATTACAAAAAAATTAGAAACATATCACCCAAGGAAGATCCAATTACCCAAGGAATAAATAATTTATAGATTGTTAGAGATATGTGTGGATATAACAGTAAGCATCCGGATAAATGATCTTCCAAGCACGTACTTATACGCTTTCCTATAAGTTATTTACCGACCCACTAAGAACAACAGAGTATGACGGTAATACTTATGAGATACGAAGAAAAAACATTGAATCTTGGTTGTTAACAAGAAACAATCGCAACTAGAGTTTGTTGTTTGATTTTGTTTAGAGAAAACACAAGAGAATTTCATTCTCTAAGCATGTACCATGGAAATGATTTCTCTCCAACCCCATTCCATATGTGATATCTTCCTATATATACTAGGAAATATTTACAGAAGAAAAAACTGAAATGATACATCATTACACACGAAGAGACACACATCATTATACGAAACAAAGTGTCTCGTCAATATGGTGTGGGCGCACCAAACTTTCTGATCATCGAAAATATTTTCAGAGGTAAGGCTTTGGGCAAACAGTGCGCGACATGCAAGGCACGTGAGCAGCACGCAAGCTACTTGCGCTGCACGCATTTGCCTGCGTGGCACGCTCTACCCTCGGTCAATGCTCCTTCATTTTTTCCTTCTTTCTCATCACGCTTCGTTAAACGCCACAACACTGAAACGCAATATCATCACATATCATCAACAGACACATTTAACTATAAATGTTCCAACATGGTGCTAAAATTGGATTTTCCTAAAGCCTTCGATTGTGTGTCTTGGAGTTATCTAGATTGGGTGCTAGTGCAAATTGGCTTTCCTTGTCGGTTGCGAATGAGCCATAAGAGTTCAACTTTGTGAATTAATTTGAACTCCTCATAGCTTAGTTCTACAACCGAATTGTTGTAATGCTAGCCTCATGGAAGGGTAAGTTGGTTTCAATAGGGGGAAGATTGACTCTTATTAAATATTCCTTATCTAGCTTACCCCTCTATTATATGTCCCTATTTCCTTTTTTTGAAGGGCATAATTGAAAAAATTGTTAGCCTCCAAAGGCATTTCATTTGGCGTGGTGATAATGAAAGGAAGGGATTGCCCTTAGTTTCATGGGATGTCTTAGAACTCCCAAAGAGCTCTGGTTGCCTTGGAGTTGGAAGCTTGCTCCACCGCAGTATTGCATTACTATTCAAGTGGCTTTGGCGATATCTAAGGCAGCCAACCTCGTTCTGGAGGAATGTTGTGATAGAAAAGTATGGATATTCTTCGTCATTCTCAATAGCAAATCTTACCATTCCCTCGAGTGGTGGTCCTTAGAGGGGTATGTGAAATAAACTTGTGAACACCATATAGGAGTGGCATTAATTTGTTTAAATACTTAAAGAGATAGTTATTTTGTAATTAAAATCTTACAAAATAAACAATAGTATATCCTTCAGCTATAGTTTTATTTTAAAAAAACTTATAACTTATATATATATATATATATATATATATATATATATATATATATATATATATATATATATATATATATATATATATATATATATATATATATATATATAACGATTTTATGTACACCAATTTAAGCATTAAATAGGAATAATATAAGGTGATAATAGTAATATGAATATAATAAATAAAAATTAGTTCCATAAGATTTTTTTCTTTTGGTCCTAAGAAAATCAACCTATAATTTTTTACAAATATTTTCTAAATTAAAAAGTGATCATTTTAAAATACGGTAAAAACCCATAGAAAGAATAAGATATATAAGTGCTTAAGTAATCAGGAATGTCTTCTATTTTTAATTTGGAAATTACAAACTCTGACTTTCAAACGTTTTTGGTACATATATGGATCTTTGTAATGTGAGTGTATAAATAACAGTTTTATGAACAAGATGGTTAGGATGGATAATTTAGTGACTGTGAAGATATTGAAATTATGATGAGTGAATCAGCTTATTATATAGTTAACTAGTATTTTGGCTCGAGCAATGCCTCGGGTTAGTTACAATAAACAAATACTTTTCGTATTTTTTATCCATTAAGAAATTAAAATATTCACGTCATGCCGTGATAAGTAAAAAAATCTAAAAAGGCTTGAGTTTGAAAACAATAGCTTAAAAAGAATTATGGTAAGATAATATGACATCAATAGTCTCTTGTTAGTTACGTAAATAGAGTGTTAGAGATTTATAAACTTGTTTAAGTTTTTTTAGTTAAGTGTAATTATTAAATGACTTTATCATATTGTATTTGAAACACATTAGACAATAAAGCCATAGTGCATTGATGGTTAAGCTCTTATTTTTCATTTCAAATGTCACGTGTTCGATTCCTTGCAGCTACAAAATATTTATAATTTTTTAATTGAGGGTACACATGGACATAAAGTATTTGCATTAGAAATTTGAGGAGAGTGCCACGTGGCACATCGACTTCCTTAGGCACGCTTTTTAATATATTTGTATAGATTGCTTGAAGCAAGTTTTTGTTACTAGTATAGCATTTTTCTTTGCTATAGTATCCTGGGGTGATTCCCAGTTATTATTTTGATTGGTTTTCTAAAATAAGATCCTTACAAATAAGGCAAGATTGAATCTTGTAAAACTTTGTCCAGTGCATTATGCATTATTATTTTGCTAAAGAAATTGTATATCTCTATGAATTTCTCATTGTCAATAGTTATTCTGTTAATCTTTAACATGATATTGAGGAAATATGAGAAATATATGATATAGTAATTTATAATTTTATACTTCTTTCGTTCCAATTTACTTGCAACACTACGATTTTAACGCCTCTCAATGTACCGCTTTTTAATTATCGATATCTTCTATTATCTAAAGTAAAAATTATAAAAAATTTATATTTTGAATATATAAACACAAACACATATCTAATAAAATCCTACATGACTATATTTAAACTGACATATGAATAATGTAAAAGTCGATGTATTGCAAATAATTCATATCGGATAATAATCAAGTAAAAAAAAATACATCATATGCCATAATATAGTAAAATCTGTACATCACCTTCTCTTTATAGTTTATATACTTGTCATTCGGAGGTCATTTTACATCTATCTATATATGTTTTTCATTAGCTGCTAGGGATGTGATGTTCTGCTGTAGCACTTGTAGGCGTGTATCATATGGTTAGAATACGTTCTTGATTGATATAAAGACTTTTATTAGGGGAAATTTCTATTACTCATAAATTAATAACACGATTATGGAATTTTAAGGCTATTGTAGCCATTAGACTATGAAACAACAGGATAATGGATCGAATCCAATCCTGCGAAGAGTTGGAATCCGAATTAACGAGAAAGATAATAAGTATACAATGTTTGCGAAATTTGTTGAGAAACACTGCAAGAACCAAATTGGTGCACTGGTTCTGTTGGGATATATAGGAAAGTGTTTGATATTGTTTAGGAGTGTTTCCTAAATTTTGTGGTCTAGCTTAATAAGAATTCCTAAATTGTAGTATATTTATTCTTCATTAATACCAATAATTGAGAAGCTTTATGTAACAACCCTCCTTAAATAGGAGCTTCACTAAGACTTAATACTGCTAATTACAGAATTAGGCTATTAATCAAAGAGACGGTTAGGGCAGACTTCCGCTCTTCCTCCGCTTGGAGAAAGGTAGGAAACCTAATAGTGTTGATGCATAATAAGAAATAGTCTGAGTTAAAAATAGTTATTACAACATAATCTAAGTACGTAAGTTATAGAACATAAATACAAGATTTACTAAATAAAACTACTTAATAGGGGAGATAAAGTAAATGCAGCGGAACTAAACACAACGATCACAATTCAAAAGAGATATAGGATCTAATCCTAACCTTCTCCATCAATCCTGCAAAATAGATGAGCCTTCTCCCACCAAGACAGGTTCAAAGAAGAAAACATGTTATCTTGTGTTGGTACACAAGTTCCACCGTTTCCATAACGTGCTGAAATTACGTTATACTTCTATGCTTTAAATTCTCATAGATACGTTGAGTAAATTTTTCATAAATACGTCGATACTTTCCTTTAAAATCCACAAAAATACGTTTTTGATATCAGAGTCATATTCCAAAGACTCATTTTCAATATATAACACAAATACAATTCTTAATACTTGTCACAAACATTAAACTCAGGGAAGGACCACGATTGGAGAGGGGCTAGGCCATATTTCTAGATGTTTGAAGGACGTCTCCCCAAGATTTCAAAAAAAAAAAACAAGAAATACATTAAAAAGCTTAATTGAATAATAAAAGACAACGATTCAAATCAGAAATATGGATACGTCATTTTTAATGCTTAGAAGTTATAACAAAACCTGATAGAGGAAATCACAAAAAATGGAGAATTTAAAGTCAGACAAAAATGAGATATTGAAGTAAAACACATAAGTTATAGAGGAAATAACGAGAGAGATAGTACCGGTAATTTGCTCATATTCATAGCCACAAATGTTCCCAAATTTAAGAAATTACACAACCAAATAATTGAACTATAAAACAAAACCCTAGATAAAAAAAAACAAGAAGACAGGAGAGGATTAAGTACCAATCACCATTTTCAAATCGACTATCCAACAACAGATCAACAAACCCTAAATTGAAACGCAAAATAAATAGACAAAACATTAGATACGAAAGAAATCAAACATAATCAAGATAACAAACAGAACATCACAGAGATAATGAAGCTAAAACTTATAGGAAATTTCTTCTTCAGTTCACATAGGAATCAGGAATATCAGGAGAAAATAAACGAAACTTGAAATCCATAAAAATAAGCAAAAAGAACATATAAACACTATATTACCTTAGTATCATATTCAAAGGAGATAGAAGAGAGTTGATGGCGGCGTTGCGCAGCGAAGATAGTGGCTGGGCATCACCTGAAATTGTCATGGTGGGAGAGAGTTGTAAGCCATGGGAAGAGGCAGGAGAGAGGAGGGAGAAAATGAGACAGACAAGAGAGAGATGACAGAATGAATCGGAACCACACATTTGATAATTTATACTACTATTAAATTGCTCAAATGTTTGGATTTTGTATAGAAAAACAAGCACGTGTGAAATTTCATTTTTTTATTATTTAAAAAGGTTATCAAATGCTTGGGTTTTTTAACAACCAAAGCACTTGTAATGTAGCAAAAGAAGTTTTTTCCACTAGCGTATCTTGGTGGAACAAAGATGTGTGACAAGCAATAAAGAGCGAATAGAATGCTATAAAAAGTTAGGAAAATGTGAAAGCACTGAAAACTACAAAGTAGGAGGAGGCTAAAAAGGTAAGAGAGGCTAGAGCAAAGGTGAAACAAGACCTTTACGCAAGATTGGATACAAAAGAACGGGAGAAGGACATCTATGGACTTGCTCGAATGAGAGACAAAAAGACGAGAGACATTGAAAGGATTAAGTGTGTGAAGGATGTCAGCGAAAATGTTTTGGTGGGAGATAAGGAAATAAAGGATAGATTGATGTTCTACTTTAAATCCATATTCAAAGGAGATCAAGAGCATGATATTGAAGATACAAGTATCCCTCGAGATATGGTTTACCGAGAGTTTATGCTAAGAATTCAAAAGGGATAAGTCAAAATGACATTGAAAAAAATGGGATTGAAGAGGGCAATAGGACCCAATTACATAGTTATCGAAGTCATGAGATGCTTTGGGGAGATAAGGGTTAAATGGTTAACAACTCTTTTCAACAAGATTTGGGAAAGTATGTAGTAGGGTGCCATTAGAGTGGAGAAGAAGTACTATCATCCCCTTGTACCAGAACAACGATGACATCCGAGATTGTGCCAATTATCGAGGGATCAATCTAACGAGTCATGATAAGAAACTTTAGCAACGAGCTATTGAACAAAGATTAAAAAGAAGTGTGAATGTCTCAGAGAACCAGTTTGGATTTATGCCCAAGAGATCGAGTGTGGAGCCCATTCATCTTATAAGAGAATTAATGGAGAAATATCAAGATAATAAGAATCTAAGGATTTACATATGGTTTTCATTGATTTAGAGAAGGCATATGATAAGATAATCAGAGAAATTCTTTGGCAGACTTTAAGTAGGAAGAAATTTCACTAAAATATATTGATATCATTAAGGACATGCACGAGGGAGCTAGCATGAGTGTGCGAACTAGTGTTGGAAAGATCGAAGACTTTCCCATTACGATTGGAGTACATCAAGGTTCACTTAGCCCGTTTCTTTTTGCTCTAGTCATGGACGAATTAACGAGGTCAATTCAAGACGATATACCTTTGTGCATGAAGTTGGCATATGATATTGTGTTGATTAATGAAACAAAAGGAGTTGAAAGTAAGTTGGAATTATGGAGATAAACTTTGGAATCATGAGGCTTTAGGCTTAGTAGAAACAAGATGAAATATTTAGAATGTAAGTTTAGTGGGGTCCAAACACAGATAGGCAAAGGAGATAACCTTATATGGCAAAATTGACCTTGTTTCTGAATTCTTTCGATATTTAGGATCTATTATCCAAAAGGCTGGCGAATCGGATGGCGATGTGGCTCATAGAAACAAAGCAGGTTTGTTGAAGTGGAACTGTAGCACGGGGGTTCCTATGTGATACAGGCATGCCTCAAAGATTGAAGGGAAATTTCTACTACACGACAATAAAACTGCCATTATTATACAGCACGGAGTGTTGGGTAGTGAAACATTGTCACTTGCATAAGATTCATGTGGCGGAGATGCGTATGTTATGTTCGATGTGTAGGCATACAAGAAAGGACCAATTGAGGAATGAGATTTTTAGGAAGAAAGTAGGGGTAACACCGATCGAATTTAAGATGATGGAGAATCATTTAAGATGGTTTATACATGTAAGACAGAGACCAAGTGATGCCTCAGTGAGGAGGCTTGAAGGGTGGAAAAGTGATAGGGTTGTAAGGGGTATGGGGGAAGACCTATGAAAACTTGGATGAATATGATTGAGAATGATATGATTCTACTTAGGATTGTGGAAAATATGGCGTTGGATAGGGCAGATTGGAGGGAGAGAATATATGTTAATGACTTGTTTTGACTTTATATATCTTCCCTTTTTACTCGTTTTAGTTTTTAGTTCTTGCGTTGTGCAAACCTTTTGCAATAAATATTCTTTATATATTCCCTTTCTTAAGGTTTTCTCTAATATTTTCATTTGTTTTCTCCACAAAACATATTTTTCTCTCTACGTCTTTCTTGATTTTTATTCAACTTTTTTCATCTTTTTTTTACTTTTATTAATTTCACTTTCTCCCTCTTCCTCGTTTATTATTTTTATCTCCAAACTCTTTTATTGTTTCATTGGTCACAGTGACAATTTCCTATGACGATTCATGTTAGCCGGCCCCAAATCATTTTGGTACTAAGGCTTTGTTGTTGCTGTTGCTGTTGTTTTCTTTTGCTTCTTCTTCTCTCCCCATTTTAACTTACTTGAGAAGAAGTAAAATGCTAAACTTAGGGGAGTTTGATAAGTGCGTTTTCGACTTACCTATTGAATCCTTTCAAGCAACTTTTTCTCCTCATTTTCCCTTCTTTTTCCCTCTTTCTTCTTTGATCACCCTTTTGTTTCATTCCCTTGATCTTCTTAGATCATTGTGTTATTTTGCTACATTTCAATCACCTTTGACCGATTTTCTAGCATTATTATTTTCACCTTTTTGCCATGTTATTAATATAGTTAGGACCCCCCTAATGTCAATCCAAGTTGAAAAAGGAAGCAAAAGAAAAGAGCTGATGTTATGTTGTGCTGCTCTCGCACTATTATCCACGTCTGGCCGCACAATGCACAGAGGCGCTCAAAGCAGCTCCATATAGGAAGTTAGGTGCGCCCGCACCTTTTCCTTAGGTGCACCCAAATCAGACTAGGTGTTCCCCCACCCCTCTTTTTAATGCACTCCGACTATGTCTTCCGTGAACTACTCCGCAAGACAAGAGCTTTGGTGCGGGCCACCCTTTCTTAGGTGTGCCCACACCCTTCGTAATTTCAAAAACTTTGTAAGGCATGTGGTGCCGTGTTAAAACCTAAATTTAGTCTTTTTTGGTTTTCTGCTTTATTATAGATTTTCCTCGTCCTGTAGAGTTAGATATTGGAGAGAACATTTTTAATACTTTTGAATTGAGCACACCAAATAAGTTTTGACTCCAACACCTTATCTATAGTTTGCGAGATAGGGAACAAATTAGTGCAATCGTCTTCTTAGAAGCCTTCATTTAAATGTCGTTACATAAGCGATTTCCCCACTAGAACAAGGGATAATTTCTTGTCCAAACCCTAACTTCACCACCTGCAAGTTAAACTATTGCATCCTCTTCCAAGTTAATCGCCAGTTTTGAACCTGTCAATTAATTCTTTCGACAACAATGGGAATTAGGGATCTCAAAAAAAATACAAACCTCCATTGAAGGGGAAAAAACGCAACACTCAGATAAGGGACATTCCTATTTTGATTTATTATATAAAGTTGTTTATCATAGTCATAAATCAACTTATCATAGGGCGATATTTTCTGTTAATTTTCTCATAGCTTAAGTCATGGTAGAAATTTAACGGTTGCCCACTTTTCAAAGTGGGGGAGCTAAACATTGGATATCCTCTTAGTTAAGACCCTTATTGCTACTTTAAACCTAACTATAGTTAAATCTAGATTTCTGATTCTTAGGTTGAAACTATTTTCAATAAAATTAACTGGTGCATAAATTGTTGATGTGCCTGACCACAAAGTTACTCAATCCATTAGACTTCATTAGGCCCGTTACTATCCATCTACACTTATTAGGTCCATCATTTTCTACCCATATGTACTTCTTAGGTCCATTAACTTGTATCCCTGTTAGACTCCTAAAGAGTAAAGACCACTCAGTTCTACCCTTCCTAAAAGTCTTAAGTGAACATTTTATTCGATCCTTTTAAAAGTTTAAATCATTGTAAACCTTGTACGCCCATTAAGTCATTCGAAAAAAAGTATGTAGGTCCACTTTTGATAAAGTACTTACTAAGGATTGCACAACATTTTTTTTGTGCACTAATTTAATTTTTGTCTATGTGGATCAATAGTACCATTAAGGAGATTTTGTCGATTGGATATCTATTGATACGATCTAAAGTTTCAAATATACGATTTTTTTTTTGATATCAAATTTTCTTTATGGATCGAATATTCAATATAAAAACATGCCTTCTAAGTTACTTTTTCTCTTCTATATCTAGTTAAGGAACAAGAAGTAGATCAATCTTGAATTAAAACGTCCTTTGTCAATGGCATTTGTGCGTATTCATCCCAATTCATCCCACCCATATTTTTTCTATTTATAACTTTCATCTCTCTTTAAACGAATTTTAAAAAAAAATTCATCAATGTCTTAAGTTTTGCGAATTTACAATAACTTTATAAAAGGCAATATAAGTTAATCCTAAATTTTTTAAAAAAACATTAAGAACTTAAATATTAGTATTATTTTTTCATAATGTAAAATAAACTATTTGAAGCTTCATTAATTTTTTCATATTCAAAAGCCATGATGTTTAAAGGTTGAACAACTACATAGCACTATGAAGGTCCTATGGTTCTACCACTAATATAAAATAAACATTTAGAAGGCACAATTTTCTAAAGTGTTTATGTGGATAATAAAGAGTTTGTAACTCTTGTTTAGTTGTATTATACTCCCTCCGTCCCTTAATATAGTGCTTACCTTCCTTTCTGGGTGTCCAAAATATTGTGCCTACTTCATTTTTTATCAAATTGGTTTGACTAAATTATCCCCAATTTTTAAACAAACTTTCCAAACTATTCCTACCTTTCTTTCAAAATGTGTGCCCCTATTTATTATTTTGCTCAATTCCAAGGAAACTTTATTGCTTTTTTATTTTTTTTTTGAAAGAAAAAGAAAATAAGTAAGTAGTTCCAAGAAGAAAATCTGAATAGTGGATTGCTCTTCACTCACGACTCCTTTCTCTCTTGAAGAAATTGATGCGGTAGTAGCATCATGTGACAGCCAAAAGGCCCCTAGGCCGGATGGTTTCAATTTCATGTTTGTGACGAAGGCTTGGGAGGTGATTAAAAAGGACATCTACGAAATTATTGAGGAATTTTGGACCACTAGCCGGCTTCCTAGGGGATGTAAAAATGCTTTTATAGCACTCATACCCAAAATTGAATCTCCCGCATAATTCAAAGACTATCGACCAATTAGTATGGTCGGTTGCGTATACAAAATTGTGGCGAAATTGCTAGCCCGTCGGCTACAATAGATGACGAACAATATAATTAGCCCCTTTCAATCCTCTTTCATTAAGGAGCGACAAATTTTAAATGGAGCTTTGATTGCAAGCGAGCTCATAAAATCATGCAAAAAATCTGAAACATAGGTTGTGGTGCTCAAACTGGATTTTCCTAAAGCCTTTGATTGTGTGTCTTGGAGTTATCTAGATTGGGAGCTAGTGCAAATTGGCTTTCCTTGTCGGTGGCGGGATTGGATTAAGTCCTGTGTAATGTCGACATCTGCTTTTGTGCTCATTAATGGCTCTCCAACACCGTCCTTCAAACTTTAAAGAGGGCTCAGATAAGGCGATCACCTCTACGCATTTCTTTTTGACTTAGTGGTTGAACTATAGGAGTTCCACTTTTTGAATTAATTTGAACTCCTCATGGCTTAGTTCTATAACGGAATTGTTGTAATGCAAGGTGGTCGAATTCCCTATGGTTTACTTGGGTTTGCCTATTGGGGGAAATACTTCAAGATTATGCACATGGGATCCGATCATCAAGCGAATCAACAAAAAGCTAGCCTCATGGAAGGATAAGTTGCTCTCAATAGGGGGAAGATTAACTCTCATGAAATCTTCCCTCTCTAGCTTACCCCTTTATTATATGTGTCTATTTCCTATTCCGAAGGGCATAATTGAAAATTTTGTTAACATCCAAAGGCATTTTATTTGGTGTGGTGATAATGAAAGGAAGGGATTGCCCTTAGTTTCATGGGATGTCCTAGAACTCCCAAATAGCTCTGGTGGTCTTGGAGTTGGAAGCTTGCTCCACTGCAATATTGCATTACTATTCAAGTGGCTTTGGCAATATCTTAGGGAGCCAACATCTTTGTGGAGGAATGTTGTGAAAGAAAAGTATGGATATTCTTTGTCATTCTCAATAGCGAATCTTACCATTCCCTCGAGTGGTAGTCCTTAGAGGGGTGTGTTTTCTACCATCCTCCAACATTCCACTGCCAACTCTCTAGCTCTTTCAAAGTTTAAAAAATGGATAGTGGATGGTTCTCATACATCATTTTGGCACGAGACTTAGGTTGGGCCGTCACCACTAAAAATCATGTTTCCTCGGCTCTATTATCTTACTTGTTGCTCGGATGCTTCTATAGCCTCACTTGGGTTTTGGGACGCTTCTTCTTGGCAATGGAGTATTCCTTGGAGGCGGCCTTTTCGTCTTTGAGAATCTCATGACTACAACCTTCTCCTTATTCTTCTTGCAAATACGCACCTTGAATTGGGTGGGATGGAATGTTTCATATGGACTCCAGTTAAATCTGGAGAATTTTCTGTTCAGTCACTCACAAAAGAATCGGAAAAAAAATTTCTCCCTTACACACCAATGAATTGCTTAAAAAGGTTTGGAGTGGATTAATCCCTCGTCGAATAGAAATATTAGTCTGGTTCACTCTTCTTAGATAGATCAACATGAGGGCAAAAATTAGCAAGATTAGGCATTGTCCCAATATCCGAATCAGGCTGTATTTGTGTCAATTCATGAGGAATCGTGCGAACAACTTATTCTCTATTGCAGCATGTCTAGAGATCTTTGGTGTTGGCGGTTATCCATTTCGGGAATAAGTTGGGTAATACCGCATCATCTAAAAGATGCTTTTCATCAATGGGAATCAAGGTTAAATGGTGATTTTTTCCATAAGGTATGGTTGGCAAGCTTTTTATCATAGTATGGACAACATAGAGGGAGCGGAGTGCAAGAATTTCCAGTCTAACATCATGCAATCTTCATCAATTTCAAGATCTTGTGTTACTTTGGTTGTCATGGTGGATCAAAGGATAGAGTGATAATTTTCTATATTCCTCGAATGAGATAATGCGCAACCCAATGTGCCTTAAATGGTCCCCAAGTCGACTATTGTCTTTCAATCAAAGGCTGCCGAATATCAACATTTGGAGCCCCCACAACATTCTCTGCTCAAATGGAATGTCGAAGCATCCTTCGATCCCATTTGCCACCTTAGTGCCATTGGTGGTGTTCTTTGGGATGACTCGGGTATGTTCATGTGCCTATTTTCATGTCCTATCCCTACAATGGAGATTAATTCCGCAGAAGTCTTTGCAATATTCAGAGCTATCAAAATCTCCTTGTCACATGATATCCTAAAGCATCACAATCTCATCATAGAATCGGACTCGACCAATGCATTCAAATGGAGTAATGACACTTCGGGTGGGCCGTGGAATTTAAACTTCATGCTAAACTTCATTCGTAGCTCGAAGATTTGGTTGAGTGTGAATATTCTTCACAAAGGAAGGGTTTCCAATGAGGTTGTTGATGCCTTGGCTAAACAAGGGCTTAGGAGGGACACTGATTTTCTTGCTTGGTTGTAGCTTATTTCATTGATGGCTCATGGAAGTTGTTGTTTTATCTTTTTAATCTCTTGGATGTAAGCTATGTTGTAAGATGTTTCTATGAATTAATATAATCTCATATTATAAAAAAAAAGTACTTCATTAATTATTATTTTTAGAACCCTACTACTCCCTCCATTCTCCTTAATTCCCGTGGAAAGAAAGAAGTAAGTACTCTATTATGGGACACAGAGAGTACTATCATTATCAGTTTACCACCAAATTCTTCAAGCAACTAAAAGCGTATTAAGTCATTTTCAAAATAATTCTGAATCTTCAGAAGTTGCCAGATTTATCTATGACCTGGCTTTGCAAAGTCTTGATGTGCCTTATATCTACATGAATGTTCCACTATCATTAATGTAATCAACTTAGGTGTAACGATCCCAAACCACCGCTTTTTTTTTTTTGTATAAAAAACTCAAATGACATTAAATTCATGGCATTGTTTGTGTAGTTATGGTGTAATATGTTACACCCAATACTCACTCTTAACATATGATATACTCGAAGCTTATCTAATCACATTTACATGCTCAATATATAACATGTGACATGTGATGTACTTTTAAGTTTGCACGTTTGTTTTGTGCAGATATCCAAGTTGGATCTTGTTTAACCTACTGTAGTTATATTTTTCACATGTGGTATGTTTTTTTCTCTTTTTGGTGGAAGGAGTTGCTTTTTTCAGTGTTTTGCTCAAATTCATTCTACAAACTAGAGTTGATTCTTAAAAAAAGCCTACTTCTTAGAAATGTCACACATTATTTTTAGTATAAACTAGCCTAATTAAATGGTCCACTTTTAACTATTGTTATTTTAGAAAAAAATTTCTCTTGAATTGTTATGATTCTTCGGTCTTCCTATGTCTTCACCATATATAAAACACTACTTTTGCAAGGTGACCATAATAATAACATACCTAAGGTCTGAGGAAAAGGAAAAAAATAATGGCAAGAAAACTTAATGTTGTTTTGGCAAGTTTTCTTCTTGTTAGTATAACTTTTACAGCCAGTGCACAAACTCTAATTCCAGAAAATGAAGCCAAAGTTGATAGTTGGTTTCAAAGTGTTATCAAACCAATCAGGTAATATTATATTGATCCCAAAAATGTAGGGTCTTTGTCTTTCATGCTATAGAAAGTACTTTGTGGTTATTAGTTATTACCATGTATAAAAAATAATACTTCCTTTGTCAATACATATTAATTGATACAGTTTTAATTTTTGTTCATCTCACGTCAACTGATAAATTTCCTAAAATAACTGATTCCCATAAATTTTATATTATTTCATTATCTATGAGAGGGGCACATAAAAAATGAACACTATTTTACACCCATCCTTCAAAAAATTGAGGTCTCATATATGTAACTAATAAAAGAACAGCAATACATACTACCAACAATGAAATAAGAAGTCGAACAAAAATCCAAAAATTTTGCCTGAGTCAAAGTGTTTTTGTTTATATGAGACAAAGGTAGTAAGTAATGTACTTTATTTTCCATATATTTCATGACTATTGTACCGCCTTTATCCCATAATATAGTATTTGTTTCTCATTTTTCACAATTAAGGTAAGTAGACATGAAATGATAACACGATTAATATTATAGGGGAAAAGGCATATTTTAGGAGAGAAATTGAAGATTTATGGGTGAAAGAGCATTAAATATATGACATTTCAACCCTTGGGTTGATTAAACAAAGGAAAGAAAAATTATTCCAAGAAGCAAATAAATTAGGGTGATATGAGTTTTTTAGACAGATCATGGAACATGTGGAATTAAAAAAAGAAACAAGCACTATATTGTGGGACACCCATAAAAGAAACAATCACTATATTATGGGACGGAGTCACTCATAAATTATTTACATATTTATAATTTTGATCCTCCTATCCCTATGTTTTTTTATCTTTCTCATTTTTCTGTGCGCGTATCCCAATACACTTTTTTGAACTTAAATATCTTTCATTATATATTAGTAAATGATATAACAATAGAATATTAATAAAGTACTAATTGAGAAGAATCAAACAGTACCCCACATAACTATATTTTTTATTATAAATTGAGAAAAACTTAGAAGATTCTCTCTAAGTATGAATAGTATCAAGATTTCAAATGAGAAAGATAAAAAAAAACAGAAGGAGTATATGATAGAATACATTTTTATTATCTATCGTAATAATATAATATTTTAGAACTATCAAATTTTGTGATTTGATGAATATTAACAGAGTTTTGTGTTACTACTTGAACTTTACATGAACTAAATATTAAATTGGTTATGGAATTGCATCGTTATAATACAGAACTATGATGGTCAATCTTTGGTTAATGTCAAATAACAATTTTACAAAAGCTTCTAAAATGAGGCCTATGTATTAATCTCTTTTTTTTTTGCCATTGCAAAATGTTAAATTTATGTTGTCATTAATGTTAATATTACAATTTTAATATATCATCCATGTTTTCCTAATGACGATAATATCGTAGCCCTCATTCAAGTAGTACACCTCTTTTTCCTTATGCAGTGAACTAAAAGGAACACTGGAACCCAGTATACTAGAAGCGGAAAACGGCGGGGTAGAAACAATCAATGTGAGACAAGATGGAAGTGGAAAATTTAAAACAATATCTGATGCTGTAAAGCATGTTAAAGTAGGAAACACAAAGCGAGTAATTATTACGATTGGTCCAGGAGAATACAAAGAAAAAATTAAACTTGAAAGAATGCAATCATATATTACTTTTTACGGTACAGATCCTAAAAACAGGCCAACTATAACATTTGCTGGTACAGCTGCTGAATTTGGAACTGTTGATAGTGCAACATTGATTGTGGATTCTGATTACTTTGTTGCTGCAAACTTAATAATTTCGGTAGGTAACATTTCTTTCTCTTTCCTAACTACAATTGACTTTTCAATTTTTTTAGGTAAATCTTTTTTTCACGTTGGCTTCATCTAACATCTAGAATAGTTCAAAGTAATACAACATAAACTACTAAGTCTCTTCCCTTGAGAGAAGGGTGCCCTAACTTCTTCTTTGTACCAAAAAAAAAAAAAAAAAAAAAAAAAAAAGAACTACTAAAGTCTCTTAAGATCCTTACAAGTAGTAACATAACAAAGAGAGCAACATTAACCTTTATACAGATTCTCTTAAAAACCGACATAATAGCAAGATTGATTGTTGTTAGCCCACAAACATTGGTTCCACCTCGCAGAGAGCAGCAATCTTCTCTGGGGAATGCCGAAGTATACATTTCCCTTTTTTCATTTTATAATCGAGAAGCTTGTGTAATAACCTATGAGAAGACCAAAAGAAACTTTGTGGAGCTTAATGGACAATGCAATAAACGAAAGGAAAGCAACTGTATTATATAGCAAATTGGATCTCAAATTCTTCCCTTCAATGGAATGACATTTGCACTTGGTAGCATGCTATGAACCCTCAAAAATTGGAGAACAACTCTCATATATGGAATTTTGAAAGCAATGAGAATGAAACTCATCGCCAACTTAAATTGGGACTGTACTACAGATAACCCTACAGGCCTCCAAATTTCAAAATCGAAACCAATACCCAAAGCCCGTGAAGACCAGACCTTCCACCCACACACTTCTAAACTTAAAAAGGTTAATTAGAATTTGAAGACCAAAAAACATTAAGCCCCCACCCTTCCCTTCAATTCATGAGTCAAATACCACTATAAATAGGAAAAATTGATAAGAGCGGTCCCAACTATTACCACCCTTCCATAAAAGGTCCCAACTTTCGAATACTCCACAACAGTCCCAACTTTATGTCATTTTTTATAAGAGTGGTCCTTGCAGGTAATTTACCTGCTACAGCAGGTAAATTAGATCATGTGCCATTCACATGACTAGCACATTGAGCACTCATTTCCCCCGCTTCTTGGGAAATTCCTCTACTCTGCTATCTTTCAATCACAACCTCAACTTAAATTCTCAAAATTCAATCTCAGGAAATTCAAACCACTCAAATTAATTATACGAAAAAATGGCAGCAGATGATGCGAAGAGATTGAGAGATCTGTAATCTAGCTTTAATTCAACAGATCAATCTTCAGTAACTAATTCAAATGCACTTTCTTTAAAGTATGCTACTCGATACCATTAATTCACCTTCGTATGATGCTGACCATTATATGAATTTCTTAGTACTTTCTCTCTCCTATTTTTTTAATTATTTCTTTTTCGTTTTTTTCATTTATTTGATTCAACTGATTTTTTTAATGGAATTATGTATGTTTTACATGCATTTTTCTGGATGCAATTTGAGTTGATGATGCAAATGATTTATTTTATTTTTTATTAGTGATTCAACTGCAAATGAAATAAATTCAATTGAAAATCAAGAGAATGATTTGTGGAAAACAAAGAACTAGAATAGCAAAAGTGGAAAAGTCTCGATTAAGAAATTCAATTAAACACAGAAGATGTTGAATGGATTTAGGGAGAAATTTTTGGAATTAGTGTCCCAGAACACACAGGTGTAAAGCTCTGCAGTTACATGGGTGATGGAGGTGTTGCATGCGTGCCTTTGCAGACAGTTATGGAGAAGTTTCCATGTTTTGAGACATTGTGGGGAGGGGGCAGTAGTAGCAATAGCAATGCAAAATTGCAGACAAAATCTATCAAGAAACTACAACTAAGAAATAAGAGGTTGAAGAAGATGAATTGGGGACGCTGAAATCATCAGAAAGAAGGTGGAGAATGGCAAATTGAGGCATGATAAATCATTCTAGACTAAAATTGAAAAAGATGGTGGTTATGGGGTAATTAAGGAGGAGGGTGATTTCACTGTTTTGGCAGGTCATCAGTCGCCAAGGACCACGCGTGTCAAATGCACATGAAAGTTAAGGACTGCTGTAGATTATTCGAAGGTTGGGACCTTTTATGGAAAGGACGTCATAGTTGGGACTGCCCTTATCAATTTTTCCCTATAAATAAGAAGACAACTTTTCCAATTCCAACTAGAGATGGCCAACAGTGCGGGCCAATCCAGCCGATCCAGCCCAGCCCGCCTCTTGGGCCGTGTGGGCTGAGCCCGCGAAAAGCTCGGTCCAGCCCAGCTCGAACCGTGAAATTGGTGGGTGGGCCGTGGGCTAAAATTTTTTTGAGCCCAACCCACGAAAGCCCGCTACTAAAACCGCCCAGCTCGGTCCACGAAACCGGTCCAGCCCGGCCCATGAATCGGACCAGCCCATCCCAAGTAATTACAATCAAATCGTGTATATTTTAATAAAATTGTATATATTTTAATCAAATTGCATATATTATAATTCAATCAAATTCAAAAATAATGAAATTATTCATTAATATTAATAATTGTATATATTTTAATTAATTTTAAAGATTTCATGTAACAATAATAAATGATTACAATGATTAAATAATTTTGAAAATAAAGAATTCTCATGCCGGCCCGCCAGGCCCACGAACCGCCAGTTTCGCTTTCTGAACCGTGAAAACAGGTAACAGACCGGTGTGGGCCAAGATTTTTCAGCCCGTGGAACAGCCCGCCCAAACCGTGAATTTCACGGTCTGGTCCTGGGCCGTGAAATCTCAGCCCGACCCACTAGGGCCCACAAACCAGCCCGCCCAGCCCGCACCAGTGGCCATCTCTAATTCCAACCCCCAAAACAGAGACATGCAGGGTAGTTCTTCTCTTTGATACCCTTTTTCTAAGGTTTAAGACCATATATTTTGCTTCTTCAACCAACACTTTCATACATACTAAATTATATTCAAACCCCAACCAAGTTGGACATACATCAAGGAAATAGAGGAATTAGTTAATGCAAAAAAACCAAACCCAAGGTAGATTAGCCAACTAAATACTAAGAAGGAACATAAACTTACCATAATCTTTAAATTAAATAAATTACTCATAATGTGACGCCGAACATCTACAACCTTGGCCGCGGAAACTGAACTTAAGTTGTGGGTTATGGGCCCACAAATAAAATAATACCCTTAAACGGTATCTAGATTAGACAAACCCTCAACTAGAATAGTAAACATTACTCATAATACAGAATATGATAAAATCCCAAATTATACAGAGTAACTTCAACATAATCCATCATAAGCAGCCATATCATAACTGAACTTTAGCTATCTTCAAAATATTTGAATAATTACGTACAAAAAAAAAAAGGAAAAACACCTAAAAATAACCTAAAATGAGAGGAAACTCAATAGCTTTACTCTAACCCGTAAAAACGGTTTTAGTTCGTAAACATTTCACACACACCTATACTACATCATTTTTGTAATTGTTTGGAAAACTATCAAAATATATTTAGTTAACATTGAATAGTTTGCTTGCAAGAACCATTTACATGAGTTTAGTTCTTTAGCAAGTACAGGTCTTGGACAGAGCATTAACATTAACATTCGACCACTTTGGTCCTCTTCGTACATCATAAACAAAATTCGTCCACCTGTAACTTGCCCATTTACCAGTTCAGTTCATAACTCCAAGCCAGCAAAACCATTCACATTATAAAACTTGCATATATTCATATTCCCAAATAACACCCATAAATCATAAATAATATACATGGGATTCACTTCAATTTCACAATTCACATATAACATTCATGATATCATACATAACACTTTATAGCATAACATCACATGATTAGTATCACATAGTCATACATACATATACACAGGGTCATACATATATTCGTTGGACGTAAAATGTTACACATGACATATACAAGCAATCACATATAATGTTAGATATAATTGTTACCTCATACGCTACTTCATTTCCATTACCGCTTAATTATCGTCATTCCTTAACCTCCGAGAATCAGAACTCGTAACCTCCATAAAATGATAGATTTCGTAACCAAGAAAATAGACTTCGGGTTTTATGAATTATGATTAGAACAAAGAAGCAAGATGAACGTAGATAATTCGCAGCAATAATAGAAAACTTCAAAGGGTCTAACTCATTTGCTCCGAACTCTGAATTGGGTAATTTTTGGGTCTTACGTCAATAAATTTTCGAGATCTACAACTTTCATGCAGGAAGCATGTGCAAATTATGAATGTAAAAAGAAGATTTTGGGGAAAAACAGTATAACAACATAAAATGAAAGGACGAAAAGAATGGGTATTTGAGGTCATTCATGGGTACTCAACAAGAAGAAGACACATAAATGGAAATTCAGATTTGTATTTGGTGGTGCTAATGAAGGTTGTGACTTGTGATTATATTTTGTAATTTTCAAAGTGGGTGAGAAATGGTGAAATTAACCCAATATTTATAATGGTTTTAGGAAGGAAAGCTCCATTAAAGTAATGGAGACTTAATGATGAATTTTGCTGGGGGAGCAAGGTGTTCTAGAAGCCTTGGGAAGCAAGGGAAGAAGCTTGAGGAAGAATATGAAGTGTGCGGAAATTATGGTTTTCCGATTCTAGGAAAATATTAACGACATTACTACTTTACAATAAGTAAACAATTATCATAATAAACATTACTTTTGAAACAATTAAATGAAGTATATGTTTTCATTTTTCCATATTGATTACAAAAAGTTGAGGATGCAATTAAGCTAATAAACATAATTAGTAATTATAAAACGAGATTAAAAGTTCAGGGTATTACATATAACTACACAACTAGCCATTTGAACCAGGGAGAAACATAGAGTGGAATGCATAACACACATTTTCCAATGGAAATTGGCCATATTAAAACCAATATAGAAACCTAACCTAATCTTTTACCCTTACTTTCAAGATTAGCGTAATCCAAAACCATAAAACGACGACAACAAGGTTATATGTGCTATAACTTAAGCCAAAACTCGTATCCCAAAGAAGAAAACCTAACCCAAACTTTACCTTTACCGGCGAGATATCATCGGCAGCGTGTGGGATAGCTTCGGGAAATAGGTGCCCAAGGTGTGTGAAGAACAGATCCGAAAACTATTTCTTTCTTCTTCCTGGGACTCCACCACTGATAGAACACTTAATGAGAAACTCACAAAACAACTGCATATTTTGAAAATAGTAGGCTTCAATTTTTATTCTTCTTAGTAAGAGGCAGCGGAGAGTCGCAACGAGGTTGGGGAGACTCGCCTGTTGCCAGCTTTGAGGCCATGGCGAGGCTCTTCAGTGGCAGCGGCAAGTCCCCCCTAAGATTTAATAGAATTTCATTAGTTCGATAGGAGAGTTCTAGGGATATATTTAAAGATGGATGCTTTTACATGTCATAGATAAAATTACAATTTTCGACGTTCAAAAAGAGTTGCCTTCTAAATTTTGAAGAAAAAAAAAAAACAATTTAGAAATCATAATATGTAGAAAATATTATTTCATCTTGATTATAACTTTTAATCTTATACTCATATTGATTTTATGGGAAACTTTGATTAGCACTAGAAATTGATTGAGAAATAATTGCAATGTAATTGTAATTATAAATTCCTTCAACACCATCCTTAACAACCTAATTCATCTTCTTGTTTTTTGGGTGCGAACATTAAGAGGCTTAAGGAATTATTAATAATCTCTTTTTTTCTAAAAGTAGAATTCTGCCCCAAGACCTGATGGCAAGAAGAAAGGAGCACAAGCTGCTGCAATGAGAATTTCTGGTGATAGAGCCGCATTTCATAATTGCAAATTTACAGGATTCCAAAACACCATTTGCGACGACCAAGGAAATCATTTCTTCAAAGATTGTTACATTGAAGGAACTGTTGATTTTATTTTTGGTGAAGCTAAATCTCTATATTTGGTATACCATAAACTCCATGGTCACATATTGAATGCAACTTGGATTATACACCCAGGCGTACCTTGAGCATGGTACATCCAAGGCTATTTTTTTGCTCATTGCTCATTTGAAACCTCCTAATAAACAAAATTCTCACTCTAAGGAGAGTTTCGAATGAGAAAATGAGCAAAAAGAAATGAATGCTCTACTGTTGGCATATAATTTTAGAGCATTTATGGGCATTTGAAATCTAATTATAGTTAAATTATATATATGCACAGAACACTGAACTCCATGTTATATCGGGTGATGATGAGGCCATGATTGCTGCTAGTGCGAGGAAAGATCTAGATGATGAAGGTGGATACTCGTTTGTTCACTGCAAAGTAACTGGGACTGGTAGTAATGCAATTTTAGGTAGAGCATGGTTTCAAGCAGCTCGAGTAGTTTACTCTTATTGTGCCATGAGTGATGTCATCAGACCTGAGGGTTGGTCTGACAATAAACAGGAAGAATTCCAAAAGTATAAACACTCCTTCCTTTTTATCTCTATATATCTTGTTATTCTTTTTCCTTATTACTAATTTTATGAAGGTTTTTTATTGTGTGAAACAAAGTGTTGAACGCAATGTAAGAGTGGAATTAATTTGTTTAAAATTATAAAAGATAGATCTCTAGAAATCGATACCATCACAAAAAGAAAATAATATCCGTTGATTATAATATTTATATAAAAAAAATATAAATAACATATAAAAATGATTCATGTCAAACCACTTTAGGCAAAGAATTGGAATAGCACATTGGGATATACTAACTTGAATATGATAAATAAAAAATAAATTTGACAAGATATGTTTTTTTGTCCTAAAGAGTTACTTACCTTTTTTTACGAATATTTCATAAATAAAATATTTATATTATACCTGTCAAAAAAGTTATATAAAATTATATAGTAGCATGTCCTGATCGTGCCTCATGTGTATGTTATGTGTATATATATAATAAGATTTTAATATCAGAATAATACATAATATGTAATATATAATTTAAAAAATATGTTTAGAATTCTCCACTCCCCTTAACACGAAGGAATTCACAACTTCAAAAGAAGATATTCATAAAGAACCCTAATTTTAAAAGATTAAAGTTCCAAAATTACACCAATATGTCATGAAAAAATTTAAATATAAAATATTATCATATAAACAAATCTAAACATATGTTTAAGATTTGCAATTTCGAGGTCCCCTCTATCTATAACCTTCAACATCTTTGGTAAGAACATATATTATAATTTAAAATATGATAAATAGTCATATAGAGAACAAAATTTGTAAGTGCTCAAATAATGATGAATAGTTTGCATTTCTAATATGGAAATGACACACTATGACTTTAAATGTTCTTTGTGTACATATATGAACTGGTGCATTTAGTTTATACATAAAAAGTTAATGAACAAGATGGTTTATTATTTAAGAAAATTACCGCCCATTTACTATGAAGATATTAAAATCTTATCCATTGATTCTTTGTAGGACGACATACTTTGGAGAGTACAAGAACACGGGTCCAGGTGCAGACATAAAGAAAAGGGTGCCATATTTCAAGAACCTGACTGATATTGAGGTTAAACCATTCATTAGTCTAGAATTCATTGATGCAGCCAAATGGCTAATTCCACTTCCTAAGATATGAAATACATTATCCTTGTAGTAGAAAAGGAAATAGGTGTAGACATGATTCTTAATAAATCAATAATGTATATTGAATTATCACATTTTATTTTCCAAGGAAATGGGTAATAAGTTTGATATAAATTTTGTTAATAGATAATTAATTGTTTAATGCAATTTTTAGTCTGTACTTTAGTTTTTTTTTCTTTGAATAATAATCAAAGAAAATTATAATTAGTATGGTAATTAGTTTTCCAGATTAAAATTGTCCTTACAAATAGAGCAGGTTTGACTCTTGCAAAACTTTAATTTGTTCAGTGCATTATACTTTACTGTTTTGTTATAAATTAAAAGTTGTATAATTGTATGCATTAACCTCTCAAGTGCTAAGTTTATTTTGTTTGTATGGAGCATTAATATTGAGGAAAATATGAAGAAAATATAACAAGAAATTAATATTAAGTGAATATATATTAACACGTCATACTTAGTAATATCTTTACTTAACCTTTTCTTCATCCCCTATTTACCAGTCAATCATAAGTCACTTTTTTATATGCCAGTACACAGGGTTGTTTTTGATAAAAAATGAAATATACTAGGATTATATTCTGTATTTGCATATAGTTTGTAGAATTACACTTCTACTCTAGTTAGGTTTCCTACTATTGTTAGGATATCCTTTAGGTTGTAACCTATATATTATGATCAATGGGAAAAACTCCAATCAATGGAGTTTACCAAAACTAACATGGTATCACAGGCTCACAGGCTCACAGCCTCAACCAAATTAATCCTCACTATATTTTTGCTTTTTTTTTCGGTCCTTACTATTCTATTGGCCCTCTCCTCAGCAGAGTTCCCCACCACCCTGCTCAAGTGACAATGACAAAAGGCGGTGAGCCTAGCACCCCACCGCCACCTCCTCCCCCTTCGACAAATCCTACCTATCACCTGGCTTTGTCAGTTAGCAATATCAAGAATGTCATACCTTTGGTTCTTGATCGGGAAAAGGTTCAGTATTCGAATTAGGTAGAATTATTTGAGATAAATTGTCATGCTTATGATGTTTTAGACCACATTTCACTAGTGGAAAAAACCCATTGGATTCGGTCAAAATCGAGCTTACTGATCCAGTTTTGGTCCGGATCGGATGGACTCGCAGTGGATATGAGGGATCAACTGATCCGGTGCAAAGCCAGATCAGTTTGTCACTAACTGATCCTATTTTGCAAGAAAACTGGATTAGTTAACGTGATTAACTGATCCAGTTTGATTGCAAAACCGCATCAGATTTGGGGCTTGAATTTTTTTTAAAAAAAGCCCGTCTTGCACTGCCTCAAATTCATATCCATTAACAGAGAAAAACGCAAAAATTACAGACATTCAACATATCTGAAAAGCAAAATTATCAGAGAAATTCAACAGATCAAAAAACGAAATTCTTAGAGAAATTATCAGAGACATTCAAAGATCTTAAAACGAAATTCTCAGAAAGATTAAACGCAAAAAATTACAGACATTCAACAGATCTAAAAACGCCAAAAACGAATAATTATCAGATAAATCTATCCTAAATTATTAAATTCGAAACTAAACAACCAAAAATTACAAAATTCACCCACTAAAAACAAAAAAAAACAATCCTAAATTCGAAACAAAATTACAAGATAACTCGAAATCCGCAACCAAACATTACAAAATTAACCCATAAAAAACGAAAATCTCATTCTTAAATTCGCAACAATCTCAACTAACCCTAGATCCAGTGGTGGCGCACGCGGAGAGATATAGTGGAGGAGAGAGAAGAGCAGAGGACGTCGATGTTGTTGAGTTGAGATGCGAGTTTGTCGATGCGCAATAAACCCTACCAACATCCTATTTCTTTTTCTTTCCCTTCTCACTGTCAGCCCGCCGATCTCAAAAATCATCGCCGGCCACCTGTCTCTCTCGTCGTAATTCGTGAAATCCGAAGTTGACCAGCCACATCATGAATTCTCTGAGCAAAATTCAGTTCACAAAACAGCCTTTCATCGAAGAAGAGCGGAGGACGCGTCGTCGCTGAGTTTGTTGGGATGATGGAGGACGCGTCAGGGAGGACAGAGGGTGAGAGAGGGGAGGGTTAATGAGAGAGAGAACTTTAGGGTTAGTGAGGGTCACAGCGTGTGAGAGAATGAGAGAGGAGTGGGACAGTGGGCTGGGGTTTGTTAGGGTATTGTGAGGTGGGCCGCGTCGTCTTATATACCATTTAAAGCGGAACCGGATTAGTTAACAGAAAACCGGATCAGTAAAAAATGAACGATTTACGGATCCGGTATCACTAAAATCGGATCTGTTGTATTGTGACATATAAGGTTTTTTCCACTAGTGTTGCTCCCACTAAACCCCGTCCTACTGATGTCTCTGAAACTTTATGGCTTCGTCTTAACTTCATAGTAAAAAACTGGATGTTTCGTGCTAGATTTGGAAAAACTCCTCCATATGGAGTGATGACCATTGGTCAATATTTATAGTTTACAAACTAAGGATAGTCCTATGCATATTAGGGAACCTATCTACAGTAGGATTATAAGAACAAAATATATTCTAAAGTATATTGTATTCTATCACACCCCACAGTCGGAGCAGGAGGAGGGCGAACACTGAGACTGGACTTAAACTCCAAAAATAACTGTCGCGAAAGACTTTTAGTGAATATGTCAGCAAACTGATACCTAGTAGGCACATACAAAACCCGTACCTGACCAAACTCAACCTTCTCCCGAACAAAATGAATATCCATCTCAACATGTTTGGTGCGTTGTTGTTGAACTGGGTTGCGAGTTAAATAAATAGCACTGACATTATCACAATAAAAATAGTAGCCTGTCGGAGAGGGCAATGTAACTCAAAAAGATGATTACATAACCAATAAGCTTCCGCGATAACATTAGCAACATCATGATATTCTGCCTCGGCACTCGATCAAGAAAGAGTAGGCTTACGCTTAGACTGCCAAGATATTAAGTTATCTCCAAGAAAACAATAATATCCGTAAGTAGAACGACGAGTGTCAGGACACCCACCCCCAATCAGCATCAGTATAAGTGATCATGAGCAACTGAGTAGTAGGATATAAATGTAATCCATGATCAATGGTTCCCTGAATATAGAGTAGGATGCGTTTTGGTGCAGTATAATAAGTCTTTCGGGGATGATGCATAAAAAGGCATACATGTTGTACTGCCTAAGCAATATCTGGGTGAATAAGAGTGAGGTACTAAAGAGCACCTGCTAAACTGCGATAATGACTTGGATCAGCCACAGGAGGACCAGAATCCGCACTAAGCTTTAGAGTTAGTGTCAACAGGAGTCGCAACACGCTTACAAGTGCCATACCTGCGCGCTCCAGTATTTCCTGAGCATACTTTTTATGTGAAAGAAGTAGAGGTGGCGAGTGGTGCGTGCTGGATGGGCTGGGCTGATGGGACGGGGACCATGACCGGACTGCGAAATAGACGGGCTGGGCGGGCTGGGTTGGTGGTCCAAAGAGGTCGGCCCACGTCAGTCTGGACCGGCATCTGAAGGTCCGCGGAGCGGTCTGGGCTGGGCTGACGGGATTCACGGTTAGCAGAGGGCTGGAGCGGTTTCATGCGGGCTGGACGGGTTGACGGGGCTTGCTGGTTGGTTCTGATTCATGGTGCCTGAAATCAACATAGTTAGAAACAGGGGACCAAAACCGCCAAATGGGTTAAGAGAGAGAAACCCACACAAGCACCACCGACCACCCACACCATCAAACAAAATAATGAAATTGCAGTGAGTATTGAGTAAGAGCAAAATAAATAAATTAAAATAATGTTTGCAGTGAGTATTGAATTCTAGAATTTGAAATCTCAACATTTAATTCCAAATCACTTGCTTGGCAAAATCTAAGAATTTTGAATCCATCATTTGAAATTCACTATGTTGTTTGGAAAGTTATTCGAATTCCAATACCAAAATTGATAAGAAGCTTCATATACCTCCACAACTTTCTTTTTCCTCTCTAGTCTCATCCTTCTTAAAAAAAAACCCAACGATTATAGCCCAATTTCAGATATAGACTTGTCTAACTCCATCAATCAACATGTAAACATACATCTCTATCAATTAACAAGGAAAAAAAGAAGAGATGATGAATCGCCTATGATTCTCCATCACGAGCTAGGGTTTTTGATAAATTTCCATGGAATTACCTCTGTTGCTCACCGGAGATGAAAAAACGCCGTCGGACTGAGCTCCTTGACTTAGACTCAGTGATCACTTGCTCCTCAATCTCGAAGTTTCAGATCAATTTTGAGGGTTTATTAGAAGTTCTAGTTGCTCTGATTAGTGGAGAAATGACTTGGGTAGAGAGATTATGTTGAATGATGACAATAGCAGGGATTATTGATTTGAAATTGGTTGAGAACTTGAGATATAGCCATGAAAATTGAGATCGTGAAGTTGATTGATGTTGTTGGAGTATTATTGCAAGTGTTAGTGAAAGGATCAATTTTGATTCATGTTTATGAGATGGTAAGATGAGAGCACTGTAGATTTGGAAATAGGAGGAGTGAGCGTTGACTTGTTCATAGAGAAGATAAGTGGAATTTGAAATGACAACTTTTTACTCCTAATTTGGAAAATCTTACTTTGGCCGATTTTATAATGTACCTAGAATTGGGCCAATTCCAAATTTGAAAACTATAATATAAACAACCATAATACTAAATATTTAATAAACAACCAGAATTGGTAAGTCATATAAATAAATATTTAATATCATGATCATTAGCATTTATTTTATCATAACTAGTTTTATTTATTTATTATTACATCTTACTCTTACAATGTATACTTTCATTCTAAATTAGATTAAAAACAATTGTAAATATTCAAAGTTCATAATTGACCATATAATTTACACTTTCATAATAATTTAAATAGAAACAAATATAAATATTCAAAGTTCATATGTCATAACATTGATTTTTATTCTTACGTATCCTTAAATTGATAAGGAATCAAAGCCAACATAGTTCTTATTATTAAATGTATATTAATTTGTTTGTTGGGGGGGGGGTGGACTTGAACTTACTTTTAAAAACTTTAATTTAATATCAGAATTAAATTAAAGAGATTAAAAATAAGCCGCCTACGTATCCCGAAGGAATCAAAGCCACACGTAGTTCTCATGCGTACCTGGTTTCACGGATCACGGAATGGTTGATTTGTTTGTTGGGGGGGGTGGACTTGAACTTACTTTCGAAAACTTTAATTTAATTTCACAATTAAATCAAAGAGATTAAAAATAAGCTGCCTACGTATCCCGAGGGAATCAAAGCCACATGTATTTCTCATACGCACCTGGTTTCACAGATCAAGGAATGTCGTCGCCTTCACCATCAATAGCAATGGGCTGAGAGGTACTTGTTCCACCATCCGATCCAGATTCGGATGTCATTTGCATCCAGGGGTCATCCTCATCATCGTCCTCTATCTTCATACATTGCGTTCTCTTCTCCGCTTGATCCCAATCCTTTTTACACACACATATCTCAATGCTTTCGGGGGATAGTCGAGATCTTTTTTCATCGACAACTCGTCTACCTGCACTAAAAGCTGATTCGGAAGCAATTGTTGAAGCAGGGACCGCAAGCATGTCCCTTGCAATCCTTGCCAATATAGGAAAATCACCGGGATCAGAATGTTGTTTCCACCACTTAAGAATATCAAAGTCATTATCAATGTCATATTGTAAAGCATAATATTCATTAAACTCTTTGTAAGTAGATGGTAACAAGGATGACGAACCAGCCATTCGTGGCTTTTTAAGAATTTTTTAAATTAATGCTCCGTATCTACCTTTGGCCTTGTTCGGTTCTGCAACATATGTTCCTTCAGGATTGTAAAGCATCACATAATTATCATAAACAGCCTCTAAAGCATGTTTACAACATATAATATATGACTCAATATCATATTGAATACCTAAGCAATCATAATAGAACTCAAGCACATCCTTCAAACCTTCAACTTTGACTCCCGGGTCAAGAATAGCAGCTAAGCCATAAATGACAAGGAACTCACTAAAATACTTGTACCATTTCACCTTCATGGAATCAAGAATAGTACGGATTGACAATACATCTATACTACTATTGATTGCATTAACAATCTTAACGCATTCCAAAATAACAAGATGCAAATTAGGCTGGTAAACATAAGAAAACACATTTGTAGCGTCAACAAAAGCTTTCAACACATCACGGATGAGAATGCCATTGGTCCAATGTTCACTAGTAATTAAGGCTTGAGAATCCTGTTGTGACTCATTATAAATAATGGTCAACACATCACAATAATCTATAGCTTGATTTAGTAACTTATAGGTTGAACTCCAACAGGTTAGTGTGTCAATACACCATCGTCTCTTCTTTAGGCCTCTTTCCTTACATAAGGCCATATAACGTCTTTGAACATTCCGTGCAACTCTAATCCACCTGGTAATAGTTCTAATGGGTGTTATCAAAGGTTCTAGTTGAGCCATACCCTCTTGGACAGATAAATTCAGAATATGAGCACAACAACGAACAGGTAGTAGTGCATCGTCTATAAGCAAGGGAAGCTCAGTATCAACTTTCAAGTACTCGATACATTTTGTGTTAGCAGTAGCATTATCAAGAGACAAAGAAAATACTTTGCGGTTCAAATTAAAAGTTTTCAAACAAGTCATAATACGAGTTTTCAAATTGAAACCACTATGGAACTCATCCATAGCATCAAAATAAATTATCCGTTTCTGCAAATACCAATCATCATTAACCCAATGAGCGGTGACACAAATAAATGGCTCATGACAAAAAGAAGTCCACGTATCACAAGTCAAGCTAACCCGACACTCAATTGTACGAAACATTTCAATCAAATGCCCTCTATACTTATAGTAAAATTGTTGGGTATGACGTTTAAGGGTGTTTCTTGGAATACGTCTAAACTAGAGCTGCATACATGTTCTATTCTACTCCCCAAAGTTTGGCAACTCACCATGATTAAAAGGCAATTCATCAAGAGTAACATATTTGCTAGATACATCAATCATAGCATCTCTGTTATAAAAGAAAGGCTTACCTCCACCAGGTTCCTTACCGAAATACCCGTGCAATTGTCCTTGGACACTGTCACTTGCATCACCAACATGAACATTATCGGCTGTCATACCATGCTTTTCTTTCAAATGACGTCCCAGAGTACCGGTTTCACCACCTTGTTTCCATTTGAACTTAGGAACTGGTTGTTTACCCATATTCTTGCACACTAGGCAATAAGCATGGTATGACTTGTGTAAATTTTGCCCATCAGGTTGGCCGGCAACTAGTATTCGTTCATAATATGGCCATACCCATGAAGTTTCACCTCTACCTTTAGTTTCAGTTTGTAGACTTCCTTCTCCATCTATTTCAAAAATAAAAGTATAGTATTAATTTTACTAATATATATTTCAATTCAAAATAAATTTATACTAGTATATTTAGAGTAGTAATTAATAACTATAATATAAAGATATCCCAAATAATTATACAGCCCTAACACCTAAGGGCTAAGGGTTACACATAAAAAACCAAAAATCTAAATAATCCTTAATATGTAGTTTCTGTATGCGGAATATTTAAATATGTTTTAAAGATCCTTTATTACTCCTTAGTCCAAACTTATATTAGATTAAGGAAATGCCAAACGTAGACTAAGTCAGAAAAAAATTAAGATTAAGGCTATGTTTAGTTCACTCCGAAATTTTTCGATCCGAACTTATCCGATCGATCGATCGATCGATCCGATCCGAACTTATTTTTTCGATCCGATCCGATCTGAACTTATTTTTTCGATCGATCGATCGATCGATCTGAACTGAACTGAATCGATCTCGATCGATCGATCTCGATCCGATCGATCGATCGATCGATCCGATCTTATCTTATCTTTTAAAAAACATATTATTACTAATGTTATTATTACTTTGTATTTCATTACTAGTATTACTATTATTATCATTTTATTAGTATGCACAACTTTCAATAATAATAATAATAATAATAATAATAATAATAATAATAATAATAATAATAATAATAATAATAATAATAATAATATTATAATAATAATGATAATAACAATAATAATAATAATAATAATAATAATAATAAAAGCAATAATAATAATAATAATAATAATAATAATAATAATAATAATAATAATAATAATAATAATAATAATTATTATTATTATTATTATTATTATTATTATTATTATTATTATTATTATTATTATTATAGCATAATTAGTTTTTTTTTTTTTTGAAAAAGAGCACATTAATATATGAACACACAATTACAAAATAAAACATATAATGATATTAAAAAAAGAACATATACTTGAAAGAGCATACAAAATCTATTTAAAGAACACATTTTAAAAATAAAAGATAGTTTTTATTTTTATATTGATGACATGTTTGGATCTAACTAACAACATGTTATTTGTTATATTAATAAATTGTTCTTTTTTATCATAAATAAACCTATAAATATATATAATCATATGATCTTGAACAAAATGGTTAAATATTCTTCTTATATCGTTGTCTTGTTCTATATAAACTTTGTTTTTAAAGATAAGTTGAAATCCTTTGTAGGGAAAATTTTAAACGTGATGACAACACCATTAGGTTATCCCATACTACTCATATTTTATATAAACTAGTAATATATAATTTATATTATTCTACCAAAATTCTTTTAAAAAATAAACATCATATACTATTGTCATGTTCGTTACATGTACAACATCAAAAAGAACATCACATATTAAAATTATTAATTAGAATAAATATAAAAAAGAACACTTATAAATGCCAAAAGAATATCCTTCTTCTTGAACACAAATAGCTTCAAATAGTGATATCAATGACTAATAATAGCAACGACATTAATAATAATTACCAATATTAATATTTAATAATTACAACAAGGACAATAATAATAATCTTTTTGACAAATGTACTAGTAAATAGTAATATTAATAGTAATAGTAATTGTATAAAGTAGTAGTAGTAATAATAATAATAATAATAATAATAATAATAATAATAATAATAATAATAATAATAATAATAATAATAATAATAATAACAACAATAATAATTATTACAATAACAATAATAGCATTAGTAATACTAATAATCATAATAATCATGATGATAATAATAATAAGTTTTTAAATATAAGCATAATCCGAACTTATCGATCGATCCGAACTTATCCGATCGATCCGATCTGAACTTATCCGATCCGATCGATCGATCCGATCCGAACTTATTTTTTCCGATCGATCGATCTCGAACTTATTTTTTCGATCGATCGATCGATCCGATCCGATCCGCCTCGATCGATCCGATCCGAAATAAGCAAAAATAAGGTGAACTGAACATAGCCTAAATTATGATAAACTAAAACCCCTTAATCACATTATATAAAAAATTTGGGCCACAAACGAACTCCTCAAAACCCATAAAGCCCAAACAAAACAAAGAAAAACCCTAAAAATCCATCTTTCCACGCCATAAAACTGCTCACCATCTTAATTCTTCTCATCAATCACAATCTCCTCCATCAGTTTCCCCCAATTCATTCGCATGCTAGGTTTTTCTGTATCCTCAAATTCTCTCAATTTTCGTTCGTCGATTTTTAATTGAATTTTAAATCGACAAATCTGAATTCCAAACGGCAAATTTCCAGATCTAAAAGCTAAATTTGATAAGAACAGTGGAACTCCTCAAAATAAAGGTTTCGGATTTTCAGAATTCCAATTAATTCGAGGAATATTCAGCAATTCCAAGCCAAAAACTTCCTGTAATTGTAAGTCATCTAACTTTTAACAATCTAATAGCTTTTTAAATGTGTAATTTTTGTGGCTTGGTTTATTTTTTTGGCTTAAGTATGATTAATGTAAATTTTGTTCCAATTTTGTGGCTTGGGATTTAGGATTGGATGAAGTCATGAACTGGTTGTTGGGGCCTAAGATCTGCGGTTTTTTGCCTTAATCACGGTGAGTAATCTGAATTTTGCTATTAATCACAGTTAGCGAAATAATCAGATTTGTGTTAGTTCATATATTATATATTTGCTTCCTCTAGTATATACTATATACTTGTGGATTATCATGTAAATATATAGTGTAACAACTTAAAGCGATGTCAAGAGAAAAACAAGGAATTTTTTTTATTTTAGTAGAATGGATGGATTTGGTCATTTGGAAGGTTGTTTCATGTTAGGTGATCTTAATTTTTTTTGTCATGTGTTATTATTGTCTCTGTTATGGAATGGCTAATGTTGGGGTATATAACGTTTGTAATTGTATTATCTGGATTTTTGGCTATATCGAGTAAGTGACCATGTTTTAATTTTGAGTGAAGTATGCTAGTAATCACAGCTTATGGTATATAAGTGTGGCTTTGCTTCATTGTAACTATGCTTATGGTATAATTTTGTCAATAGTGCAAGGTTAGTTAAAGTGTATATGGTACTATGCTACTAACATTATCTTACCTAAGACCTGTTAATCTGAACTTTTGCTTTTAAGCTTTACTAGTTTTTATTAAGTTGTCAATCTTAAATTTCCCAATTTCTGAATTTTTCTTATGAAGGTGTTAATCTGTGAATCTGAATTTTTCCTTGCTCTTTTTCATGCTTTCTTAATTGTTATACTAATGTCAATTGTCAAAGTTAGGATTATTATTCATTTTCATTCTACTCGTATTAATTCTTATGGATAACCATTACTCCATTACTAATGTCGAAGAATCGAAAGTATGCTAATTGATATTAATGTCGAAAGTAATACTAATGAAAATGAAAATGACATTGATTCTATTGAAAATGAAAATGAACTACACGTGGCTTTAGTATTTAGAATCAAAGTTACTAATGTCCAAAGTGTGCAAATTTATGCAAATGTCAAAATTACGTGTGGTTATTCCATATGTCGAAAGTAATACTAATGCATTATATATTTTCATTAAGTATATAGATATAAACTTAATATTAATTAAGTACATGTTAATAACGTACCTTCTCCACTAGACGGCTGAACTTCGTTTTGAGATGGTCGGCGTGGTGGAACTAGATGATTGGTGGGATGTTCGTAACGGTGGGGAAACTTGAACTTCATCCGAGTGTTGTCCATATTCATAAACATTTTGGGAGTTAATCTCAAATTAGTCCATTTTTTTGGTTTTTGTAGGATTTTTTTGGAATTTTAATTTGTAGAACTAGAAAAATTAAAAATTAACTTAGAATACTGCAAGAGACAAGAGAGACGGAGAGCAAGAAAAATTGAGAACAGGAGTATTGAAAGTATTAGAAGACCGGAGATGAGAGATGGTGTGGTGAAATGGTTAGAATTAAGGTGCTATTTATAGGAAAAATGGGAGGGAAAATAATTGAAATTTACACATGCTTTCAAAATTGTAGCTCCATCTCCATGAGAAATCAATCCGTTACTGTAATACTGATCAATGCATTTGAAGAAAAAATATCACTACTACAGTGAATAGCCTGCAAAAGTTGATAACTTTGAAATTGGAAGGCATGGAAGCTAGGAGATATTGTCGATATAGTATTGTTAGCTGTTGTTGAATGGTAATTGTTGAGTATGCAACTTATCTGTTATTTGATTTGACAATTCACTATAATGGAGGTTTCAGGGATAAGGTGAAAGAATCAAAGAAAGAAGAGTATGCAAGAGGATGCCTTATCAGTTAAAGACTTAAAGCCTGCACAAAAAAGAGCTACTTGCCATGCCAAGTTGCATTTACTTTTGACAATTACACCACGTTAGGAGAGGAGTAAAGAAGTTGGGCTTGCCAACTGCCATTGTTTTCTTAATAAATGGGCCAGGAATCTTAATGCAATTACAATCTGAATAAGTGTAATAAGATTACTTTTGCATGTCGAACTTATTATGTTTTGTTCAAGTAACTGTAATGGGCCAGTAAAATTACAATTATTGGGCTAGAAAAATAACAAGTAAGATTTATTCAATGCTTGAATGCAGGGTGAACAATTACAACTATTGGGCCAAGAAAATTTCACGGGCTGGGTTGGGCTGGTTATTGTCTGGGATGGGCTGGTTACGGTCTGGTCTGGGCTGGACCACGGGCTGGGTCATGGCCTGGGCTGGGTCGGTCCATGAACTGGGCTAGTTTGTGGGTTGGGTGGGTTGGTAGGTGGGCCGGGCCGGTTACTTGGACTGGGCTGGACAGTTTTTCCTACGGATTTAATGGGCTGGGCCAAAATTTTCCAGCCCACGAACCATCCACTATTTTTATGGGCCTTATGGGCTTGGACCGGGCTGGTCACGGGACTAGCCCGCACGGTCCACGAGACGGGCTGGATAGGCCCGCACTGTTGGTCACCTCTAGAAAGAAGCATGTAGGAAGGTGTGCAAGTAACTAAAGTGGCCCCAGATCAGGCATATGAAATTTATATTTCAAGTGAGCAATGATACGGTCCAGTAGAGCATCAAAAGATGTATGCAATATAATATCATCAACTTAAAGAACAAGATAAGCCACATCGTTACTCTGACGAAAAGTGAGTAAAGAGTTGTCACTCTGAGCAACAATAAATCCCATTTGAGACCATAAGACCCTTGCCAGGTGACAAACGGTTCATGCATATATATTGTTTCTTGTAAGTCACTATGTAAAAAGGCATCTTTTACATCAAGCTGATGACTAGACCAGTTATGAGCCATAGCTAACCCAAACTGTGTACGAATAGTAGCCGAACGAACAACTGGACTAAATCCACATGCAATTAATAATATTCACCCCCATAGGCCTAAGTACTATTTCCCATGTCCCTGTATTAATTAAAACACTATATTTATCATGCATCGCCGCATTCTAAATTGGGTTAGTCAAGGCTGTTTTGCATGATTTTGGAAGAGGGGAACGATGTAGAGGAATAGTAGGAGCAAGGGAAGTTAAGCTAAATTTCGAATTAGGCTTAGAAATACGTCTTTGGATTGAGTGGTCATTGGGTGAGGAGAGGGGGCGAGTGGGCCAGATGGGGGGAGCCCAAACATTGGGGAAGGGAATACCTGGCGTGGGGAAAAGTGTGGGCCTGGGTTCAGATGATGGTAGGCAGGGTTAGGGGAGGAATGAGCCTTACTGGCGAATGGATAGGAGTGGAAGGAGAGGGAGGGTCTGGGCCCTGCAATTGCATAGGAGATGGGCCTGCGGGGGCCTTAATGGCCTTAGTCCATAGACGAAGAAAAGGGAGGAGGAGGTGGACCTGGGTTAGGGGAGTTGTGAGGCCGCCGTAAATAATGTAATAATGGGCTAGGCTCAGTATCCTCAAGGAATGAATAATCTGTAGGTCGAAATTTCTCCAAAGTACATAATGGAATAGTCGACTCATCAAAAGTAAAATGATGAAAAATGATTATTTTTTTTGTGGCAATGAAAAGACATCTATATCCCTGATGATGTGTTGGATAGCCTAGAAAAATACATAGAGTGGAGCGAGGGCCTAATTTGTGTGGAGTAGTAGCTGCCGAGTTAGGAAGCACATACACCCAAAAACCCGAATATAATCATAAGAGGGGGTTATTTGAAATAATATTTCAGTAGGAGGAATATTATTTAGTGCTTAGTAGGCAAGAGATTGACAAGATATGTGGCTGTTTCAAGAGATTCTACCCAATATTGTGAAGGAACAGAGGCATGACATAAAAGAGTGCGAGACATATTATTTAGAGTTTTGATCATACGTTCAGCTTTCCCATTTTGTGAAGAAGTATGAGGACAAGATAAGCGAAAAAAATGCCATCTTGTACACAGAATAATTTAAAATGGCTATTATCAAATTCCCTACCATGATCACATTGAAAAGCTTTAATGGGACGTTCAAATTGTGTTTGGACATATTCGCAAAAATGAAGGAAATTTTGATAGACCTCAGATCTATATTTGAGAGGAATAGTCCACACAAAGTGAGTAAAGTCATCCAATAGTACTAAATAATATTTATGACCTTGAGCACTACGAATAGGAGAAGTCCATAAATCGGGGGCAGAGTTCATTCTTAGTTATTTTGCAGGTATAGTGCGCTCCAAAGAGAAAAGATTGGGATCGTAGGTTTGGGATCAGAGAGGTGTCTCGTTTAACTCAAGATATGGATTATATTGTTGCTTAGAAAAATATATAAATGTATTATGGTATCCATTTAGTGATTGTATTAGTTCAGCTCATGAAGTTGTATAACTATTTTGGATTGTTGTATTGTGGACCATAAAGGATCAGGATTCTGGATTAGGGGGTAATGTAGGGATAGTACAAAATAATTAAAAGCTAATTCTAGGCTACAAATCCAAATAAAGCCTCTTAAACATAATAATGAAGAAAATTGCAATAGTTCGGATTGGTTCAAAAACATTTCACCACTTGAAAATTTCATTTGGAAAAAAAGAGGCGAGAATGATCTTCATTTAGATAAACTATTTTTGATGGAGAAGATTTTTTGGCTGGTTGAGTTGGAGGAAGACATTGGATTAAAATTATCTTCATTTGCATTAGGGATCCCTTATGGAAAAAAACTTATAACTCTTTATATTTCTCTTAATGATTTAAAATTGAATTTATACGATAACATAATACCCATTAATCATTGAACAAGAATTCACTTATTAACTCAACTAGTCATTTCTTAATTCCGGTTACAATTCAAGACTAGAAGTAGAACACGAAATAAGCAAACCTGAAACCAAAACTTACAAACAACAACCCAAATTGTCAATTTAGAATTCACTTATCACAAATTGTCAAATTTACAAATCTATAAAATCCACGCATCATAAATTCACAAATCAATTGACAAACATTTACATTCTTACAAATTTGCGAAATTCAAGAAAAAAAAAAAGTAGAAAAGAAAATACAAACCTTAACCGGGTCATGAAGAATTGCACCACGCTTGTGATTTGTGAACTATACAAGGACTACGGTGGAAATGTTGCTGCCAAAACAGCCGCGTCGGTGGAAATTCTCCACTTCTTCCATGAATTTAGAAAAAAAAAAAAAATCATCATTATATATCCCCAAAAGAAACTCCAAAACTTTCAACTGAAATAATAACATTTATAATGAGAATTCTAATAATTTAGTGAAAGAATTGAAATATTAAAAAAGTGTTGAAGTTAAGAAAGACGCACCTCTGTCTTTCTTTTCTTTTTTAGAAAAAAAAGGAAAGTCAATTTTTATAAAAAAAGGGGTATCTTTGCTATCCGCCCCGACTAAAGGTCCAGGATCACGTTTGAGTTATGTTCTGCTGCAGGTGTCTAATTGAGGTTAATTAACGTTAACTGAGATTTTTAAATGTTAAGCTTGATTAACTAGCAGCTAGGAAGTGCAGGCTGTTACAATAACATTGGAAATGTGGCATGCAATATGAATACAATATACCATACTCTAATTATTAACAATATAAGGTTACTCTTCTCATGTTGTGAATGGAAGAATGTGGATAAACTGGAATCCACAATTTGTGGACATTGATATGCTTCGGGACCATGCTCATGCCATTTGATGTCAAGTAGTTGACAAAGTGTATGGAAATGGCTTCATCTTCACTGCCATATATGGTTATAATGCTAGGGAGAAGAAGGTGGATATGTGGAGGTTTATCACTGATATGTGTACTCAACTAGGGCCTATTCTCATTGGACGGGAATATAACTCCATCTTACTGGCAGATGATAGAGTGCACAATATTGTGGTAATTGATGCTGATAAAGATTGTTAAGAATGTTTAGATCAAAAACCAATAACATATTCTTAGAGCTAGTGAGAGCTATTTTACTTAGTGCAATAGGATGTCACCAATAGAATTTTGTTCTACAGTGATAGATTTGTGGGAATTTGAGTTGGTCTAGTCAGTTTACTGGGGTTGCTGTATAGATCATAGAGAAAGAAGTGTCTGACCATTGCAACCAAGTTAATCTCAAAGAAGTGCTCCTATTAGGTTCTTAACCATTCTCACTTAGCATGAGCAATTCCAGGAGATTGTTCAAAATGGATGGCAGCTAGTGCTATATTATAATCTAATACTTAAAATTTGGTATAAATTGAAGGCTCTGAAGGTTCACTTAAAGAGCTTAATGTCAAATATTATAGATACCAGGAGTGAGATTCAATTGACCTAACAACACTTTGCTACTGATGGTAATAACCTTATGTTAATTGATGTTGACATACTTATTACTATACTTGGAGAAATGGAGCATGGTTGAGGAGAAAATATGGCACCAATAATCAAGGGCTAACTACGTAAATCTAGGAGATGCTAACACCAAATACTTACATGTTTACACCAAGATGAGGCATGCTCAGAATGCTATCAAGGTGTTAATAAGAGATGATAGTGTCAGATGTCATAGCTAGGAGATGATATGTGAAGAGTTGAGGCATTTTTATTCTCAGCTTATGGTTGGGGTAGACGAGAGCTTCCTTTCAAATATCTAGGGGTCCTTCTCTCCGATAAGATGCTTTCTATAATACATTGTTAACCTCTGATCAGGAAAATTCTTCAGAAGATTGACTAATTGTCTTCCAAACTTCTCTCCTATGCCAGAAGACTTAAGTTGATTAAATTTGCGTTGTTGGGAGTGCAAGCGTACTAGTGTCATATTTTTGTGTTGCTTCCGAAAGTTCTGAAGCTAATTCAATCTACTTCTAGGGCTTTCTTGTGGAATGGTGAACCAATGCAACTAAAGGAGCTTTAGTTGCTTGGGATACTCTTTGTTTACCAGAGCCAGCTGGTAGTTGGAACATTACTTGTATCAAACTACGAAATCAAGCTGCCATATGCAAGCTTCTATGGAACATTGCTCAAAAGAAGGACAAACTTTGGGTGAAGTGGATTCATGAGTATTATATTAGAAACATAAACCTTACTCTCGTGGAGGTACCATAATAAGCCTCTTGGATTGTAAGAGAGATCGTAAATGTTGTGGAATGGTTTGAATAAGTAAATGGGGGTGTAAACCTGATGCATAGTCTTATTTTCCCTATCAGAAAGATGTATAGATGCTTCTCAAAGTTTCCATTGAGAAGGTAAACTCGAAGAGAGTGCTTTGCAACAACCCTTCACTACCTACCTAAGTGCACTTTGTATCACCTGACTCACTATTCTGGTAAACTGATCACTTGTGATAATCTTCATAAACTAGGAGTGCATTGTGATACACTCTGTTGTGTGAAGATGGAGTTAAATATAGAGAGCACTTATTTTTTTGGTGTAATATTGTTGTTGAGGTTTGGAGAAACATTATGAAATGGATGGCGTATAAAAGAAAGCTTCGTTCATAGGTGTTTGAGCTTTAGTGCAGAAATTCAAAAATAGCAGGCCAAAGCATCAGTTTTATAGAATAGACTTCACTATTTCTACATACCTTATATAGAAAGCAAGAAACTTCAAACTCTTCAATAACTATCAGATGCAGATTGATGGCATTGTGAAGCTTAACAAATTTGTAAGATAGTTGTGCTTCTCTTGATTTCTTGCTCGTAAGCTTTTAAGTTTGGATTCTAGTTCTTACTCTTGGTAATAAAATCTTTTTTTACCAAAAGATAATATAAGGTTACTTACTGTACATCGTTTGAAACTTATAACGGCTAATCTTGTACTGAGTGATTCATATTTCATGTTTGAATAAATTATTGTTAAGTGTAATAAATGTTAAGTTTAGGCAGTTTTAATAAATATTATACCAAAAAACCTCGTCAACCATCTAACTATAGTATTATTAAAACATGTGATGAGCGCTTGAAATCCACCACGTACCACAAAACCTCTGCATGTTGACATATATAGCACCTTGTAAGGCAGGACATGTCATCTTTCTTTTCAATTTACCAAAAAATTATAACAGATTTTCATACCCTGGCTATTTACTTGAGAGTGTCACTATCCAAGGATGGGTGACCTCCTGGAAAGTTTCTCGGGATGCGCATGAGTGAGGACAAAATGCACTGGAAGAACTTGTGTTGGTTATTAAGGACAGTTGTTAGCCCTGGATGCGCATTGGTGATAATATACTCGACTGGGTCGGGTGTTACAAATGGTATCAGAGCAACCCTGCGACACGTGCTGATCGAGTGGATAATTAATCCAAGGTTAGCCGCTTAGTGGGGGAGGATTCTGGGCCTATATCACCGGTTGCGGTCGAATATGTGATTATTTTCCAGGCTCGTGCAACCCACAGGTCGTTGTGGCCGAATATGTGGAGTCCTCAGGCGCAACGAGGGCGTTGTTGTCCTCAAGTGGGGGTGTATGTAATACCCCTCATGATTGCTTTAAAGGAATTTAGCAGGCTAAATATTCCCATAAGATGCATCTTTCCTTTAGGGAGCTTATTTCCTTAGTTACTCCACAATTAAGCGTGCTTGGCTAGGAGTAGTCTAGGGATGGGTGACCTCTTGGGAAGTTTCTCAAGGTGCGAATGAGTGAGGATAAAATACAGCGACAGTTGTTGGCCCTGGATGCGCATTGGTGATGATATACTCGACCCCGGATGAGTCGCGTGTTACAAAATCTATCATATTAATTTCAACATCACAGAAATCCCAACCGAAAGTTATATACAACTAACTGCAATCATCACCTAAGTACATATTGGGAAATACAAAGAAATTCAATATTGATAACAATAATACTTTATTCTTTTCAATTAATATTCACCAACAAATATAAATTCAGGAATTCTACCTAATCACTGTCAAATGTCAACCGTCCATGAACCTCATAGAATTTATATAACACAAAGAAAATGAGAGTCGTGCATGGCTTCTCCCTCCTTAAAGGGAAAAATTTACTATTGTAGATCGTCCGTTGCAGGCACAAAGAGGAGGAGATCTTCCAAATCCTTCATGCCAAAATGACCTCCATCATCTCCATCAAGTACTAAGGAGTCGTCCCCATTATGCTCTAGGCTAATGGATCTGTTGGATTACTAAATAACGGTAAATCCAACACAAATCAAATTTCTTAGGGAGAATAATTAGGCAATTAAGATTTTGTAACTAAAGTTCTTCGTAATTTACTCCTTACATTAGACTTTCTTCACTTCAATTAATCTTAAGCTTGTGATAAGATCATTAACGAGGTAATTGATTTTTTCAAATGCATGGTAAAAATAGTTGTTATTATAGGGAAAAAATCAATGTAGCTATTAGCTACTCACCTAACATTCTAAATCTACATCTACATTATATATTATATAACTAATATACAAAGCAGAATCACATAGTCTACACACACAAGATTGCGACATGTGGCATCTACATTTGACATCACTTGCCATGCCATAGAGTTAAGATGTCGTAGATAACTATAACGATAAAATTACCTATATAGACTTTGGATAATTAACAATTAGAATTTGATATTGATTTTGAATATATAAAATGTAAGAATATTATGCAGCGTAAATTAAGTATACCTTTTGCTACATAAGTTAAAAATATTAAAATTTTCATACAATAAGAGAGTGCTTGAAATATGTTTTGCAACAAGATCCATCTGTAATAGAAAAATTGTCACCATAAATTCCACAATTGAGCTATCTTCCCATATTAATTCCAAGTTTGATTTAATTTTTAATAATCCAATGTTCGGTGATGCTCTTCCATATTGGTCCCTAATAACTTAAAACCCATTTTAAAGGGCAATATTTCATTTTTTTTGGTTCCAAATTCCTGTTTTTTCTTCATCATCTATCTCCTTTCCACTCGTTGGACTGTCATAGAGCATGTTATATGAATATTTTTTTACCTTCCAAATTGATCAATTTTAAATTGGGAATAATATGAGAAGGTTATCACCAAACTCAGGATTATTAATAAATAAAATCAAATTTGGAATTGATATGGGAAGACACACTAAGCTTGGAATTTACATAGTGATATTTTTTTCTTTCTAATATAGTTTCTTTTTTGGTAAAAAGTAAGATATATAACCAAAAGCAAGGAAGAACCTCCTCAAACACCATCACATCCTAAGCAAATAGCAAGACGCACCCCGGCTGATTGCAAGACAAACCAACTAAAACATCCTCAACTAATACAATTTCCTACAATGGACTCAAACGAAGTTAACTCCTCTCTAGACCACTTATCATTAATCTGCTTCCTTATTCTACAACAAACATCATGCTGAATAGGCTTAATAACCTTCTTAGGTCTATGAGCCGCATCATTCCATAGAGAATGATTTCTAACTTTCCAACATACTAAACTACAGTTGCTAGAGCAGTATAAGCTAGCTTCTAAAGTTTTTTGTTGCTGAACTTTCTTCACCACTTTCTTCATCATTGCTCACACGCACATCCAACCAAGTCATAATAGCAGTGCAAATTTTCCTACTAAAATGACACCTTAAAAACAAAAGCACACATAGCAGACGTTGTGTATCATGGTAGATACCAGCATCAGCAAGAACTTTTCTGGTTTTTAGCTTTCCCAACATAACTAACCAAGCTATAAATGAATGTTTTGGGACATTCCATAGACTTCACACCCAGCAATGCCAACCTACAGTTGCATAGTGCTCTTTAAGCCACTTACCCCCCCTCCTTAGCTGAATAATCCTTTGAGCCATCTCTTTATTTATTATTCTGATCATACGCTTCCTTGAAAATTTCTTTCACTTTACACTCACACTTCCACACCCAACTTGTACTACTAGGATCTTGGTACTCCCACCAATCACTCTCATAAATATAGACATTATGCACCAATTTAATCCAAAGTAAATATTCTTTTTAGGAAATTTGCCACACATACTTCCCTATAACAGTAATATTCCATGAAAAATAATCTCTCACCCCTAAACCACCATATTTCTTTGGTATACACACCTTACTCCATGCGACAGGAGGGGGTTTATGCAAAAACACTATACCTTCCCATATATATGCTCTAAAGATTTGTATAATCCTTTGCGAAACACCTTTAGGAATAAGGAATACCTGAGTCCAATGGGTATGTAAACTCGACAGCATTGAATTCACCAAAACAACCCTGGCAGTATAGGATAAGTGTCTAGAACTCCAGCACATGATCCTTATAAGCATTCTGTCAACTATGATATCAACATCAGCCTTTGAAAATCTCTTAGAAGTGATTGGCACTCCTAAGTATCTAAAAGGGATTTTACCCCTTTGTAAACCAATTACTTAGATAATTCTTTCTTGAATTTCCAAGTCAACATTGTCGAAACAAATGGTAGACTTATGAGGACTCACTGCAAGACCAAAAGCTTCGGTGAAAGCTTGAAAACTCTTCACATAAGCAAAGAAGAAGGGACATCACCCTTATAGAATAGCATAACATCATCTACAATATCAAGTGTGAAAGACCCAGAGTAGAACACCTATAATGAAAAGAGAACTCGCTCTTTTTGCTCATTTTCTTTGATATTCTGGTGAAATACTCCATGACAATCACAAAAAGGAGAGGTGAGACAGGATCTCCCTACCTTAACCCTTTTTTCATTTAAAAAATCCACATAGACTCCCATTGATGCTAATTGATTAGATGGAGAAGAAACACACACATAATCTAATAAACAAACTTTTGAGGAAACTTCAATTTCACCAACTGATCCTGTAAAAAAATCCCAACAAACTGAATCATAGGCTTTTCTTTAGATCCATTTTGATGGTACATCTTGCTGGTTGAGACTTTCTTGTTTGATAATGCTTTAACATATCTTGGCAAAGGAATACATTATACAAAATAATTCTATTTTCCATAAAGGCACTTTGAACAGGATTAATGAGCACAGGAAGAATTTTCTTCAAACTATTACACATCTCTGATATCACCTTGTATAGGACATTGCAGGAAGCAATGTGTTTGAATTGGCTCACATCCTCAGGCTGGTCACATTTTGGAATCAGACACAAAATGGAAGCATTGACCTGCTTCAAGAGTTTGCCAGTCTGAAAGAATTCCAAAATAGCTAATGTGGTTTCTCCTCCAATATAAGGCCATGCTTTCTTATAGAACCCACTTGTATAGCCATCTGGAACTGGTGCTTTGTTTTCATCAATCTCAAACAAAGCAATCTTCACCTCATCACCAGTGAACGTAGCACACAACTCATTCTGCTGTTGAGTATTAAAAGTAACCTCTTCAGATACTCTGACTCACTGGAACTCTAGCTAGACTCTTGAGTTGTTTCTAGCAATCTTTCATAATATTGAATGAAAGCTTGCTCTATACTAGCTGGATCTTCAACCCACTCCCCAGTCATAGACTTCGCTTTTATATATATATATATATATATATATATATATATATATATATATATATATATATATATATATGCAAGATCATGTGAGAAAGCTCTTTAGGTGAGAATTGAGAAAGAATCAGCACCTTTAGATTAGATAAAATGAACGGCAGAGATCTCAATCTATACTTAAAACACCGAAGTGTTTTTGTTCTTTGTGTTCTCTCCTTGTTTGCTACTTCATATAAAACTCATGATTTCTCTCTCCTAATTTTTCTACTTTCATGCAATCAAGCCATGAAATAAACAAAATCAATCTCCTTAGTTGTAATTTCATCCTGTATTGTGATGCAAGAACATAAAATTTGAAAAGCTATGGCAGAAGAAGGTTAGCATTTAGAAATTTTGTTGCAATTATCTTATTCAATTTTCGCAATTTGGACAATTTTTCTGACATTTTGGTTGAAATTAACATGTGAAATTCATATTTAGGAATAATCTTTATTATTAATCATTTTTTTTTTTGAAATTAAAAATTAATTCATTGATTCAAAGTCATACGACTACAATAGAAGTCAAAACTAAACAAATACATATCAAAATGAAATAAATACAATTCTAATATGACAAAACCACGATCGTTGAGTAGATCTAACACTTCTGAAAACCCTCGTCTTTCACATCGCTGTCTGATGCAGCCTTCTGCAAGGGGGTCTATCGATCTTTTGTAGTTTTGAAGTAGAACTGGATCCAATTCAAGTGATTGTAAACGAAGTACTGACATCTGTTGCAACCCCGCACAAATTTCAATCAACAAATCAACCTCTTGAATTACACAAAAACCCAAAAACAAAGTCTCCAAACTCTCATATGGAGAGAGATAAAACCCAATATATGGGTAGATATAACCCCATAAATGGGTAGAAAAACTCTCCATTAAAGAGAGACTGAAGTTTATTAGAAACATTAACATAAAAAACTAGTAACAAAAGGAGAAAAGGGGCTTACCACCGCCCAAAAGGGTGGCGGTAGCCCCTAGGTTGAAAATTAGGGTTTTGTGGGAGAGGAGAGAGAAGAGAGAAAAAGGGAGAGGAGGCGGTTCCGCACTATTATTAATCAATTTAAACATTGCGAAGTAGAGGATTTGATGTGATGAAGCATAAAGAAATTACATTAACTATCAAGTCCCTAAGTCCAGTAAATTGAGTTATTATTACGCAAATATCTTTAACTTATTCTTTCCGAAATTGAACGACAAGATCACCATGAGGTATGATATAATTTGAGTAGTAAAATACTACTATAAACATACCTTGCTTAACTATCTCGTGTAATACTGATTTCATTCGCTTTTCACATTTTTATCTTTGAAAATGAGATCTTATCCCACTTCATTTTGTTTTATGTTTGATGCTCCATTTTTTTTATAGTGGATAATGTTGGTTAATGCATGATTTTGTCAAAAGATGTAAAAAGTACTAATTAGAGTTATAGAAACATTTGCTTAGAGTTATAAAAATTACTAATCAAAGTTATAGCAATATTTTTTAGAGTTATAGCAATTATTAATTAGAATTATTGCAACACTTGATTAAAGTTGTAGGAAATATTCAGTGAAGAGTTGTACCTAGAGTTATAGGAAGTAGTAATTGGAGTTATAACAATAGTTGTTTAGAGTTGTAGGAAGTAGTAGTTAAGAGTTACATTAATGTTTGTAAAGAGTTATAGGAAGTACTAATTAGAATTATGGAAACATTTCCTTAGAGTTATAGGATTTAGTAGTTAGAGACTTAGAGTTATACTAACACTTATTTAGAGCTATAGAAAGTAGTTAGTAGTAGCTACTTCACATAATCAAATGGGTTCCTAGCCTCCTCTCTAGCCCTTGCTTTATTTCTTTCAAACCATATAAGCCAACTAGAGTTATAGCAACATTTGTTTAGAGTTATAGGAAGAACTAATTCGAGTTGTAGCCATACTTCTTTAGAGTTATAACAATATTAGTTTTGAGTTAAAGGAAGAACTAAGAGTTACAACAATGCTTCTTTAGAGTTATAGCCATGCTTGTTTAGAGTTATGCCGAGTCTTCTATAGTTTTTATTGGAACTAGTCACTAGAGTTATACCTATACATCTTCTAGATTTGTAGAAGTAGTAGTTAGAGTTTTAGTAACATTTGTTTAGAGTTATAGGAAGTACTAATTAGAGTTATAACAACATTTGTATAGAGTTAGTTGTAGGAAGTAGTAGTTACGTGTCATATCAATGCTTGTTTAGAGTTATATGAATACTAATTAGAGTTACAATAAGTCTTCTTTAGAGTTACGACAAGTCTTGTTTAAAGTTACTAATTACATTTATGCAGAGTATTAATTAGAGTTACAACAACTTTTGTTTAGAATTATAGTTAGCGATAACTAGAGTTATGGTAAAATTTCTTTAGAGTTATAAGAACCGATTACGTATCGACTTTGAATTCTAAGTCATCCCCAAATGTAGTGGTAAAGTGTGGCCTAGGTAGCTTTTATATACTTTCTGATGTTCGAATGTGGTCGATAATATTGTTGCTCGGTAGATTAGTCAAGTAATTTTTAATCCATCAGCATTATGAAATTGAATAATTGACGTGACTAAGCATTGTGAAATGAAAGAATTGGCGAGTTACTAGAAGATACTTGTTTATATACCTTTAATCAAATGTTGCAACTTGATAGCCTGTTATCTCAATTGGCGAGTGTTTTGTGTGCAAACACACAAAATTGTGGGTTTGACTCCCAGACTGGCTTTTATTATTTGATGTGCTTTTTTAATGGTCTTATTCAGCTTTTAGGATGTAATTTTTCTCCTTACCTAATGAGGTGGTAAAAGAATACATAAACTACACTAGCTTGAGTCGCAATAACAAAAGAAGTTCCAATCTACCTAAAACTTAAATGAGTGCAATTGTACAGAACAATTTGTTCTATATTTAGGTTTCTAACTTCTAACAAGAGTCATTTAATAACCTATGTGGGAATCGAACCCACATCTTGTGCATAGCACAATGCTCTTCCATTTGAGCTAATAGGTTTTAGGGTGTTTGAACATGATATGCCCAAAAATGTTTACGTTTTTAATAATAAGTAGATTATTTCAGAACAAGTAGATTATAAACAATGCTGTACTACTAAATTTAATCCACAAGAACTGAAGGTACCTTTCTGATCTCTAAACCCAGTAAGAAGATAAAATTGCAAAATGAAAAAAACGTAATCAGTTATGCTGAATTTAAGATACTATTACTAAAATCTAATCCACAAGAACTGAAGGTACCTTTCTGATATCTAAACTGAGCAAGAAGACAGTGCATAGAAGATGCATTACAGATTCTATCATCTCTTATGATGTTGCCTTGTGCTTTTACGGCAAAAAATAGAGAGCAGCAAGTGCATCTGAAGTTCTGAACTAGTGAACTGAGAGTTCTATTGCATTTAATAGATGAAAGAAAAGAATTCGATGGTGGACATGCTTGCTGCCAAGAAAGAATTAATTAATGTCAACATCTCACTCCACTAGAACAAGACATATCACTAATTGTAGTATTTCATCACAAAGCAAAAGATGAATAAGCAAACCTCATCATTTTGTTTTTCTTTTTCACTTCTTCATTTTCTGCAATGATAGATGAAGTTATAGGATCACATAACAAACATATCAAAAGTAAAATGGTGTTAATACTCAGGCTTACATGATGAGAAACCACAATAAGAATCCACATAAACAAGTTTGCACCAACAATCTGTTTGTTTGCATATAAAAGAACCACTAGGTGATTAGGAACCTTGATGAACGAACAATAAGGAGGGTCCAAGAGATTCAGATATGAAGTCCTCCAAGATATTTTCACAAACGTTGGCGTAACTCCAAGTACAAGTTCTTATAACTCTGACTATTAGTCTATTTAACTCTAATCAAATATTGGCATAACTCTAACTAATACTTCCTACAACTCCTATGAAGTGCTTCTATAACTCTAATTTCTAATTTATATAATTCTAACCAAACGTTGGCATAACTCCAAATACAAGTTCCTATAACTCTAATCAAACATTGGCGCAACTCCAAGTGCAAGTACTTATAACTCTAAGTAACTGTTTCCATAACTCTTAACTATAAGTGATATAACTCTAATCAAATATTGGCATAACTCTTGGTATTACTTCCTATAACTCCTATGGACTGCTTTTGTAACTCTTACTAATCTATATAACTCTAATCACACGTTTGTGTAGCTCCAAGTAAAAGAAATAACACATCTTTTTATAGAGTGCTGGAGTTCATTAAACTGATTAGGAAAAACCAGAAGCGAAATTCAGTATAACTTAGATGCATCAAAAAGCAAACTAACTGAGTTAATAGGAATGTTGAATTAATAGTCCAGAATCATAACAATGTTTCTAACTCTTAACTACTGATGTTACTAACTGCGGCGCTAAGAGTAGTAGCATAGGCAGCAACCAAAATCGAATCGGATTAAATTGAAAAATCCGACCATTTCTTAATATAAACTAAATATAATCACAACAATTTCGAATTCAGTTTTCGTTGTTCATTAAAATTATAATCCAACGAAAAATATACAAATTTTACAGGAAAAATCTGCAATTCAGACGATTAATTAAATATAATAACAACAATTTCGAATCAAATCCGTTTCTTAATGAAATTCAGATGTAAACTTGAATCATAATTCTAAAAAAAGTTCGAAAAAAATTCCCAAACACTAACCTTCTTCTGCCATATTGCATGAGTGTCTCTAACTGATCTTGAGTGCTGAAGAATACTGAATTTCATTGTCGAAATTCAGATCTTAATTTGACGCAAGTAAAAAAAAAAAAGGGATGAAGAAGGTTATGCGTATAACCGAAAGGAACAAGAGGAAGGAGAAAGGATGTGAGGAGAGAGAAAGTATGCGTGAGATGGGAGATTATTTTGGGAAATCAGTTTCTTTTATTTTTTAATCTGGGCCATTAAATGAACTATGATCTAAAGGTTGATATTTTTTCTCACTTCTCATGTAAAACACCATTCTCACCTGAACTCAATTCTATATATATATATCTCTACTAGTTTTGAAGCCCGTGCGTTGCACGGGTTGTTGTTTATTTTATTTTTTTGGAAATTTTTTGTTAACATTGTTGATTTTGTGTTGCTAATGAAATGAGATTTTTCAACACCATTGTATTTACATACTTCTTTCGTTTTTTTTCATTGCAACAATTACCACTTTGGGTAGTTTCATCTATTGGGACCATTCCACTTTTGGTAAAAAAAAAACTGTACTTGACAATATTGTCTTTACTTTATGTTAATAAAACCATCATTACTTATTCAAATTGTCTTATAAAGTTGCATTTACTTTATTAAGAATTTACTTATCCTAATCTATTCAATTAAAGGGGTACCTCTATGCTAAACTACCCATTTTCTTCATTTCCTTAAAAACCATGCCCAAACCCATTGTTGTAGTAGAAAAAGAACGGATAAAGTATTTGTCATTATATTCTAATTTCTAGATTTGTTATTGCGATATATAAATTTTATATTTTTTAATAATTGGTATGACTAACAATAGATAACACAATTTTAACATGAAGAGTACCCGAATGATACTTTAAGAAAGTAGAGGGTAATAATTTAATAGATGTAGGACATAAATAATAGAGAAAAACATGAGTGTCAGCATCAACTTCAACTTTTAATATAGCATATAAACGCTAACGCATATACAATGGAAGATGGGAAAGCCAAAAAACTTGATCATAATGATGGTATCATGGATAAATTTAATTAAATATAAAACTAACCTCTACTAATAATCGAAAATACTATTCAAGAGAAAAAAAAACCTCTGCATCAATCATGATCATATCAAGACTTATCAAACTTTCCCCTTTTTTATAATCCATGACCCAAAAAGTCTAGAAATGCAAACCATGTTTATCCAATTAGTTTTAGTAGAATTAAGTTTATGGAGAAAAGAAAAAGATTAGACGTATAGATATATGGAAAAGACAAACATAAATAATTATGTATACAATAAATATTCTAGGAATAATATATAATTGGTCAATTGCATAATACCTCTGCAATGTCGTTGACAAATTTTCATTTGGATCTTCATGTAATGCCACCATGGTATGCTATAGGTTCAAGATTACAGATGTGTATTTTTTTATCTTTATATAACTCAATTTTTAAAAGTATGATTTTAAAAGATATAATTGATATTGTCACATATAATACGCTATTTTTATAGTTATTTTTATATGTATTTAAAATAAAAAATAAATAATACGTTATTGTTTCATCTAAATAAATAAATTTTCATAAGTTGTAAAACTATATTATATATGGAACGTTGATGCCTTTCTGTAACTCTTGAAATTGTGTAGATTGGAACAAAATATTATAGGTGGAAAAGGAAGTTTTCTGCTCCACATCAAAACTCAACATTATATTGATAAGTCTGAAGTTTGATCGGAAAACATAAATAGCTATACGATAGGTCATAATTATTTGAGGCACTCTAAGATAAGCATACTTCTTTGCGATAAACATCAACCCTTTTCTTTTATCTTAGCTTTTGCCAACTTTTCTAAGATAAAGGCACTGTTCTTTTGGACTTATTTTCAGTTAAATTCAGTTTAGTTCAGTTCATTTCAGTTCATTTCAGTTAATTTCAGTTCAGTTAATTTAATTTCAGTTCAGTTCAGTTAATTTAATTTCAGTTCAGTTAGTTTCAGTTAATTTCAGTTTAGTTCATTATTATTATTGTTATTATTAATTTTATTTTTGTTATAATTACTATTATTGTTATTATTATTATTATTATTATTATTATTATTATTATATTATTATTATAAATATTATTATTATTATTAATTAATTATTATTATAATAATAATAAATGTTCATTTATCCAAAACTCCTTATACATGTGTACAACTCTATTTTTTTTAATAAAAATAAAAAATTGAGATGATGACATTGCAATCCTACGTGGCACACTCTATTTCATAAGTTGCAAAACTATATTGTAATTGGATGTTATTTCGAAGCATATTTCGAGTGCGCTCCAATGGTACAAAATCATAATATTCCGAATTACGTAGCAAAAGTTATACGCATTTTACATAATATGATAATTTAGGTTGTTCATTCAAAATCAAACTCTAATTTTCGCTTATCCAAAAATCCTTACATGTATTTAAATCTATGTAGAACTCTTTTTGTAAAAGATAAAAATAAAATTTGATGACGTGACAATCCTACAACATTGCCTTTACTTTATGTTAATAAAACTATTATTATTACTCAAAATTGTCTCATAAAGTTGTGTTTACTTTATTAAGGATTTTCTTATCCCCTACTCTAGCTAACCCCTCTATGCTAAACTACCCTTTTTTTTTAATTTTCTGAAAAATCATGTCCAAACTCATTGTTGTAGTAGAAAAAGACAGAGAAAGTATTTGTCATTATACTTTAATTTCTAGATTTGTTATTGTAATATATAAATTTTATATTTTTAATGTTCACTTGAATATTGTAGCTAAGTCTATCATTAAATAGTATCTTAATAATTTGTATGACTAACAATATCTAACACAGTTTTAAAATGGAAAATACCCGAACTAACTTTAAGAAAGTAGAGGGTAATTAATAATTTAATAAATGCAGGACATAAAGAATAGAGAAAAAATATGAGTGACAATCACAACTTCAACTTTTAATATAACATATAAACACTAACACATATAGAATAGAAGATGGGAAAGCCAAAAAGAATATCATAATGATGGTATCAAGAATAGAATACATTAAATATAAAACTAACCTCTATTAATAATTGAAAATACTATTTAAGAGAAAAAATCTCTTCATCAATCATGACCATATCAAGACTTATCAAAATTCACATCAAATAGTCTAAAAACTCGAACCTTGATTTCCCAATTAATTTTAGTAGAATTAAGTTTATTGAGAAAAGAATAACATCTGACATATAGATATATGAAAAAGAAAAACATAAATAATTAAGTATGCAACAAATATTCTAGGAATAAAATAATTAGTCAATTGCATAATACCTTTGCAATTTCGTTAACAAACTTTCATTTGATTATTCATGTAATGTCATCATGGTATGCTATAGGTTCAAAATAAACTATATGTATGTATTTTTTATCATTATATAACTCAAATTTTAAAAGTATGATTTTAAAAGACATAATTGCTATTGTTACATATAATAAGCTATTTTTATAGTTATTATTATATGTATTTAAAATAAAAAATAAATAATACGTTACTATAATACGCTATTTATATAGTCATTTATATATGTATATAAAATAAAGAATAATAATATGTTCTTCTTCATCTAAATAAATATATTTTCATAAGTTGTAAAACTATATTGTATATGGAACTTATTTACAAACATATTTCGAGCACTCTCCGATGGTAAAAAAATTATAATATTGCAAATTATGTAGCTAAAGTTACATTCAATTTACATAATTGAATAATTTAGGTTGTTTATTTAAAATCATAGTGTAATATTCACTTATTAAAAACACCTTATATGTATTTATATCTATGTTAAACACTATTTTTTACAAAATAAAAATTAAAAAGAATGACATGTCATGCTTAGGTGGAGCTCTCTATAATATTCTAAGGTTGTTTTTTAAAATCATATCTAATTTTTTCATCATCCAAAACTCTAATATATATATGACATGACAATCCTACGTGGCGCTCACGATTTCATAAGTTGTAGAATTATATTGTAAAATGGATCTTATTTCGGAGGATATTTCGAGCACTATCTAATGGAACAAAAATTATAATATTCGGAATTACGTAGCAAAAGTTGTACACAATTTACATAATATAATAATTTAGGTTGTTCATTCAAAACCAAACTCTAATTTTAGCTTATCTAGAATTCCTTATATGTATTTAAATCTATGTAGAACTCTATTTCTGTAAAAATGAGTTGTAAAACTATATCGTAAATGGATCTAATTTTGAAGCATATTTCAAGCACTCTCAAATGGTATAAAAATATAATGTTTTGAATTAGGTAGCAAAAATTATATTCAATTTACCTAATATAATAATTTAGGTTATGTATTTAAATATGTGTAGAACTCTATTTTTTAAAATATTTAAAATAAAAATTAATGACATGACAATCCTACGTGGCGCTCACTATTTCATAAGTTGTAGAATTATATTGTAAATGGATCTTATTTCGGAGCATATTTCGAGCACTATCCAATGGAACAAAAATTATAATATTCGGAATTACGTAGCAAAATTTATACACAATTTACATAATAATAATTTAGGTTGTTCATTCAAAACCAAACTCTAATTTTAGCTTATCTAGAATTCCTTATATGTATTTAAATCTATGTAGAACACTATTTTTGTAAAAATAAAAATAAAATTTAATGATATGGCAATCCTACGTGGCGCGCTATATGGCCTCGAAATCTTGAGGAGCTCTCTATGCTCTCGAAAAGTTCCTCCTTTATATATATATATATTGATTATATAAGGGAAGGGGGGAGCTATGGTGTCCCCTAATAAATTTACTTAATTACCCCTTAGTATATCAACTACTCTACCAAAAAAAGATGAAAGAAAATCAAACTCAAATATAGCATAAAAAAATTAACAAAGAAAATTATATCAATTAAATATTTGATCAATCAATACATAATCAAGTAGTAAATCAAAAAGGAAAATACAATCAATTAACAAAGTGAAATGATAAAAGAAAATACTTTGTTGATAAAAATATAAGAAGTTCTTAATAAATCTGCGTAACATTCTTTTATCGCTCATCAGTTTTAATTTTAAAAATCTTAAAGAAAGTATAAATAAAATAAATAATAAACGACGGGTTTGGTTAAGTGATATAGGTTTAATCAACTAAATTAGCCAGCCCAAAACACGTCTAATGTTCAAATTTTACCTTTGGTTATGCCCAAAAAAGTTATAAATTATGTTATAAAAAAATGAGGCACGCATCGCGTGCATAAATTGCTAGTGTATATATATATATATATATATATATATATATATATATAGAGTCGGGATCCGGTGAGAATTGAGAGTTATTGGTGGGACGCGGTCGTACGCGCTACGAAAGATAAAAGTTTATTTTCCTTCTTTCCAATACAAATAAATGTAAGTGGCAAGTAGGGTCGAATCCACAGAGACTTGGGGACTAACTCGTGCTTATAATAGATCAAATGGGGGTTTTGGGATTAAAGAATTGAATAACTAAATATGAAGAACTAAAGAACAATCAAAAAGTAATGTAATCAAGAAGAGAAGAATCTTGAGTTCGGTTAATGGCCACTTCGATTCATACTATTGATCATTGGTTTCTCAAATGTGTAACTTTACTCTTAATTACTCAAATTTGGAAATCAAATTCCTTTCCCTCAAAAGTACCGTTAAACAATCACAATCAGATGATCATAAAACTTGAACTAAAGATTAATCTAATCTAATCAGAGATTAAATTCAAATCAATAGAACATCAACGAACTAGGAAACAATGAGCCAATTAACAAATTGCTAGCACAACATATTCAAATTGGAACTTGTGATTTCTCTAGTGATTAATCAAGAATAATCAGATTTATTAACCAAACCCTAGATTGCTACTCATGAAAGAAGAACAGATGAATCGGCATCAATTCTAATTCCTAGCAAATGATAAATCGAATGTATAAACTAGTAGTACTCCTAGCAATACATACCACAATCATAGATTAAAATCAAGAAATCACAATTATAATTGAGAAAAAGTTAACAAAGAGAAACCTCACAATAATAGACCGAAGCTTGATTAACCGTTCTCAAGACTAGATTTAGGCTACAATCAACATAGCATCCATCAAGCAAATCTTCAAACTAATTATTCGAAACTCAAAAAGGGAGAAAATAGGGATTAGGGTTCTTCTCTCTATCCTCTCTAATTCAGTCCCGAAATTCCAAGACATAAAACAAAACAACGTTTTTTCCTCATTAATAAAACCTAAGGAAAGCTGAAAACAGCCGAAGAGTCGTAGCCGCGTCGAAGTGCGCGAGTCGGGCTCTCCTAATGCGCGAGTCGGGCCTTCGCTCCTGCCCAAAAATCCAGCCTTCGCTCGAAGTGCGCGAGCTGGTGCGCGGCTCGGGCCTTTGCTGCTGCCAAGCTTCAGCCTTCGCTCGAAGCGCGCGAGTCGGGCATGCCTTGCGCGCGAGTCGGGTACTCGATACTGTCCAGCAGCTGCTTCCGCTCGATATGCGCGAGTCGTGCACTTGTTGTGCGCGAGTCGGGCATCCTATGCTGCACATGATACTTTACTGCTCGATGAGCGCGGGCCGTGCGTGTGTGGTGCCCAGCTCGGGCACTCACTACTGCCCAGCATCCAACCTTCTCCACAAACGCTCGAGGTGGGCTCTTCAACGTCCATGGTGGGCACACAATGCCGTAGAGCTACAAAGTGATGAACTTGGATGACAACCATCAAAATCTAGACTTCAAGGAACTTTGTGAGCTTAATCCACCTGTAAATGATCAAAAGCATATGGAACCACAAAATATCCTTAAATCTCCTCTAATACTGCAAATTCATCATAACTCCCTCTTCTCCACACTAAGGTATAGATGAGTAAAACTCTCCTTCTTAAACCTTAAACCTTAGTAAAATGGACTTCTCAACACTCTATAATCGCATATAACTTGGTCACATCAAATACCCCCACACTTGAACTGTACTCGACCTCGAGTAAACTCAAAATAAAGGTCAATGAGGCACCCCTTCCAAGCCATTGCTCACCTTTCACTACTCCCCTTATCTCTCCATCCTAGCGTATGATAAAAGTTTGCTATTTCCCCTGATTCGCTTAAAGCCAAGTCTAAGGGTAAGAGTCACCCCCACACTTGAGCTAAAAGCCCTCCTGAAATAATGTAAATAGCATTCTCATACTATACTCAACACCAAGATAATAAAAACGCATGACTTTGAACCCCGAAAGATCTCAAAGGATTCAAAGCCATTCCAATCTGCACAACACCACAACCATCCTCATGTTATGAAATGACAAAAGCAAATTCGAATCCTGACAAATCTCAAAGGACTCAAACTTGGACCCTCTAAACACAATCACAACCACCAAACTCCTTATTCCTCCAATGATGAGCGAGCTCTAACCTATTCGCCTCTAACTCCGAACATCAAGATGAAAAACCTACCCGAGGCACTCCTTATATCACCAATCCTCCTTATGACACCAACTCCGGCAAATGATTTCAAATTTCTCTCTTTTATCTCTCATTTTGCCTAGGAGCCCTTTCGGGTTTTCATCCTAGCTTCACACGCATTTTTTTTTATTTATGTGCTCACCATCTCACCTGCTCCAATTAGCCACTTTTTTGCATAGATTGCCCTTTCGGGTTTTCAACCTATCCGGGCCCCCATTTTTGCCTGAGTCGCCCGCCCTTGCGGGTTTTCAGCTCAGCGGGTTTTCGTATTTTTTTTTTTTTCAATGAGAAAACATCAAATAAAACAATGAGCAATTCCTCCCCCCTACTTAATCAAGACATTGTCCTCAATGTGAGAGCAGGTACAAGAAAAACACAAGAAATGAAAAGGGAAACACTCAAAAATCGACTCTCACAAATAAAAAATTCTCACTCCCTCGACAATACCCATCAAAAACAAATCACACCCCAATAACATAAGAAAACACAATGACGACAAACACACACACCATCTCACAACCCGACTCCCTATAACACCCATGTAAATGACTAATCCAAAATTAAATTCATTGGGAGAATATAATTTCGGAATGTGCACCTTATAGCAGAACCAAATCCAGTATGCAAATGCGCATCATTGCTCGTAAGTATTGCTCATGCAACTCCTTCATCAATCTCGACCCTCCAATTTCACCAACGTCTCTCAAATGGACACCTCTCAAAGGTCTCTTGATGTATTTTGGCTTAACTTGGATTATGATTGGCGAAGAGTTGTGAATTGTAGCTCGGGAATCTAGAGGGGTAATGGTGGGTGAAGGATAATTTGTTGTGGTGGAGTATAAAAATGGTGAGGTTTAAGAGTAAGAAGGAAAAGAAAAGGAAGAAAAATAGAAAAGATAAAAAAAGAAGAAAAGAAAAAGGGGCTCGGGTTGCCTCCCGAGTAGCGCTAGTTTAAAGTCGTTAGCTCGACCTTATACCTCCCACAATCAGTCCGGGGATGGTTCAACTCCTTGTTCCAACACTTGTACCTGTGAGTTTGATAAGACAACTTCGTGCATAGCTAGCGTTAGTGAAAAAGGTGTAAAACTATGCAGTAAATCAGGTGGTCTCTCATGTTTTTGCAACCTCACTACCTCCAATGACTCATGTCCTTCACTGGTATCATATGTATCACACTCTATGGACTGAATAGTACCCACAAAGCATGATGAATGTTCAGTCGCTAGGGAATTTTTAGACTCATGAATACCAAATGCTTATAAATGTCCCCCAAATTCCACAGTTAATGACCCCGCACCAACATCAACTTTTGTACTGGATGTTTTCAAAAACGGTCTCCCTAAAAGAACAGAAGAAACATGACAATCAGACTCCATGTCCAGTACATAAAAGTCAGTAGGAAACTGAAGTTTACCAACATGAACTAACACATCCTCGACCTTACCCTTGGGATAAGAGTGGGATCCGTCAGCTAATTGCACTATGACATTTGTTGCATGCAAAGGGCCAAGCGCTAAAGACTTATATAGCGAAAATGGAATCACATTAATTGAAGCACCTAAGTCTAACATAGCTTTAGGAATACCAATGTCATTAATAGTGCAAGGGATGGTAAACATGCCTGGGTCATCATATTTGGGAGGAAGTGTATTATGAGAAATAGCAGAAACATGCTCACTAGTGTTCTCTACTTTGGTTAAAATAGGAGAACTAACCTCACATTCGCGTATGGACTCGTATATACCTTTGTTGCGTTCATACCTTCTATCGGCCCGCAAAGCTTCCGGAAAAGGTGGGGGAGGTCGATGCTTTGGAAGTAAAGTAACTTCCTTGTTTCTTGTCACCACTCTTTCTCCCCGTGTCAGCTGTGTATCACCCCTTATCATGATAGAACTTACATTCTTCTTTGGGTTTACTTCTGTGTGGGAGGGTAATTTTCCCAATTCACGAGCCTCTAGCCTGCTCACTGCACTCGAAACCTGGCTCATCTGTGTTTCCAAATTCCTTATACTAGAGCGGGTTTCCTCTTGAAACTGTACCATATTCCCTTGCATGGTGGTCACATTCTTGGTTAAGGCATTAAACATCTCTTCAGTAGACATTGTAGAACCTTGCCTCATATCCGAATTCTGACCCTGATGAGGACCCTAAACTGGAGCATGGGGTCTCATGAACTGTTGTTGCGGTTGATGATATTGGGTGGGTTGTTGGTTACCTTGCTCATTACCATACCTCAACCTCGGATTATCTCTCCAACCAGGATTGTATGTGTTGGAATAAGGATCATATCTCCTTTGATTCCCTGAGCCTTGAAAACCAAGAGCGTTGACTTCCTCACTTGACCCCTCTTGAAGTTGTGGGCAATAATCAGTGGGGTGATCTGAAGCACATATCCCACACGCCTTAACTTGTTGTGTGTGTCCCTTAACAATGAGTTCTCTTACTAGTGAGGTAAGAGCTTGAACCAGTTCTTCAAGTTTGGGATTTTGCGTGTTTGAGCTACTCACATTCACCTTCTTGTAGGTGGATCGCCTACTAAAATGTCTGGAGCCTTCAGAAAGCTCCTCTATCAAAGCTCTAGAGTTCACTGGAGTCTTATCTATGATCGATCCACCACTAGCTGCATTAATCATCCGCACATCATCATCAGAAAGTCCATTGTAGAATATAAGATCAAATCTTCCTCACTATATCCATGATACGGACAGCTTGCACATAGCCTCTTAAAACGCTCCCAATATTCATACAAAGGTTCATCATATCATTGCTCTATGTTGCTGATCTCTTTCTTGAGTGTGGATGACTTTGAAGTGGGAAAATATTTATCAAGGAACCGCTTTTTCATCTCAGACCAACTAGAGATACACCCCGGTGGAAGATAATATAGCCAATCTTTGGCCGTATCCTTAAGAGAAAAAGGAAACACCCTCATCTTAACTTGCTCTTCCGTGGCATTACTCGGTTTCATGCTTGAGCACACAACATGGAACTCGGATAGGAACTTGTTAGGGTCTTCACCACTGAGCCCATGAAAAGATGGTAATAGATGAATGAGCCCTGACTTGAGCTCGAAAGTGGTACCTGCCTCCGGTGTTAGGAAAGTGATACATAATGGTTGCTGATCAAGATTAGGAGCGGTGAGCTCCCTCAGAGTACGAGTCTCCACCCTAGGTGGCATTTCTTCTTCCAAATTCAATGAAAATGGAAGTTCTTGAAAATTTCTTCTCAATTCCCTTCGCAACCTGAAAAGATTCAATTCTAACTCGGGATCGTAATCCACACAATCTTGGTTAGTAGCACGGGTGCCAACCATATACTAATCAAAAAGTGAAATTTCAAAACACAATCTACAATTAACACGTTTTAGTAGTTGCCAAGTCCCCGGCAACGACGCCAAAATTTGGTGGGACGCGGTCGTACGCGCTACCAAAGATAAAAGTTTATTTTCCTTCTTTCCAATACAAATAAATGTAAGTGGCAAGTAGGGTCGAATCCACAGAGACTTGGGGACTAACTCGTGATTATAATAGATCAAATGGGGGTTTTGGGATTAAAGAATTGAATAACTAAATATGAAGAACTAAAGAACAATCAAAAAGTAATGTAATCAAGAAGAGAAGAATCTTGAGTTCGGTTAATGGCCACTTCGATTCATACTATTGATCATTGGTTTCTCAAATGTGTAACTTTACTCTTAATTACTCAAAGTTGGAAGTCAAATTCCTTTCCCTCAAAAGTACCGTTAAACAATCACAATCAGATGATCATAAAACTTGAACTAAAGATTAATCTAATCTAATCAGAGATTAAATTCAAATCAATAGAACATCAACGAACTAGGAAACAATGAGCCAATTAACAAATTGCTAGCACAACATATTCAAATTGGAACTTGTGATTTCTCTAGTGATTAATCAAGAATAATCAGATTCATTAATCAAACCCTAGATTGCTACTCATGAAAGAAGAACAGATGAATCGGCATCAATTCTAATTCCTAGCAAATGATAAATCGAATGTATAAACTAGTAGTACTCCTAGCAATACATACCACAATCATAGATTAAAATCAAGAAATCACAATTATAATTGAGAAAAAGTTAACAAAGAGAAACCTCACAATAATAGACCAAAGCTTGATTAACCATTCTCAAGACTAGATTTAGGCTACAATCGACATAGCATCCATCAAGCAAATCTTCAAACTAATTATTCGAAACTCAAAAAGGGAGAAAATAGGGATTAGGGTTCTTCTCTCTATCCTCTCTAATTCAGTCCCGAAATTCCAAGACATAAAACAAAACAACGTTTTTTCCTCATTAATAAAACCTAAGGAAAGCTGAAAACTGCCGAAGAGTCGTAGCCGCGTCGAAGTGCGCTAGTCGGGCTCTCCTAATGCGCGAGTCGGGCCTTCGCTCCTGCCCAAATATCCAGCCTTCGCTCGAAGTGCGCGACTCGCGCGATGCTGGTGCGCGGCTCGGGCCTTTGCTGCTGCCAAGCTTCAGCCTTCGCTCGAAGCGCGCGAGTCGGGCATGCCTTGCGCACGAGTGGGGCACTCGATACTGTCCAGCAGCTGCTTCCGCTCGATATGCGCGAGTCGTGCACTTGTTGTGCGCGAGTCAGGCATCCTATGCTGCGCATGATTCTCTACTGCTCGATGAGCGCGGGTCGTGCGTGTGTGGTGCCCAGCTCGGGCACTCACTACTGCCCAGCATCCAACCTTCTCCACAAACGCTCGAGGTGGGCTCTTCAACGTCCATGGTGGGCACACAATTCCGTAGAGCTACAAAGAGATGAACTTGGATGACAACCATCAAAATCTAGACTTCAAGGAACTTTGTGAGCTTAATCCACCTGTAAATGATCAAAAGCATATGGAACCACAAAATATCCTTAAATCTCCTCTAATACTGCAAATTCATCATAACTCCCTCTTCTCCACACTAAGGTATAGATGAGTAAAACTCTCCTTCTTAAACCTTAAACCTTAGTAAAATGGACTTCTCAACACTCTATAATCGCATATAACTTGGTCACATCAGTTATATGAGAATACCTAGTTATATGAGAATAACCCACAACCTTTAGATTATACAAACTCAAGGGCTGGGATTTGTCCAAAGCACTAACAACGAAAACTTATGTTTCGCGACAAACTTTCAATTGAAGCCTAGAACATTACCTTTCACAGGAGGAAAAAAACGAAAACTCATACCACTCATCATCGATCGATTAATTGCAAACAAAATCTGAAATTCTCTTCCTGATCGCAATCCATACATCAAGTAACTTTCGGTGCTGCTCTTTTTTTTTTTCAATCATCATCAGGTACGAAGCATAAACCTAATTAATGGAATTCGAATTTTTTTGACTATTGATGTACTTGTGTTCTTATCTTGTGTTCTTCTCTTAATTCATGGATTTGTAATTACTAGCTATGTTTTTCACATCTTTTAATCGAAGATTAAGTCTTCTAGAAACTATTCTTGATGGTCATGGAATGTTACTGAAATTTTGTTCATATTTTTCTATATATGCCGTTTTATGTTGTGGTTGTGTTCTATTGAGGAACTTTTGTTCAAGAGGTTGCTTTTGAAGAGTTTGATCATCTCTATTTTGTTTAGCTAGTAATGGGTACGATTGATTAGATGAATTTGATCATGTTCATCATGTATATACTACATGTTCATCATGTATATACTACATGTACATTAATGCTACACTACAAGTACAATAAATCTCAAGGACATTATGAGTAAATAATATGATTGTGGCAGTTGGCTTCATTGTCCTTGGTTCATTGTCTTGTCTCATAGATGATGCCTCCCGAACCAAATGGTACGTATTTGTTTTCTCTAAGGCCACTAAAATAATATGATTATGATAAACCTAGTGTGAGTTGGATTCTTTCATGTATGTTCTATAGTTGATCCAACCCCTGCTTCAGTAATCATTTTCCTTTTACATAATATTAGAAGTCTAAGGTGAAAGATCAAACATTTGCTGCCTAGTTTTCCCCATGGTCCAGTAATGAAATGAAACATGACTCCAACACCTCATGTACCAGAACATGTTCTTAGATGTTCTAAGGTGGCTAGAGTTGTGAATTTTTTTCTTTTTGAGTTAAAATGTGGGTTGAGTAGTTATTGATCATTCTATACTTCTTTGGTGTTGTCAAGTGTTTCTTGTTAACTAGATGTTAGTAGTTCTAAGGGCTACTCTTTGCTACTACAAGCGTTTCGATTAAAAGAAAGAAAATGTACTAGAGGTGTAGGCAGAGAAGTGAATGACTGGATTTCTCCTATGTGCTGATAAGAATTTCAATCATAATTTTGATATGCACTTTAGGTGTACGTGTTTGATTTCTAGCCTTTGGTGTACCAGTACAAATCATGTACATTAGATCTTTTCCATATATACATCACTGGTAACCTACAAGTACATTAAATCTCATATAGATACATAAGTTGGGTTTTTGGCGATATCATACACAAACATGAAATGTGATTTATGCATATCTAATTTATTCTTGTTAATATTGTTTATTGTATCTTTCAATTAAAATTATTATGTTATGTTTCATTTTCAGAGTATTTCATGGCAACTCAACCTACAATTATGGAAGATCCTCATCAACATACTCCAATAATACAAGTTTCAGGTGAATGATTGGCTTTCTCCTATGTGATAATAAGAATTTCAATCCTAAATGTTTATCAAATTTCAAATGAGATTTCTCCTATGCGATAATCTATGGCTTTGTGATGACTATTATGCTAGTTTAGTATTTTAATAGTCGGTACCATTAGCCAATCCATGGCTTTCAAAACCTTCATTAATGTAAAAAATGATAATATGAAATAATGAGTTTGATGGTATGAGTGTTCATGTTTTCATGATGTATTAATTGGTTAAATATTATTACACTTGGTTAAAATTCTGTTTTGGTATATTTTTGTGCATACATAGTGCGTAAGATGAAGCTATTGTTTGGTATGTATTGTCTAGTGTGTGCATAAGATAGAATTGTTATATGCATTATTTCTACTGTTTTTCATAAGATAACGTTAATTTACATATGATATATGCTTTCCTTTCCAGCTCCAACTGAGAGTGCTCTAATACCTAGTTCTTCCAATACAACTACATGGGTTACTCCTAGAGCACGCCCTTTTGTTACCCCGGCAGGAACAAGGGAGTGGATGCCTTTGTGCTCTAATGAGTTAACACCTGTGTTAGGGATGAAGTTTGATAGTTTGGAAGAAGGGATTAAATTCTGTGATGCTTATGCCCTACATTGTGGCTTCAACACTCGAAAGTCGACGACTAACAAGAACAAAAGTGGTGTTGTTGCAATAAAATATTGCTTATGCAATAAGGCGGGTTTTAAAGAGAAGCGTAAGGCAAAGAATGAGGATAAGCCCAAACTAAAGGAGGATAAATCAGCGGCTACTAGAAGGAGGTTGGTGACAAGAGTTGGGTGTAAAGCTCAGTTAGTTCTTAAGCTTCAAGAAGAAGGGGGATATTTTGTGAAAAACTTCTATGAAGGACACACCCACCCTCTTTACACGCCAGTTGTAGGAAATTTCATAAGCAAGGTAGGAAAATGACAATTTTGCACAAGAAGTTCATAGTTGATAATTCAAAATTGAATATTGGGCCAACAAAAAGTTTTAGAATCTTAAAAGAGAATGTTGGTGGATATGACAATATCGAAGCTTCAAAGCAAGATTTGAAGAACTTCTCAAGAGATCTAAAAGCATATATTGATGGCTCTGATGCTCAAATGTTTGTGGACAACTTTAAAATGAAAAAGTTGTTTTGGGGTGCCTTCTTTTATGACTTTGAGGTAGATGATGATCAGTGTCTTTATAAGGCTTTTTGGGCGGATCCCATTTGTAGGAAAAACTATGCTTTGTTCGGGGATATGGTCTCCTTTGATACCACTTATGAGACTAATCGGTACAATATGGTCTTTGGGCCTTTTACTGGTGTCGATCACCATAAAAGATGTATCACATTTGGTGCTGGTTTTACTGCCAAGGAGGACATAAGCTCCTTTGAGTGGTTGTTTACCACTTTCTTGAAGGCAATGGGAAATAATGAACCCACCTGTTTGATAACGGACCAAGATCCAGCGATGAAAGTTGCAGTGAAGAAAGTTTTTAAAGAAACGGAGCACCGATTTTGCATGTGGCATATTATGGAGAAGGTGCCTGCCAAAATGGGCCAAAATCTTTTGAGTGAGACAGACTTCCATGAAAAGTTACGGTTATGTGTGTGGGACCTAGGGTTGGAGCCTTTAGAATTTGAAGAAAATTGGAACAAACTGATTGCTGAGTTTAAGTTGGAAACACATGAGTGGCTGACTGACTTGTATAAGATAAGACATCTATGGATCCCTGCTTATTTCATAGATTTATTCTTGGGTGGGATCATGAAGACAACTTCGAGGTCCGAAAGTGAAAATCACTTCTTTACCTCCTTTACTAATCCCCATGTTACTCTTGTAGAGTTCTACATGCGCTTCGAAACTGCAATGGATTCGCAAAGACACTCACAAGGAGAATTTGAAAATGACTCAAAGAATAAATTTCCAGAATGCAAGACACTGTTGCTCATTGAGAAGCATGCTTCAGAGGTATTTACACACTCCATATTTTATCAAGTTCAAGAGGAGGTGTATAGTGCTTGTTTTTCTTATGGGATTGTAGAGTTCAGAATAGAAAATAACTTAGAAATGGCTAAGATTAATGAGGTGAATCGTAAAAGAACTTTTGAGGTGGTGTTTAATAACACCATTTATGAAACAAATTGTTCATGCAAGATGTTTCAGAGACATGGCTTACCTTGTAGGCACATGATTTGGGTATGGAAGGCAAAGAACCTAGCCATGATTCCCGAGAAATATGTTCTTAACAGATGGACTACAATGGCTACAAAAAAGCCAATATTTGACTTGGAAGGCAACATTCTAGACCAATGCACAAGAATGGTGGACAGGAAGAAAGTTCTGAATGAGTTATGGTCAGAAATTTTCAATTGTGTAAGCCTGGCTGAGCAGGATGAAGAAGATCTTGCTGAACTTGTTAAAAAACCTTCGGGTCTTGAGATTGGACATAGAAGCCAAAAAGAGTTCAAACAACACTCGTAGCAAAACACAAGACATAGAGCTCCTAATTGGATCAGTGGCTCCTAGTGAAACAACCATCAAACCCCCTAAGATATCAAGTAACAAGGGTAGTGGCACTAGAAGTGGAAAAAGGATAAAGGGAGAGAGGGAGAAGGCAATTGAGCAACATCAAAAGAAAAAGAGGCTATGCAGCGCATGTGGAGAGCTTGGATACCATGACCTTTGAAATTGCCAGTCCAAATTACCTTCATGATCTAAGGGTAACTAGAAACTCATTTCTATTATGAGTTCTGTCTACCTGTTCTTGAATGTTCCTTGAATGTTACTTTTATTTGTGTTTTTATACTGCTCCCTTTGATATTTACTTTGTCGAATGGACATAAGATATTTGCTACACATACATCACTGAAACATTATATGTGTAATACCCCTCATGATTGCTTTAAAGGGATTTAGCAGGCTACTCATTCCAACAAGATGCATCTCTTTTAGGGAGCTCATTTCCTTAGTTACTCCACAGTTAAGCGTGCTTGGCTGGGAGTAGTCCAGGGATGGGTGACCTCCTGGGAAGTTTCTCAGGGTGCGCATGAGTGAGGAAAAAATGTGCCGGAAGAACTTGTGTTGGTTATTGAGGACAGTTGTTGGCCCTGGATGCGCATTGGTGACAATATACTCGACTCCGGATGGGTCGGGGTGTTACAATATGTACGTTGCCACTATTCTATGAGTACATCTGATTTGTCATGTCAGTTAACTAAGGATTTTTTTTAATTTGAATACATACCTTTTTAATCACAGAGACATCATCTTCTCTGTCACTGTCGTAGTGTCGTTGCTGCACATGCACTAAGCTACTTGAATATGCTATTGCTACTTGAGTCTACTTATAAGTTAGAATTAATGTATACCTATCTTTTACCCAGCAGTCTTTGTTAAGGCCGAGCAATATCGCTCTAAGAAACAGAAGCCTTGTCATTAGTGTATTGAAGAGTTAGAAGTAATGTTCGGTAGAAATTTAGGGTGCAAAATTTCTGCATGGCCCTTTTAGATCTTTAGAAAGTTCAAATTACAACATGTAGATGGTAAAATGCGTGTCACTTACTAAAACAACCCCTACGATTTGAGCTTCGAAGCGGGGTTCCCTGCATCAGATTATAAGGAATTATTAAAACATTTCAGAAAATATGTTATCATCTTGTCTTAAGAATTGCATATGCAGCAAAGCACCAGTCATTGCATTCATTTTTGTAATTACGGGACTGATTCATAACATCTATGTAAGTACATCACTGTTGGCTTGAAAGTACATTTCTTGTTGCGCCTCCTGACTATTGTGTTTATTGACTCTACAGCTCACTTCTCCCCTTAATGACAAATATTCAACGCAGAGGTATTTATTGAAGAAGCACCTTGGACTCTTTCCCACCCAAGAGCCAACAGCCACCCCGTGAGTATCAAAAATGGAAAACTTGATGTGTATATGCCAAACTCACCAGTGTTAGAGAGCACTAGAAAGTACTAATATATACATGGAATTTGCTCTAGCTTATACTCATTTGTGATGTTAACTGTTGATAGCATTAAGATATAGACTTATAATATGAATTATGGGGCTTTGAGTGTGATTGATCTTGGTTCTATCATTTATATACCAGGTACTACCTACAGGCTCTTGTAGTTTTCCCATTTTGATCTTTAATCGACTCTCTGACAGGTCCCATGAACAAGTTGTAATCTTTGATTATGTTCTTTTTATATTGTTCGTATCTGGAGTGGAGTTTTTTTATGGTCCAACAACCGACAAGGAATGGGAATCTTAAGAGTTAGAGGTTGTTCAAAAGCTTTTAGAGTTGTGAATTCCATAAATGTCTATTGAGACTTTTTGAGACTGCACCAATGTCACAATCTGGTTATTATCAATCAGTTTCTTTTTAGTAAAAATAGCATAATCAGACTGAGAATATTATTGGCTTGAACTTGCTGAGTTGCAAATCACCATCTGTAGTTTATAGTTTTTAGCACTGGGAATTGAGATATTTCATACTCCGTTCATAGCTAGCCTTGCAGGATCCAAGGGCTGCAATGGATCTTTTTAGCACTGGGAATTGAGATATTTCATACTCCGTTCATAGCTAACCTTGCAGGATCCAAGGGCTGCAATGCCATGCAGGATCCAATTTAGGCAACTTTGTGTTGCTTGTAGCTCCTGGCTGTAGTTTTTGTTTCCCAAATTATATAAGTGCGCAACACTTGTGTACCACTATTTGTGTGGCAGTGGGAACATTGGTACTGCTTTATGTAATAATTCTTGCACAACCAAGTTGTCTTGCAAAGTCAAAAATGCCTCCTAATTTCTCATCAGGTTCATTCAATAGGGTGCATGAAAAAGCCATTTGTTATTCTACTCAGTGTCAGTGTGTATGACTTAAGTTCTCAAGGCTAGGCACCTATAGTGTAAAATTAGATGCAGACCATTCTGGGTGCTCATGTGAATTTTGAAATGATTTTTTTAAATAAGCAAGAAAATATTTTTTTTCTTTTGACATAGAGTAAGTCATAGTATAAAAATGTAAGTAACGAACCAAATCCATCAATATGAGCTTATCTCTTACACACCAGATAGGCTCAATGCAACTAAAAAAAACTCGATAAAATCATATTAGTAAAACAAAAGGTTAAACAAAGAAAATCATATTAGTATTTAGATTTCTCTTTAAGGAAGGTCACTTTAAAAATCTGTCGGGTTCTCTATTTCAGGTGTTTCTCTCTTATCTACTTCTCTAAATGACCTCCTTTGCAAGCTTTGTCTCGCCTCTTTGTATCCTATTTACTCTAACTAACTAATTATGTATTCCCTGAGAAGCGAACTACAGCATACTAAGGAGTTGGTCTGCACTCAAAGTCTTTGATTTTAAGAAGTTTGCATCACCTTATAGTGAACTTATAGTTAAAAGAATATAAGAGAACTTAAATAGAAAAGTAAGAGAAAGAGAGAGGAGGGGGAAATGTTATAACCTTCATCAATTGCTTGATCTTTCAAACAAACACACTGGACCCCTTAGAGTGTCTCTTAATTGGAGTAACAATTGTGGAAATTCAGATCACAAGGGGCATGGAAAACTAGTATAGTTGATTGATATAGTTTAACAGTATAGACAACTCACCAATACTTGAATTTGACAATATATATATTAGCATGAAAGCTCGAAAATAGATACAGCCCATGCAGTTTGCCGTAAATAGCATGTCCAATAATATTCAAACTTCGCCCAATTCTACTATGACAATATGGCAAAATATAAGTACAAATGCATAAAAGAAAAAGAAGAGAACAATAATATAACTATTATATTTCCATTCCAGTATGACAGCTTGTCATTCAGCATGTTCGAGGAGCTATTGGCTTGCTCAAAAGGCCAAAACTACAAGGGAGAAAACAAATCACCACCGATGGCTTACAAGTACATCAGCGATGGCTTACATGTACGTCAAAACTGAAATTCTTGCAAGTAACTCGCTCATTTCATCTCCTTAACATTCTTCAGCATAAATTGTTTAACTACGTTGGAGTCGTCCTTCAAGATCTCACAACAATACTTGCCTCTCAAAGTTTTCAGAAAAAGAGCCTAGAAATAAACAAATATTGATTAGCTTTAAAGTTAAATATAACTAGAAAAAAACAACCTGAAAATAAAATTTCTTACGTTGTTTCTTAAGTTAGTATCCCATGAAGAAGTTCCTTGCCCCATATACATTTCCATGTACCTCATTGCACACACACCACTATCAACATCATCATGCTCATTTGATTTCTCCGTATACATTTTTGTTATTAGTTTTTAAATTATATTGTTATGGAGTTTAATAGTTTAAATGAGGATTAAGTGAGTGGGGGGGGGGGGAAGGTGGGGGGGGGATGGAAGGGGTGGGGGGATGGTTTTAATTAGAGGGGGGGGGGGAGGGGGGGGGAAGGTGAGGTGGATGGTTCAATATTTTTACTCTCTGCTTTTGTTGTTTTGATTATTTTTTTTTCCGTCTTGGATCACCGCTTGACTCCAAATAGTTAGAAAATGCCTTAGCCTACAAATGCACATTGTTAATGGTGTTCATAAAAAAGAACAAAGTAGTTGAGATGAATATCAATAAATTACCAATATTGTTGCGTAGCCACCATAATTTTCATTCAATAATCCAGTAAGCATCCTTTGGTCAATAATATCAATCTTGGAATGCTTGAAATTGAAACATAAAACTACGTAACAACCACTTCGAAGAATAGGACAAAAAACATGCGATAAGATAAAAATGTACACTTTTAAGTCATAACCTTCAATCATTAACCTTCAATCACTTTGTGATTAACACCATACCACTTGCAATAAGAATTATAGTAGAGTAAACTGCACAGTAGCTACTTCATTGTGGAGAACAGAGCTAAGCCAAAGAAGGGCTTAACTTCAAATTTATGAACAAAATACGTGTATTTGTTCCTTGGAACAGGTAGGTTCTTTATGAATTTAGATTTATCTACGATTCCATTGTATAATACTAATAATTTCACTCTAATCTGGGAGGCTTCCTATTTTACAAATTCAACATGATTGATGATACTATGATCACAATTCACAGCCACATAGAGATAAGGTTAACACGAGAACAAGACAACTATAATCAACTGTAGTCGCTAAAAAGAAATTTTTCTTCAACCTCATATTTCCAGTAAGCAACATAGTTGGTAAAAGTAAAAGTAAGCAACTAGATCCACATTGTGTGTGTTCGTTCTAATGTATTCTTGTTATGGCCACTCTAGTTCTGTCGTTCTGGTACAAACAATGCTGCCAATTTTGTTATATGGTTGACTTGTTTTTAGTTGCTTTACATTCTCAGTTAGTGACTGTGATTTCCTTTTCTAGGAAGAGAGAGAGAAATACCAGAAAGACTATATGGAGGCAGTAAAGAAGCTTGAGGAGCAATGGGCTATTAATCAGCGAAAGCAAAGTAATGAAGCTAGTACATCTGGTGCTAAATATGATTTGTCAGATATATCATCTAAACGGGAGGTATCCATTCTTCATAGTATCCATCAGTCTATACTGTTTTATTCAGTCTCCTTTTCACTTCCATTGCCCACTTTTTTTGCAAATAAGTAGGTGCATCAATGAGTTGGTTCTAATGTTCTCATGTCTTTTCTTTTTCTTCAGCTTTAGTTTTCCTTTGTAGTTATACCTCTGACCCCTGAACTATTCCTACACAGCCAATGTGATCTTTGAGCTCTGGTTGGATGCCAGGATTATATATATCCTGAATATTTGGGAAACATAAACAAGATTTCTGATGTTTCCCGGTCTTCATGTTTGCTGGTAGATTACCCAGAGGTTGGCTAAGCCTCTACCTTATAGTCATTCTTCTAATGGACATTTTTGTTTCTTGCTGGTACTGTATGAGTCAGGACTTTAGGAGTTAAGTTAAAGCTAAGCTAGTGTGACTACTGACAAATGCAAGCGAACTTTGTATTTTTGGCTATTTTTTTATGCCAATCAAAAAGAGCATTTGCCTGTTCCTACTACTGGTCACATAACAAAGTTGCTTTTTTGGTTTTTTCCTTTTGTTTTTGGGGGATTTGGAAAGTTAGTTACTTCCTCCATCTCATAGTAACTTCTCACTTTCATTTTGGGATGTCCCAAAAAAATTTTGCATCATTCTCTTTCTAAGCTAAGGTTACTTTCTCTCTTCATCGCAATAACTATTTTCTCTTTCAATTTTTATACATACTTTCTTTTACTAATTATTATCCCCCTGGACTAGTATCTTTTTCATTCTACTTCAAATTTTCTTTCATAATCCCTGTGGTACTTAAAAGTGAGAAGTTATGTATGGGATGGAAGGAGTTATACCAAACTAGCACACATATTCCTGTAACATCAAGGTAAAAGAGAAATATAAAGGAAACATTATTTTGACCTTCTAAATTAATAGATTTTGTACACGATATAATATAATACGAGCTGAGGGACTTACTGATATTCTCATTATTTTTCTCTCCTCACATGCATAAATGTCCCCCCAGTATTCAGAGTTTCAGACCAGATTAACCAAGGAAGAGTGAGGTTGTAATTCTAATTTATACATGAACAGAAGCTCAGTTAGCTAATTAGCTTCATTTACATGGACATCGCAAAGTGTTTACTTGACCTGTTTTCTAGCCTCTTGATGAGAATCATGAGATGCGTGCAAAATATATAAAAATTTGCCTAGCCCTAGGTACCTTAAAGTAGTATATGGTCCTCTTAAAGGACTGGATGTACATAGCTCAAAAGTACATCACTGGTGACTTAAAAGTACATCAGTGATGGCATAAAAGTACATCATCGATTAAAAATGTTTAGTTTAAAAATCATACACACATTAAACTCTCGTGTAGTCATAAATTAGGACTCGATGATAAGTACATCAAATTAGGCCAAAAAATAACAAATTACTTACAAGATCCACATCTGACATATCTCCATACTCACAGCAGTTGAGCATGTTCAATAATCTCTTATGGAACTCAAGCTCACATTATAGCACCGGTTTTTTCCGTCCAAGAAGTTATTGAGTCAACCTAACCTGTAGATTAAATATAATAATTATTAAATCATTATCTAGACTTAGAACAAACTTAGATATTTAATCGATTAGAAACTTACACAAGCTGTAGGAGGGATAAAGAATCTCTTTGGGGACCCTAACCCACGTCCTGATTCCTTCCGATTTAAAAGCAATGACCATATATCAATGATCACAGTGTCTACATACTCTTCCAAAAGTGATGAGAAAAGATGGCGTTCACCTTGGAATCCTTTGTAATGATACAATACTTCACTGAAGACACATGATTTAAAAAAAATGAGAATGACAATGAATTGAAATTTGTAACGCATAAATCAAGCAATAAATTAGACAAAAGAAGTAACATAATCATCTTACTTTCTATCTCCGAATGTCAGAACATATTTGCAGATTTGCTTCTCAATGATCAACTTCTTCAACACGTCAACATATCGATCATAGTATGGAGACCTAAATTGCAAAGGCAAGTTCTTTGGCTTCCTTAAGGGACGTTGTCTCTTATTTTCGAGTTTTCCCTCTAAATCCGTATCAAAATGCACAACTTTGCTCTTCCCCTTTTTGTTTCTTAGCCGACCTTCTAAAGCAACAACTACAGGTATCTCGGTCTCAATCTCAAGTGCAACATTAGGGGAAGAAGTTAGAGTTATATCTTTACTTTGAGGGGCCCGAACAAATGGTGAAAGCTCAAGTCCAAGGTCAAAACTAGGAATATCTAATTGTTTTGGAGTAGCACAAATCTCTTGTGGAATGTTCGCTTCCTTCCGAGTTTCTTGTTGATTATATGTTGCACAAGTCTCTTGATAAGCATTCACAAGGGCATCAATTGCTTCCAAAACATCAGGTTGATCAAAGAAAGCATCAAACTCTCCAGAATTGGACTTACTATTGAGATTAGAAACGGAAGGCTCTGCTTCCGGTTGAGGTTGTTGCTTCTCTGAAAATTTAGTGAACATGTCAACCGCGGTGCTTTGTATTTTCTTTACACATTCACTACCCGGGTATTGTTTCTGAACCATGGAGAGAACTTGCTCAAATTGAACAAAGTTTGTAGCTAAATTCTTTGTAACACATGAAAGGGTGTCAATCAAATCCTGTAATAAAAACGATTCAACAAGGATATTCGTTCATAGCTTATGTAAATTGTGGAACAATAAATCTGATTTCTCAAAGAAATAGGCATTGAATGTTTCCTTTACCAACTGCAGTCATTTCTCAATTTCTTTTAGAAACATTACTCAACTTTATACACATAATCAAGGTACTTTCTGGCATTAGCGTCATCTACTGCAAGAATATTTTTTACAGTCATTTCTTAATTTCTTTAGAAACATTTTACTCAAATTCTTCTTGAGTAATGTTACTAATGCAAGTATCGTCTTTACAGTCATGTGACGCTAATGCCAGTAAGAGGGGGTATGCAGATTGATAGAACCCAGGGTATTCAAAAGCAAGGCTTTAAAGAGATGTTTTGGGTGTGGCTTTGAAGATTAGAAACATACAAGTTGAAAAAAGCTCATTAGCAGTTGGTTCCCGCTGATATCATGAACCTAAGTAATGTTTGTGCTCTAAATTTTCTATTTTCCAGCAAACGCAGAACAGAGCACAGTACGTGATCACATGGCTGAAATTGTTACTACTCTAGGGGACGAATAGACCTTTGCATATAATTTTCCTCAAGGTACTTTCACATGGCCGAAATGGAAGCTAATTAATAACTTTCCTCCCCTATTTTACCTCTCAAGAAGAATCATTACTCAACTTTATACACATAGCAACAGATGGAACATACATCATCAAGTGATCATCCTTGTGCAGTATAGTTATGTAGCTGTTAACACTTAAGCATTCTGAAAAAATAAATAATCATTAATATAGAAAGTACCTCTGTAGATTTTTGTGATGAATCTCCTTGATCATTTGTTGTAGAATGGACTGGTACAACCTCGTTGATTATTGCATCAACATCACTTTTGATTCGTATAGGAGGCAAAATCCTACCAAACCCAAAATTTCCAGCCTTTATCTCTGCCTTACATCTTTCTTCTATAGCCTTAGCTTTCCAACAACATAGAGTCGAAGCCTTCCTTTCAACTTGCGATCCTATAAACTCCACCATATCCAAGTAGAATAACTATTGAACAATGAAAATGAATTAGTAATGATAAAAACACAGAAATAATATATATGCATCGTCATATCACAAAACAACACATACATCAGATTTCTACAATATGTACATTAGATTTCTACAATATGTACATCATATTTCTACTACATATACATCACCAATTCAATACCAATCATCTCAAATATATATAAGCATCTTCTTGGGAAAAAGAATGAAGCAAGCATATATCAACATGATCCCTTCAAAAGCATGATCTAAAAGTGTATTTTATAAATATAATTATACAATAGGGGATATCAAAGTGTCATTACCGTGAGAAATAATAGAGATCCCTTGAAAAAACCACATGGATTTTTCTTCAAAATCAGTATTGCATCGATTAAACAATCAATTGTATATTGACACCAATCCATCTGACTTATTTCATTTGTGTGCATGAGTGAAAACAAAATCTTGTAGTTGCAAAATTCATTCTTATGCCCATGCAAACACGAGGAAACAACAAAAACCACAAAACTTCTCTTGAAATCATCTTCGGCCCCCAAAGTAAGAATCCTCTCCGGCATTTTTGTAGTTTTAGGGCCTCCTTTCTCCAAACCCCATATACTCACTAGTACAGAATGGACGATTTATGTCGGATCCGAGGCGCCCATTTGCGTCGGACATGGGTCCGACGGCACAGGCATCGTCGCAGATAAGGAGAGATGATCTGCGTCGGATTAGGATTCGACGCAGATATTAAGCCATTTGCGTCGGATGTAAGAGATGTCCGACGCAGATGACCCTTGAGCCACAGCACAACCAGCACCATTTGCGTCGTACGTAAGACTAGGTGCGACGAATCAACCATTTTTTATTAAAAAAAAATTGAATCTGCGTCGGATGTAGCACAAAGTCCGACGCAAATCAACCTTTTTTTTAAAAAAAAAAAAGTCTATGTGCGTCACATGAAACACCAAGTCCGACGCAAATGCTTAATTTTTTGTTAAAAAAAAAACAATAAACTCACTTATCCAGACATACAGGAACGAAATACATCAAGAATGAAATCTGAATTGAAAATTACAAGAGATTGAACCTAAAAAAATTGAACCTAATTCTTCTAACATACAAAAAAAAATCAGATCGAACTAATTCTAAAAAAATTGAACCTAAAAAAAAAAATCAGATCTAACATACATAAAATTGAACCTAAAAAAAAAAAAAATCAGATCTAACATACAAAAAATTGAACCTCATTCTTCTTCCTCCTGCTAATCAGATCGACGCAAAAACAATTTCGCGAATTTCGGTAGGTAGAACACGAGATCTGGATTTCCTGCAAAACACGAGAGAAGAAAAAGAAAGAAAAATTAGGACAAAGTCGAATAATTTGACAAGAAGAGGAGAAAGAAATAAGAACCCTAAAATCAAACATTCAATTCCATAATATTTCAGAAAAAATAAAGATTACACTTCAAAATCCTAAAAATTAAATAAAACGAACACGAGAAGAACGGGGAATTTAGAGAAATTAAATAAAATTAAAGAATTTAGAGAAATTAAAGAAAAAAGAGGAGAATACGAGAGAACTGGAGACGAACGGAGACGAACGTTGACGAACTGGAGACGAACGTCGACGAACGAACACCAGAGAAGAACGGAGTGATGAGTCGTCGGCGTTGAGAATTATTCGTCGTCTGCTGATGAGAGTTGAGAGTGGAGAGAGATGAGAGTTGAGAAGATGAGGAGATTAGGTTAGAGAAACGGCTGAGAGAAATTGATTAAAGTGGGCATTTTATATGGTGAGCTTATGCGTCGCACACATATCCCACACGACGCAATTTTCATTTTTTTTTTTAATTTTTAGAAGTCAGATTTAATTTTAGATCTGAGCCAACATCATCTGCGTCGCAGATAGCCACATCATTTGCGTCGCGTCCTCAAAGCCATGCGACGCAAATGGTTCCACAATTCATATCCGTGATTATATACGTCGCACCTTCTACGATATCCGACGCAAATCGTTTATTTGCGTCAGGTCTTCGTGCATACGACGCAAATAGACTGACGCAAAACGTGAATTCTGTACTAGTGACTCCTCCATTGTTCCAAAAGAATACTAAATTCTTCATTGTCATCATCCTTCATTGCTTCCTTCACAGCCTTAGGACCCATAGGAATTCCAAGAGTCACTTGGACATCTTCTCGATCAATCGTGATCTTCCCATCTCGTACATATAATGTACGACTATATGGGTCAAAGTTCTCAATAAGCCAAAGACTTAGCTTGTTGTTTAGAGCCCCAAAGCCCAGATCAAGAAAAACACCAAACCCGATATCTTTTACAGCTTGTCTTTGTTCAGAACTCATATTTTCAATCATAGAGTGAAGTCCAGATGGAGACATACGACTTCCAAACTTACGAACATAATTTTTTTCTTTCAACTTCCTCCATTGAAATATGATATACAAAACCAAACCTGGTGAAAATCATATAAACAAATTATATAAACTCATAACCAATATGCAACAAGTGAAATATAAAGTATGTGATATGGCTATTAAATATACAGTTTGATATATGTTGGATGAGTGAAGTTGAGAAAGGTGATTGTGAATTTGATCATTAGCTCTCCAACTGAAACAGCATGCATCACTAGCTAATACTACAAACACTTGCACTTTGTTATCTTATAAGTTTTAAGGTGTGTTTGATTAAAAAAAATATATGGGAAAAGGTAGTTAGGCGTCTTTGCGTGTACGTTAAACTATCAAAAGTAATGGATGTGAAATTTTGGATTTAGTTTCATTAATCTAGCTGACTATAAAAGAAAATAAATAAGTGTAGAAAGATTGTTGGCTAGTTGATAGGCTTCTTAATAATTGTGCATACACTATAATATCATATCAAGATGGATAATATAGAGATTAGTAGAGTCTTTTTTATTTTATTTTTATTTTACATAAACAAAGAATTTCGTTGACATTAGAATAAGAAACTTATTCGGCACCTTTACCAACGTTTCATCCATTACCATCTTTGTGTGAACTTAAGCATCACAAACTAAAACATAAAGTCACACTCCATGTCCATCCATCCAATTTACAGTCAGATTTAGCTAACAGGAATACAACCATTATTTTTATCGTTACACATAAAAACCAAAAAATTGACATGTTAATGAAATTCATAAAATTAGCAACTGTTTCTTCCAGTTGATCAATGAACCTTGAATAATGAATGAAGTTAAACACTTGCAGGCATAAATTTGCAACTAGAATCCTTATTTCATTATGAAACAGGTGAACATTAGTAGAAAATGTGTAATTCAGTCATTGATGATCCAAAAGAAAAACCTAATTTTTTTTTTCCGATTAACAGAGATTATTAAAAAATTGAATGAGAATGACCTCGATCAAAGGCGGAGGAAGAACGCATAGCAGCGAAGATAGACAACGCTAAATCACAATAAAATCCGACAAGTAACTACAAAATTAAGCTTCAAAAATCTGAAAATTTACCACTTGAAATGTTGTTCGAGCTTCAACGGAGAGCTTGGAATCTTGTTCGAGCTTTCATGGAGCTTCAATTGTGGACGAAAATGGCGAGCTACTGTGGGTCGGTGAAACGAAGAAGTTGCACAATGTTTTTTTGGGGATTCGGTGGTTTTTTTTGGGGATTAATGAAATTCTAATTTGCTACAGTAGGTCGCATGATTGTTTTCTTTGGATTAATGAAATGCAATAAACATCAGCCGTTAGATGAGAGTAATATAAGGGTAGAGATTTATTCTCATATAACTAAGTATTCTCACATAAATATGTTGGTCTCACCTGAGCCCAAATATATATATATATATATATATATATATATATATATATATATATATATATATATATATATATATATATATATATATATATATATATATATATATGACTCTGAGCTCTTTTATTTTTCAAACAAGGATGAAAGTATGCAGAATTTGAATCCCCTCCCTAAATCCAGTTTTCTATTAGCTTTTGCTTCCAAAAGATTATTCTCGCCTCATTTAACTCACCATATTTCAATCTAGCCTCCTTCTCATAGGAATACAACTCCACATCTCCAGGGTTCTCATGAATCATCTTTTGAATATCATGAAACTTCTTAAAAGCCACATTAGCCTCATTTTCAGTATTTGAATATTTATGCTTATTCAAATTCTTCATAACTCCCTGCACATACTCCTGCCAAACACCTTGGACAAGCTCATCAAACTCAGTAGCATCAGTCAACATATTAAAAAAACCTAAAAGGTTTGGTTTAGAGATAAGTTCAGCATCTAACTTGACCATACATGGACTACGGTCGGATATACTTCATGCAAAAACACCAAAACTCCACTCTTCATTCACAAAACACTTTGTCTATCTTTGAAGACACCCTATCTTCACCCTCTTGTTTATTTGACCAAGTGTAAAAAGGACCACTAGTCTCATTGTCATGTAACTTGCAATCTCTTATACGTTGTCTAAAATTTGCCACTTCATCAAGAGTAATCACTGAACTAATCTTATCAGTGAGATTGAACACATTATTGAAATCTCCGCCAATCAGCTTTGAATCAAATGTTAACGACTAGGATGTGTCCTCTATGTCCAATCGGTCTAATTCGATGACATTTTTTCTTGAAACTAAAACTCTCCCCCTGCCTAAAAAATCTCCCTTTTTCCTTTCATTCATTCCTCATGCACTGAGAAGTCTCAAAGAAACCATGCTTCTGTAATACCACCACTCAAATCTTTCAAACAATCCCATAAACCCACCCTTTCCTTTGCACCATTGAAGCCATAAATCATATACACCCAAAATTTCCTTTCAGTAGCCACATAATACACTTCACAATGAATTACTTGTGAAGAACAATGAAAAACATTCACCCTTAACTTGCTAGGCTGCCAAACTACCCAAATTCTGCCACCTTTATGATGCTGATAGTTAGTCATAATCCTCCAGTTAGCACAAACTATAGGGAAAATCTTATCAAAATTACAAGATTTCACCCTTGTTTCAAGGAGACCAAATAATCCACACTTTTGATTATCAAGAAACCATCTGATAGCATTGTGTTTGCTTAGGCTATTTAGTCCCCTAATACTCCAAAACCCTAGATTATCCGATAGGAAGGATCACAACATTTTCCCTTTGAGGCTCTAGAACATCACTTCTGTCTGGAATGTTACCCATAACCTGTCTTTCTGTACTCCTTGATGACTGAATACTAGCACTTGTGATTTATGCAGCAGAAAGACTTCTCACTATGCCAGCCTGTCTAGGAATATTTTCTTCAGTTTCACCCTCTTTGAGCCCTTCTTTATTAGGTTCCAGTTCTTGCACAATTTGCACTGAATCCTTCATCTGATTACTATTCACTTGAATAGCTTTAGGAACCCATTGCTTTGCAGGTTTTATCTTATCTTTTGCCACATCAAAACGTTTATGTTTGCACTCTTCCATGGTATGTCTTATACCTTTGCAATTAATGCAAATGATAGGTTTACATTCACACATAACACGTCTGCAACTGTTCTAACTCACCATAGAAAGTAATCTCCTTTAGGAAACTCCTGGTCCATACTCACCTCCACTAACACCCTAGCATACTCCAAAATGTCATTCTAGGCAGTTGCTTTATCAGTTCTTATTGGTTTACCAAAAATAGCAGCCAGTTTATTCAAGGTGTTATGTCCTCAGAATTTTAAAGGTAGTCCTGAAAATCTAATCCAGGTAGGAACCACTCTAATATTCTCACACTTCAAATCCATATCAGGGTCCAATTCTTCACTATAACAGGTTTTTTGTCATATAAAATTGGTCCTGCTTCAATGGCCTTCATTTTCTCATCCACACTCCTAAAATCGAATCAGCAAAACACCAGAATCCATCATTGCAACTTTATTTATCCAAAATTTCTTCCAAATTCTTCTTATAAAGACATCAATGTTTCTAAATGGAGGTGTAACCCCTAAAATATAGCAAACAACAGTAGATTGCCAATATTCCAATTTAGATTTCACATCATCAGCAGTTATACGAACAACATTACTATTCTCAGCTGCCTCATTTTGATTTTTTTGAGTTAAATCCAATCCTTCTTCACGAATATTGTTAAACAAGGACTATCTCCAGCTAGTAAAAGTATGAGTACCTGGATTACTCACCAAGTTCTGCATCGAAAATGGAGAAGGATTAATAGGAATTGAAGCAGATGGTCTAGGAATTATGATCGAATCAATCGATTTAGATAAATTGCTTCTACTCTTCTAGCAACATCAAAAGAAGCCTTATCCTGATTCGACAATGTACGATCCAAATCCGCCAACGAATTATCATCATCCGAGGTCTTACTAAGAGTAGATTGAGATTTTTGTAACAATTTCTCTTTAGAATTTTTTCTGAGAGTTCTTGTTTTTAGACTGAATCTTGTTCTTACCACCATTCCCCCTTTTCAAACACTCATCATGGCTCCAGAGATCGAAGTTCAAAAAGAGCAAAAAGATGGTTACTGTTCCATACATTTTCTAGAGAGAAGACTTAGTTTCCCTATCTAGAATTCATTTTTTTCTCTTTCTAATATGAATCACACTATGAATAGGAGTATCATGTTATAGCAATGACATGTTTGAAAATATAGTAATTAAGGATCAATAATTATATCGTACACTTGGGTACGGTGTATCGTACATCAAAGACTTTTTTCTTATTCCTCATTTTTGGCACATTAGAGCTCTAAAAATGAGCAATGAGCAACAAGCAAAGAAATAGCCCTATGTATAGTATGGTAATTGGTACACATAGATGTATAATACAATTTGCATATAAGGCTTCATTATCATTAACCAATGGAAAAGAGTGTATATAGTTATATACAACTTACAAGAGAGTCCTAGCAAGGTAACCTAAAACAATCAAGGAAACTCATAAACCTTACCATAAAATCAAAAGATACCAAAACATAAACATATTATAGAAGATATTATTATCTTATATAAAAACTTGTAACATAATTTGTAGTATTTTCTTTCTAGCCAGTACATTACGTGGATATCTTTAAAAAGAACTTATATTTAGGATACCAATATAATAGGCATGGCACTTCAGATATCAAAATTAAATTAAAGTGACCCGCTGTAGGCGTTTTTTTATTACCTACACAGGATAAGCGCATATCTAACTACCTCATTGTAAAGGTTTTGTTTTGAAATACGTTTTGAAATAAAGAAGTCGCCAACAAGTCTATTTAAAGAAGACTCGTAAATCTAATTTGATACTGAAAAATCTTATAGACAACTTAGGGACTTATCCAATGTAGAATTCCCCGCCATGGCTCCATAATTGATGAATGAACCAAAGATTGAGTTTGGGGGTGAGGGTACAAATATGATCAGGAATCAAAGTTTCCCATTGATGGCTTCTTCTTAATACGATTCATAACCATTTTTATGCAATTAAACAACCAAATTATATTTTTCAACACCCTAAAAAAGATTAGTTTAGGTTAGTTTATTAAACACATGAAAGACTAATTGTTTGTAACATGTTATTACGCAATAAAATTAAAGGAACCTAATCCAATTTTCCGAATAATCTGAATTCAGCATTAGAACATTTATTTAGGTCTTTGATTAACAAAAATAAACACGTGAGATGATGAAAACAATAAAGCATACATGCATGCATATGAATAGTATAAAGAAATATATGAAGAATTATGAAAAGAAGAGATTTAGAGAAGAATGTACAAGAAAACGTTAATTCCTTTAACTATCTATATCTTGACAAATATATTGTTAGTAAAACAAGAATTAAATTGGAACCTTTGTCGCTTGGTTTTTATGTAGGGATCCGCAGGAGGAGCAATCTTGAAGCTTCAACGGAGTTTGAGTGAAAATCAATATATATATATATATATATATATATATATATATATATATATATATATATATATATATATATATATATATATATATTCGAGTGTGTGTTTGAATGTGTTTCGTTGTACGTAAGTTTATGTAAAATTATGTTGTTAATGTATGAAAATCGTATATCTGTCAAAGTGTGTGTCGCAGTATTTAAAACATTCGTCGAAAACAAAGCTATATACAGGGGAAACAAACCTAAAAACCGCACGGAAGGATAACATGAATCTTGCGCTTAGGGCACAGCTCGTGCCCTCTGTGCAGCGCACTACCATGCACACCAGGCACGGGCCTTGCGCCTGGAGTAGGCTTTGTGCGTTTGACGTACTCCACTAGTGGACAAAAAAATCTTTTGCTACTGACCAAGTGCTCGGGTTAATTTAAAAACAGAGCACTTGGTCTAGCTTTTTAAAAAAAATAATTACAACTGCTCCGGTGGATCTCTATTAACCATAGCTAAGGATGCACATGCGTCCAGGACCCTACTGGACCCGGCCCTAATTTAAGGGTATGAGTCCAACTTTTTCTGACTCTAAGGGTCCGGGTCCGGGTCCTGGTATGGGTCCAAGTGATTTTTTTAGGGTAAGGGTAAGGACCTTGATATTCAGGACCCGGACCCGCCCCATACACGACCCTTAGACCCTAAAAACATTAAATATATAAGTTTTACTTTTTAATTTTTTTTTTTTAAGAAAAAACTGATTTCCTAAAGACCTAAAGTCCTAAACTAAAACTCCCCTCAAAAAAAAAGTCCTAAGCTAGTAAAACACATCAGTACATCACAGTATCACACTCTTTGAAAACCTGTTTCCGTATTTCATACCACAACGCCGACTTAGAGAGACCTGATGGTCTCTTCAAAGTTCACACCATTTCCTCATGTTCATATGTAATTTAACAAAAGAAGAACAATGAAGCAAATGAACATATCTACCTAGCAGCAGGAGTGGTGTTCCTCATGCTAGTCCAGGGGAATTTGGCGTACCTCCTGTTTATCTCCGACCTCTGCCAGTCTCCAACTCGCCACCGTCCTCACCTCTTCACTCCTGACGCCAGGTATTAAAAAATTAGGGTTAAAAAATTTCATCTTTCAATCTTTTGTTTCATCTTCGTTTCATCTTTCAATCTTTTTCATTTCATCTTTGTTTCATCTTTCTCTGTAATCTTATTTTCATCGTTCTCTTTAATCTGCTTGATATTAAAAAGTTGCAAAATTAGGGTTAAAAATTTCAGTTTTGCTAATGTTCGACTGTTGGTGATTGTACAAAAGTGCGAATTTGATAATGTTGGACGGTTGGTGATTGTTAAAAATTTCGGTTTTGCAAAGTGCTATTTTTTGGACTGTTGATATGTATAATTTCGATTTTGATGTGGATGAGATACAATCTGAATGTATGTGTGATCTTCATTGAAATGGACTGTTGGTGAATTTTATTTTATGGGTTTTTTTGAGATGATCATTTTTTTATCGTGAAATATAAATAATGCTCAAAATTAAGCAAAAATAAAGTTATAGGACTGGACCCTGACCCTAGGCCCTACAGACCCTAAGGGTCTCGGTCCGGGTCCAATTTTCCCAAACCTTTAGGGTCCGGGTCTGCAAAAAAATTTAGGGTATGAGTCTAGGGTCCGACTGGAGCCGACCCAGATCCAGACCTGACCCTTGCCCATAGCCCTTAAAAGTTGGGATTCATAAAATCCCAAAATACCTTTAATTTCCACCTACCAACGAATATCGTTCCTCCTTAAGGCTTTTCATTTTGGATATCCGATCCGATTCGAAATTTTCGATATCTGAAATTTTCCGATCCGCAAAATTGCGATCCGAACCCGATCCGAAAAAAGTCAGATATCCAAAATTTTCGGATCGGATGACTGGATATCCGAAATTTCTTATCACTTAAATATTTTCCTGTTCTAAACCTTTTGATGGTAGTTTTTCCTAAAAAATTTGGGCCTTAAATTGTTTGCCCAGCAAGTCACTATTGATGGCAGGCATTGGCAGCAACTACAGTAATACACAACTCACTTTTACTCTTTTTCTTACAAAATGACAAAATGTTAAAGTAAAGTAACTCACGCTGAGCACTTGAGCAGTGAGCATTTGAGCAAAGGATTTTCAAGTCGACAGCAAAACAACCGAAAATTTACGCTGAGCACTGAACAGTTCATCAAAACAGAAGTTTTATTGTTTAGGATTTTTCTATAATCATAAACTTACACTTTTTAAAAAAAAATCGGATATTTCGGATATTCGAAAATATGAATATTGTGATCCGTATCCGATCTGAAATATCCGAAACTCAAATAATCGGATTGGATATCCGAATTTTCGGATCGGATCAATCGGATCAGAATATTATGAACAACCCTATTCCTCCCCCTCCCCCTCCCCCTCCCCCTTTCTCTTCGCAAATATGTACATACACTCGAGACCACGTCGAGGAGCGTGGTCACGGAATCAAACGCAGAGCAAAACATATGAAACGCAAATTTCTCTGCCAGTCAAATGTTTTTGATTTTTTCTTTTTCTTTTTTGTAAACAGGTACATGCACCTATATGGCTATATTCTCTGATTTCTTTCCAGTCTCCCCAAAACTAGTTGATTTATTTGATTTGGAGATCAATCATGGTTTGGTGGTTTTTTTTTTTTTTGCGTTGGAGATTTGTACTTTCCAATAATCTTCTTTTCTCAATTAGCAAAATTAGTTTATTAGATATGATGTAAATCATGATATTTTATTTTTTGTTTGTGTTTTACATCATGTATCTTATGATGTTCTAATTAATTTTTAGTGTAGCTTTTTTTTTCCTTTTTGTGTTCATCTTTCATTTTTTATTTTTTTGTATTGTGTTTTAGTGGTTGTTTAGTATACATGGGAATTTAATTTCAATAAAAAGTTTCATAGTTAATGAATAAAGGAACATGATATCTCCTTATTGTAACACCCAAGAATTTCAAAGCGGAAAAAAAAGAAATAATAATAGTATTAATAGGACGATGGCGGAAACATCGTCTTCCGGGAATGTCACTACTACAAGAATAGTGTTTAAATAACTAAGTGATAAAAACAAACATAAGTAAGTACTATAAGTAAATTAATTACTTAGATTAAAATCAAAATGAGAAAACTATCTCAAACTAAAGAGAAGTCTAGAACTAAAACCCCTAATAAATTATTTCTCGCATCTCAACCCGAGCCCAAAATCAAAGAAAATCCCCATCAACAAAACCTGCAAAATATACCACAAATATCCACAATCAGTGGGGAGTAACTAGCAATTCTCCCAGAACAAAAGCAATCAAAGTACGGTTCAGAGATAGATTAATAAGAAAGCAAAGCATACAATCATTATAACAATAGCATGCATCTAAAAACCATAAAGCTCATAGATAATACAAGTGAACATCAATAAAAAATAAACAAGATATAGTGAGTGAATAAATTCTAGAATACATAAATAATAATAATCAAGAATACAACAAGTTATTGAGTCAGAAACTGAACGCCAGTGAATCGCAATTCACTTCCTAAGGTTTGTCAGATCGCAATCTCCATGTCATTCTATGGGCTTACGTTCCCCACTCCCTGTGTCTAAGAATGGCCAAACTCCCGATGCAGGGTAGAACACGCAGAACTCCCTGACCTCTCGGACGACAACAATTAACCCAGGTGTACCCCTAGTTCGCAAACCAGGTGGTTGGCATGTTCTTCTCCGGGGACTACATCTATCCCACCGGATATTCTTATCTCAAAATAAAATCATGCATATCATCAAAGTATCATTCATCGTAAAAATATTCATCAAAAAGGGATGACACCCGGCCTTATACCCATAATTCATCAAAAACAACTCTTCATAATTACTCAAAATTAATAACTTACAAGCTCTCAACAAATGTTTTTCACAATAAACACTTGAACATTTCTAAACATCAACAATGATATTAAACTAGTTTTTACAGCACCAACAATTCAATCAAAAATGCATCACCAATTAACTCCAAAACTTATTCATTAAAAGAGTAGTAACAACTAATCATTTTCTTTCATAAATCAAACATGAACATAAGGATACCCAATAATACATACTGCATCCTACTGAACATCAGCAACCAAGAACATAATAAATTACAAATTATTTCTGATTAACAAGCTCTCAAATAATTTAAAAGAGTGTCCTCTATTTCACAACAAAAACCCAATAATAATTATTAAACTAATAAGTTCGAGCAGTAAAATCACACAAAAATTATCATATGACCCTAATGGCTCTACTGACATGGTACAATGTTTATTTATAATTTTCGGACTCCAAAAGTAATTTTAAAAGTTAATATACAGATTACTCAATAAAGCCAATATAATAACTAAAAATATAAATAAACGCCCAAAAATTACCAAAAATTTGCACAACATGCATAAACTCACGGAAATACATATTATACAAATAAATGAATTTTTCGGCCTCTAGAAATAATTTTCATGATTTATATACTGACAGAAACGAAATTGCAAAAACAGATATATCAATTAAATAAACCAGTACACAGTAGGCAAAAATTATTCTAAGGCATGGAATACATACTACGCATACAACATGATCTAAGAAAAATAATTTCAGCAATTTTAACATCCGTTTAATAATTATTATGCAATTTAGCCAAAAACACACAAAACACCAATTAAATCAAATAAATACCAAAAATCATACGAAAATTATTTTTCTCTTTATAGTAATCACACAGCATGCATCAATCATATTCATGTCAAATTTCGTCAATAATTTCATTCAAAAAGTATTTTAAATAATTCCTAGTGTAATAATCTAATACCGAATAATACTCTAATCACTATGGTTCTAAGATAACTACTAGTTACCTGGAACGTCGGGAGGAGAGATGAGTCTAAAGAGATAGTAAAGAGCTACGCATACAATCCAATTCCTCTTCTAACCCCAAGGCACAACGAACGAGAATTGAAGCAACCAGTCACTAGGCATTTTCTTCTTGAACGTTGAAAAATCTCATTTCACACTGCTCTGTTCCGACCATGATTCCCGGTGATCAAAAGCTTAGATTCTAAATCGCTCTGGTCAGAGTGTAGAACAAGATGTTATAAACGTTCTTTCCAAATTTGAAGACGATCCAACGGTTAGATCTCCGGCTACGGTTATTTTCGTGATGGTGTGACAGGAAAAATCGGGTTGAAACTTTCTATTCTTTTCCTCTTCCTTTTCTCTCTTTCTTTTCTTGAAAACGGTGGGGCTTAAATGCAAATGATGCTGAACCTCTTTTAATAAAAATCAGAATTTTATGGCAAGGAAAAATGAAGGGTTTAGGAGAATGATTAGGGGGGTTATGGGGGTTACAATCTACCAAGAGTCACCAATTAAAAGAAATGAAATAAAAGAGGAGAAACTTCTTCCTTCTCCCTCCCAATAGCCGGCTGTCCAAGCCCAAGTACACCAAGAAGATTTCGGCCCAAGTCATCAAAGGTCCATGCATCAAAAGTCCGTCACGCGATAAATCGATAAATTCCTAAATCGCGCCTAAATTTTGAAAATACTTAATAATGAAAATAACTCTAATAAATTATATTATAAATATAAATATAATAAACACATTAGCACGCCACATGCGATGCAACATTTCATCACCCAAGTCGGTCCAACAACGTTACAAAAACGCTACGCGACAAAACAGCATCCTAAACGCCTAAACAAATAACGAAATTAATATAACCTTTAAAATAATTAACTAACAACTTAAAATAAATATATATATAAATATATCATAACATATAAATATATATACACATTTTCACAACACGTTCCAAAATAATCTAAATAATAAATTATTTATTTTTACGAAAAATATCATTTTAATGTAAACAAACACTAAAAATAAGGGTGAAAATTACGGGGTGTTACAATCACTCCCCCTTAAAAGAGTTTCGTCCTCGAAACTTCAAAACAACCAAGAGACAAAAGAAAATACTCTAGATAAAGAACATTAAGAAAACAGAAATCGATGGATTTTAGTTAACTAAACAACTTTGCAGGTATACAATTTGATAACTCAAATAATATATATTTTATTTTGGAAGACCAAAAGAGTTGTACGGTAAAGAAGTACGGTAACAACCATTATTTTATAAAATGTGAAAGAACCAAAGACAAGTATTAGAAAGTTTAAGGTAAAAACCTTTGCACAATAAACTATAGGTAATTTTGTAAAAGAAGCAGGAATAAATATTTACGTAAAATTATAAAGGAATAATCCAACCATACATAAATATTTTTAGAAAAGAAACGAAGAAGAAAAAATTTGTAAATAGATAGCCAAACCAATTTAAATAGAGGTAACCACACGGGCTTATACTCCACTTAAAGAGATAAGAACACTTTAATAAAGAGTAACTAGCTGTTTTATTAAAATAGCACTTACGAACACAAGTCATGACATATGTTATAAGAGCGTACGCCTCCTAAACATATATATGAAAATTAAAGTTCGCAAAAGAAATTGAAAACTTTAAAATAAATTTCACAACGACGAAACACTAATAATAAATAGGCGATAAAGTAATAAATTATTAACAACAATTATAAAATTTGCTAAGTCGACACAATTGTGCATGGAACCACCCACTGCAATCTAGTATCAACAAAACAATATTTGAAAGCCTTCTTATCAAATCAACACTAGAGTTTACTGGAATCACCCAATATAAACTTAATGTCAACTCAAAAAAGGAAATTAAATCAAAACAGATAAAATGCGTCAACTTATCAAATTGACATACAAGTCAAAGGAATCACCCATTATGACTCAATATCAACTCAAACAAGTTTAAAATTTAGACTTATCAAATTGACATACAAGTCAAAGGAATCACCCATTATGACTTAGTATCAACTCAAACAAGTTTAAAATTTAGACTGAGTATATAAATTTCATTATCAAAGAATATAAAACAGATCAGTCAAAATCAGAGAATTAAATAAGAAGTAATGAAAACAACCAAAATTTTGATATGAAATGAGAAAGCACTAAATATTTAAACAAGAAACAACAAATAGTAAACGAGATCCTTTCACGTATTTGAGTTCTAAAAATAATGCTAATAAGAAAAGTAAATTAGTAAGTAAAATAAAAGTTTTTGAATGCTAACCTTTAAAACAAAATAGTTTACATCTACTTTTCAAACTAACACCAAAACAACTCATTAGGGTACTTTTATTTTCAAAGACTACATAACTTATTACCATAATTAAAGGCTAAACAAGGATTAACATAAAAAATAAAAATATTAAAAGAAAAATATTTATAAATATAGATGGTCAAAGACGGTAAGAGAAATTTGAAAAAAATATCTTGAAAGGCAATTTCAAAACCCCCTTGTTTTTCCAAACCATTATAAAACAATTGAAATTAAACATTTTTCAAAAGAGTATGTCAAAATATTAAAAATAACAAAATTTGAAAGTCATAAAGTTACTCTAATATGGTTATGAAATAATTTAAGTTCCGAAATCTAAAATATAATTTGGAATATAAACTCAAAGTAGAAAGTTTTGTAAATAATAAAACAGATACGTAGTACTCACATAAATACAACAATTAATTGAAAAAGAACCGAAAATATATACCGTCGTACATAATAACATATACTATCAAGCAACCATCAAATAAAATAAATGCAATGCAACACACATGACTATATTAAAATAAAATTAAAACTTATTTCTAGATTGCAAAACACAAAACAAATTAAACACAACTAAACCGAGAAGGCTATAAATTACTTCGCTTTCGCTGCGCACTCTGATAAAAGAGAAAATAAATTACATGTAAGAGACCCTGCAAATAAGATTAGCAAACTTGGTAGACTAATTCCTCCAATAATATAAATAATTATACATATAACATATGCTCCATACGCATGAGAGCACACCACATTCCCATAAGGCTTCCCTTTACTTACTCTACCCTTCACACTCACATTATAGTCAAACAACTAAACTTAACTCTAAACAAATTTTATATCCTATGACTAACTAATAATTCTAAAGAATCATTAGCAACTCTTTTACAGAGTTTAGGAGTGTTTTGCTCTGATACCAACTGTAACACCCCAGAATTTCAAAGCGGAAAAGAAATAAATAATAATAGTATTAATAGGACGATGGCGGAAACATCGTCTTCTGGGAATATCACTACTACAAGAATAGTGTTTAAATAACTAAGTGATAAAAACAAACATAACTAAGTACTATAAGTAAATTAATTACTTAGATTAAAATCGAAATGAGAAAACTATCTCAAACTAAAGAGAAGTCTAGAACTAAAACCCCTAATAGATTATTTCTCGCATCTCAACCCGAGCCCAAAATCAAAGAAAATCCCCATCCACAAAACCTGCAAAATATACAACAAATATCCACAATCAGTGGGGAGTAACTAGCAGTTCTCCCAGAACAAAAGCAATCAAAGTACGATTCAGAGATAGATTAATAAGAAAGGAAATCATACAATCATTATAACAATAACATGCATATAAAAACCATAAAACTCATAGGTAATACAAGTGATCATCAATAATAAATAAACAAGATATAGTGAGTGAATAAATTCTAGAATACATAAATAATAATAATCAAGACTACAACAAGTTATTGAGTCAGAAACCGAACGCCAGTGAATCGCAATTCACTTCCTAAGGTTTGTCAGATCGCAATCTCCAGGTCATTCTATGGGCTTACGTTCCCCACTCCCTGTGTCTAAGAATGGCCAAACTCCCGATGCAGGGTAGAACACGCAGAACTCCCTGACCTCTCGGACGACAACAATTAACCCAGGTGTACCCCTAGTTCGCAAACCATGTGGTTGGCATGTTCTTCTCCGGGGACTACATCTATCCCACCGGATATTCTTATCTCAAAATAAAATCATGCATATCATCAAAGTATCATTCATCGTAAAAATATTCATCAAAAAGGGATGCCACCCGGCCTTATACCCATAATTCATCAAAAACAACTCTTCATAATTACTCAAAATTAATAACTTACAAGCTCTCAACAAATGTTTTTCACAATAAACACTTGAACATTTCTAAACATCAACAATGATATTAAACTAGTTTTTACAGCACCAACAATTCAATCAAAAATGCATCACCAATTAACTCCAAAATTTATTCATTAAAAGAGTAGTAACAACTAATCATTTTCTTTCATAAATCAAACATGAACATAAGGATACCCAATCATACATACTGCATCCTACTGAACATCAGCAACCAAGAACATAATAAATTACAAATTATTTCTGATTAACAAGCTCTCAAATAATTTAAAAGAGTATCCTCTATTTCACAACAAAAACCCAATAATAATTATTAAACTAATAAGTTCGAGCAGTAAAATCACACAAAAATTATCATATGACCCTAATGGCTCTACTGACATGGTACAATGTTTATTTATAATTTTCGGACTCCAAAAGTAATTTTAAAAGTTAATATACAGATTACTCAATAAAGCCAATATAATAACTAAAAATATAAATAAACGCCCAAAAATTACCAAAAATTTACACAACATGCATAAACTCACGGAAATACATATTATACAAATAAATGAATTTTTCGGCCTCCAGAAATAATTTTCATGATTTATATACTGACAGAAACGAAATTGCAAAAACAGATATATCAATTAAATAAACCAGTACACAGTAGGCAAAAATTATTCTAAGGCATGGAATACATACTACGCATACAACATGATCTAAGAAAAATAATTTCAGCAATTTTAACATCCGTTTAATAATTATTATGCAATTTAGCCAAAAACACACAAAACACCAATTAAATCAAATAAATACCAAAAATCATACGAAAATTATTTTTCTCTTTATAGTAATCACACAGCATGCATCAAGTATATTCATGTCAAATTTCGTCAATAATTTCATTCAAAAAGTATTTTAAATAATTCCTAGTGTAATAATCTAATACCGAATAATACTCTAATCACTATGGTTCTAAGATAACTACTAGTTACCTGGAACGTCGGGAGGAGAGCTGAGTCTAAAGAGATAGTTAAGAGCTATGCATACAATCCAATTCCTCTTCTAACCCCAAGGCACAACGAACGAGAATTGAAGCAACCAGTCACTAGGCATTTTCTTCTTGAACGTTGAAAAATCTCATTTCACACTGCTCTGTTCCGACCATGATTCCCGGTGATCAAAAGCTCAGATTCTAAATCGCTCTGGTCAGAGTGTAGAACAAGATGTTATAAACGTTCTTTCCACATTTGAAGACGATCCAACGGTTAGATCTCCGGCTACGGTTATTTTCGTGATGGTGTGACAGGAAAAACCGGGTTGAAACTTTCTATTCTTTTCCTCTTCCTTTTCTCTCTTTCTTTTCTTGAAAACGGTGGGGGTTAAATGCAAATGATGCTGAACCTCTTTTAATAAAAATCAGAATTTTATGGCAAGGAAAAATGAAGGGTTTAGGAGAATGATTAGGGGGGTTATGGGGGTTACAATCTACCAAGAGTCACCAATTAAAAGAAATGAAATAAAAGAGGAGAAACTTCTTCCTTCTCCCTCCCCATAGCAGGCTGTCCAAGCCCAAGTACACCAAGAAGATTTCGGCCCAAGTCATCAAAGGTCCATGCATCAAAAGTCCGTCACGCGATAAATCGATAAATTCCTAAATCGCGCCTAAATTTTGAAAATACTTAATAATGAAAATAACTCTAATAAATTATATTATAAATATAAATATAATAAACACATTAGCACGCCACATGCGATGCAACATTTCATCACCCAAGTCGGTCCAACAACGTTACAAAAACGCTACGCGACAAAACAGCATCCTAAACGCCTAAACAAATAACGAAATTAATATAACCTTTAAAATAATTAACTAACAACTTAAAATAAATATATATATATAAATATATCATAACATATAAATATATATACACATTTTCACAACACGTTCCAAAATAATCTAAATAATAAATTATTTATTTTTACGAAAAATATCATTTTAATGTAAACAAACACCAAAAATAAGGGTGAAAATTACGGGGTGTTACAATCACTCCCCCTTAAAAGAGTTTCGTCCTCGAAACTTCAAAACAACCAAGAGACAAAAGAAAATACTCTAGATAAAGAACATTAAGAAAACAGAAATCGATGGATTTTAGTTAACTAAACAACTTTGCAGGTATACAATTTGATAACTCAAATAATATATATTTTATTTTGGAAGACCAAAAGAGTTGTACGGTAAAGAAGTACGGTAACAACCATTATTTTATAAAATGTGAAAGAACCAAAGACAAGTATTAGAAAGTTTAAGGTAAAAACCTTTGCACAATAAACTATAGGTAATTTTGTAAAAGAAGCAGGAATAAATATTTACGTAAAATTATAAAGGAATAATCCAACCATACATAAATATTTTTAGAAAAGAAACGAAGAAGAAAAAGTTTGTAAATAGATAGCCAAACCAATTTAAATAGAGGTAACCACACGGGCTTATACTCCACTTAAAGAGATAAGAACACTTTAATAAAGAGTAACTAGCTGTTTTATTAAAATAGCACTTACGAACACAAGTCATGACATATGTTATAAGAGCGTACGCCTCCTAAACATATATATGAAAATTAAAGTTCGCAAAAGAAATTGAAAACTTTAAAATAAATTTCACAACGACGAAACACTAATAATAAATAGGCGATAAAGTAATAAATTATTAACAACAATTATAAAATTTGCTAAGTCGACACAATTGTGCATGGAACCACCCACTGCAATCAAGTATCAACAAAACAATATTTGAAAGCCTTCTTATCAAATCAACATTAGAGTTTACTGGAATCACCCAATATAAACTTAATGTCAACTCAAAAAAGGAAATTAAATCAAAACAGATAAAATGCGTCAACTTATCAAATTGACATACAAGTCAAAGGAATCACCCATTATGACTCAATATCAACTCAAACAAGTTTAAAATTTAGACTTATCAAATTGACATACAAGTCAAAGGAATCACCCATTATGACTTAGTATCAACTCAAACAAGTTTAAAATTTAGACTGAGTATATAAATTTCATTATCAAAGAATATAAAACAGATCAGTCAAAATCAGAGAATTAAATAAGAAGTAATGAAAACAACCAAAATTTTGATATGAAATGAGAAAGCACTAAATATTTAAACAAAAAACAACAAATAGTAAACGAGATCCTTTCACGTATTTGAGTTCTAAAAATAATGCTAATAAGAAAAGTAAATTAGTAAGTAAAATAAAAGTTGTTGAATGCTAACCTTTAAAACAAAATAGTTTACATCTACTTTTCAAACTAACACCAAAACAACTCATTAGGGTACTTTTATTTTCAAAGACTACATAACTTATTACCATAATTAAAGGCTAAACAAGGATTAACATAAAAAATAAAAATATTAAAAGAAAAATATTTATAAATATAGATGGTCAAAGACGGTAAGAGAAATTTGAAAAAAAATATCTTGAAAGGCAATTTCAAAACCCCCTTGTTTTTCCAAACCATTATAAAACAATTGAAATTAAACATTTTTCAAAAGAGTATGTCAAAATATTAAAAATAACAAAATTTGAAAGTCATAAAGTTACTCTAATATGGTTATGAAATATTTTAAGTTCCGAAATCTAAAATATAATTTGGAATACAAACTCAAAGTAGAAAGTTTTGTAAATAATAAAACAGATACGTAGTACTCACATAAATACAACAATTAATTGAAAAAGAACCGAAAATATATACCGTCGTACATAATAACATATACTATCAAGCAACCATCAAATAAAATAAATGCAATGCAACACACATGACTATATTAAAATAAAATTAAAACTTATTTCTAGATTGCAAAACACAAAACAAATTAAACACAACTAAACCGAGAAGGCTATAAATTACTTCGCTTTCGCTGCGCACTCTGATAAAAGAGAAAATAAATTACATGTAAGAGACCCTACAAATAAGATTAGCAAACTTGGTAGACTAATTCCTCCAATAATATAAATAATTATACATATAACATATGCTCCATACGCATGAGAGCACACCACATTCCCATAAGGCTTCCCTTTACTTACTCTACCCTTCACACTCACATTATAGTCAAACAACTAAACTTAACTCTAAACAAATTTTATATCCTATGGCTAACTAATAATTCTAAAGAATCATTAGCAACTCTTTTTCAGAGTTTAGGAGCGTTTTGCTCTGATACCAACTGTAACACCCCAGAATTTCAAAGCGGAAAAGAAAGAAATAATAATAGTATTAATAGGACGATGGCGGAAACAATCGTCTTCTGGGAATGTCACTACTACAAGAATAGTGTTTAAATAACTAAGTGATAAAAACAAACATAAGTAAGTACTATAAGTAAATTAATTACTTAGATTAAAATCGAAATGAGAAAACTATCTCAAACTAAAGAGAAGTCTAGAACTAAAACCCCTAATAGATTATTTCTCGCATCTCAACCCGAGCCCAAAATCAAAGAAAATCCCCATCAACAAAACCTGCAAAATATACAACAAATATCCACAATCAGTGGGGAGTAACTAGCAGTTCTCCCAGAACAAAAGCAATCAAAGTACGATTCAGAGATAGATTAATAAGAAAGGAAATCATACAATCATTATAACAATAACATGCATATAGAAACCATAAAGCTCATAGGTAATACAAGTGATCATCAATAATAAATAAACAAGATATAGTGAGTGAATAAATTCTAGAATACATAAATAATAATAATCAAGACTACAACAAGTTATTGAGTCAGAAACCGAACGCCAGTGAATCGCAATTCACTTCCTAAGGTTTGTCAGATCGCAATCTCCAGGTCAGTCTATGGGATTACGTTCCCCACTGCCTGTGTCTAAGAATGGCCAAACTCCCGATGCAGGGTAGAACACGCAGAACTCCCTGACCTCTCGGACGACAACAATTAACCTAGGTGTACCCCTAGTTCGCAAACCAGGTGGTTGGCATGTTCTTCACCGGGGACTACATCTATCCCACCGGATATTCTTATCTCAAAATAAAATCATGCATATCATCAAAGTATCATTCATCGTAAAAATATTCATCAAAAAGGGATGTCACCCGGCCTTATACCCATAATTCATCAAAAACAACTCTTCATAATTACTCAAAATTAATAACTTACAAGCTTTCAACAAATGTTTTTCACAATAAACACTTGAACATTTCTAAACATCAACAATGATATTAAACTAGTTTTTACAGCACCAACAATTCAATCAAAAATGCATCACCAATTAACTCCAAAACTTATTCATTAAAAGAGTAGTAACAACTAATCATTTTCTTTCATAAATCAAACATGAACATAAGGATACCCAATAATACATACTGCATCCTACTGAACATCAGCAACCAAGAACATAATAAATTACAAATTATTTCTGATTAACAAGCTCTCAAATAATTTAAAAGAGTATCCTCTATTTCACAACAAAAACCCAATAATAAATATTAAACTAATAAGTTCGAGCAGTAAAATCACACAAAAATTATCATATGACCCTAATGGCTCTACTAACATGGTACAATGTTTATTTATAATTTTCGGACTCCAAAAGTAATTTTAAAAGTTAATATACAGATTACTCAATAAAGCCAATATAATAACTAAAAATATAAATAAACGCCCAAAAATTGCCAAAAATTTACACAACATGCATAAACTCACGGAAATACATATTATACAAAGAAATGAATTTTTCGGTCTCCAGAAACAATTTTCATGATTTATATACTGACAGAAACGAAATTGCAAAAACAGATATATCAATTAAATAAACCAGTACACAGTAGGCAAAAATTATTCTAAGGCATGGAATACATACTACGTATACAACATGATCTAAGAAAAATAATTTCAGCAATTTTAACATCCGTTTAATAATTATTATGCAATTTAGCCAAAAACACACAAAACACCAATTAAATCAAATAAATACCAAAAATCATACGAAAATTATTTTTCTCTTTACATTAATCACACAGCATGCATCAAGTATATTCATGTCAAATTTTGTCAATAATTTCATTCATAAAATATTTTAAATAATTCCTAGTGTAATAATCTAATACCGAATAATACTCTAATCACTATGGTTCTAAGATAACTACTAGTTACCTGGAACGTCGGGAGGAGAGCTGAGTCTAAAGAGATAGTTAAGAGCTACGCATATAATCTAATTCCTCTTCTAACCCCAAGGCACAACGAACGAGAATTGAAGCAACCAATCACTAGGCATTTTCTTCTTGAACGTTGAAAAATCTCATTTCACACTGCTCTGTTCCGACCATGATTCCCGGTGATCAAAAGCTCAGATTCTAAATCGCTCTGGTCAGAGTGTAGAACAAGATGTTATAAACGTTCTTTCCTAATTTGAAGACGATCCAACGGTTAGATCTCCGGCTACGGTTATTTTCGTGATGGTGTGACAGGAAAAACCGGGTTGAAACTTTCTATTCTTTTCCTCTTCCTTTTCTCTCTTTCTTTTCTTCAAAACGGTGGGGGCTAAATGCAAATGATGCTGAACCTCTTTTAATAAAAATCAGAATTTTATGGCAAGGAAAAATGAAGGGTTTAGGAGAATGATTAGGGGGGGTTATGGGGGTTACTGTAACGCCCCGACTTCTAATCAATGTTATTAAGTTAATTAATCAATTATTAGCAGCGGAACATAGATAGTCGGCGCGTTACTGCCGTACTTTCCATTAGGAAAATACAAGGCAACATAGTTTCATAAACTTAAACATATTATAAACATGAAAATATAACAATTATTTAGTCATTAATAAAACTTAGTTACTAATAGAGTCTGACATAAATTTAAACCATAAAAGTCAATATAAGTCTAAATACTATATTACTCCTCACTGCTACGCCATCCCGTTATCACCGTCGGTACCTAAAACATCAAACAAAACGTCGTGAGCCGAGGCTCAGTAACATACTACTCTAACAACGTAAATTCATTTCACATCATTTTATTTATAAACAGGGAGGAGAGAATAAGTAAAACCATTTCATAAACATACCATAATATGTTACATTATCTTCTTTATCATGTTCATTATCATATATCTTTTTTTTCTTTGGTAACTTGGCTCGTACAACAGAAGGGACGTCTCCCCAGAACATAGTATCATCGTAAACGGAAGGCAGCCACCCGAGGACAAAAGCCCTCACTAAACGGAAGGTGGCGTTAATGCCCAAAAATGCGCGGTGCCACCCGAGGACAATAGCCCTCACTAAACGGAAGGTGGTTAACCGGCCGGAAGGTATGTGCACTACCCAGGATAACGGAATACTTGCCAAGAACCGTCTTTCACTTGAATTTATCATGTTTCATTTCTTTTAAGCATATCATAGTCATCATGAAATAATTATATTATTTCATTTCATCCATAACATCATCATCATCATCATCATTTCATAGCATCGTATCATTATAACCATCATAAAACATTTCATTTCCCGCAATCCATATATAAAACATAATATTAATCATGATCATAAAACATACTTCGAAGGGGAATGCGGGTGTTAGCAGTAGACGTTACCTGAGTTCCTGCTTAATAACTTTGATTGCCGGGGGAGGCTTGTAATATCCTTTATCTTCTTAATCTATTCAAGAATAGTTTTATTAATATATGTTTCATTATTTTGCTTTTCAGCTTAAATATTAGTTAGAGCTTAGTATAGTCATAGATTTCGTCATATATTTATAAAAGGTCTCAATAAAAGTCATTGTTATATTAGTCGTTATTAACTTCTTAAGGTGACTCTTTAATCGACAAATAAGTGAAATAACTCCTTTAATTATACTTTAGAATTATTGAACCATTATACTTACAATTTATATCAATACATATTATATAGTTATTCGATTTGATAAAAGTATATTATTATTATTATTATTATTATTATTATTAGTATTACTATTATATGAGTCCATAGATAATTATCAATTAATCGTCTACTATTAATTACTAGGTTTATTGCTATAATAAAACCATTAACATTATTATAATATTATTTAGTCACATTAAACTAATAAAGCAAGCTAACTAGTTATTATAAGTGAACATGAGTATTAGTGAAGTAATAATATTATAGTTATAGTCTATACTCATATCGTAACATTAACTAAGGCCATTAGAATTCTTTAATCTACAAATCCATAGATCATATATTAAGTTCTTAAGATAAATAAAGAACATATATTATTAAACTTAACAATTCATATTAGCATAACATTTAGTTAGTGTTAAAAAATCCATAACTTAGTTATTGCAATCATAGGATATGTTATAAATCAAATCAGTTTCTAACTTTTAGCCCAACACCTAACTCTTGTTTTAATAGAATTTCCTAAGGCCCAATACTTAACCTTAATTAACAATAGATATTTGGGCTTGAATTTAAGGAACTCAGAAATTTAAAATGAGTTGGCTTGGTCTTTACCTCTGCTACTAAGAGCAGGGAAGCCACGAGCTCCGGCGAGAGAGGGCGACGTAGAACCGGCGAACAGCGTCTCCGGCGAATGCGACGGCGCGACGGGATTGCCGGTCGTCAGTGGTACTGCACACACAGCAGCGCGAAGAAGAAGAGGATGCGAGGTGAAAAGCGCGACAGGAGAGAGAGAGAGGACACGAGATGCAGCTGCTGGTGGTCGACGGAGTTCCGGCGAGTGATGGCCGAGGTAGGACGAGCAGGTGGGCGGCGCAGGTGCTGCGCGAGCCGGCGGCAGCCGGTGGTGGTAGTGTTTGAAGCCCGAAACAGAGGAGAGAGAGAGAGAGAGAAAATTGGGTTTTCTTTTTGGGTTTCTTTGGATCGTGTTTTCCGGCGAGTTGTTGACTGAAAATGTGAATGATGATTGAGGTGGTTGAATGTGATGGTTCGTAGGTGGTGGTGAGGTGAGATGGAAAGATGAAAGTTGTTGGTGATGGTGTTCTTGGTAAGAGATTTTCATGTAACTTGTTCTGATTTTGTTTGTGTCTAGATGATGAATACTTGGTATTTATAGAACTTGTTGGAGGCTACCATTGCTCTGTTGTTAGTTTATAATTTGAAATACATGAACTTTGGTCAAGGTTCATTAATGGAGGAAGATTGAGAATTCAAAATTTTGGGGCTTCTTCTAGATTTTGTGAGATATTGTAGCAAGTTTTATTGACTATTTGAGAGGTGAAGTGTTTGATTTTTATGTGTGAACATTTCACAATAATGTGCAGGAGAAGAAAATTGGAGGAAGGAAGAAGATGGCTACAGCTAGAAGACATAGGGGCATTCATGTAAATTTTAATATTAGTTTCTTTCTTTGTTTAAGTATATAATTGTTGTATTATAGTCATGTTTAATATAAGAAATTTGAGATAAATTATTACACCTTTTATAACCTTTAATTCTTGTTTTGCTAGTTTAGGAAGTTTTAATTTATACTTAATTTGACAATTAGTATTATTTAGATACGGGATATTACATCCTCACCCCCTTAGAAAAAGTTTCGTCCTCGAAACTTAGTAAGTCAAAATAAGGTCATGTAGTTCTTATCTAAAATTACTACTTCATGTTTGAACATAAAACATATTCATATTTCAGATAACATATATATGAAGATCAGACATGATAAATATACACAATGATCTAAGCAAATAGATGGGGGTATTTCACTTTCATTTGATCTTCAACTTCCCAAGTTGCTTCACTCGACGAATGGTTAGCCCATAAAACTTTTACCATGGAAATTACTTTGTTTCTGAGCTGCTTTTCCCTACGATCAAGGATTTCAATCGGTTTTTCTTCGTAGGTCAAGTCATTCCTCAATTGTAAAGGTTCATGCCTAATCACGTGGCTTGGATCAGGTATGTACTTCCGTAACATCGATAAATGGAAGACATTATGCACCTTATCTAAGTCTGTCGGTAGCGCCAATCGGTAAGCCACTTCATTCACTCGCTCGAGAATTTCATATGGGCCGATATATCGTGGACTTAACTTACCAGATTGACCAAATCTCATGACACCTTTAGTAGGTGAAACTTTCAAAAAGACATGATCACCCACCATGAACTCTAGTGGTCTCCTTCGTCGATCCGCATAACTCTTCTGTCGACTCTGAGCAGTCTTGATCCTGGTCTGGATTAATCTTACTTTCTCTGTCGTTTCTTGTATCAAGTCGGGTCCGATTATTCGAGCTTCGTCAATATCACTCCAACAAAGGGGTGTTCTACATCTTCTTCCATAGAGTGCTTCATATGGTGCCATCTTAATGCTAGCTTGATAGCTGTTATTGTAAGAAAATTCTACCAGTGGCAAGTATCTCTCCCAACTTCCTTGAAAGTCTAATATGCATGCTCTTAGCATATCTTCAAGAGTCTGGATTGTCCGTTCTGTCTGACCATCAGTTGCCGGGTGAAAAGCTGTACTGAAATCGAGTCTAGTGCCAAGAGCTTTCTGCAATTCTTTCCAAAACTTTGCCTGGAATCTTGAGTCACGATCAGATACAATTGAACTCGGAACTCCATGTAGTCTGACAATTGTGTTCACATACAACTCAGCTAGCTTGTCCAAACTCCAATTATTTCTTATAGCCAAGAAATGTGCGGATTTTGTCAATCTATCCACAATCACCCAGATAGAGTTCATGCCTCGAGTTGATGGTGGTAGTCCCATTATGAAATCCATAGAGATCGAATCCCATTTCCAAGTAGGGACATCCAAAGGTTGTAGGAGCCCTGCAGGTCTCTGGTGCTCTATCTTGATCTTTTGACAAGTCAAACATCTTGCCACAAATTCAACGACTTCTTGCTTCATGTTGCTCCACCAGAATGTTTGTTTCAAATCTTTGTATAACTTGTTTCCTCCAGGGTGTACTGAGAAAGGACTGTTATGAGCCTCTTCTAAAATCTTCTTCTTTAATGTCTCATTATTAGGGACACATAACCTTCCTTGAAATCTCAAAGTACCATCTTCTTGGACCACAAATCCCGGTGACTTCCCCTTTTTCACCTCATTCTTTATTTTCTCTAACTCCGAGTCTTCAACTTGTGCCTTCTTTATTTCACCCAACAATGTTGGCCTCAACTCTAATGCATTCAAGCATGCACCTTCTTTTCTCTGAATGATCTCCACTTCCAATCTCCATAGATCGTCTATGATGGCCTTGGGTAGGGCTAGGGTTGTGTTTAGGTAGGTTTTCCGGCTTAAGGCATCGGCCACAACATTAGCCTTTCCAGGATGGTATTGGATGTCGAGTTCATAATCTTTCAAGAGTTCTAGCCATCTGCGTTGTCTCAGGTTCAACTCTTTCTGAGTGAAAATGTATTTCAGGCTTTTATGGTCGGTGAAAATTTTGCACGGAACACCATAGAGATAGTGTCGCCATATTTTGAGAGCAAACACAACAGCGGCTAGTTCGAGGTCATGAGTTGGGTAATTTTGTTCATGAGGTTTAAGTTGTCGAGAGGCATAGGCTATGACTTTCTCGTTTTGCATTAAGACACATCCCAATCCCTGCTTGGAGGCATCACTGTACACTACAAAGCCATCGGTTTCAGAAGGAAGAGTAAGAACGGGGGCAGAGGTGAGACGTTTCTTCAACTCTTGAAAAGCGATTTCACATTCACTACTCCATTCAAACTTGACAGATTTCTTCACCAATCGAGTTATGGGTTGAGCTATCCTAGAGAAATCTTGAACAAATCTTCGATAGTAACCAGCTAAGCCCATAAAACTCCGAACTTCAGGAACATTAGTGGGTCTAGGCCATTCCATGATAGCTTTTATCTTTTGTGGATCAACAGAGACTCCGTTCTCAGTAATGATGTGCCCTAAGAAGGCAACTTCCTTTAACCAAAACTCACATTTCTTCAACTTTGCATACAACTTATTCTCCCTTAATTTCTCCAATACCTTTCTCAAGTGTTCTTCATGTTCACTCGAGCTTCTTGAAAACACCAAGATATCGTCGATGAATACCACAACGAACTTGTCGAGGTATGGCTTGAATACTCGGTTCATTAGGTCCATGAAAACAGCAGGTGCATTTGTTAACCCAAATGGCATTACAGTAAATTCATAATGACCATATCGGGTCCTGAAAGCGTTTTTGAAATATCTTTCGGCTTTATGCGGAGTTGATGATATCCAGATCTCAAATCTATTTTGGAGAAGATGGATGCACCTCGGAGGCGATCGAAGAGATCATCGATACGGGGTAGCGGGTATCGATTCTTGATGGTGATCTTGTTCAACTCGCGATAATCGATGCACAATCTCATACTCCCGTCTTTCTTCTTCACGAATAGGACTGGTGCACCCCAAGGTGAAACGCTAGGCCGAACATAACCTTTCTCGAGCAATTCGTCCGGTTGCTTCTTCAACTCTTGTAATTTCGTTGGTGCCATTCGATAAGGCGCTTTAGAAATTGGAGCGGATCCTGGAATCAATTCGATGCTAAAGTCTATCTCTCTTTGCGGCGGCATACCAGGTATCTCTTCCGGAAATACATCAGGATACTCACAAACTACAGGTATATCTGACAAAGAGGGTTCAGGTTTGGTTAGGTCTACCACATTACAGAGGTATCCATGATGACCCTTTGAAAGCAACTTAAAGGCTTTCGGGGATGATATGATTTCGGGGTTTGGGTTGGACTTTTCTTCTTCGATAAGAAACCTTACACCCATCTGGTTTTCTGAGGGTTATTTCATGGTTAAGGCAATTTATGTCGGCTTTGTACTTTGACAACCAATTCATTCCCAATATCACATCAAAGTCGGTTAATTCAAATTGCACGAGGTCCACTTGAAATTCACATCCTCCTATAAGGATAGGACAGTTTCTATACATGACATCACATAAGATGGATTCACCATTAGGGATGGTGACAGGACATGGCAGAGAATTCGAGCATGGTTTTACATTCAAGCTTCTAGAAAATGCGGTAGATATAAACGAATGGGAAGCTCCGAATCGAAAAGAACATAAGCAGGTACAGAGTTGACGGGGAAAAGTACCGGTAATGACGGTTTCATTCGCTTCCGCTTCTTCACGTTGCATCATAAACACTCTTCCCGGCTGCGGGGTCCACGTGGAAGGTTCTTGTTTGCATTACTGCATTTCCACCATAACCAGGGTTCTGACCATTCCTTTGACCACGGTTAACGACATTTCCACTTCGCCAATCTGGAATTGGACAATTTCTAATCAGATGACCTGGTTTACCACATCGATAACACTGATCACTTCCCCTACGACATTCATTCGCCATGTGGCCTTGTCTTCCGCAATTGTTGCATCGAGGAATTTGCTTCTGATTATTTCCCGAATATCCCGTGTTTGGCTTTTTGTTGAAGTTGTTGTTGGAGTGGCCATCATGAGATTTAGCTTTTCTTTTTCCACCCTCATACACTTCCTTTCGCAGCTTCACTTTCCTTTCAATATTGATAGCCCGATCATATAGCTCTTGATAAGACTTACTCATATTTGCAAAGAAGCCTTTCTTGAAGATCCAGATTCAAACCTCCTTCAAATCGATTCATCCTTTGGCGATCCGTAGATACCAGATCAGGAGCAAATCGAGCTAACTCATTGAATTTCACAGCATATTCCAGAACTGACATACCCCTTTGCCTCAGATGGATAAACTCAGATTCCATCTGGAGCTGCAGAGACTGAGGGTAAAACTGGTTTCTCATAGCCTCCTTTAGGCCTTCCCATCCAAATCCAGGTTGATTCTGCATCTCCCTAGCAGTCTTCCACCACAAATCAGCTTGCCCTATTAAGTAGAACACAGCGAAGTTAACTTTCCACTTGTCTGGGCACTGGGTGGCATCAAAGAGTTTCTCCATGCCATTCAACCATTCCTCGAACTCGGTGGGGTCGGGTTTTCCATCATAAGTTGGTGGCTTGTGAGCAGAAAACCTTTTGAACATATTGGAGCATTCTTCCTGCTCTGTCTTAGCCCTTGGTCGGTTTCCTTGCAAGAATTCCATCATCAGCTTCATCATATCCACCTGATTTCCATTAGCATTTTCAGGCGTTTCTTCGAAAACAGGGTCACTTCGCAAAGAATCTAGCCTTGCCCTCATTTCTTCAAGTGTGACTTCAGACCCATGAGTTCCATTTCCTCCGTTGGTAGGTCCACTTTCACTTGTTGCCATGTTCTAAAACATCACATATTGCACGTGCATAACATGTTAAACGAGGCATAACTATCACCGTAAAAATCATATAAAAACATTCCCATCCCCGATCCTAACACTCACACTCATTTTCATTTTTAAGCACTTATTAACTACACATTTACTATTCATTATATTATTATATTATATAAATCTTGTAACTTATGGTGATGACTCTCATTTTACATGATTAATTTAACATTTTATTTACTAATTTAAGTAAAACCTTTAAGATTTTACTTGTGGCACCGAGAACTGTTGCTCTGATACCATTCTGTAACGCCCCGACTTCTAATCAATGTTATTAAGTTAATTAATCAATTATTAGCAGCGGAACATAGATAGTCGGCGCGTTACTGCCGTACTTTCCATTAGGAAAATACAAGGCAACATAGTTTCATAAACTTAAACATATTATAAACATGAAAATATAACAATTATTTAGTCATTAATAAAACTTAGTTACTAATAGAGTCTGACATAAATTTAAACCATAAAAGTCAATATAAGTCTAAATACTATATTACTCCTCACTGCTACGCCATCCCGTTATCACCGTCGGTACCTAAAACATCAAACAAAACGTCGTGAGCCGAGGCTCAGTAACATACTACTCTAACAACGTAAATTCATTTCACATCATTTTATTTATAAACAGGGAGGAGAGAATAAGTAAAACCATTTCATAAACATACCATAATATGTTACATTATCTTCTTTATCATGTTCATTATCATATATCTTTTTTTTCTTTGGTAACTTGGCTCGTACAACAGAAGGGACGTCTCCCCAGAACATAGTATCATCGTAAACGGAAGGCAGCCACCCGAGGACAAAAGCCCTCACTAAACGGAAGGTGGCGTTAATGCCCAAAAATGCGCGGTGCCACCCGAGGACAATAGCCCTCACTAAACGGAAGGTGGTTAACCGGCCGGAAGGTATGTGCACTACCCGGGATAACGGAATACTTGCCAAGAACCGTCTTTCACTTGAATTTATCATGTTTCATTTCTTTTAAGCATATCATAGTCATCATGAAATAATTATATTATTTCATTTCATCCATAACATCATCATCATCATCATCATTTCATAGCATCGTATCATTATAACCATCATAAAACATTTCATTTCCCGCAATCCATATATAAAACATAATATTAATCATGATCATAAAACATACTTCGAAGGGGAATGCGGGTGTTAGCGATAGACGTTACCTGAGTTCCCGCTTAATAACTTTGATTGCCGGGGAGGCTTGTAATATCCTTTATCTTCTTAATCTATTCAAGAATAGTTTTATTAATATATGTTTCATTATTTTGCTTTTCGGCTTAAATATTAGTTAGAGCTTAGTATAGTCATAGATTTCGTCATATATTTATAAAAGGTCTCAATAAAAGTCATTGTTATATTAGTCGTTATTAACTTCTTAAGGTGACTCTTTAATCGACAAATAAGTGAAATAACTCCTTTAATTATACTTTAGAATTATTGAACCATTATACTTACAATTTATATCAATACATATTATATAGTTATTCGATTTGATAAAAGTATATTATTATTATTATTATTATTATTATTATTAGTATTACTATTATATGAGTCCATAGATAATTATCAATTAATCGTCTACTATTAATTACTAGGTTTATTGCTATAATAAAACCATTAACATTATTATAATATTATTTAGTCACATTAAACTAATAAAGCAAGCTAACTAGTTATTATAAGTGAACATGAGTATTAGTGAAGTAATAATATTATAGTTATAGTCTATACTCATATCGTAACATTAACTAAGGCCATTAGAATTCTTTAATCTACAAATCCATAGATCATATATTAAGTTCTTAAGATAAATAAAGAACATATATTATTAAACTTAACAATTCATATTAGCATAACATTTAGTTAGTGTTAAAAAATCCATAACTTAGTTATTGCAATCATAGGATATGTTATAAATCAAATCAGTTTCTAACTTTTAGCCCAACACCTAACTCTTGTTTTAATAGAATTTCCTAAGGCCCAATACTTAACCTTAATTAACAATAGATATTTGGGCTTGAATTTAAGGAACTCAGAAATTTAAAATGAGTTGGCTTGGTCTTTACCTCTGCTACTAAGAGCAGGGAAGCCACGAGCTCCGGCGAGAGAGGGCGACGTAGAACCGGCGAACAGCGTCTCCGGCGAATGCGACGGCGCGACGGGATTGCCGGTCGTCAGTGGTACTGCACACACAGCAGCGCGAAGAAGAAGAGGATGCGAGGTGAAAAGCGCGACAGGAGAGAGAGAGGACACGAGATGCAGCTGCTGGTGGTCGACGGAGTTCCGGCGAGTGATGGCCGAGGTAGGACGAGCAGGTGGGCGGCGCAGGTGCTGCGCGAGCCGGCGGCAGCCGGTGGTGGTAGTGTTTGAAGCCCGAAACAGAGGAGAGAGAGAGAGAGAAAATTGGGTTTTCTTTTTGGGTTTCTTTGGATCGTGTTTTCCGGCGAGTTGTTGCTGAAAATGTGAATGATGATTGAGGTGGTTGAATGTGATGGTTCGTAGGTGGTGGTGAGGTGAGATGGAAAGATGAAAGTTGTTGGTGATGGTGTTCTTGGTAAGAGATTTTCATGTAACTTGTTCTGATTTTGTTTGTGTCTAGATGATGAATACTTGGTATTTATAGAACTTGTTGGAGGCTACCATTGCTCTGTTGTTAGTTTATAATTTGAAATACATGAACTTTGGTCAAGGTTCATTAATGGAGGAAGATTGAGAATTCAAAATTTTGGGGCTTCTTCTAGATTTTGTGAGATATTGTAGCAAGTTTTATTGACTATTTGAGAATAGCTACTGACATGGGTGTTGGAATATAGAGGTGAAGTGTTTGATTTTTATGTGTGAACATTTCACAATAATGTGCAGGAGAAGAAAATTGGAGGAAGGAAGAAGATGGCTACAGCTAGAAGACATAGGGGCATTCATGTAAATTTTAATATTAGTTTCTTTCTTTGTTTAAGTATATAATTGTTGTATTATAGTCATGTTTAATATAAGAAATTTGAGATAAATTATTACACCTTTTATAACCTTTAATTCTTGTTTTGCTAGTTTAGGAAGTTTTAATTTATACTTAATTTGACAATTAGTATTATTTAGATACGGGATATTACAGTTACAATCTACCAAGAGTCACCAATTAAAAGAAATGAAATAAAAGAGGAGAAACTTCTTCCTTCTCCCTCCCCATAGCCGGCTGTCCAAGCCCAAGTACACCAAGAAGATTTCGGCCCAAGTCATCAAAGGTCCATGCATCAAAAGTCCGTCACGCGATAAATCGATAAATTCCTAAATCGCGCCTAAATTTTGAAAATACTTAATAATGAAAATAACTCTAATAAATTATATTATAAATATAAATATAATAAACACATTAGCACGCCACATGCGATGCAACATTTCATCACCCAAGTCGGTCCAACAACGTTACAAAAACGCTACGCGACAAAACAGCATCCTAAACGCCTAAACAAATAACGAAATTAATATAACCTTTAAAATAATTAACTAACAACTTAAAATAAATATATATATAAATATATCACAACATATAAATATATATACACATTTTCACAACACGTTCCAAAATAATCTAAATAATAAATTATTTATTTTTACGAAAAATATCATTTTAATGTAAACAAACACCAAAAATAAGGGTGAAAATTACGGGGTGTTACACTTATAATTTATTAGAACAAATCTTTTATGTACCATTTTTTGTGAGAAATAAATTTTATAATTTTTCTGACAATCTAAGACCTTATATTTTTATTTTTCTGCGAGGTATATAAAAAAACTATTAAAAATCACAAAATGAATAAAAACATAAAAAGAACGTGAAGATATCAGATAAAGAACATCATGCTGATTACAAAAGAACATGAGCATATAAGAGTTGAGAAACAAAAATTCTATTAAAAATCACAAAAATGAATGAAAACATTTAAAAGAACATGAAGGTATCATATAAAGAACATCATGATGACTATAAATGAACATGTACATATAAGACTTGGGAAACAAAAAACTATTAATAATCACAAATATAAATAAAAACATTAAAAGAACACGGAGATATCAAACAAAGAACATCATACTTAATATAAAAGAACATGTGCATATAAGACTTAAGAAACAAAAAACTATAAAAAAAATTACGAGAATAAAAATAAAAATACGAAAAGAAAATAAATATCATAGTAATTGTAAAAGAACATCAGCACATCACTTATATTGTTACATGCATTTAATTTATCATGCACGACATGTGTTATGTCAAAAACAAAAGAAAATCATGCCATGTGTTCTTCTAACTTACTTGACATGTTGGTGATTTAAGTGTGCAATGAAGAAATTACGAAAGCCATTTCCCTCTTTAATGTTAAATCTCATTAGTTTTATAGAAATGCTAAGGAGAGACTTTCCAACCCTAGAGACATAGAAGCCCTTGAGAATATGATTGAAGATACATTCATTATTCGTTTTTCCCTCTATTTGTAAGCTTCACCAATTTCTTTTCAAACCAAAATCTACAAAAACCCATTTTTCAGTTACAAATAATGAGTTTGAGAGCTTGAATAATTTATTTTTCAAAACCCATATTTTTTTAAATTAGGATGAAAAAATTGAGTTTTACTGATTTTTTTAAGAATAATTGTTTCTCATTCTCATTTTTTTGTCCATCATCCATGGTTTCTTCGATGGAGGAAAAAAAAAAGTAGGGAGAGAAAGGAAGCGTAGCATTGGAGGGGAAAAAAAAAAAGTAGTTTTGGCAAAGATTATAATAAGATCCTTGTCAAAAAAAAAAAAGATTATAATAAGATCACCGCTAGAATTGACAAAGGAAAGTTCTTGATTGGATTTGATATCAACCGAAAGTCAAGGCATTCGTTTAGTCTTTTGCGTAATATAATTCCGACGTCGTTTCATACCGGGTGCACGCATGTAGATCACTGTGCACCCGGGTCTACGGTCCATGCTTTCGGTTCCACCATGTCCATGGATGAGAACTCGAAAGTCGTCGATGGTGGTGTTTCTACTAAAACCACTGCTGACGATTCTGCCAGAACAAACCCTAATCTTAATTCTTGTTTGTGACTAGTGAGGTTTCTACCCTCGTTGGAGTCTGCTTCCGGCTTCCGCTTTCACTCCTTAAGACATACTCCCTCTCTCTCTCTCTCTCTCTCTCTCTCTCTTCCCCAACCTTCTCTCTCCTCCGGTGCTCCCCAACTTCAAACCTGCTTCATGCGGTCTCGCCTCTGGTCTCCTTGGTCACTCCATCGATGGCGACACTCCTTGACTCCAATCTCCCAAAATACAGTAAGTTAATTCCATTCTTTTTCTCTCTCCCTCTCTATCTTTTCTTTTACTCCGAATTCATACTTATAGGATAAATTGTTCAAATATGCAATTCTTACTATATTCACACTTTTACATATTGTTATTGTTTTTTTTAAGTGTTAATAGTTTTTATGCTATATTTGACGATTTCCCCCAAAATTTAGGGTTCCCTTATCCTGTCACAGTGCACGTCAATCAGCCTCTTTAGGGTTTATGTTACTGAATTATAATGCTATGGTGCTTAGTGAATAAATGAATAAAGAGAATCGTAACATGAATAATTTCGCCTAAGAATTATAATTCTTCTTGGCAATCCATGTGCTAGCTCTTTTTGTTTTCTTTAATACATTCAATTGTCCAAAGACAAGACAGAACAATACATATTTGATTAGCTAGTTGTATTAACAGCTTTTAAAACTCACTAATTAGGCCATGTTCTTTTGAACTTATTTTGGCTGAACTGAACTGAACTTATTTTATTTTGGCTGAACTGAACTTATTTTTGCTGAACTGAACTTATTTTTACTTATTTTTGCTGAAAATAAGTCCAAAAGAACAGGGCCTTAATGGCAAAAAAATAGGATAGGAGAAACAAAGAGGTTGCACCATGAAATTGCTAATTAACTTAAAATTATTCACTTATGTGATGGATTTCCGTATTTATTACTCCCTCCGTCCCAGAATACTCTTGACGCTTATCAAGGCACGTAGTTTTAGATGATAAGTTGTTGTTTGATTATCAATTGTTATTTTATTGAAAAGTAGATGTGATAGGAGTTAGTAGCTAGTAAAAGTAGTATTATTTTATTTAAGGAGAGAGAATGTGGGCCATGGTTAGAGTTGTTTGGTAGTAGGAGTGATATTATTGTATTTGGAGGAGAGAGAATGTGGGCCAATGGTTAAAAGGTAGAAGGATTAAAATAATAGTGGGTCATATCCAAAAATAGAAGAGTAAAGAGTATTCTGGGACAAATGAAAAAGGAAAGTGTAAAGAGTATTCTGGGACAGAGGGAGTACATGATATCACAAAATATTTATGTCATTTTTCTAGGCATAGTATTTGCAAAGCTGTGAAAGATAATGAGAGACGGAAGGAAAGGATATGGACTGTTGCTCTCTTTTATCATGTTTATGTGTTGGTGTAGTTGATTGAATACTGTGTGTTTTTAAGTTTGTTCCTTGTTATTTGGACAACACTTGTATCTGTACAAAAGTCGAATAACAATTAAACAACTTAGCATGCATTAATGGAAATAGTTTAGTGATAAATACAAAAAAGGTGCAGTTTTTTGTGATTAATTTGGTAACTGATACCTTAAATTTCGATATTTTTTTAGTTCTGCATGGTCTAGTTCATTTCGTATGTAGATTGAAGAGACTCACCACTTCTTCATCTATTTAGCAACCATTATAAAGTTTTTGTATACTTATAATGCTTTTTTATGTTAACATATGATATGATCTCTTCAAACTGAATAAGAAGGTAATGGTTTTGTCATCAAATGTTATATGTTCCGGTCTAGACGTCAAGTTGTGCATTCTATCCTTGTTTTCTCATAGAGCTGCATGTTCTGTGTTGTTGACCTGCTTGTTACTAAACTCTGATTGCTACCACAATTGGAGTATAACTAAATACATAATTCTTATTATTGTTCACTTATTTTAATATTACAACTTTATTACATTTACCTTTCAGATTAAAGTGTTACAAATGGAGAAATTATCAAGTGAACAGAACTTAAAGCAGAATATGAGGAGGAGGTAATGATGATTCAGTTGCCTTTTCAGTTTTATCACGATTTATGATTACTTTCTTGCGTCTGAGAAATTGGTATTTGCTATATATAGGAATATAAGTATCAAGAGCCTCATAGTTTCATCGTGTTGTGCATGAATTCATATTCCCTTCCCCACTTATATCCCCATAATTTTGGTGAATTTTTTTTTCTATCTAAAATTTTAAACTTTTTTGCACCATATACGTGTATTCTTATGGCAAGCTGCTAAGCTTTTTGAAAGCATTAACGTGTACGACAAAGCTGCAGATTGCTTCTATGAATTGAAAGAATATGATACAAGTATGCCATTGTGCTTTGTATATTACTTTCTTCTATTTATATTACAAAAGTATGAGAGAGCATGTATGGCTAATTCAGATCTTTTTAAACTTAGGATGGAGTTATTTCTTAAAAAGTGCTTCTATATTGCAACATGTTTTTTCTCTTTTGTTGTTGCTGTTGTGAGTTGTAAGAGAGAGTGCGAATGAAAAAGAGGACTAGAAGTGACTTTTGGCAACACCAAGATCATGTGTCATTGAATTTGCTCTTGCAGGGAGAGAGACAAAGAGGATTCTGATAAAGTTGATTCGGTGATGGCTTTCTTTGCTCTTGAAGAAAAGGTCCTGGAACTCTAAACTTTTGCTAAGGTTAACTACCTATATTTCAATAGATGTTTATGTTTTGTTACCCACATAAACAAGCTTGCTTTCTGCTATTAAAATATGTTCTAGTCCTCTTTATGGAGCCTTCTTCTCTGAAAGCTACTGATACTCTTCAATTGTAGAATAATGGGAATCGGTCGTAGAAATTTAATGGTAGTGTCATTTGGCTTGGTTTAACAGTGCCTATCTCCAGATGTATCTGCTTGGTGCAAAGATGTCTTATCTAGAAAGAAATTATTCTTGTTAAAATCCAAACTAGCTATGCAGTCTGCACTTCCCAGATAATATTGAGAAAAGATTTGCTGTAATCAATAGCATCATAATGTACAGAGATATTTAAAGATTCTAGCATATAGCATCAGCTAATTTAACCAACTAGAGGAATAATATCAATTTACCTTATTATTGGTATAGAATTCAAGTAGTTGAATGCACCAAAGAAAATGCTTGTTGCTTTTTAGGTCTTTTAGTATGCTATTGGAAATTATATCTACTTATTGGCTGCAATCTTGGTCGCTTTGATAACTAAAATTGATACCAATACATACTCCTGATTCAATTTATGTGCTTTATTATAATTGAGTGTATGAATCCGCTTATGCAATTGTCAAGGTTTTTCGCTATTTTTTCTTTGTTATTTTGCTGATTACTTCACTTTTCTTGTTGATTTTGCTGTTCTTGCTGTTATTTGGTTTGGTTTTTGTTGTTGGTTCAGGTATTAAAGGACGAAAATCAAAGGTTTGATACTAATTGAGATTTTCATTCTTTACACAACATATTTAATGGTTTGTGTTTCTATTTCCTATTTCAGTTTTCAGTTTCTAGGGTTTCATTTCGTATATACTATTTTCTCTCTAAGTTTGTTTTTTTCTTGCTAATTGAAACTCTGATTTTCTTGCTATCATCTCTTTTATATATGGGAACTCTATGTTTTTATTCTTCGAGGATAACTTATGAGGGCAAAAAAGTCATAGAACTTTTTTTTTATAAAAAAACTCTAATATAACTACCAGATTTCCCCCCAAAAAAAAACTACCAGATTTTTTTTAGTGAAAGTAACTTCCATATTTTTTTAAAACAAAAGAAACATGTTCAATATCACCGCGATGTTCGCGCACGCATCGCGTACAAAAAATACTAGTGTTTTTCAATTTGAAAGCATTGATGAATTGTTTAGTTCATAATCATAGAATTTCCTCTACACGCTAGAAAAAAGCCAACCATGAGAGAGAAAGAGAAAAGCTAAGAGAAAAAAGCCCCCATTCTTCTCGAAATAGAAACCCTAGCCAAACAAAATTTCCCCAATTCAATTTCGCAAGTCTGTTTGCATGCAAGATTGCCAAATTATTTCTGGTTTGTTTCATCTATGGCCTAATTTTGGTCTGAGCAGTGATTATCGGAATCCAGTTCTCAAATTTGTTTGTGATTCAAAAAAAAAAAAAATACCACCAAATGGAGATTATAATGTCTCGAAAAATTCCCTCAGTTTCTCGAATTTAATACCCAATTTTTGAGATTAAATTTTCTAATCTCTTAGAAGTTTTACAGATTCTTCTATCGACTTCAGTCTTAGGAATCCTGTTTCAATCCTTAGATTGGATTAAAGGATTCTTGTTTCTTCCTTTCAAGTTCAAATTAGGTGTTCTGGCTAGGGTTTCTAGGTTCTGTGTGTATTTTCGTTGGATTTACTGTCTGGCTGTTTGGTGCAGTTCTTGATTGGGCTTTGTATGCTCTGGGTTCTTTGCTTCCAGTTGATGGTTCGGTGGGATGATGATTAAAAAAATCGTCTTCTGGCTGTTTGTGTGGGATGCTTTAGTTTGGGTTGCTTTGTTTGTTTGTTATTCGGCTCTTATGGCTTCGTCGAATGTGTTGATTGCTTCGGTGCCCTTTGATGGGTTGTCAATGATTGCAAAGTTGTCTTTTATCTCCTTTGTTTCTTATGAGCAGAATTCTATAATGGTTTCAAAGCTACATTATTTTATCCTCATTGTGAGGATTCCTGGACGTTTGTTGTCTTTGGGATGCTATTCTGAAGACCATTGGTATTCAATTTTTGGAAAAGTTCGTTCTTTTGCAGATATTGATACTTCAATATTCAAATTGTCCAAAACATTAGCAAAGCTCTTGCAAGGGAGGTTGGTAGCTGCTACTATATGGTGGTGTGTCCAAAATAATGTTGTAGCCAACGAATTTTAAAAACCTATTCTTAGAAGCTATAATGATCAACTTCGGCAGAATTTCGCTGTCAATGATGTAAGTGATGTGCTCTCCCCTTTTTCAGAAAAGTTATCAGTAATAGCTATCATGTTAGATAATGGTGAGATTCTAATATACCTTCCTTATATTCTGCTTCCTTATCTTATATGCTTAAGTATGAAATTCTCAATGCCTTGTGTTACTTTTAAAAATTTGGAAGCTGTGAAGGAATCTCGATTCCTTCAACAGGATAATATGATTGAATTTTCTTGGTTAATTTATGTTTTTATGCGTTCACTTCTTTGGAAGTGGTTAAGTTTAAGGTGTATTTATAAAAATATATTAGCTTTGAATTATAGTCATGTTAAGCTGGCAATTTATGAGTTTGGAATGTCTATCCAGTTTTTGCCCAACTTAACAAAATTCAAGCTAGAATGCAGAAGTTATTGGATTGGATTTTGTTGGTTGTTTTGCAAGTTTTTTTTCTCTTTAATAAAAAACTCCGATTTAGGCCACAGAAGCTATTGGATTAGAGATTTTTTGAATTCAGTCTTTGCTTATCTTTGCCATCTGATGGCTCTATTGTGCCTAAAGTAGGCTTCCCAGATAACCTATATCAGTCTATTGAGGATGTTGAATTTTCTGAGTTGCATCTTCTTAAAAAAGTATATTCTACATAAAACTCTTATTATGTGTCTCTGTATAAATATAAAGGCTGACATTCATTATATTTTGCTATTATTGATTTTCAATGTCATGTTTAAAAGGTAGTGGTACCCTATTAGAGAACAATCGAAAAGATGGGAGTGACTCTCCACCCTCAAATTTAGGCTTGGCGAGGGGCATGACTTATCTAAGTCTTGCCTTCCATATGTCTATTTATTATGATTATCAGTAGTTGGAATATAAGAGGTTCGAGGAGGCCTTTAGCTATGGAAGAAGTGAAAGTTTTTTGTAAATCTAATAAAGTATGAATTATGATGCTATGTGAGACCAAAGTGCTAACTCCTCCCTCCGAGGGATGTGCTAGGCACTGTGGCTTTACTCATTTTGACACTTCCTTCCTTCAATGGGATTAGCAGGGGAGATGTGGATCATGTGGAAGAATGATAGTTATAATCCTTTGTTCTGAAAATTCTAAATAATCCAACTATTGACATTTTTAAAATAATTTTTTCATTGTTTTCATGTCAAATATTTTTCTCCCAAATAATCCCAAATGGATCAACGAAATAAGTAAAATAACATTTTATTTTAAAACCCTAAGTTGTTATTTATAATGTTATTTTGAGTTTTAATATTTTCTTTGTTCTATCATCCATTAGTAAATCGTCTTGTTTTTGGGCTTGTAAAATTGAGCTATTAGCCATTAATTTTAGCTTTATTTCTATCTTCATATATGCTCCTCCTAATTGTAATTTGAAGTATGAATTTTGGGATGAATTAATTGCTTTTATTAGAATGCTTGAAAGTCCTTTCATTATATTGGGTGACTTCAATGAGTTAAGTTCCCATTTAGACAAATTAGGTGGGGCTGAATTTAGATTCTCCATATTAGCTATTATGAATTATTTCTACTCTGCTATCGAATGCATAGAACTCCCATTTGAAGAGAACCCATATACTTGGCGAAAACAAGAAGTGGTTCAAATAATATTTTGGAAAGGTTAGATAAGGGGGCTACGAGTATTAGTTGGCTAAATGCCTTCCCAAATGCAAAAATTATCCATCATCTTTTCACTTCTTCTGATCATTGTCCTATATCATTGGAAATCAAAATCCATAGTAATTTGAAAGCTCCCTCATTTAAATTTGATAAAATATGGACAACCCGAAAAGATTTTGATGCTTAAATCAAGAAAACTTGGTGTCAAAGTTTCAAGGTTCGAACATGTATTGTTTAACAAAGAAATGCAAACTCTTAAAGGAGAAGACTAAGATTTGGGTCACTACTAGATTTGGCAATATGTCTAGACAATTAAGTAGTGTCGAAGGAAAGTTAGCTAGAATTCAAAAACAATTACTAGAACATAATGATTACCCCTAGTTAATTAGACAACAAGATTTGCTTTTGGCTAAGCAAACAAAATTGTTAGATTTTCAAGACTCTTAATGGAAAATCAAGGCTAAGTCTAATTTAAAATTTGGGGATGCAAACACAAAGTATTATCATGCGTGTGCTTCGATTAGACGAAATCGTAATTTAATTACATCTATTAAAGATCCGTCATATCATATAGTTACTCAACCAAAATTAGTAGAAGAAGGTATTACTAATGCGTTTAGAAAAGATTTACTAAGAACATGGATTGTTGTTTTAATTATGACGCTGATTTATCGCTTTAGAGTGTATAATTTCTGAAAATGATAATATAGACTTATGTGTCGATAAATCGATAGAAGAAGTCAAATCTGCTCTGTTTGATCTAGCACCGAATAAATTCACGGGACCAGATTCTTCTATCAAAAGTAATGGACTTTGATGGGAAACTCAGTGTATAGGGCTAATAAAGCCCTTTTTCACTCAGGAAATTTTTTAAAAGAAATTAATCACTACTTTTATCACTCTAATTCCTAAAATTGAAGCTCCTTCTAACCCAAATCATTTTCGACCTATTAGTCTCTGTTCAACTATTTATAAAATTATTTCAAAGATTCTGGCTAATAGATTGAAAGTAGTGTTAGGATTATTCATCCTTTACAAGGGGCTTTTGTCCCTGAAAGACTAATACAAGATAATAGTTTATTAGCTCATGAAAAGTTTCACTCTTTTAAAAATAGAAAAAGAAGAGAAGGGTGGTTAGCGATTAAATTAGATATGAAAAAAGCTTATGATAGACTAGAGTGCAGCTTTATTTTGCAACTTTTAAAAAATTAGGCTTTTGTGAAAAATGGATTAATTGGCTCCATCAATGTATTACAATTGTGCCCTTTTTCTGTTTTAGTAAATGGTATTCCTGGAGATATGTTCTTTCCTTCTAGAGGTATTCGTCAGGGAGATTATCTTTCTCCGTACATTTTTATTCTATGTGCAGAAATTTTAGCTCGTCAATTGTTTCAAGCTAGTTTAGTAGTATCTAGATTGATAGGGGTCACTCTTGGTTAATCTAGAGTTAACATTCCTTTTTTAACTCTTGCTGATGATACAATGATTTTTGCAAAAGCTAAAGTAGAAAGTTGTCATGCAATAAAATCTATTCTTAACAAGTATTGTTCAATGTTAGGCCAACTTGTTAATTTCCATAAGTCCCCATTTCAATGTACTACAAATACCCTAGCAGAATTATTAAGTGTTTTTCAGAATATTCTCCAGATGGAAGACTCTCTATCTCTAGGTAACTATTTGGATTGCCCAATCATTAGTAGCAAGGTCACAAATGCAACTTTTAGTTCTATTCAAGAAAAAGTCTCTTCTCAGCTTACCAAGTGGAGAGCCAATTCTCTTTCTCAAGCAGGTAGAATTATCTTAATTCAGTTTAACCTGGCTTCTAAAGCTAATTTCCAAATGCAAAGTTTTACTCTCCCTTTTATATCATCTCTTCTCTGGATAAAAACTATAGGAATTTTCTTTGGAATAAACGAATTCAAAATCTCCTAACTTGATAGGTTGGGATAAGATTTGTAAACCTAAAAAATTTGGAGGACTGGTGTTGAGAAAAGCTAAAATTAATCATTTAGCTATTCAGTTTAAACTTTGGAAAATAGTTAGGATGCCTAATAATTTATGGGTCAAACTTGTTAAGCAAAAATATTTCAAGACAATTTATTCTCTTATAAAACTAAAGCTAATGTCTCTTGGCAATAGCATAAACTAATGATGCTTCTTACGCCTTTTAAGCAACGTCTTAGATGGGTGGTGGGGAATGGGGAGAAGATCTCGTTTTGGAATGACAACTGGGTGTTTAATTACCCTTTTAAAAAGAAGTTCTCGCCTATTATTGGGTCAGAGGAGTTGATGGTTAATTTTTTAATTACATATGCTGCTCAATGGAATAAAGAACTTCTCTTAAATTATGTACCATTTAATGTAGTGGATGATATCCTAAAAGTTTTTATTCCTTCTAATGAAATGACAGATAGGATTTTTTGGGGTCTTACTGCAGATTGAGAATATTCGGTTAAGTAGTGCCGCAAGGGTATGGCTTAGATCCGCCCAGCCAGGTTAGTTTTGCTTGGATTTGGGCTTTGTCCATTCCACCCAAGATCAAATTCTTTTTGTGGAAATTTTTTCAGAATGGCCTTCCTACTAAAAAAGAGGTTAGAAATGAGTCATATTTTCCTTCCTTTAGAGTGTGTTTTTTGTAACTTCCAGTGTCAGGATGATCATCATTTATTTCTTGACTGTCCTTTTTTGCATGATGTTTTAGAGATAGTTAATGTCAATGGGATTTTTCCCCCCTTCCTGTAGTTAATAATGATCTCTCTTTCATTGAGTATTTTTGCAATCTTAAATCTTGTTTGAATCTTATTAATCTCAATTTCTATGCTATTGTTTGGTGGTTCATTTGGTATGCTAGAAATAGTATTACCATTCATCAGGAAAGCTTTTTTGTCCAGCAAAACTAGGGGCTATGATTAAAGCTTATATGCATAATCTAGATTGTTCCTATTCTAATTTTTCCATTTTTGGACATAATCAACAAGTTGTTAAAGAATCTAATAAGCCTAGGCATAACATTATTTGGTCCCCCCTCCTCTTGATTTTGTTAAACTTAATTTTGATGGTTCCAAGTTGTAGAATGGTAGCACAGCTTATGGTTTTGTTATTAAAGATTTTGTGGGGAATCTTTTGCTTAGTGGTGCTAACGCCATTGCTGATATTAATTCTATTCTAGTTGTTGAGGCCTGAGGTCTAAGAGAAGGTATTAGGGGAGCTTTCTTTCTGGGGGCTCATAATATTACTACTGAGGGTGATAATCTCTCGGTTATTCAAGCTATCAAAAGGATCTGCTGGTCTATTAATGCTCTTATTAATGATGCAGCGTAGGATATGAGAAAATTTGATAATTATAATTTTCAGCATGTTTTTAGAGAAGCTAATTATGCTACCGACTGGATGGCAAATCGTGGTCATTCCACTATTAATGTATGCTATTGGTTTGAATCTCCTGATATTGCTTTTTCCAAGATCATCCGTAAGAATGCTTTAGGGTTGCCTATCAATTGGGTTCCTCCCTAGTTTCTTTTTTTCTGGCTAAAGAAAAATAGAATTTCCTCTTCATTTTTATTCTTTTTTTTTTAAAAAATTCATAATTAGTAGAGCTTCGGAATTCTGTTTTGTAACCACATAAGTGTGGGGAAGCGAAAATGATGACATGTTTTGCTTGGGTAGGTAATTCAAATGTCAATAACTAATGCAACTTTTTGAGAATTTGGTGAGGAACCTTAACAATACCATGAATCTCCTCCCTCCCTTTTGTTATAGTTCTTGTCTTAGTTTTAAAAAGTGCGCTCAAGGCGCGCCTAGGCGCTAGGCGAGCTAAGGCGCTAGAAAAAACGCATCCTTCACCTCAGGCAAGGCGGAGAACGAGAGGCGACGAAAAGCGCAAAAAGGCGCGTGCCTTTGGAAAAGCGAGAGGCGCACAAGGCGGCCGCCTTCTGTACACTGTCACGTGACCTCTTTTCCTCTGGTTTTGAACTTAACCCTAGAACTCGACACAAAGGGGAAAACTCGATATCACACTAACCCTAGAAATCGACAAAGGGAGAGCTCGCCACAGCAGCGGTCGTCGCCGATCTTCAACCATGGTTGTCGCCGACTCGTCGGTCTTCGTCGACGGTCTTCGCCGCCTGTAATTTCTTCTCTTTCTTTCTTCTCTTCTTCGTCTTTTCTCTGTTTCTTTCTTTCTTCTCTCCTTCGTCTTTTCTCTGTTTCTTTTTTCTACTTCTTTCGGTCTTCTTCTTTCCTCTTTCTTCTTTCTTTCGGTCTTCTTCTTTTTTTATCTCATTTCTGTCGGTCTCTTGTTCTCCTATTTCTTTCTTTCTCTGTCTTTCTTTCTTCTTCTTTCTTTATTTCGTCTCTTGTGCCTTTTTTTTCTTTTTCTTTTTCTTGTTCCTTTTTTTATTTATTTATTTTAGAGAAAGTGACTGTAATAGGTAAAGAGTTCAACAACAAAAAAATTCAAAAACAAAAGTTTTTATGTTAGGCTTTATTTCTCACTTTTATTTATTGTAGAGTCACTGGCTGTATTAGGCTTTATGCCACTATGTTATATATTGTGCCTACATTAATTATTTTTAGAATATCATTTGAATTGTAGTTTTTTTTAGAAATCATTTGAATTATACCTTGTTGATTGAGAATCTTAAAAAATTACTTTTTTATATTTAGTACTTTGACTTGATGCGGTATTTTAGCGATGAACTATGTCTTCTTGTATACTATTATGAGTTTTAATATAATGTTTATGTTGTTTTAAGTATTAGAATGTTTCTATTTTATTTCTAAGTTTTTTGGCACCTAAGGTGCGCCTCGCATACGAGATGTGTGCGCCTTCGCCTTGCGCCTTACGCCTTGGGGCGCTTCGCGCCTTGCGCCTTTTAAAACTAAGGTTCTTGTTCTTGTCTTGTTATTAGAGGTTAAGTTGATTATTTATGAAAGTCCTGCTCTCCCTTCGCCATCTTACTTATGTGGCAATGTTTCTATGCTGGTTGTGCTATGATGTTATCCCTTCGTTGATTTTTATTTGGTTTTGCTTTGAAAATGTTTGGCTGACTACTCCTTTACTTCCTTATCTGCTTGGTTTTAGTTCGAAAGTGGTTTACAATAGGGTTTAAACTAACACACTATTGATTGGTCTAAACTTATCTCCTAGGGTGATACTCAACATAACTAGGATAAAAGGTGTAGAATGTTTGAGGTGCACACTACCTGCACGTGCCACATAATTCTAAACAATAGTACGTCAGTTGCGTTTTCAAAGAGAGGGGAATAGGGACGGAAGGAGTATATATCAACAAAGTCGATGGATTAGTGCCAACTTGATTCCTTTTTTTAATTGGCTAACTATCTATATGGAGAGCTAGCTTCTGTCCCCTGTAGGGATGGTAATCCAATCCGGATCCGACCCTAGTTCGTTCCAATCCGAAGGTAAAAATCCGAGCCGACTCCGACAAAAAAGTAATTCGTATCCGACTCCGTTTAAATAGTCCGACTCAGAGTCGGAGGAGGGTCGGAGGAGGATCCCATAAAAAAAGTCTAAAATCCGAATCCGACTCCGACTTTAAGGCACTTAATCCCTTTTTATATATTTTAATGTGTATGTGTAATTTAACTCCGTCTTTGATGCAATTGTATTATCCATTGAAGATATGATTGTTAAAAATAATAGTAATGTTTAGATTATTTGTACTATATAAGATTTCCATATGATTATTAAAAAGAGAAGTAATTATTTGATTATTTTTATTATAGAAGACTTTTCTATTAACAAAAAGGTGAAATAAAAGTTGGATCGAGACGGAGTCGAAGTCGGATGTTAGAATTTTAAGTCGGGTCGGACTCGGATTTTCGAAGTCGGATGCCAAAGTTGGAGTCGGACTCCGATTTAAAATTCGACTTCTTGTAGAGTCGGATTATACATAATCCTGACTAAGTCCGACCCGTTGCCATCCCTAGTCCCATGCTATTTATTCATTTAATGTGGAGAATATACATCGAACTGATGTTGCCACTTTCCTTGATCAACAGGTAATAATATTCTTCTTCTTTTCCTGCCAGATATTTTTGTAATGGAGAACCGATTTTCGGGTAATCTTAAATAAGCTTGCAGTGTCTTTGCTCTTTTTAAGAAAGCCTAATTTTTTTCTTTTGTTAATTCTCTATTAAGTTTTTTTTTTTTTTAATTACTAGAGTATGAGATTGGTGGATGTTGGTAGTTGCATGCTTAGATTAGAAGCTCAAACAGAAGCTGCAGTTTTTATTGTTGTTTTCAGAATGTGTCCGTTGCTCGTATTTGTAAAATGCTCGTATGACGTCTGTTACGGGTCAAATACGGAACACTTGTGGGCTTATTAACTGGAGCATTTGAGCTTTTTTGCACTAGTGCTCTGCTTCGCGTTCCTAGTTTTTGTAAACTCCACCCTGTGCTGCATTAACGTAGATCTGAGAGATTTTTGTTCGTTTAAAGATTCCTTTTTATCTTTGATGAAATTTTATATCTTTTAAAATCTAAAATAAGCTATCTTTAGGAATAAAAATCTGATTTTCATAATATCCTTTAGAAAATAATTATCAAGAATAATTAATAAGAATATTAAAAGTACAATTAATTATCAGGAATAATTAATTGGCCTTTACGAAAATGGGCTTTAAAATACAATTAATCATTATGGATAAGTAATAACGCTACTTAAAAGTGGGCTCGTAATTGTTTTCAGCAAATAAATACACTTTATGTTCGTAAAATGATCTTGCGCTATGCTTTTCAGATCGCTTTCCCTTTAGAATGGACCAATTAGGACGCCAGTATGTTTCATTATTAGGGTGCTAAATGGGGAGTCACGATTTTGTGACTACACCCGCCAAACCTCTTACATAGTTGTAGGTATAAAAAATCATGTGACCTAAATAATTTTCGTTTTGTAAAAACAGAGTAACCTATTATTTTTCAGCAGAGACTAATAAACCAAAAATAAAGAGCTTTGGGATCGGGGTACATAATTAACGTGTTATTATATGTGCACATGAAATTATTGATTGCAACATAAAAAAGACAATAACGCTAAATTGGTATTTAATATCAAAGATATATTTTTTATGACCACTTGAATTAAATAGTCAAATTACAAGATACCTACCAGGTTGTTCGAGTTATTTTATATAGTTGTGGAACAATTGTTTAGGTCTTGATTAACAATCATATTAAACATGGAAAGGATTGCAATAAGATAATAATAATAATATACACAAAAGAAAATTGAAAACGAATAAACATATATGTTGGGAGTTAGCTATAACACATAGAATATTCACAACACGAAAAAAGTATTAAGATCTACATCATGAAAAACAAACGTTAGTAATTTCAATAAAATATATGATCACTATTCACTAGTGAGTGGCATATAGAAAATTACAGGATGGGTCGGGCTGCACCGGTTCCAAGCCGGTTCAGCCAGGTATGAACCTGAATTGGACTAGTTAGTTGACCGGTCCATCCCAGTACATGTTCAGGGCTAGGGATTGCCAACCATGAATCGGTTATGCCACGGTTCAATCCTGCTCGTTGGGTGGTCCAGTTCGGTTCAGTTTAGGGACAGCCCACAGGTTCTTTATTGAAGACCATAATTCCCCAAATCAAGCAAAATCTGCAAATATTTTCCCAAATCAAGGTTTCACCCCCAAATATCTAATTCAGGCAAAACCGACAGATCACTAATTCAAGCAAAACTAAACACGCAAAGCAATTAAAACAAATCCATACTAATTGAAGAAGGAAAATTGAAAATTTGAAACTAACCTTTGTTGACTACGAGACTTCAGTATTAAACCCACGAGGCCACGACTCACGAAGCTTGATATATACTGCCATCTACCGGAGTGTCGACCGCCGCGGTGCCGCCCAATTGCAACTTGCAAGGTTGAAGAATTTCCAAGAAATTTGAGCATTTTATTGAATTCTAATCCATGAAAAGAACAAAGAAGAAATGAAAAGTTGAGGAAAGAATTTTGAAAATCAATCAATCAGTGACTCAATGGATACGAAAATTTTGGAAAATTGAGGGGAGAGAGGTGGGGAGGGTCGAAATGAGGAGAGAGAGAGAGAGTGTGAGGCAGGTTCAAAATGAGAAGAGGGGGGGAGGGTCGAAAACTCAAATGTAGTTCAATGGTGAATGGAGTTCAGTAGTTGTCACTTGTTTTGACTTCATTTTTTATTAATTAATTGCTACTTGTTTTGTTAGTAACATACATATATTAATAATAACCAAAACATTTAAATATTATTGTGTGTTATTGTTATTGTTGGCTCTATACGTATTACTAGTTTGAATGTGTGGTTGTCAAAAATTAAAATGCATTTGGTAGATTTTAATTAACGAACATAAAAGTTAGGTGTCTTAGATTATAAGATATGTAATTTAAGTTAGCAAGGGTAAAATTATAATATGAATGCTACTAAATTTTCTAAAATGGAAACATTACAATTAATTAAGTTAGCATCCCAAGTTGAAAGAAATAATGACGTACTTTGTAGTTTATTGCTACTTATCATTAACCTTGTTTTGTTTATATTGATAAATAATAAAACTAAGGACAAAGCAATTTCCGTAACCAAAATGATAATTTCTTAATATGAATTTAAGTAAGATTTTATAATAAATAATAATTTACAACAAATAATTTCTTTACAATAAGAATTTACAAATTAGAAATAAGAACATATAATAAATAATTTCTTTACAATTAGTATTTACAATGCTTAAATAAGAATTCAAAATAATTAAGAATATCTAAATAATAATTTCTATACAATAAGAATTTAAAATACCGAAATAAGAATGTGAAATAAATAAGGATTTACAAATATGATTATTCCATTACAATAAAAATTTAGAATAACTGGCTTCTTTACGATACTAATTTACAATACAAATTCAATGTTTACAACAAATAAGAATTTACAATATATACTTTACAAGAATATCAAAATTTTGTATGAAGTTTTCATAAATAAATTAATAAATTATTGGAAAATACCTCACTCTTTTTTGGCACGGGGGCTTGGACTTGCATTTGAAAATTATAGCATAGTTTGGCAATTATATTGGAATTTTCAAGGAGTAAGTTGACTATATATCCCGAAGTAATGAAAGCCCACGTGGTTCTCTGCGTACCTTATATATTTCAAGTTCTGGTTGACAGTTGAATACTGTCCAGTGTATGTATGTTCCCTACATCGGATAAATTAAACTAGATTATTCAATGTCCATTAGCATTCAAGAATCGTCCTTTTATGCTTCATATTCCCATAATCCTTGCGGTTTTTTTTTGCTTGATCCCGCTGACACAAATCTCGATGCTTTTTGGAGAAGGACATGATATTTTTTCATCAAGCACTCTTCTACCTGCAGTAAAAGCAGACTCTGAAGAAATAGTTGATGATGGAATTGCAAGCATGTCACTTGCAATTCTAGCAAAAATGGGGAATTGATTTTCCTTAAGATTCCACCATTGAAGAATGCGGAAATCTGCATATGTTTGAAATTGATAGGGCAAATAATCGTCTACTCCCACGCAAGTGGACCTGAAGCCACTAGTTTTCTTTGTTTCTTCAATAGGTTAGTGCCTAAAGAATAAAAGCGACTACTAGATGCATGTCCGGACGTTGGAACAAATTCGGGGTCATAAATGGAGACATAATGATCATGGAGTTCCTCCAAAATATTTCTACACTTCAAAAAATAAGGTTCAATATCACAAGTAACACCTAAACATTGATAATGTAAATTTAGTAAGCTTGATAAGCCATAAAGTTTAACAGCCAGATCAAGTATACAAGCAACATCATAAATGTATGAAAATTCACTAAAATATGTAAACTACTTTACCAACACTATTAATCACATCTTTGATTTCAGTTACATCTAATTTCTCGTTGATGGCATTTACCACCTTAATGCATTCTAAAATTACTAAATGAATGTTTGGTTCATAAACCAATGAAAATGTGTTAGTCGCATTGTGAAATGATTTAAGAACATCACGAACAAGTATGGCAACAATCCAACAGTAATCAGTGAACAACATATATTCTTATGAAATGACTTCATTTTATAAAGGAGTCATAACATCACGATACATGATTGCATTATTCAACAGTTTATTAGTAGAGTTCCATCATGTCAAAGTATCAGGAGACCATACCTTCTTAGGTAAATCGAATTCCTTGCACAATGCTATATACCTCCGCTTAACCTGGTTTTTTCTTAAGACCCTAACAATATATCTATTGGGTTCTAATAAGGGTTGTAAACAAGCTATACCTTCTTAAATAAACATGTTGAGTATATGAGCACAACATATAACATGTAAGAATTGACCATCTAATATAAGCTTAAATTACTTTCCTGCTTCAAGTAATCAATGGCCTTGTTGGTGGCCGTTGCATTATCAATGGATAACGAGAATGCTTTATCAAGCAAATGGTATTTCTTACAACACTCGATTAATCGACTTTTTATGTTGTAGTCATTGTGACTCTCATCTATAAGCTCAAAACTAATAATACGTTTTTGCAGAAACAACTCATCATCAATCTAATGGGCTGTAACACACATAAAGGGTTCACCAAAACATCAGGTCTATGTGTCCATTGTTAGGCTAATGCGACCATGGAAGGTACATAACATCTCCATCATATGACTTCTATAAAGATCAAATGCAGTTTGGGTACAACGCTTTATCTAAATGCTAGTTGCAAAGCAATTCTATTGTAATATTCATATGCAATCATTTTCCCCATGGTTCAATGACAATTCATCAATCATACTATATCAATTATAGGAGAAAGGCATACATGTGCCGAGCATCTCACTAGCATACCCGTGGAGTAACGTCTGGGTGTTTCGATCCCCACCACTGCTAGCATTCTTTGCCATAAGGGCATGTTTGTTGGTCGAATGAAGGCCCAAGGTCCGCGTTCCACCACCATTCCTCTAATTGTAAGTCGGGGGTGGGTCGACGCATGCGTTCTTTGCAAAGTTGAGAAACGCACTTCCAGTGTCTAGGTACATTGGTTGCTAACCTTTTCAAAGGATTGTTGTACCCTGAAACTTTCTTGATGCCATGAGGTTGTGAGCCAATAGCTTCGTCGTCGTTGTTGACCACCTCGGTTTCACCCACATCATCTACTATATTTAAGTAAACATATCCTAGTCATTGTCGATTAAGATAATCACAATTAATTAGCTAAGTGATAGTTGATTTACATAATTATTAACATTACTATAATTACTAAAAAATTATGCCTTTTTTGTCAGAAACTACCTTATAATTGTCCACTTCTGGAAACAACTACCTTATATAATTTTGGGTTTTTCTACATAGTACCCCTGTGTTTTGCAAAATTCTATGTTGTACCCGACGTTTTTGAAATTTCCACGTTGTACCCCTAAGATTTCTTAACGTTACACAAAATATTCTTATACACGATATCAAACAGTAAATTTTGGGACTTTCTTACCCTGTGGGCATAGAGTAGGATTTTTTAGCCTTGTTAGTTGACTGATGTTTGGGATATGATCTGATAAATTGAAGACTAGGTGAGGTTTGGAGTAGGATTTTCTATTAGTAAGGGTATTTTGTGTGACGTTTAGAAAGTTTAGGGGTACAATGTGGAGAGTTCAAAAAGGCTGGGTACAACGTAGACTTTCGAAAAACACAGGGGCACTACGTAGAAAAACCCTATAATTTTTTTTGAAAACAACTACCTTATAAATTCTAAAAGTTTGAGAAGAACTACCAACTAACGGAAAACGTTAGTCAGTTCCGTCAACTTTTTAAAGTCCCTCCAAAACGCATTGTGAAATGTCTCTCATACCCCCATTTAGTCTGAATTACCCACCTCTCCACCTTCCACTGTCATCTTCCATTACTTCTCTCTCTCTCTCCTCAAAATTACCTTTGCACTAAATATTCCCTGGTCCAAACTCTCAGTCTTCATCACTTTTCACTCCGAATTCAAATTAGTCTTCTTCTTCTTCAAATTTGCCATACTCAGCATCAACTTTGGCCTTTTCTTCTTGGACTTGGCATAGTTCATGCCTGCTGAGCAATGCTACTTCTTGCTTCAACATTCTCCTTTCCAGCACCAACTCATTGGTGACAACCCTTTGCCACTCCAATATGCCATCATCCAGCCACCTAAATAGGTTGCAGCCACGCCAACCAGTTGTAGGGTTGTAGAATTTGCAAGCCACAAAGCATCTCCCAGGCTTAGCAGTTGTCCAAGACACTTCAATATGAGGTTTGATGCCACAATCACATTTGGTTGGAACCTCACAAGCTGATTGGTAGCTTGAATTTGACATGACCTCAACAAACCCAAAATCAAACCAAAGTTAGTAACTTTGAACAGTCACAAAACCTAGATTTGGCGTAATTGAAACAAACCCTAGCAGAAAACCTTAAAATTCATGAGTAATTGAAGAATATAAAGAAATCCCTAAAAGTGATTGAGTAATTGCGAGAAAAACCCTAAAATTGAGTAATTAAAGCTTCAATCCCATAATACATACCTTCAATAGCAAGAGGGGGTCGAATTTCTCCTGATAAATGCACGTTGACCTTTAATTAGGTGAGATTTAGGTGAGAAATGGGTGTGATATTTCCACAGGAAGAGCCGAAGAGGGTCCTCTGCTCCAAGTATGTAACTTAGAGAGGCACGAAAAATTGGTATAAAAAAGGGAGGGAAATAATCATTTAACGGATGCAGACTAACGTTTTCCGTTAGTTGGTAGTGCTACTCAAACTTTTAGAATTTATAAGGTAGTTGTTTCAAAAAAATTATATAAGGTAGTTGTTTCCAAAAGTGGACATTTATAAGGTAGTTTATGATAAAAAAAAGGCAAAAATTATTAATTCAACATACTTATGATTAATTATCTTATTCATTGTCGACTAACTTAATCGCAATTAATTAGCTAAGTGATAGCTGCTTTGCACAATTATTATATATATAACTATTATTGCTAGAACAATATTAATTTAACATAATCATGATTAATTACCTTAATCATTATCGATTAACATAATTATCATTAATTAGTTAAGTGATAGTTTATTTACATAATTATTATTGCTAAAACAACATTAATTTAACATAATCAAGATTAATTACCTAAATTATTATCGATTAAAATAATCATAATTAATTAGCTAAGTGATAGTTAATTAACATAATTAATACACATAATTGTTATTGCTAAGACACGATTAATTTAGCATAATCTTGATTAATTATCTTAATGATTATCGATTAACATAATTACCATTAATTAGCTAAGTGATAGTTTATTACATAATTATTATTGCTAAAACAACATTAATATAACATAATCATGATTCATTATCTTAGTCATTGTCTATTTACATAATTACAAATAATTAGCTAAGTGATAGTTTATTTACATAACTATTATTGCTAAAACCATTAATTTAACATACTCATGATCAATAATCTTAGTCATTGTCTTTTTTATATAATCACAAATAATTAGCTAAGTCATAATTGATTACTTGATTTACTAATTATTAAACACCAACCCGTTAGTTGCACGTTTGAAGCCGGTGGTTGTTAGTTGGGTGGTTGCACGGGAATTTCTTTATCATCTAACAATCTGTCTCTAATTCTTCGAAGAAATCGCTATTCAGATGGTGAATTAGAAGAACCACCTCTTCGTCTTCAAAATCTAATTTTTCCCTCCCAAATAATCCTATAAATACTCCCTTCGACCATTCTCAATCTTGTGGAATTGATCTTAGCCTATTTTTATGGTCGATTCCATACTCCTATGTATATGATTCAATTTGATTGGAATAGATGTTTCTTCTCTGAGACAACATCCTGTCTAATTTCGGCCAGAATCTTTTAATTAGGATGCTTTTTTCAGTATGTTTTCACTAGTACAATACCATTGGCTCTAATTCTCGCTTAACTCTAAATTTTTACTAGAACGAGTGCTCTCTTGTGTACTTTATCCAAACTGTTATTTTAGGTGTTAATTTAATTACGATCAAGTATGCATGGATTAGTAGGTTTTATTTTCTTATAGCTTTGCATCCAACTTTGTTTGTCGGCGTTAAGAAAACAGAAAGTTAAGAAGGTTCCCTCTAGGTTTCCTTGGGAAGGTAGGTCTAGGTGCGTTCTAGGTTTTCCTCTTCTAAGGGCTGATTTTCGAGGTCTCCTCGGGATCTGGTTGTAGTTTTCCGCACCAATCCAATGGATTATGCATCCCATTCAATAGAGGATGTAGAATTTCGATCACTACAATATGAGAAATCTAACCAATCACAAAAAATAAACCAATTAATCGAGAATAATGCAGTTGCGAAATCAGGTGGATGGGAGGAGGCTATTGAATGGAACGATGAAGGCGAGGAGGAGGAGGATGCAAGAATTGAATTAGGGCTCGTGGGGAAGGTATGGACTAAGCGTCCTATAAACGCGAACGCTTTCATGGCCACCATGAAGCAAGTGTGGCAACCTCTGCATGGAGTTGACATAAGCAGTATTGGACACAACACATTTGTGTTTCAATTTCACCACTGGCGAGACAAGAATAGGGTTGTGGAGGGACAACCTTGGCACTTCGATAGACACGCTATCCTCTTCGATGACATTCAAGGTAATCAAAAACCCTCTGAGATGAATTTATTTGCATTACCTATGTGGGTTCGAATCTACAATTTACCCTTCAAAGGTAGATTAAACCTTACAAACGTTGAAGCTTTAGGGAAGAAAATTGGAACTTTTATTAAAATGGACAGTTCGGGTTCCCTAGGCATTGATAAGTCCATTAGATTGAGAATAAAGGTGGACGTTCGAAAACCATTATTGCAGAGAATAAAGGTGAAGATGAGAGGAGGGGAGGAAGACTTCTATGAAGTTAAATATGAAAGGCTACTGTTATTTTGTTATCATTGTCGCATGCTCATGGCCTAAAAGACTGCCTAGATTGTCGAGAGAAGGAGGATCCAAAGATGAACTATGGTGGGTAGATGAAAGCTTCACCCTAGAAAAGGAGTATGACTGATGATCGTCCCAGGGGAAATAAGGAGCCGAGTAGTTGTGCTCGAAGCCTCTTCATAACTAAACCTAAAAACACAATCACCCAGGTGACGAAGGAACAAGTAATAAATGTGGCAGGCCAATTGAACAAAGGCTTGTCATTTGTGGATAAGGAGGACAGCAAGACAGCAGGTGAGTTTGAGACGGAAGGAAATGTGGATAATAGGAGTGAAGGAGTTGTTGAGGAACCTGAGGTGGTGGTACATTATGGCACGCATGACAAAAATCATGAGAATGAAAGGGGGAGTCAGGTAGGGGTAACTTATGAAAAAAAGAAAGGGTGGAGAAGAATGATTAGGGAGGGGGGTGAGGTGGGAACAAACACACAAAAAAGGGGGGAGTGAGAAGAAAAGAAAGAGAAGATGAGATGAAGGAGGGTGAACAGGAGGGAGTGAGTTGTGGTATCAAAAAGAAGATAGGGATTGATGCAAGTGTGGTTTGGTCTAGTGTAGACAACTTTTCTGCTGATGGAGTGACGGGCCCACCTCTTGGTCTCTTGGTGATAAATGAATAACATCCTCTCTTGGAACTATCGGGGATTGGGGAGCGTCCTGGATAGGGATTGATGCAAGTGTGGTTTGGTCTAGTGTAGACAACTTTTCTGCTGATGGAGTGGCGGGCCCACCTCTTGGTCTCTTGGTGATAAATGAATAACATCCTCTCTTGGAACTATCGAGGATTGGGGAGCGTCCCGGCAGTCAATGCGCTTCGGCGTGTTGTAATAAACGAACAACTCCAGTTAGTGTTTATTCAAGAAACGAAATTGCACCAAGCAGAGATGGAAAGGGTTCGAATGAAACTAAATTGCCGAGGCATGCTTGCTGTTGACTGTGTTGGGGAGGGGAGAAGAAGGAAGGGAGGCCTAGCTTTGCTATGGAAGGAGGGGTGGGATGTGATAATATTATCATTCTCGTGTAACCATATAGATGCGACAATCAAAATGAGTGACGGTATGATGTGGCGATTCACTGGCTTATATGGTTTCCCGGAGACGGAAAATAAAAGGAAAACAGGTGAGTTGATGAAAGCTCTTCACAATGATGATGATACACTATGGCTGTGTAGGGGGGGACGTAAATCTCATGTTATGGTCCACCGAAAAACAAGGAGGGTGTGACTTTAATTTTGAAGAAGCTGCAATATTCCGTGATGCACTTGATCATTGTAATTTGGAGGATCTTCATTTTGTAGGTCACCCTTTTACATGGACGAATAATCAAGGTGGTGAGAAGAACTTACAGGAGCGACTTGATAGGTTTGTAGCTAATGCGTGGTGGAAAAACAAATATGGAAGTTCCTATGTTTCACATCTCGAAAAGCGGCGTTCGGATTATTTACCACTTGTGTTGTCTATCAGGACAAAAATGCCACCCAACACAGAGAAGAAAAAGAGGAAGTTGTTTCATTTTGAGGAGATGTGGACGAGAGAGGAGGAGAGCGGGGACGTCATTGAAACCATGTGGAGGAAAGGGGAAGATGTGTGTGGTAATATAGCGCGCATGGCTAGTGAGTTGAAAGAATGGAGCCACAAAAAATTTGGTGACTTCGCTAAAGAAATGAGAGTTTGTAAGATTCAAATGGGAAAATTGATGGAGGAAGAACAAACCCATGAGAATATTGCAAGGATGCATGTTGTTGATAAGAGGATGGACGAGCTAGAAAAAAGAGAAGAGATCTACTGGAAACAAAGGAGCATACAAGAGTGGTTGAAACACGGTGACCGGAACACAGTTTTTTCATGCAAAAGCTAAACAAAGAGTTGCCAGAAATCATATCAAGAGGCTGAAAAATGAAGCAGGTGAAATTTTCGATGATGAAGAAATGTTGCTGCCCTTCTCGTGCAACACTTCTGGAACTTATTTCTTGCAAACGAGAACATTGACATGCTGCCAGTGTTAGACAAAATCAGTTCATATATTTCACAGCAAATGTGCTCTATGTTGAACGAACAATTTCACAGAGAAGAGGTCGAGGCAGCTTTGAAGCAATTGCACCCCATAAAAGCTCCTGGGCCTGACGGTATGTGTACATTGTTTTATCAAAAATACCGGGATACTATTAGAAATGATGTTTGTGACAAAATTCTGGATATGTTGAACAATGGTGCTGACATTGGTTCTTTAAATCAGACTCATATTGTTTTAATTCCGAAAAAGAAAGAATGTGAGTCTCTTGTTGATTTTAGACCAATTAGCTTGTGCAATGTCATTTACAAGATTATTTCCAAAGTCCTGGCGAACAGACTCAAACAAGTTCTTCCGACCATTATCCATGAATCACAAAGTGGTTTTGTGCCGGGAAGGCTTATTACTTATAACATTCTGGTAGCTTATGAATGCTTTCACTATCTGCGTAAGAAAAAGAAAGGGAAGGAGGGCTACATGGGCCTTAAACTGGACATGAGCAAAGCTTACGACAGAGTAGAATGGCAATTTCTGGAGCAGATGATGTTGAAAATGGGTTTCTCAGAGAGATATGTGGGATTAATTATGGGATGCGTGACATCCACTTCCTATTCAATCTTGGTGAATGGTCAGCCAACTCAGACTTTTGTGCCATTTAGGAGGCTTCGTCAAGATGATCCGTTCTCCCCTTTTCTATTCATTATATGTGCTGAAGGCCAATCTTCCCTATTGAGACTTGAGAGATGCAAAAGCTAAGAAAGAGATTCATGGGCTAAAAATTGGCAAAAAAAGTGGACGTGATATCCCACTTGTTTTTTTACAGATGATAGCCTTTTATTCATCAGAGCTAATGAAGAGGAGGTTGAAAAAGTGCTGGAGATCCTTTCAACCTATGAAGCTGCTTCAGGGCAAAAATTGAATATGGAGAAATCTAAGGTATCGTTTAGCCGAAACATCGATCAAGAAAAGAAGAATTTGCTTCAGATGAAGTTATCATTTAACGTTGTAGATGATCGCGAGAGATATGTTGGGCTCCCAACTTTTGTTAGTGGCTCAAAGAAACAGGTATTCAAACATATTCAAGAAAGAGTTCTGAAGTAACTGAAAGGATGGAAAGAAGGTTTTTTGTCTCAAGCAGGTAGATAAGTCCTTATAGAAGCTATAGCACAAGGGATTCCCACTTATGCTATGCAATGCTTTACCATTCCGATGAGCATTTTGAAAGAAGTGGAAAGCATGTACAGAGCCTTTTTCTGGGGGCAAAAGAAAGATGAGAAGAAAATGGCGTGGGTAGCGTGGCATAAGTCGTTTTAGTCGAAGAAGAATGGTGGTCTAGGTATGCGGAATCTCCCGGTGTTTAACAAAGCCCTTCTTGCGAAACAAGGTTAACGAATCATAAAATACCCATACTCTTTGATGGCCAAGATCTTGAAAAATACATATTTTCCACACTCTTCTTTCATGGAGGCACGGGTGAGTCCTCTTTCTAGCTACACTTGGAGGTCGATTATGTCTGCTAGGGACTTACTCTCAAAAGGACTAAAAAGGGTTGTGGGAATGGTAATGATGTGTGCATATGGGAAGACCCATGGGTCCCATCTTTACCCTTGTTTCGTATATTGACTCAAAAGGAGTTAACGGAAGATTGTCCAAGGGTAGTAAGTGACCTAATGGTGGATAGAGAGTGGAATGTCGAGCTTCTGAAGCAGTTGTTCACAAGTTGGGAAGTTGACGCAATAAGAAATATTCCCATAGCTTGTAATGAGTGTGCTGATCGTTGGGCCTGGCACCATACCAGGAACGGCGAATTCTCCGTAAGAAGCGCTTATTTCGTTGAATTAAATGAGATAAAAAGGGGCTGTGCTTCCTCGTCAGTGGTACAAGATAAAGGCATATGGCAAAAGTTGTGGCAGGCGTGCATTCCTAACAAAGTTAAAAACTTTGGATGGAGGGCTCTTCACAATGGTCTAGCAGTGCGGGAAAATTTGGCGAAGAGGGGCTGTGCAATGTGTGGCGAGGCAGAGGAATCAACCATTCATATGCTAGCTAACTGTCCAGATGCTATGTGGGTGTGGAAGGTCTCTCCTTTGCGTACAGATGTGACTCAAGGCATAAGAGCTTCATTCAAAGAGTGGTGCAAAAGTTTGGTGAGAGTTGTTACTGATGATAGGTGGTGGGCTATTTTTTGGTTCACCGTTTGGAATATTTGGCTGAGGCGCAATCAGTGGGTGTTTGAGCGAAAGAAAGTCATGCTCCATGAAGTGGTAGTGAAGGTTATGTCGACTGTCGAAGAGTTTAGTGCAGCTCATGAGGTCACCGATACCCATCCAACGGATGTCAAGACTGTGAAGGAAAGATGGAAACCACAAGACCAGAATTATGTTAAGGTGAACTCTGACGATGCTGTATTTGTTGAAGGGAAGGTGGGATGCAGAGGAATCACGAGAGACCACTTGGGCGAGGTGATGGGAGCTACTTGTCTGTGCATCGAAGGGAGCTTCGACATTGATGTGACTGAAGCCTTCTCTGCCAGGCACGCACTGAAGATCTCACTGGAAGCCGACTTTAGGCGAATTATCCTTGAGAGTGATTGTAGCAAGCTTATCACTCGCTTGCAGCAGGGACTTTTTGAATGTACCAGCTTTGGTACCTTAGTAGATGACATTATTAATCTTTCTAGAGATTGTTTGTCTTTTTCTTGTAAGCATGTTAAGAGGGATGGAAACAAAGTAGCACATAAGCTGGTTCATCTGAGCAACAAATTTTCTGAAATGCGGGTATGGTTGGAAGAAGTACCCGTAGATGCTCATCCTCTTGTAATAGTTGATTTAGTTGAAACTGAATAAAGCATGCTTTTCTCGTCAAAAAAAAAAACTTTGTTTGTTGCACTTTTTTCATATGTTTTATTCTTAGGTTGCTTACCTTGCTGTATATTGTCACATTTTCCAAGTATCTAGAGTGTGCTAAGACTTCTAAGTCTTTTTGTGGTGTGTTGTGGTGCTATTTTATACTGATAATTTGGAATCATGGGATTATATTTTGAACCTCGTTGAGGCTTTATTCTACTTTGGTTTTAAGGAAGCTAAGATTTTTGTTCCAAGTATGTTTTTTTGATACTATGGTAAATGCTTGGCCTTATTCAATGTGCTTGTCCTCTACTATGCTACTTTATTTTGTGTCATTGAGATCCAGCAAATTCGTATGATATGGGTTCCGTTTTGCTTACATTTCACTCTTTTGCACTACTTTAGTAAAATACTTGTTTTCTTTGGCCTCTCATTTTATTTTCCTCTTTACATTTGGTTTCTACTCTCATGATGCTCGGGTTGCTATATTGTATCCCTGGTAATCGAAACCCAGGGATGATTACCCTATGAGCTCAACTTGTGCTCCTCTTTTGTACAACTGTATTTCGTTCATATTGTAATACTAAAAGGGAAGTTGTCCTTTTACTTTCTCTTCTGCTTATTATAGACGTTTTTTAATTGCCTATGCGGGATGACCACACATTTGAGTACCTCATTGCACATGTTTTATTGAAAATTGTTACGAAATAAAGAAGTTGACAACAACTCTTTAAAGGGAGACTCATAAAACCTAATTGGATATTGAAAAATCATAGGGACAACTTATGGACTTATCCAATGTACATTTCTCTATCATGACTCCATAGATGGTCATTGAACCAAAGCTTGAGTTCGGAGGTGAGGGTAGTACGAATAAGATCAGTAATCAAATTAGCCCATTGCTGGCCTCTACTTAATATCGATTCATGTCAAGTTTTATGCAATTCAATAACCACGCGGAATGTTAATGCAATGTAATAATTAGTCTACGTTGGTTCATTAAACACATAAATATTACTTTTTGGTGACATGTTATTACGTAATCAAATTACTATGATCCTGATCAGATTGTCCAATTATCTTATTAGGCATTAGAACAGTTCTTTAGGTCTTGATTAGCATTAATAAACATGTGTGATGATGAAAGCATTAAATCCTACAACATCATATTAATATGAATAATAATATAAAAGAAATATAAAGAAGATGGATCAAAGAAGAATGTACAAATAGCGTTAATTCCTTTAAAGATCTACATCATGACATGTAGATTGTTAATAAAGTAAGCGATTAATTGGAATTGACTCTCAGGATTATACTTTTGTCGCCTGTCATGTATTAAGGTATACAAGATGAGTAATCTTGAAGGTTAAATGGAATTTGAATGAAGATTAATGTGTTTGAATGTGTTTAAATGTAATATGAATATTTTTAAGTGTATTGTAAGGTGTATTCTGAAGTATTAAAGTGTGAAGAAAACCAAGCTACTTTTTTGCAAAGGAAACTAAGAACATCATGAAAAGATAAAATAAAATTGTGCGCTTAACACACAGAACATGCGCTCCGCGCATAACCATGCTATGCATGCACAGGCAGTGCGCCTAGCTCACGATTTGTTCGTCCAACGCACTTGCGTTCCGTTTATAGAAATTGTATACGACATTAACTTTGCGTGCACGCAATATGTTGCTATGATGTTTCTTGTGTAGCATAAACAGGTTTATTTCAAGACTTTCCTCCATTCGTATTCCTTCCCAGAGTTAAAAATATTTTAAGTTGTGTATGGAATGAGTTTAATTGATTGTTGAGAATGATACAACAGATATTCATGGATAGTTTTTATTGAAAATTACTCAATATACTCAAGATATTATTATTACCATTGCGATATTCAAAGAAGAAAAGTATCTTTGAGATAAATATAAAGTAGAAGCGTTTGAGAAATCAGTTATATTGTTTACTCCAAAGTAAATCCAATTTTCAGCCACCTTATTATTTCGGAATTGGTGGGACTTGTGCACCAGTGTAAGCTGACTGTTTTGTTCTTTGAACCTATACTGGTGGGGACAGATTCAACTATTTTGCATGAATAATATCAAGGTCAAGATTAGCTTTGTTTGGAAGTGTCCGTGTTATGTGAATTTCCTCTGCGATGTGCTTGTTTGTATAATATAAACTATGTACTGTAGCTTATGTTACTCTATATACTATGTTGTAATAATTAAATAGTTTAGTTTCGTTTTCACACTTATGCTTAGATACTTTCAGATTTCCTAACTCTAAGAAAGAAGGGATGTGCGGAAGTCTACACTAACAATATCTCTAATTAGCGGTTTAACTCCTTAATTAATAATAGTTAGTCCTAATTAAGCTACTAGGTTGACTGTACACTCCCTTATTTCATGAGTCAATCGTTTGCTCTTGTTTTGCATAGTATGATTTTTTTTTTTCCCTGGGTGTGTTTCATCTGGAACAATCCTACCATACATTTTGTACCATTCCCTTTTCAACTTCTCCAATATAATGTTTTCAAACAAAAAATTCAATATATGCTTAGGCCCTGTTCTTTTGGACTTATTTTCAGCAAAAATAAGTAAAAATAAGTTCAGTTCAAGAAAAATAAGTTCAGTTCAGCAAAAAAAAGTAAAAATAAGTTCAGTTCAGCAAAAATAAGTAAAAATAAGTTCAGTTCAGCAAAAATAAGTTCAGTATTACTATAATGTTGTAATTATTATTTTTGTTTTCAATATTACTATTAATATTGTTATTATTATTAATATTATAATTATAATAACGATGAATTTGTAATATTATTATTATCTATTATTTATTATTTATTATTAATTATTATTTATTTTAATTATTATTACTTACTCCCTCCGTTTCATTTTAATCTACACACTTACACTTTTCACGCATGCCAATGCAAAACTTTGAGGACATATATCTTTAGTTTTGTATTTGTAAAAATTATAAAAAGTACATATTAATAAAAAACATGTTATGATGAATCTAACAAGATGCCACATGACTATATTTTCATTCGTGTATAAATCACAAATGATGGTCGAAGTAAAATTTGTGAATAGTGTAAAATGTCAAAGTGTGTAGATTAAAATGAAACGGAGGGAGTATTATTTAATATTTAATATTTATTGTTATTATTATTATCATTTATTATTTATTATTATTATTATTTATTATTTGTTATTTATTATTTATTATTTATTATATGGTATTTATTATTTGTTATTTATTATTAATTATTAATTTTTAATTATTATTATTCTTATTTATTATTATTATTATTTATTATTGTTATTATTTATTATTTATTTATTTATTTATTATTATTATTTATTATTTATTATTATTATTAGTTATTAGTTATTATCTATTATTATTTATTATTATTTATTAATTATTATTATATTATTATTTATTATTTATTATTATTTTTATTATTATTATTATTATTATTCATTATTATTATTATTTATTATTATTTTTTGTTGTTATTAGGTATTTGTTTTTATTATTTATTATTATTTATTATTATTATTATTTATTATTATATTATATTTATTATTATATTACATTTAATATTATTATTATTTATTATTTATTTTTTATTATTTACTATTTATTTATTATTATTATTATTATTATTATTATTATTTATTATTTATTATTATTATTTATTATTATATATTATTATTATTAGTTATTAGTTATTATTATTTATTATTATTATTATTTATTATTTATTATTTATTATTACTATTATTTGGTATTATATTATATTTATTATTATTATTATTTATTATTTATTATTTATTATTATTTATTATTATGATTATTTATTATTATTTATTATTTATTATTTATTTATTATTTATTATACTTTATTTATTATTTGTTATCTGTTATTTATTATTTATCATTTATTATTTATTATTTATTATTTATTATTTATTATTTATTATTTATTATTTATTATTTATTATTTATTATTTATTATTTATTATTATTATTTATTATTTATTATTTATTATTTATTATTTATTATTTATTATTTATTATTTATTATTTATTATTTATTATTTATTATTTATTATTTATTATTTATTATTTATTATTTATTATTTATTATTTATTATTTATTATTTATTATTTATTATTTATTATTTATTAATTATTATTTATTATTTATTATTTATTATTTATTATTTATTATTTATTATTATTATTTAGCAAAAATAAGTTCAGTTGAGCAAAAATAAGTTCAGTTCAGCCAAAATAAGTAAAAATTAGTTTAGTTCAGCAAAAATAAGTAAAAATAAGTTCAGTTCAACAAAAATAAAATAAGTTCAATTCAGTTCAGCCAAAATAAGTTCAAAAAAATAGGGCCTTATTCATATTACCTACTGTAGTGGCAATCGTCAAGAAGACAATAAAGGAAGTCATCGCTCGTATTGCAACACTTTCGACAAAAGACCCTTTATATCTTAGAAAGGTTGTCAAAAAAAATACTATTCCTATAAAATTGCTATAGATGGCATTGTACACAAATCTAAAAGCATTTATTGGCTCTATTATGGAACGGTTTTTATAACCCTATGGAATTGAGTGCTTAGCCACTCCCTAAGAAACACTGGTATTTTCTGACCCCGAAACTGTTTGTTATTTGGTTGGTGAACAAATCCAGAAACATACACCTAAAATACTCCAAATAGGAAATGTTTTTATACTAATGAACTTTTTTGATGACATGGTTCTAGAATCAAATGGACTCTAGTGTTTCATCACTCACTAAAGCATGGGGGTGTTTTTACACCCCCGCATGATTTGTTGCTTCTTTGCAGAACTCTGTCATCGCCACATTGGGAGTTGCAGGTTTGATGGCACCCACTCCCCAAATCCTTCTTGGTTAAGCACCATGACCAAGCAAAGCTATCTATGCTATAGTTTTTATAGAAGCATTAGTGCCCTCTCGTTCGATTTTATAGGCTATTTGTCACTTGCAACGTATGCATTCACTACTCTAGTACTCTAAGTCATGATCTCATAATCTTTAAAAGATGGTAAATTGCAAACCGTCTTAACATGAAAGTTTTATGTTGGAATGTTAATGGTGAGAAAAAATTCCACGGCTTAGCTAAATTCATTTACCTTAAAAATAAGTTTCAACACGATATCCTTTTCACTGTGGAATTTTTAACTAATACCAGATTTAGTCACAAAATTTTAAACACTCTACTTTGAAAATTCAATAATCGTTGATCCTTGAAATCATTGGAAAGGGATATGAGTTTGTTGGAATAATAATAATGTCTTAGTTGAAAATCACGAAATAAACCAACGATGTGTCCACCTCTACATTAACTATAAACCTCGCAACAAAGAATACTCCATTACAGGAGTATATTGTCCTGCGCAAGAAAATGAAAACGACGGTTTTTTGGACTACCTTAATAATTATTATGCAAATAATTTCATGCCTTGGCTCCTAATAGGAGATTCTTACGAAATCCTCAGATATAACGATAAAATAGGAAGAAGACCTCTCCTTCCTCATCATTTTAAAAGGCTCCCTGTAATATCCTGACTTCTTAATCTAGGATTAAAATCGATAATAAGAGATTATTAGGCTAATAATTATTATCTAAGCTGTAAATTGTTACGTTTTGGAGAAATTGATGAACTAAGATAAACCCTATGTGAATTTTTTTGCAAATGTGAATGTTATGTGTTATTAGCTAACTAATAACATGCGCTATGTGATAAGTTGAGTTATTTATGAGTTACGTTAGACAGTTGAATACCATTTCGAAGTTATGAGAATTGTAGTCTTTATTGATATCATGTTTCAGTTATCTTAGACTTTAAGATTAAGGACTAATTGAGTCAAAATACTTCCATTAAGGTATAAAATATATTTTAGGATATTTAGTTAAGAATAATTAAGGATTTGGAAGTAACTGAGGAGATAATTCAAGGATTAAGAGCCTTAAAAATTCTGGATTTTTCCTAAGCAAGTAAAAAGACATTTTTGCCCCTAATACTAAATCAAAATCACGAGTTTTCCATTACCCAATTTCCATATATATGTGAAAAATATTTCATTAGATTTCATTTCACAAAACACAACAAAAATCACACACCATCATCTCCTCTTCTACACGCAGTTCTGGCGTGTTCTGTTGCTGCTTCTGGCAGCTTGCTTCCTTTGTATTCTTGTTCTATAACTTGCATGAAATTGTTGTCCTAGGCTCCTTAAGGTGGTCTCCATAATGGCCAATCGTTAGTTTTGAGGTATCACATCAGTAGCACCAAAGAAAATCAAGGAAGGTAAGATGTGGCTGAATTGTAGCACTTATGAGGTTTATTAGATTCAAACTTGATTACTTTGGGTTGATTGCTGAATTTTAAGTTATGGATATTGTATTTAAGGTCTTATAAGGTTGTTGGAGGATATATAAAAATTGGTCAAAGGAAATTTAATTGTTACACCGTATTAAGGTACACAAGGACCATCCTTTAAACCCATACTCTCTTAGCTTGTTGTGTAGCATGTGTTTTGTGGAAGTTGTGTGATTTTTCAAATATGTATTGTGATGAAACCCTACTGATTTGTTTATTAGCTGAAAGTAATTGATTTTGAAGTATTGCATGTGAATTTTTGGTAATGATTTCCGGGATACAAATCACTGCATGTCAAGTTCCTCGAAAATTGACCGAATCTTACTATTACCTTGATTGTACCTTGATTAATGATCTCGTTTGTTTTTGAGATTTCATGATACACTTCTCAAACATTCATATGTTGATTGTTAAATAAAAATTTATTTCGTATATCCATCATATGCCACGCACAACCTCCGTTTGAGAAGTAAAGAACACTTACAAACCCAATTTCTGCTTAGCGGTTTTCCAAGTTAATTAAACCTTGTTCCTTTGGTTCCTCAAATGCTTTTGAATGATGAACACCTACTGCATATATTCATCTACTTATTTGATATACCAAACACTTAGCTAAACATAAAAGTTACAAAAAGATTTCGCATATAAACCGCTATTCTTTAACACAAAACTGAAAACCGTGAAATTAATATGTGTTTACTTACGTGGCATAGTCTTTTCCTATATTTAAGAGCCTTTTTATAAAAACTTATTCATGCTGCCACATCATGTTGATCACTTACTTTTTATCACCCCGATTAACCGCAATATCTTTACTGAAACCTTGTTGTTAAGTCACTTTTGCGCAACGGTGGAACTTGACATAGCAAGCTTGTTTTTTGAAACTCGTTTGATAAGTTAAGTTGGTTTTAGAACTTGATACCATTGATTAAGAATAAGGATTTAAGTAACGTATTTGAATATAAATATCTTGTAAATGAAAAGTTTCATTTTAGAAGGGAAGTAGTTGGATAAGCATTGATGAATAACACTTATAGAGCGGGTATTGCTCATTATGTGTTTAGATTGGGTATTGCTCCATTGTGTAGGGTCATGACCTAGAAGTCTTGCAAGTAGAAAATAAGAAAGGTGGGGAGACGTCCCTCAAAAGTCTGGAGTTGTGGCTCAGCCCCTTCATTTATGTTCCTTCCCAGAGTTAAAAATATTTTAAGTTGTGTATGGAAAGAGTTTAAATGATTGTTGAGAATGATACAACGGATATTCATGGATATTTTTTTATTGAGAATTACGCGATATACTCATGATATTATGGTTATCATTGCGATATTCAAATGAGAAAAGTATCTTTGTGATTAAATAAAGTGGAAGCATTTGAGAAATCAGTTATGTTGTTTACACCAAAGTAAATCTTGTTTTCAGCTACCTTATTATTTTGGAATTAGTGGGACTTGTATACCAGCATAAGCTGACCATTTTGTTCTCTGAACCTGTCCTGGTGGGGGCAGATTCAACTATTTTGCAGGAGTAACTCAAGGTCGAGATTAGCTTTTTCTGGAAGTGTCCCTGTTATGTGAATTCCCGCTGCGATGTGCTTGTTTGTATAATATAAACTATGTACTATAGCTTATGTTTTGAACTCAGATATCTTACTACATAGACTATCTTGTAATACTTAAATAATTTTGTTTAGTTTTCACACTTATGCTTAGATACTTTCAGATTTCCTAACTCTCCAAAAGAAGGGAGGTGCAGAATTCTGCACTAACAATATCTCTAATTAGTGGTTTAACTCCTTAATTAATTATAGTTAGTCCTAATTAAGATGCTATTTAGGGAGGGATGTTACACTCCCTCATTTCATGAGCCAATCCTTTGCTCTTGTTTTGCATGGTGTGATTTTATTTTCCCTTGATGTGTTTCATCTAGAGCAATACTACCATATATTTTGCACCATTCCCTTTTCAACTTCTCCAATATAATGTTTTCAAACTAAGAATTGAATATATGCTTTTTCATATTGCCTACTACAGTGGCAATCGTCAAGAAGACAATAAAGGAAGTCATCGCTTGTATTGCAACACTTTCGACAAAAGACCATTATATCTTACAAAAGGTTGTCAAAAAAAACTATTCCTGTAAAAAATTGCTATAGATGGCATTGTGCACAAATCTAAAAGCAATTTATTGGCTCTATTATGGAACACTTTTTATAACCCTAGCGACAGGGGTGTTTTTTGACCCCAAACTGTTTGTTATTTGGTTGGTGAACAAATCCAGAAACATACGCCTAAAATACTCCAAAAAGGGAATGTTTTTATACTAATGAACTTTTTTGAAGACATGGTTCTAGAATCAAATGGACTCTAGTGTTTCGTAACTCACTAAAGCATGGGGGTGTTTTTACACCCCCTAATGGTTTTTTGCTTCTTTGTAGAAATCTCTGACACCGCCACAGTAGGGGTTGCAGGTTTGATGGCATCCTCTCCCCAATTCCTTCCTGGTTAAGCAGCATAACCAAGCAAAGCTCTTTATGTTATAGTTTTCATAGAAGCATTACTGCCCTCGTTCGCTTTTATGGGCTACTTGTTACTTGTAATGCATGCATTCATTACTCCGCTACTCGAAGTCATGATCCCATAATCTTTAAAAAGGGCTGCTAGTAAATCGCAAACTGTCTTAATATGAAATTTTTATGTTGGGAATATTAACGGTGGAAAAAAAAGTCCATGGCTTGGGCAAATTCATTTATCTTAAAAATAAGTTTCAACCTGATATCCTTTTCATCCTCAAATTTTTAACTAATACCATTAAACAAATTTTAAAATTCAATAATCGTTGATCCCTAAAATCATTGGGGAGGGATATGAGTTTGTTGGAATAATAACAATGTCTTAGTTGAAAATCACGAAATCAACCAACGATATTCCCACCTCTACATCAACTACAAACCTGTTCTTTTCTCATCAAATGAGAACAAGAATCATAGCCCACCACACTCCTTAGTAAGAAAAAATTGGTCCATTCCAACAAGAGGTGGTCGATTCTTCATAATACAATAAAAACATTCAGAAATTAAAACTAACTTAAAGGCTTGGGCTAGATCTCGGTATCATCATATGACAACAATCTTCTACAAAATGAAACAAGACTCAAAGAACTTCAAACCAAATTATAGGACCAACCTTTGAATACTAGTTTAATTAAGCACATCAATAGAGTAATCAAACAACGGGAAAAACTACTTATATTTGGCCAACGGAATCGGGGATTTGACGATAGAAAGAAATGGCTCACCCAAGGTGATCACATTTCTCGGTTTTTTCATAATCAAATGAAAAAAAAAATAACTTCCATCACCATCTATCGACTAAAAATAATTCAAATGAGTGGGTCGACTCTCTAGAAGGAATAGCACAAATACTAACTTCGCCCTTCAAAATGCTTTTTCAGAGCGGCGGCCATCAACAACACAACATTAACTTACCCTATTTTAATCTGTTTGTTACCGCAGCAGACTGCAACGCTCTTCTAGAACCAGCTTCTTCTAATTAAATTAAAAACACATTTTTTTATATTAATCCTCACAAAGCACCAGGATCAGATGGTCTTGGAGGCGAATTTTTCCAAGCCCATTGGGATATCATAGAAAAAGATATATGTGCAGTTGTTCGAAGTTTTTTTCTTCAATGGAAAACTTCCCCCCTCCTTAAACCATATGATTATGACGCTTATTCCAAAAAATGAACTACCTGACAATCCTAACCATTTTCGACCAATTAGCCTTATAAACACCATATAGATAACAATTTCTAAAATTTTAGCACAAAGGCTATGCCTGTACCTTCAACGAGAAATCAACCCTCTTCAAAACGCATGCACCCAAGTCATTAGATCAATTCATGACAACATTCTATTAGTTCAAGAAATCTTCAAAATGTTTTAAAAAATCAAACAATAAAACCGGATGGTGCGCTCTCAAGCTTGACATGGAAAAAACCTATGGTCGTATCAAGTGGGATTCTCCATGGTAATGTCTCGCAACTTTTGGCTTCCCATCTCAATGAGTCATATGGACTAAAGAATATGTCATCAATGTTTCATACTCAATCAAAATTAACGGTCAAACCACTCCCTGGGTTAAGCCCACTCGAGGTCTAAGACAACGCGACCCTTTTTCCCCTTACCGGTTTATCATCTGCATGGAAGTTCTTATAAGAAAACTAACTTTAGAAAGACAAAATCCTAAAGCATGAACCTCCTGTTTGCGGATGATAGCCTTGTGTTCTGCAAGGCAACGGCCATATCTTGCATGAATTCTCTTTTTTTTCTAGTGAGCAACTGAACTTCGATAAATCAGCTATCATATTCTCGAAACACATCATTAACTCTAGAAAATTATCTTTAGCCGGGCATCTTAAGCTCCTATCATCCAATAAAATCCGACTTCAAGCATATTATTTAGAAAACCAAACAAATAATTCAATATTGGGAAGTCGATTTCCTATCTAAAGCATGAAGACACACTTTGATCCAAAGTAATCTTAGAGCTTTACCATCATATGTCAGTATACAATGATCGGGCACGGTCACCTACCCCGGTTGGGCGCTATTTTTCTTGAACCTTGGTAGAACCTTAAAAACCTAAGCCCCGGGCGAGCATCACTGGTGAAGAAAAACTCAACTGGTCTGGTCAATTTGGGCTTAGCTGATCCAAAATTGAACAATCAGTTGGGCTCGGAGCTCTTGAGCAAAATGAACTCATCTGGTTCATAACCGAATTAGATAGAGGGAATATGGAATTGAAAAAAAATCATCAGAGAGAGAAAGAGAGGCAGACAGTCCTTCCCTCTTGTGCTCATTACATTACATATATATGGCAAAATATGAAAAATGAGAAATCAAACAAAAATAAATCTGGAATCCATGACCAACCATTCCAATTTATAGAATATTTATGAATAATCAAACCGAAATAAATGTGAATATGAATTTGCAAAATTACATAAAATAAATCAAATGAATACAATATAAATATGAAAACTCGGATAAAAAGTTGCATCCATTAATATAAAAAAAATGAAAAGTAAATGAAAACCTAAAAAAGGAAAATAAATTAAACTAAAACAATGAACAAAAATAAATATTGGAATAAGATGAAATTACACTTAAAAAATCTAGATCTGGTGAAACTGAAAATCAAACAAAATAAATATTAACAAATAACATGAAATCACATGAAAATTGCACAAAACAAAAACTAACAAATTAAACTAGAAACACAAATAAAAAATTAAACTAAATAATAAAAATATATAAATCTGGAATTACATGAAATTAAAACTTAAACTAAAAAAACAAAAATAAAAAAGTGGAACGAATCCTAGATCTGAAACGAATTGTTGAGCAAGCAGAGAAGAGAGGCGACGGTGAAACCCTAACTTTTGCTATAATCTGGACGGCGATGACAATCTTCAATGAAGAAATATGACGATGATGGCAAATTGTTGAACGAGAGTAGCAATGAAGAGAATCTAGACGGCAGTGGTTGTTGTTCGGGGGGTTGGGTGGTGGTTGTAGTTTGTGGGTTGGAGAGAGGAGAAAGGAGAGGAGAGGAGAGGATGAGAGAGGATGGGGCGTTTTTAAGGTTCAATTAGGGAGTTGATAAGGGTTGAAGATGAGAGATGATGGTAAGATGAGAGATGATGGTAAGACGAGAGGTAAGGGAGGGTGAGGGATGAAAATCCTAGGGTGAAAGTGGGAGAAATGGGTGAGAGGAAAACCTAGGGTGAGAGGAAAAAGGGACAATGGGCTGAAAGAGGGAGACAGTGAGGAGAGGAATTGTGAGAGGAGAGAGAGGAAAGGGTGAGATTTTCATCTTATAAGTTGGGCCAGCCCAACTGATTCAGACATGAAATCCACCTGATCAGTTGAGAGAGAGAGGAGATAATAGGATTGAAAACTGGGCTAGCCCAAAAGTCAGTTGATCTAGTCATAAGAGCCAAGCAGATCAGTTGACTTTAACTTATTCGATTTAGGAAAAACCAGATTAATTAATTTGTGTCAGTTAATGTTTTTTAATTAGTCCTAGCTTGGGAGAGCTCCTTAGGGTCCGGGCGGCCGGGCACCTTTTCCCTTAGACATTTTCTTGCTCGTCTCTCTCTTTTTTCTCCTTCATTTTTTCTTCAAACCTTCAATCTTCTTATTTCTTAACTAGGTCTCCACAGAGCCTCCAACAACAACAACAAAAATAAAATAATAAGAAATATTAGTGGAATTCAATAATAATGCTTAAAAAATTCAAAGGACTATGGTACCCGAGTTTTGGCTGTCTTAATTAACTGTCTGAATCTCACATAAGTCTCTCATTGAACAATGGTTTTTATTCAACTTTGAAGTCGCCTCCCTATCAATATTTGAATAGGGACATATTTATTTAATAAATCATTTTAAAATTAATTTAATGAAATATCATTTAAAATGATGATGACTTCATATGGATAAGGCTTTTCTTTTGAAATTTAGTCTTTTGTAAAATGAGATAGGGTTCGGGGTTTAGGTTAATAGGTGCGAACTTCTGGAACTCACCTCTTCTTCCTTTCTAAAAAACGGGCTCTTACTAAATGCGTTATTTTCCATTTTAAGTAATCATGGTTATTCATAAGAAAGAAAAACACATAATTGCACATGAATACACATTCAATCATTTTTTTTATATAAGAGGATCGATATATCATTTGTATATGGTAAGTCTGAGCACTGAAGTTACACTACGTACAAATGATTGCGGGATTGAAATCCACTCATGGATGAAAACCATCATAATTCGATCTGCTAAATGACCAATTCCACTAGGAATGAAAAGAAAAGAAGGGAAAATAGACTACGAATAACTCACTTATAAATTTAGACGAATCGATTTAAAATGAGATAATTACTCCAATTAGTGATACCAAATGAGCTTGGGGTAATCACTTCAATTAATGATATACCAACGGTAGGTTAAGATAATCACTCCAATTAGTGATATTCATTAATGGTTAAGTTAAGGTAATTATTTCAATTAGTGATACCAAATAAGGGCTAAGATAATCAATGCAGTTAGTGATATTAATTTAAGGATTAGGTTGAGATAATTACTCTATTTAGTGATTAAACAAGAGTTAAGGTTTGGATAATCACTTCGAATTAGTGAATTTGAATAAAGGTTGGGGTAGTCACTCTAATTAGTGATACCAAATGGGAATTAAGATAGTCACTTTAGTTAGTGATATCCATTAAGGTTATGATAATCACTTTAATTAGTGATACTAAATAAAGGTTGAGGTAGTCACTCCAATTAGTGATACAAATCTTGAATTTTAAAACGGGTCTTAAGATAGAAGATTTGCTTCCTAATTGAAGGCGTTTGAATTGATAAGAATTAATCTTATTTCAAAATTATTAATTCATTTTGAGTAGAATGATCAATTTGAAATAGAGTTTAGATATTATGTGTGTGACTTAGCGGAATTTTGCCATTTAAAATGGGACAAGTGAAATGGCCTAAAATCAATTAGGAGGTCATAATTACTTATCTAATTATGTCAAATTATATAATTGATCAATTTGAAGATTATGGAAAACAATGATTTTTTTTAAAATGTAAGATGGATCATCATATAATTTAACTTATTGAGATTGGGTCATTTTATACATATACAATGATATGTTAGGCCCAAACTAAACATGCAACATTTCTAATATTGGTTTCTCATTTTATTCAAAAAGAATGACTTGTGGAATTATTTATGAAAATCATGTATAAACATCTTCATATGTTTTTCATTAATTGAGTGATGTAATAACTATTTACAAAGAACTATTATTACAATATGCACAAAATCTATATCCTATACAAAAATTCAATCTTGATTTTTACCATAATGCTCCTTGATCTTCATCCTCTTGGAAGGGCTTTGTAATTAGAGTTTATTATATAAATTTATAAAAAATTAGAGATTAATTAAACTCTTTGATCAAATCTTTTACGATGAATTTTATTGATTTTTATTAGGTAATGAAAATGAGTCATTGTAAGAGAAATAGAAAACTTATGTAAAATTAATGATTTGTAATTATCTTACCGCAAGTGCACGGTGTCTGTCTAGCAGAAACTGGCAAATACGGGTCGATCCACAGGGAGAGGAGTTCTACAAATTTATGCTCAATTATCTAACTACTTCAAGAGAGGAAATTGATTGAAGACTTAATAGCTAAACTAGAATAAACTATAACACAAAAAGATGGAAATTTATCTAATAATTAAAAACCTAGGGCAATCGATCGGTCCACCATGCTTATACCAATTTAATCATTACAATATAGATCGACAATACTTGCATGTGAAGAATTTATTTTTTTATGAAATTAGCCTAGTTACTTTATTTGAACTTTCCAGACTACATTTTTGTTCTGCCACTGATTTGTAAATTCAACAACTTTTTGAATAAAGCATGAAATTTGATGCATGATATACCTATGATAACTTTTAGAATAAAGAATGAAATTTGACGCATGAAATTTGATAGGTTTTCAATGATGACTCAAATTATTGTGATTTTTATACCAAAACCGGTCAAAGAGGACCTTAATTAATCCTTTTGCTTAAAACACAATTTAACGAAATGAGTTTGCTTTGAAATTTTGCATAAACATTCTAGACACATTGAAGGACTAGAGTGGAAAGTTTCATGACAATTGAACATCATTAAGACCCTTTTTAATTTATTCTCTTAACTATAGAAAAAAAAAATTAATGTTATGAGATTTAGTGATTTTCATGAATGTTTTACAAAAATGATATCAAATTGTAAAAAGTTTCACCTGACAATGATTTTTTATGTGGTTGAAAGCAACTGATGTGTACTTCATTTTAGCTAAGTTGCTTTTTCTACTTGTGTGTGTTTTTAGTTAATGCCTTCATCTTTCTCCAGGTTTCGTTTATTTTATGCTCAATCATTGGATTTAATTGGTTCATTCCCTGCACTTTCCTTTTTTGCAAAAACTTATGTGTATTAACTATTGCGAGTACTCTCTGTTGCTCACACGTCTGCTGCAGCTTGACATTGATGGCTCAAGCCTCTTTTGCTAATTACTACCTCATTACCCTAAATCGGCAGTTGTATATATACTTCCTCCGTTCTGTTTTAAATGAAACGTTTGCTTTTTCACGCAATTCAACGCGCTTCTTTAATCATTAACCTTTAGTTGTGTACACGTAAAAGAATATAAAAAAATATAATTTGATAGTATGCATCAAGATGAATCTAACAAGACCCTACTTGACTATGTTTTTCTTTATATAATGGCGATAAATTGGAGTCAAAATTGATCAATGAATAGTGTCATTTCACCCAATGTTTCATTTAAAACAGAACGGAGGAAGTATATACTTTTAGTTTACTGACTCTTACTAAAGATCGTATTCTCATAATCCTATGGAACTGAGTTTTTTATCACTCTCTTAAGCACATGGGCATTTTTGTTCCCCCTAACAGTTGTTGTTTTGCTACAGATCTTACCAAGTTATGCACCCTACGTTCATCTTGCAGGCTGGTGTGGGTAAAGACCCCCCACCATCTCATCTTTTCCCATATAGCTGGTTATGGAGTTCTTTGGGAAGCATTATCTTAATTTACATTCGTATACTTCCCCTAACTATTGCAATTTTTCTTATTTAGAATCTTGCTCTAAGAATGATAGTAATTCCTTGGTTCATCATACTAACAAACTCATTATGAAAATCCTAAGTTAGAATATCAATGGGGGTAAAAAAAACTACACTCATTAGCCGAAGTAATATACTTGAAAAACAAATTTCAACCGTATATAATTTTTATCCTAGATTCGCTCACTAATAACCAAAACAGCAGGAAAATTCTCAAAGCCCTTCACTTTGAGAACAAAATCATTATCGGTCGCGTTAATCATGGGGGCATTTGGGTGTGTTGGAAGTTGGAACTCTTCAAAAATTACAGTTACAAACTACGTCACTCAACAAAGTTCCGCCCATTTAGATATTATTTAGAAAATCGCTAGCAAATTGTATTCCATTATCAGAGCTTATTGCCCGGCTCAAGAATGTGATAAAGGTATTTTCTCGCAGTACGTTGAAAGTTATTTTATTAACGTCACTAGTCCAAAGCTACTCATTAGAGACTTCAATGAAATTCTCCATAGTCGAGACAGGAAAGCTTATGCTCCCTAACCAGCTTCAACGCCTCCCAAATTTCATGGCCAATTTGAATGTCATCGACATCCCATCTCTCCAAAATTCCTTCTCTTAGAAAAACACTCAACAAAATGTAACCATCTATGAGTGAGTAAATCGAGCAATTTACCATCAAGTTCATAATCGATTTCCCAAATAGCACCAATTTCTACGGCAACTTCACGGTCTCAGACCACCCCCCCATTGATCTTCACCTCAAATGATAATAATACATTCGACCTCCACCTGTTCCGTTTCCAAAACAATTGGACTTTGGAGCACGACTCCCATTTGCTAGTTCACAAACATTTGGCAACTTCGATAAGAGGGTCTAGATTCGTTCGTATTCAACAAAAATTCTCCTGAATAAAAAATGAGTTAAAAGATGGGCTAAAACTAGGTACAAACACAATAGAGCAACCTCATGGGAAATGAAAACAAAATCAAGACTCCGCAACAAAATCTATGTCATCAACCCTTCAACAAAATTTAAATCCAGCATATCAATCGACTCATCAAACAACGTGTAAAACTCCTACTCTGTGGTCAAAAATACTGGGAAACAAATAGCAGAAACAATGGCTTAATGGTTAAATATTCTTCTTATATCGTTGTCTTGTTTTATATAAACTTTGTTTTTAAAGATAAGTTAAAATCCTTTGTAGGGAAAATTTTGAACGTGATGACAACACCATTAGGTTATCCCATGCTACTCATGTTTTATATAAACTAGTACATATAATTTATATTATTCTACCAAAATTGTTTAAAAAAATAAAAATCATATACTATTGTCATGTTCGTTACATGTACAACATCAAAAAGAACATCACATATCAAAGCCCTTCACTTTGAGAACAAAATCATTATCGGTCGCGTTAATCATGGGGGCATTTGGGTGTGTTGGAAGTTGGAACTCTTCAAAAATTACAGTTACAAACTACGTCACTCAACAAAGTTCCGCCCATTTAGATATTATTTAGAAAATCGCTAGCAAATTGTATTCCATTATCAGAGCTTATTGCCCGGCTCAAGAATGCGATAAAGGTATTTTCTCGCAGTACGTTGAAAGTTATTTTATTAACGTCACTAGTCCAAAGCTACTCATTAGAGACTTCAATGAAATTCTCCATAGTCGAGACAGGAAAGCTTATGCTCCCTAACCAGCTTCAACGCCTCCCAAATTTCATGGCCAATTTGAATGTCATCGACATCCCATCTCTCCAAAATTCCTTCTCTTAGAAAAACACTCAACAAAATGTAACCATCTATGAGTGAGTAAATCGAGCAATTTACCATCAAGTTCATAATCGATTTCCCAAATAGCACCAATTTCTACGGCAACTTCACGGTCTCAGACCACCCCCCCATTGATCTTCACCTCAAATGATAATAATACATTCTGACCTCCACTGTTCCGTTTCCAAAACAATTGGACTTTGGAGCACGACTCCCATTTGCTAGTTCACAAACATTTGGCAACTTCGATAAGAGGGTCTAGATTCGTTCGTATTCAACAAAAATTCTCCTGAATAAAAAATGAGTTAAAAGATGGGCTAAAACTAGGTACAAACACAATAGAGCAACCTCATGGGAAATGAAAACAAAATCAAGACTCCGCAACAAAATCTATGTCATCAACCCTTCAACAAAATTTAAATCCAGCATATCAATCGACTCATCAAACAACGTGTAAAACTCCTACTCTGTGGTCAAAAATACTGGGAAACAAATAGCAGAAACAATGGCTTAATGGTTAAATATTCTTCTTATATCGTTGTCTTGTTTTATATAAACTTTGTTTTTAAAGATAAGTTAAAATCCTTTGTAGGGAAAATTTTGAACGTGATGACAACACCATTAGGTTATCCCATGCTACTCATGTTTTATATAAACTAGTACATATAATTTATATTATTCTACCAAAATTGTTTAAAAAAATAAAAATCATATACTATTGTCATGTTCGTTACATGTACAACATCAAAAAGAACATCACATATCAAAGCCCTTCACTTTGAGAACAAAATCATTATCGGTCGCGTTAATCATGGGGGCATTTGGGTGTGTTGGAAGTTGGAACTCTTCAAAAATTACAGTTACAAACTACGTCACTCAACAAAGTTCCGCCCATTTAGATATTATTTAGAAAATCGCTAGCAAATTGTATTCCATTATCAGAGCTTATTGCCCGGCTCAAGAATGTGATAAAGGTATTTTCTCGCAAAGACGTTGAAAGTTATTTTATTAACGTCACTAGTCCAAAGCTACTCATTAGAGACTTCAATGAAATTCTCCATAGTCGAGACAGGAAAGCTTATGCTCCCTAACCAGCCTTCAACGCCTCCCAAATTTCATGGCCAATTTGAATGTCATCGACATCCCATCTCTCCAAAATTCCTTCTCTTAGAAAAACACTCAACAAAATGTAACCATCTATGAGTGAGTAAATCGAGCAATTTACCATCAAGTTCATAATCGATTTCCCAAATAGCACCAATTTCTACGGCAACTTCACGGTCTCAGACCACCCCCCCATTGATCTTCACCTCAAATGATAATAATACATTCGACCTCCACTGTTCCGTTTCCAAAACAATTGGACTTTGGAGCACGACTCCCATTTGCTAGTTCACAAACATTTGGCAACTTCGATAAGAGGGTCTAGATTCGTTCGTATTCAACAAAAATTCTCCTGAATAAAAAATGAGTTAAAAGATGGGCTAAAACTAGGTACAAACACAATAGAGCAACCTCATGGGAAATGAAAACAAAATCAAGACTCCGCAACAAAATCTATGTCATCAACCCTTCAACAAAATTTAAATCCAAAGCATATCAATCGACTCATCAAACAACGTGTAAAACTCCTACTCGTGGTCAAAAATACTGGGAAACAAATAGCGAAACAATGGCTTAATGGTTAAATATTCTTCTTATATCGTTGTCTTGTTTTATATAAACTTTGTTTTTAAAGATAAGTTAAAATCCTTTGTAGGGAAAATTTTGAACGTGATGACAACACCATTAGGTTATCCCATGCTACTCATGTTTTATATAAACTAGTACATATAATTTATATTATTCTACCAAAATTGTTTAAAAAAATAAAAATCATATACTATTGTCATGTTCGTTACATGTACAACATCAAAAAGAACATCACATATCAAAGCCCTTCACTTTGAGAACAAAATCATTATCGGTCGCGTTAATCATGGGGGCATTTGGGTGTGTTGGAAGTTGGAACTCTTCAAAAATTACGAGTTACAAACTACGTCACTCAACAAAGTTCCGCCCATTTAGATATTATTTAGAAAATCGCTAGCAAATTGTATTCCATTATCGAGCTTATTGCCCGGCTCAAGAATGTGATAAAGGTATTTTCTCGCGAGACGTTGAAAGTTATTTTATTAACGTCACTAGTCCAAAGCTACTCATTAGAGACTTCAATGAAATTCTCCATAGTCGAGACAGGAAAGCTTATGCTCCCTAACTAGCTTCAACGCCTCCCAAATTTCATGGCCAATTTGAATGTCATCGACATCCCATCTCTCCAAAATTCCTTCTCTTAGAAAAACACTCAACAAAATGTAACCATCTATGAGTGAGTAAATCGAGCAATTTACCATCAAGTTCATAATCGATTTCCCAAATAGCACCAATTTCTACGGCAACTTCACGGTCTCGGACCACCCCCCCATTGATCTTCACCTCAAATGATAATAATACATTCGACCTCCACTGTTCCGTTTCCAAAACAATTGGACTTTGGAGCACGACTCCCATTTGCTAGTTCACAAACATTTGGCAACTTCGATAAGAGGGTCTAGATTCGTTCGTATTCAACAAAAATTCTCCTGAATAAAAAATGAGTTAAAAGATGGGCTAAAACTAGGTACAAACACAATAGAGCAACCTCATGGGAAATGAAAACAAAATCAAGACTCCGCAACAAAATCTATGTCATCAACCCTTCAACAAAATTTAAATCCAAGCATATCAATCGACTCATCAAACAACGTGTAAAACTCCTACTCGTGGTCAAAAATACTTGGGAAACAAATAGCGAAACAATGGCTTAATGGTTAAATATTCTTCTTATATCGTTGTCTTGTTTTATATAAACTTTGTTTTTAAAGATAAGTTAAAATCCTTTGTAGGGAAAATTTTGAACGTGATGACAACACCATTAGGTTATCCCATGCTACTCATGTTTTATATAAACTAGTACATATAATTTATATTATTCTACCAAAATTGTTTAAAAAAATAAAAATCATATACTATTGTCATGTTCGTTACATGTACAACATCAAAAAGAACATCACATATCAAAGCCCTTCACTTTGAGAACAAAATCATTATCGGTCGCGTTAATCATGGGGGCATTTGGGTGTGTTGGAAGTTGGAACTCTTCAAAAATTACGAGTTACAAACTACGTCACTCAACAAAGTTCCGCCCATTTAGATATTATTTAGAAAATCGCTAGCAAATTGTATTCCATTATCGAGCTTATTGCCCGGCTCAAGAATGTGATAAAGGTATTTTCTCGCAAAGACGTTGAAAGTTATTTTATTAACGTCACTAGTCCAAAGCTACTCATTAGAGACTTCAATGAAATTCTCCATAGTCGAGACAGGAAAGCTTATGCTCCCTAACCAGCTTCAACGCCTCCCAAATTTCATGGCCAATTTGAATGTCATCGACATCCCATCTCTCCAAAATTCCTTCTCTTAGAAAAACACTCAACAAAATGTAACCATCTATGAGTGAGTAAATCGAGCAATTTACCATCAAGTTCATAATCGATTTCCCAAATAGCACCAATCTCTACGGCAACTTCACGGTCTCAGACCACCCCCCCATTGATCTTCACCTCAAATGATAATAATACATTCGACCTCCACCTGTTCCGTTTCCAAAACAATTGGACTTTGGAGCACGACTCCCATTTGCTAGTTCACAAACATTTGGCAACTTCGATAAGAGGGTCTAGATTCGTTCGTATTCAACAAAAATTCTCCCTGAATAAAAAATGAGTTAAAAGATGGGCTAAAACTAGGTACAAACACAATAGAGCAACCTCATGGGAAATGAAAACAAAATCAAGACTCCGCAACAAAATCTATGTCATCAACCCTTCAACAAAATTTAAATCCAAAGCATATCAATCGACTCATCAAACAACGTGTAAAACTCCTACTCGTGGTCAAAAATACTCGGGAAACAAATAGCAGAAACAATGGCTTAATGGTTAAATATTCTTCTTATATCGTTGTCTTGTTTTATATAAACTTTGTTTTTAAAGATAAGTTAAAATCCTTTGTAGGGAAAATTTTGAACGTGATGACAACACCATTAGGTTATCCCATGCTACTCATGTTTTATATAAACTAGTACATATAATTTATATTATTCTACCAAAATTGTTTAAAAAAATAAAAATCATATACTATTGTCATGTTCGTTACATGTACAACATCAAAAAGACCATCACATATCAAAGCCCTTCACTTTGAGAACAAAATCATTATCGGTCGCGTTAATCATGGGGGCATTTGGGTGTGTTGGAAGTTGGAACTCTTCAAAAATTACGAGTTACAAACTACGTCACTCAACAAAGTTCCGCCCATTTAGATATTATTTAGAAAATCGCTAGCAAATTGTATTCCATTATCAGAGCTTATTGCCCGGCTCAAGAATGTGATAAAGGTATTTTCTCGCAGTACGTTGAAAGTTATTTTATTAACGTCACTAGTCCAAAGCTACTCATTAGAGACTTCAATGAAATTCTCCATAGTCGAGACAGAAAGCTTATGCTCCCTAACCGGCTTCAACGCCTCCCAAATTTCATGGCCAATTTGAATGTCATCGACATCCCATCTCTCCAAAATTCCTTCTCTTAGAAAAACACTCAACAAAATGTAACCATCTATGAGTGAGTAAATCGAGCAATTTACCATCAAGTTCATAATCGATTTCCCAAATAGCACCAATTTCTACGGCAACTTCACGGTCTCGGACCACCCCCCCCATTGATCTTCACCTCAAATGATAATAATACATTCGACCTCCACTGTTCCGTTTCCAAAACAATTGGACTTTGGAGCACGACTCCCATTTGCTAGTTCACAAACATTTGGCAACTTCGATAAGAGGGTCTAGATTCGTTCGTATTCAACAAAAATTCTCCTGAATAAAAAATGAGTTAAAAGATGGGCTAAAACTAGGTACAAACACAATAGAGCAACCTCATGGGAAATGAAAACAAAATCAAGACTCCGCAACAAAATCTATGTCATCAACCCTTCAACAAAATTTAAATCCAAAGCATATCAATCGACTCATCAAACAACGTGTAAAACTCCTACTCGTGGTCAAAAATACTTGGGAAACAAATAGCGAAACAATGGCTTAATGGTTAAATATTCTTCTTATATCGTTGTCTTGTTTTATATAAACTTTGTTTTTAAAGATAAGTTAAAATCCTTTGTAGGGAAAATTTTGAACGTGATGACAACACCATTAGGTTATCCCATGCTACTCATGTTTTATATAAACTAGTACATATAATTTATATTATTCTACCAAAATTGTTTAAAAAAATAAAAATCATATACTATTGTCATGTTCGTTACATGTACAACATCAAAAAGAACATCACATATCAAAGCCCTTCACTTTGAGAACAAAATCATTATCGGTCGCGTTAATCATGGGGGCATTTGGGTGTGTTGGAAGTTGGAACTCTTCAAAAATTACAGTTACAAACTACGTCACTCAACAAAGTTCCGCCCATTTAGATATTATTTAGAAAATCGCTAGCAAATTGTATTCCATTATCAGAGCTTATTGCCCGGCTCAAGAATGTGATAAAGGTATTTTCTCGCAGTACGTTGAAAGTTATTTTATTAACGTCACTAGTCCAAAGCTACTCATTAGAGACTTCAATGAAATTCTCCATAGTCGAGACAGGAAAGCTTATGCTCCCTAACCAGCTTCAACGCCTCCCAAATTTCATGGCCAATTTGAATGTCATCGACATCCCATCTCTCCAAAATTCCTTCTCTTAGAAAAACACTCAACAAAATGTAACCATCTATGAGTGAGTAAATCGAGCAATTTACCATCAAGTTCATAATCGATTTCCCAAATAGCACCAATTTCTACGGCAACTTCACGGTCTCGGACCACCCCCCCCATTGATCTTCACCTCAAATGATAATAATACATTTCGACCTCCTTTGTTCCGTTTCCAAAACAATTGGACTTTGGAGCACGACTCCCATTTGCTAGTTCACAAACATTTGGCAACTTCGATAAGAGGGTCTAGATTCGTTCGTATTCAACAAAAATTCTCCTGAATAAAAAATGAGTTAAAAGATGGGCTAAAACTAGGTACAAACACAATAGAGCAACCTCATGGGAAATGAAAACAAAATCAAGACTCCGCAACAAAATCTATGTCATCAACCCTTCAACAAAATTTAAATCCAAAGCATATCAATCGACTCATCAAACAACGTGTAAAACTCCTACTCGTGGTCAAAAATACTGGGAAACAAATAGCAGAAACAATGGCTTACGCAAGGGGATTGCAATTCCCATTTTTTCCACAATCAAATGAAACAATAAACCGCTTCCACTACCGTCTACTGTCTCAAGAATGATAACAATGAATGGGAGAATTCTCAAGAGGAAATTACACACATTCTCACCTCTTCCTTTAAGAAAAGTTTCAAAAGCAAGATCCCCTCTCACCGCACTATCGACCTAAGATTCCTCAATACCATAGTCTACACCACGGACTGCAACCTTCTTCTTGCCCCAGTATCTCATGCGGAGATAGATAATGCTTTCTTTGACATTAATCCGCACAAGGCTCTAGGCATATGGCTTCGATAGCAAATTATTCCAAGACTGATAGCAAATTATTCCAAGACTACTAGTCATCCTAGGAAAAGAACTATGCCTAGTTGTAGAAAGTCTATTTTTCCATGGTAAACTCCCTACATCTCTGAATCGTACAATTATAACGCTTATCCCAAAAATAGAATTTTCTGATAATCCAAACCATTTTTGGCCAATTAGTCTAATCAATATTATCTACAAAGCTATCTCAAAAATCCTATTAATGTTTCTTCCTAATTTTGCAACGAGAAATAAGCCCCCTTCAAAATGCTTTCACAAAAGACAAATCAATTCATGATAACATACTCCTAGTCCAAGAAGTGCTCAATAGAAAAAATAAAACAGGATGGTGTGCTCTCAAATTGGATATGGAAAAATCTTACGATCTAATGAAATGAGACTTTCTCTCGCAGTGTCTTACTGTTTTAGGGTTCCCTCCCCAATGTATTAATTGGATTAAAGAACATGTCACCAATGTCTCGTACTCACTCAAAATTAACAGTCAAACCACAAAATGGTTTATTGTCTCCCGCGCCTTACGTTAGGGAGACCCTCCGTCCCCGTATCTTTTTATCATCTACATGGAAGTTTTTATTAGAAAGCTTACCATCGAAGCGAGTAACCACAAGTCCAAAATAGGTTTCAAAATCCAACCCCGAACTCCCAAAATACATATCTTCTCTTTGCATATGACAACTTGAGTTTTTGTAAAGCAATGATGACAGCTTAATTTCTTGTAAAGCCACGAAGGCAGCTTGAAAAAAGACTATCGATGATTTTAGCAAACTTTCAGGGCAGTTGGTTAACTTTCATAAATCGGATACCATCTTCTCCAAACAAATCAGTTCTACAAGAAGAACTTTTTTGGCAAGTCATTATAACATTCTCCCAAATTCTTCTTTAGGAAGACACCTGGGAGTTTGCTTTAGCTCGTACGTTCCAACTAAATCTGACTTCAAAAAACTCATCCAAAAAACTGAGCAACGAATACAACATTGGGGCAGAGTTCCTGTCCAAAGTAGGGAGACTGACTCTTATTCAAAGCAATCTTGAGCCCCTCCCTTCTTATGTCTACTCTTCCTCTCTGTTGTCTTCTGATATTGCTAAATCCATTGATAGCACGCATCACCATTTCTTCTGGCATTAGCAGAACGACAAAAATGCCATCCCCCTCATTGCATAGGAAAAAATTTGCCAACCAAAGATAGAGGAGGTTTAAGACTCCGAAAAACCCACCCTTTAAAAAGAGTTTTCATCGCAAAGCTTGGATAGAAAATTCTCACTTACAACCATAATTTATGGGTTCAAATTATAAAATAAAAATATCTAAACAACTAAAGTTTCTTTACTTGTCAAACTAAGGCCACTGACTAACCAATTTGGTGCAAAATACTAGCGCAAAGAGAGATCATTCGAAAACTAGGCATCAGGTGGAAAGTAGAAAATGGTCAACATATCCACTTTTGGCTAGACAACTGGCTCTCAGACAAGAGCCTTATAGAAGCTACCAACCTCTCTCCGAATCAGCTTAATCTAAACTTAAGACTTTAGGAATTCATCCATCCAAATGGATTTTGGGATATATCAAAACTCCAAACAATTCTTCCCCCTTGCATAATAGCCAGTACAAAAGGCATCCCTTTCTGGAAGCTTCAGTGTGTTGACACACCAACCTAGGACCAACCCCTAATAGGGATTTTACAGTCAAATAAGCCACTTGACTTGCTCATTACATAGATTTCAAGGGTGAAAATAGGTCTTTCAATTGATATAGGCTCTAGATATCCCCCCCTAAATCAAAAATCTTCATTTGGCAAATTTGCCACAAAATATCAAACACAAAAGAAATATCATCCCCATCAATCTTTGTGGCCTCTGCGACAACCATGAAGAAACTATAGATCACTTGTTCTACCTGTAATAGCCTCACTTTTTAAATCAAGATTATTTTGATAAACGGAATCTATTAATGTACTAATCAGTACTTAATCTATTGTGCTTTTTGAGGAATAAAAATTTATGGAATTATGTGAATTTTGTTTATGAATGTGGATATTACGTGTTACTATGTGATAAGTAATATGAATTATAAGTTAATATAAGTTATGTATGAATTACGTTAAGAACGTTGAGTGTCCTTTTGGAATTCTGAGATTTCGAACTATTATTAGTTTTGTGTGTAAGATACACTATTATTATGATTTAAGGGTTAATTGTGCCAAAATATCTTCAATAAGGTATAACATAATGTATTTTGAGGATTTAATATAAGTATAATTAAAGATTAGAGCTTGCTAGATGGACTAAGGGTTAGGTAAAACTAGGAAATCCTATAATATTTCCACTAGTGGAATAAAGTCCAACCGCTGCGGTCAAAACCGGGCTTGCCGCTGCGGTTTTGGCCCGCAATGGTTGGACTAGCAGCAATTTTCATAAAGAAACTGCTGCGGTTGTGAACCGCAGCGGCAAAGAACAAACCGCTGCGGTTCCTAGGCAAAACCGCATCGGTTAATGGGCAAAACCGCTGCGGTTTTGCCTAGGAACCGCAGCAGTTTGTTCTTTGCCACCAACCTCTTTGTATGCATTGGAACATTAACTGATGCGGTTTTCTTAGTAAACCGCATCAGTTAATGTTATATAATATATATATATATATATATATATATATATATATATATATATATATATTATATTTGTATATATATAATATTTTATTATATCTAACTTGCTTTAGTTGACACAAATCCCAGAAGCGCGTCGTATACAAGTCAAATTAATATATATATATATATATATATATATATATATATATATATATATATATAATATATATATATATAGTTTGGAGAATGTAATACAAATGAAGTTGTATTAAGTACTAAAATCCAAAATAAACATCAATTATATTGTTGTACCTAAATAACTAGCAAGTAGAACAATAAGAACAAATAAACTCAAAGTCGCGGCATCATCTTCACATGCAAACTTCGGTAAGGTAGTGTGCTAGCAAATCCCGAACCTCGTTTATCTCGGTTGTGGTGAAAGAACTCTCCCTTTGGTTGAATACCTTAAACATAAGGAAACACACATAATATCAGTTTTAGTTTGAGTAAGACCTTAGATAATTGACTCTTATAGTTATATATGTACCTATTGGAACTATATATGACCTAACATGTGGCTAAATGCGGGAAATTAAGTGAAGTGAGCTTCGAAGGCTAAAATCGGCCTGAAACGGCATTCATTTACCCAAAATGGGTTTCAAAGCATATGCATATGAGTGAACTATAATTGAATCTTATAGTTATATATGTACCTATTGGAACTATATATGACCTAACACGTGGCTAAATGCCGGAAACTAAGTGAAATGAGCTTCGAAGGCCAAAATCGGCCCGAAACAGCCTTCATTTACCCAAAATGGGTTTCAAAGCATATGAGTGAACTATAATTGACTCTTATAGTTATATATGTACCTATTGGAACTATATATGACCTAACATGTGGCTAAATGCAAGAAACTAAGTGAAATGAGCTTCGAAGGCCAAAATCGGCCCGAAACGGCCTTCATTTACCCAAAATGGGTTTCAAAGCATATGAGTGAACTATAATTGACTCTTATAGTTATATATGTACCTATTGGAACTATATATGACCTAACATGTGGCTAAATGCGGGAAACTAAGTGAAATGACCTTCGAATTCCACAATCGCCCCGAAATGGCCTTCATTTACCCAAAATGGGTTTCAAAGCATATGAGTGAATTTTAATTGACTCTTATAGTTATATATGTACCTATTGGAACTATATATGACCTAACATGTGGCTAAATGCGGGAAACTAAGTGAAGTGAGCTTCGAAGGCTAAAATCGGCCCGAAACGACCTTCATTTACCCAAAATGGGTTTCAAAGCATATGAGTGAACTATAATTGACTCTTATTGTTATATATGTACCTATTGGGACTATATATGACCTAACATGTGGCTAAATGCCGGAAACTAAGTGAAATGAGCTTCGAAGGCCAAAATCGGCCCGAAACGGCCTTCATTTACCCAAAATGGGTCTCAAAGCATATGAGTGAACTATAATTGACTCTTATAGTTATATATGTACCTATTGGAACTATATATGACCTAACATGTGGCTAAATGCGGGAAACTAAGTGAAATGAGCTTCGAATTCCAAAATCGGCCCGAAATGGCCTTCATTTACCCAAAATGGGTTTCAAAGCATATGAGTGAACTTTAATTGACTCTTATAGTTATATATGTACCTATTGGAACTATATATGACCTATCATGTGGCTAAATGCGGGAAACTAACTGAAATGAGCTTCGAATTCCAAAATCGACTCGAAATGACCTTCATTTATCCAAAATGGGTTTCAAAGCATATGAGTGAACTTTAATTGACTCTTATAGTTATATATGTACCTATTGGAACTATATATGACTTAACATGCGGCTAAAGGCGGAAAGAAAACAAAACTAAGTGCATTGAGCTTAAGAGGCCAAAATCGACTTTAAATTAAGCTACGTATATTAGTTTTATATGTATATATATATATATACCTTCTCAATATCCCCGACTTCCTTGCAACTTGAGGCTATATCGAACATGAACCTCAACACATAGTAGCCACACTCGGTTCCCCCGGTTCTTGAGCACACTAATCATAGAATTACATAAAAAAATCATGTAATTAACATACATGGTTGTTTTTTGCTAAAAGAAAGAAGTACGTAGCTTAACTAATATGTATTACCTTCATTGCTTTCCATTCAGGTATTTTTCCCGTGCTCTTAAATTTCTTCAAAGAACTGTAGTTAAGTTAATTTCATGTGAGAAGTGGCCAAAGAATGGAATTAGTAAAAAGTGTAATGCTTATTAGCATTTTAAATAACAAATATACCTATTTATGCATGATTTGAGGAATAAGTGTCGTGGTGGATCTTGAGCTATAGAATCAAAATGATATACTGTGTTGTTTGAAGGACAAATCACAACGAGCGACCAATGAAGACTAAAATGCCAAAAAAGTTAGGAAGCAATCATGTGAGTACTTCTATTGTATATATAATGATAATTAAAGTGGTAAAAATAGATGCAAGGTTAAGAACTATACTCTTCAAAACAAGGGGCAAGTATGAACTTATGTTGTGCACGTAGAGATGTTTTGATACATAGCCAAATATACTCCTTGACCTCATTTGTGTTTTGCAAACAATTGTCGGCTCGGGTGAAATTTGGACATAACCACCCAAATTGCTCTTGTATGCTCTTGCGTCCACAATCATCTTGGAGTAATCTTTAAAGCACAACCAACTTCGTAACATAAATATATTATTGTATATTGCAAATCATTTTTATTTACTTCAAAAGTACAGATGTTTTACCTCATGAAGACTTGAATCAAGGAAACATTCAGCATCTCTCCGCAAAGGAACTCTTTCAAATCACCCTTAGACACCCATGTCGATGTATCCTCAAAGTAGTTGAATTGCGTGGTACCCAAATTCACCTCGAGAGGTGCATCATCCGACATATCACGTGCATTTGCATGTAGCCATATGCATGCCTTAGTGAGACACTCGATCTTTGGTTTCTCGATCCAAGTATATGTAGCTGGTTTTTCTTTGTGACTTGAATCTTGCATTCCTTTGCCCGAAATGGCCTTCTTTAGCCCGCTTGAACCCTTCTTCTTTGAACCCTTCTTCGCCTTCTCTAGAGGAGGTGAGTCCGCCTTGCTTTCCTTGGGCTTGTTTATTCTCTCCAAAACCTAATAATTCAACGGTAAAAACATTCAACTTAGTTAGTAGGTAGGTATGAAACAAATCATTATGAATATGGATTTAAGTTGCTTCAATTTACCTCGTCTGAAACCCTCACCCATGCCGATGGCCACAACACATAACCACCACGAGCGTCGGTCAAGACATTTATATCAATTGACGGTTTAGGCAGCGGAAGAGCAAAGTCTTCGTAACTAGGAGTAATGGTCACTACACTAACCGCCAAGTGCTCATTGTCCACATGCTCATGATGGATTGCACGTTCACTTCGTGGTTGTGCATTTCCTACAGCCACCACAATCAAACCCTCATCTTTTACATCTAGTAAAAGCTGGCAAGGTGTTTCTTCCTTCAAAAAGTAAATGAAATTGAGGTTACGAACATGCAATTACATAATATAACATGTTACTTAGTTTTAAAAATTATAAGGATAATAGTTACCTCTAACTCAAGTATAGATGGTGGGGATTTTTGTGTGTTAGGATGGCTAGCTTTGTCCTCCAAAAGACGATCCAGTTTAGGTTGATGTATCGCCGGTAAACCAAATTGTGAGAGGCCGCGTTGAAACTCTCCGTGAGTTTCTCCGTGACTTTCTCCGTCACTTTCTCCGTAATTTCATCGGTAAGCTTCTCCCGAATAGCTTGTGTCATAGCTTCCATATCATGTGGTTGAGAGCGTGATTTTGTACCCACGGAGTAATCTTTAGGATACGCTTTTGTCACACCTAGACGAATACCACCTAAACCCCTCAAACGTCCACTATGATCCTTTCCCAAAGTCTCATAAAGGGCATCTTTGTTGCCTTGGGGGGGTGAACTCGTCGCTAACCTCTTTTTGCTTGAGCCTCATCTATAGAGAAATTAACAACGGTAAGTTTAAAAAAAAAAATCAACATCATAAGCGGCGGCGGCAAGGGGGTGGGGCAAAGCTTGTGTGGGGGCGGAGCGGGGGTGGGGGCGGTGTGCGGTGTGCATGGGGGTGGGGGCGGTGTGCAGCGGGGAGCGGGGAGTGGGGGGATGTGTGCGGGGGTGGGGGGCGGTGTGCGGCGGGGAGCAGGGGAGTGGGGGATGTGAGCGGGGGTGGGGGATGTGTGCGGGGAGTGGGGGCGGTGTGCGGGGAGTGGGGGATGTGTGCGGGGGTGGGGGGACGTGTGTGCGGGGGTGGGGGCGGTGTGCGGGGGTGGGGGCGGTGTGCGGGGAGTGGGGGCGGTGTGCGGGGGTGGGGGCGGTGTGCGGGGAGTGGGGGGGGATGTGTGCGGGGGTGGGGGGCTGTGTGCGGGGGGGGGGGCGTGTGCGGGGGAATGGGGGGGAGTGGGGGCGGTGTGCGGGGGTGGGCGCGGTGTGCGGGGAGTGGGGGGATGTGTGTGCGGGGGTGGGGGCACTGTGTGCGGGGGGTGGGGGCGGTGTGCGGGGGGTGGGGACCGTGTGTGCAGGGGGTGGGGGGTGTGCGGGGAGTGGGGGGATGTGTGCGGGGGGTTGGGGATTGGTAGTGCATGTACTTACAACGGCATTGGCTATCTTCAAGGTTCCCGGATCTGAAATGGTCATTTGATTGTTGATATCACGCCTATGCAAGGAGCACCACCAATCAGCGACACGATCAACTTTGACAAACGGCGCGGCCTTAGAGCTAGAAGACGACGTTGTGTTTGTATCGGTAGAAGGGTAAAATTTCTCGTCAATCCACAACTTTCTCGCGCTCGCATAAGTATGGGAACCCATATGATGGTAGTGCTTCCTCTGTCTTGCACTGAGTGAATGTTTCTCACGCTTAGCCTATAAATTCACATGGGCAATTAGAAAACACATGTAAATGTATTGAAAGTGAACATGCAAAGTCGAATATATATAGTTTAAAGTGCAATACTTACCACCATCTCCGGCGTAGTATTTTGGGCAACAAATGCCTCCCAATCTTCTGGTTTTATATGTCCCCAAATCTGATGAGGCAAAGAATCCGGTTGAAATGTGTCTTCCTGCTCTCCCCCTTCCTTTTCTGTTTCTTTTTCGGCCTCCTTGTCCGTCTCACCCTCATTTTGCTTTGATTTTTGAATTTTCCTCCTCTTTATAGTCCTCTTTCTCCGTTTCGTGATCCACCCACTCACTGGTTTGCTTTTGAAAGCCCAAAATCTTTCGGCCACCGCGGATAGGAACGCCGCCTTTTTTTCCTCATTATGAGTAATATGGAACGTATTCTATAAAAACAAGAAACAAACAAAAAGTTACCGAAAATGTGTTTCAAAGCATATAAGTGGAGTTTGATTGACTCTTATAGTTATATATGTACGTATTAGGACTATATATGACCTAACATGCGGCTAAATGAAAAAAACTAAGTGAATTGGAGTGTAAAGGCCAAAATCGGCCCGAAATGGCCTTCATTTACCCAAAATGTGTTTCAAAGCATATAAGTGGAGTTTAATTGACTCTTATAGTTAAATATGTACCTATTGGGACTATATATGACCTAACATGCGGTTAAATGCAAAAAACTAAGTGAATTGGAGTGTAAAGGCCAAAATCGGCCCGAAATTGCCTTCATTTACCCAAAATGTGTTTCAAAGCATATAAGTGGAGTTTAATTGACTCTTATAGTTATATATGTACCTATTGGGACTATATATGACCTAACATGCGGCTAAATGCAAAAAACTAAGTGAATTGGAGTGTAAAGGCCAAAATCGGCCCGAAATCGCCTTCATTTACCCAAAATGTGTTTCAAAGCATATAAGTGGAGTTTAATTGACTCTTATAGTTATATATGTACCTATTAGGACTATATATGACCTAACATGCGGCTAAATGCAAAAAACTAAGTGAATTGGAGTGTAAAGGCCAAAATCGGCCCGAAATCGCCTTCATTTACCCAAAATGTGTTTCAAAGCATATAAGTGGAGTTTAATTGACTCTTATAGTTATATATGTACCTATTAGGACTATATATGACCTAACATGCGGCTAAATGAAAAAAACTAAGTGAATTGGAGTGTAAAGGCCAAAATCGGCTCGAAATCGCCTTCATTTACCCAAAATGTGTTTCAAAGCATATAAGTGGAGTTTAATTGACTCTTATAGTTATATATGTACCTATTGGGACTATATATGACCTAACATGCGGCTAAATGAAAAAAACTAAGTGAATTGGAGTGTAAAGGCCAAAATCGGCCCGAAATGGCCTTCATTTACCCAAAATGTGTTTCAAAGCATATAAGTGGAATTTAATTGACTCTTATAGTTATATATGTACCTATTGGGACTATATATGACCTAACATGCGGCTAAATGCAAAAAACTAAGTGAATTGGAGTGTAAAGGCCAAAATCGGCCCGAAATGGCCTTCATTTACCCAAAATGTGTTTCAAAGCATATAAGTGGAATTTAATTGACTCTTATAGTTATATATGTACCTATTGGGACTACATATGACCTAACATGCCCCTAAACGCAAAAAATAAAAGTAATTTAGTTACAAAATAAACTTACACAAGTGTCTTCCCATAATGATTTCTTCATTGCATCGGGCACATCTTTCCACCCCACCAAAATGCTCAGTTTGCGCACACATAACCCTAAATGCTGCCCATACTTTTTACGCCATTGACCACAAGGTTGACCCATATCATCATACTCGAGGGTCATAGGGGTGTTATAATTCAATCCCTTGGTCGCACCCCTTCCTTTCCGCTTCTTTGTTGCAACTTTACTTGGAGTTTTGGTACTGAGAACCTCTTTCCCCGCATTTTTTTGTGGCACAATGACGGATGAAGTACAAGGATAATCTTCCCTAGCATTGTTGTCAATGGGGAAAGCCTTATCGGCTAGCTCCTCATTTATTTCAGCCAAGTCAAGTTCCCTTTTAGGCAAGCGCGCCTCCTCATCACGCCCTAAGTCTTCCGGGTCACCTTTATCGTTCTCCTTCTCCGCATCATACTCATCATCATCATCCAATGACTTATCATAATCATCATCGGTTTCTTCCTCCACAATCACATCATCTCGGACCATGTTTAAACTCCTGAAATTTTAAAAAACGATATTAGAAACGCGTAAGATTAAACAAACATATGATTAGAAACCCCCTGCACAGTCCCCACCCCTGCACTCCCCCACCCCTTGATCGCCCCCCCTTCACTTCCCCCCATGACTGCCCCCACCCTCACTGCACACTCCCCCCCTTCCTCGCCCCCGCGCACTAGCCCCCCCGCCCCCTGCCTGACCCCTTCACTCCCCCATTGACCTCCCCCTCACCTGCACACTCCCCCCGCCCGGCCCCTTCACCGCCCCCCCCTCACCGCACACTCCCCCGCACTGCCCCCCCACACACCCCCTCCTTCGCCCCCTGCACACCTCCCCCCCTTGTTGCCCCCCTCGCCTGACCCCCCCGCACACTCCTCCCCCGCCCCCGCACACTCCCCCCAATTGCACGGCCCCCTTCACTATCCCACCCCCTTCACCGGCCCCCCTTCACAGACCCCCCGCACCCCCCCCCTTCTTTGCCCCTTCTTGCCCCCCTTGCACCACGCCCCCACCCTCACTGCACACTCCCCCTACACGCCCCCCCTTGCACTGCCCCCCCTGCACAGCCCCTTCACACTCCCCATTGATGCCCCCCCCCGCACACCCCCCCCGTACACTCCCTCCCCCCCCCCACACTCCTCGAACCGCATGCCCCAAAAACCCATCCGCCCCCCTTCATCTGCCCCCCTTCAATCGTCCCACCCCGCTTGCACAAAGACCCCCTTGCACAGTCCCCTCCCCCCCCAAAACAATCCATAATTACACCCTAAACGACATTCATCTACCCAATTCGGTTTTCAAATCATGTGACCCGAATTTAAGTGACTCTAATAGGCCCGAAATGACATTCACTTACCCAAAATGGGTTTCAATACATGTGAAGCGAGTTTAGTTGATTGTAATACATATATATATATATACTAATAAGAACTATACATGACCTAACATGCCGCTAAAAGCGAGAAATTAATTTAATTGAGGTTGAAAAGCCGAAATTGGCCCGACATGACATTCACTTACCCAAAATGGGTTTCAATACATGTGAAGCGAGTTTAGTTGATTGTAATACATATATATATACTAATAAGAACTATACATGACCTAACATGCGGCTAAAAGCGAGAAATTAAGTTAATTTACATTGCAAAGCCGAAATTGGCCAGAAATGACATTCACTTACCCAAAATGGGTTTCAATACATGTGAAGCGAGTTTAGTTGATTGTAATACATATATATATACTAATAAGAACTATACATGACCTAACATGCGGCTAAAAGCGAGAAATTAAGTTAATTTACATTGCAAAGCCGAAATTGGCCCGAAATGATATTTACTTACCCAAAATGGGTTTCAATACATGTGAAGCGAGTTTAGTTGATTGTAATACATATATATATACTAATAAGAACTATACATGACCTAACATGCGGGTAAAAGCGAGAAATTAAGTTAATTTACATTGCAAAGCCGAAATTGGCCCGAAATGACATTCACTTACCCAAAATGGGTTTCAATACATGTGAAGCGAGTTTAGTTGATTGTAATACATATATATATATATATACTAATAAGAACTATACATGACCTAACATGCGGCTAAAAGCGAGAAATAAAGTAAAATGACATTGCAAAGCCGAAAGCCGGAATTGGAACCAAAGAAGTCGAGCCTATTGTTTACTTTTGCCACCTTCATTTGAAGTATCAACCATTATCCCTTCCCCGTGATCTGCACGCATGTAACTTGTCGCTAACTCCGCATCAGTGACATCGGAGTTGGGAATGGTGAAAGGCGGGGTGTCTTCAAATGCATCATACTCATCCTCATCCTCAACATCACCAACTCCGAGTATACTTCTTTTTCCCGGAACAACAATTGACCACTTGTTATCAGAAGGGTCAGTTACGTAGAATACTTGCTTAACTTGTGATGCAAGCACGAATGGCTCTTCACTATCACGCAACCGACCCAAGTCTACAAGAGTAAATCCACAAGGGTCATATTTCCTTATGTAACGCCGGTTATACTCAACCCACTTGCATCGAAATAAGCAGACCGTGAAACCAGAGTAGTCAAGCTCCCATATATCTTGAACTCGTCCATAGTATAACAATCTAGCATCAATTGGAGACTTGACTTTGGCACTTGCATACTGTGTAGATGATGCCTCTATTGAAACACCACTATTCTGGAGAGATCTCGACTTTTGATCTTGACGATCTGTCCAATACGTATATCCGTTAACATCATAACCCTCATAGGAGTGCACAGCTTCTCGAGGACCAAATGCTAGCCACTTCGAGTTTCGAAACATTGGAATCTACTTCACGCATTATTCGGTTATGGAACCAATCAATAAAAGTCTTATTATGCAACCGCATCAATGCTCTAGTCCCTTTACCCGGATTCCGGTCACGCAACTCCTCCAAATGCTCATCCAAGTACGGATGCACCTGTACCATATGCTGCAATACAAATAAGTGTGCTTGTATGCGGCTTTCAACAGGAGGTACTATCATTTTCGAGCCAAGTGTACCTTTACCCGCGAGTCTGCCCTCGTGTCGAGATGTAGGAAGTCCAATAGGATCAACATTAGTTAAGAACTCAGCCACAAAATTACCGACCTCTTCACTCACAATCCCCTGAATTATACTTCCTTCTGGTTGCACTGGATTCCTTACTTTATCTTTCAAAGAGCCCATATGTCTCTCAATGGGATAGCACCACCTCAAAAACACCGGACCACATAGCTTAATTTCTCGAACTAGATGTACAACCAAATGGACCATAATGTCGAAGAAAGCAGGTGGGAAGTACATCTCAAACTTGCATAAAGTCTGTATCACGCTAGCCTGCAGAGCATCAAGCTTCGAGGGTTGTAACGTTTTGCTACGTATAGTATTGAAAAAAGAACACAACTCTGTTATGGTATGTCTCACATGTTTCGGCAATATCCCTCGAATTGCAATCGGTAAGAATACTTGCATCATTGCATGACAATCATGAGACTTCATGCTCGATAATTTCAACTCACCGTCTAAGGTAACAAATCTTTTCATGTTCGATGAGTACTCTGATGGAACCTTAATGTTGTACAAACACTCGCAAAAAGACGCTTCTCAGCTCTAGATAGAGTGTAGCAAGCCGGAGGTAAACAGTTCCTATCATCATCCTTCACCGTTTTCTTTCCTTTTCTTTCAATTCCTGCAGGCGACCCTTCTTCTTGTTTCTTTTCCTTTCCCTTTCCTTTTCCTTTTCCAGACAATTTCTCTTCTTTCTTTCTTTTCTTAGTGTCCCTCTTTTGAGCCCATAGTTCTGGTCGAAGCCCCTCACTTTCCAGATACAGTCGCACCCCTTTGCTATCCTTTGTCTTATGTGGAATATTCATAAGTGTCCCCAGAATGGCGTCACATACATTTTTCTCTATGTGCATGACATCGAGACAATGTCTAACCTCTAGATCTCTCCAATATGGAAGTTTCCACAGAATAGACTCCTTTTTCCAAAGTCCCTTATCACCAACACTCGCTCCTTTGCCGAATATCGTTTCAATACCCTTGACTTGATCATAAACCTCAATACCAGTCAATGGTCTACGAGCAACCCCTTCCTCAACTGTTCCAACGAATGCCTTCTTCTTATTACGATATGGATGGTCGCGTCGAAGGAACCTTCGGGTGCGCATATAAACTTCTTTGTGACAAGTAGTAATGTATTTAGATGTTGTGTCGTCCAGGCAAATCGGGCATGCTTTCTTCCCTTTGTTCTTGTACCCGGATAAGTTCCCATAAGCAGGATAGTCATTAGGAGTGAATAAAAGCATGGCACGCAATGTGAATACCTCATCAGCATGTGCGTCATACACAGAAACTCCTTCATCCCACATTTTTCTCAAATCATCAACAAGTGGCTGGAGGTAGACATCTATGTCGTTTCCAGGCTGTTTCGGCCCTGAAATAAGAATCGACAACATGATGTATTTGCGTTTCATGCACAACCAAGGAGGCAAGTTGTATATAACTAGAAGAACCGGCCACGTACTATGTTGAGAACTAAGATTGCCAAATGGGTTCATTCCATCCGTGCATAGGCCAAGCCTCAAATTTCTGTCCTCGGCACCGAAGGTCTTATGACAATGGTTGATACCTTTCCACTCAGGAGAGTCAGCCGGATGTTTGAGAAAACCATCCTTTTTCCTTCGTTCTGCATGCCACCTCAAGTTCTTAGCATCTTTTTTGATTGAAAACATGCGCTTGAATCGTGGTATAATCAGAAGATACCACATCACCTTTCTTTGCAGGACCTTTCTTATCACCAACCCCCGCGCGCCTGTAACGCGACTTCCCACATCGAGGACACTCATCCATATTTTCATATTCATTTCGATATAGCACACAATCGTTTGGACAAGCATGTATCCTCTGGTACTCTAACCCGAAGGGACACATCAGTTTCTTAGCATAATAGTTCGACTTGGGTAGTTCATGGTCGTCCGGCAACATATCACCAAATGCTTGCAACAAGGAAGTGAAACAAGAGTCACTTATACCGGCTTTCGTCTTGTTATTAAAGAGTGTTATCACGGCCGTCAGCTTGGTGTACCTCGTACAACCGGGATACAACGGTTTTCGAGATGCCTCGTCCATGCACTCAAAAATACGAGGCCGTTTGCCACAATGATCTACCCCCGCCATCATCTCCTCGATATGATCCTCTTCATCATCATCATCTTCTACTTGAATATCCTCATATTCATCCTCGATGTTGTCATTCTCAATGACATCAAACTCACCTTCTTCATGCACATCGTTAACAATGGCATTTCGACCATCATACATACCCTCCTCACCGTGCCAAACCCATACATAGTAGTATTGTCTAAACCCGCGACGAAAGACATGCTCCCTAAGCGACTCAATGCTACTAACGATGCTCACATTACCACAATCAACACAAGGATAATAAAACCCCTCGGTTCCTTTTTGCAGCCTGATGACTTAATGCAGCATCACAAAATTCAAAGACCCCATCCACGAATTCACACGTGTCACGACTACCATACATCCATGCACGATTCATTTCAACCAAACCTAGCTCTAATTAAACACAAGCAACGAGGACCCAATGTCAATGACGAATTTCACTACATTATTAGAGTTTATACACGATATAAATTTAATGAAATTAGGCATGCTTTCCAAGGGTCCTTATCACTCCAACCTAACCCATCCTTAGATGTCTAATCTCACTAGTGAATGTATTGCCTTCAGTTCGAATCTACGGATAATCCGGCAGCATTTCCCTACAGTTCTCCAAGTACACGATGTAGATATAAATTTATTTATATCTACATATGTACCCAGAGAACAAAAGTAGGGAAACGACGAGCCAAGATTTTCCTCTAGAATCGAACTAAAGACATACATTCACCACCTAAGTGAGATTAAACATCTAAGAACAGTCCCAAACCGGGGACTATTCAAGGCTTACTCCTAATGAGTAAGTCTCGAACGGGTATCTAGGCATATGATATGATGATGCAAACATAGGTTTTTAAAAACAACAAAACATTTTACATCTAATCTCAATTCAACGATAAATATATACACATTTGCATATATATATGTATATGTATATACATATACATATATGTATATGTATATACATATACATATACATATACATATATATACATATACCAATTTACTATGAAAGAAAGTTAAATATGAGTGATAACATACCAATATCAAAGTTGTGAATAGGGAAATCGAGCTCAACAATCCGTCCCTAGCTAGCTTCAATAATCAACAACAAAGTTTAAAAGTTAACATTAGTATAAATTAGCAATTCAAACAAAACTAAACTAAACTAAGCTAAACTAAACTAAATATCTAAACCAATAATCAACAACAACTTTTGAAGTTCAAACCTAACTAGTTAGTAAGTACTACAACAACAACAACAACAACAACAACAACAACAACAACAACAACAACAACAACAACAACAACAACAACATCAACAACAACATCAACAACAACAACAACAACAACAACAACAACATCAACAACAACAACAACAACAACAACAACAACAACTACTACCAACAACAACCACAAAAATAGCAACCACAACAAACCCTAGTTTTTTTAACCTAAAAATCAAACTAGCTACTTTAAATAAAATAATTAACTCAAATCAATCAAATTTACAACCTTTAACTATTATACAACCTAATTTAATTAACAATAATTCATAAAAGAACAATTAATTATAAACTTGAAGCTTCAAATATGAGAAGGAATGGTGGATGTAGAGGTAGAGAAGGAATGTAGGTACCTAAGAAGAGGTAGAGAAGGAATGTAGGTGTTTAGGAACGGTGGAGTTGCGGCAGTGGTGGTGCAGCCACGGAGGAGGACGCAGGTGGGGTTTGTGGTTGAAACCCACCGAATTGGAGAGGAGGACGCAGCAGCTGGTGGTCGTCAGGGTTGGGGGAAGGTGGAACCCAGTGGTGGCAGTGGTGGTGGAACCTAGTGGTGGCAGTGGTGGTGGAACCTAGTGGTGGCAGTGGGGTCGGGGTTGCGTGAATTGGAGGGACTGAGGGAGTCTTTTTTTGAAAGGAATTAGGACGAATTGAAGGAGGGAGTTAACAGTGTAAGAGAGGGAATTTGACGCGAAAAAAAAACAAAATAAACCGCTGCGGTTCATAAAACCGCAACGGTTAATAGAGAACCGCAGCGGTTGACTGTTAACCGTTGCGGTTTTATGATAACCGCAGCAGTTTGTTAGGCCAAATTTCCCACCCAAATTTTCGAAGAATTACCGCTGCGGTTCTCTTAAGGACCGCAACGGTTTTATTGTGACATATAGCGTTTTTTCCACTAGTGTTCTTAGCTGAGGAATGACTTTTTTTACCCTTGTTACTTAAGCTAAAATTACGAAATAAACCTTTTCCATTATCCTATATATACCAAGTGAGGAGGGTCATTTTTGCTTCAGCCAAATATAACCAAGAAATCTTGCAAACAAGACTCATCTCTCTTCCTCCCTCATCACGCCATAAGTGGAGTCTTTTTCCCCTCTTGTTTGTCTTCATTTCTGCTCAATCTCTTTGCTGGATTACTGCATATAATTCTTGTCCTAGGATCCCCAAGTCATCCTCTATACTAAGCAAGCATCAAATTTGAAGTTCTAGGTCAGTAGCATCAAAGAAAAGCAAGAAAAGCAAGGTGTGGCTTAGCTGTTGCAACTATGAGGTTATTAGGTTATAAGCTTGATTAGTTTGGGCTAATTACTGAAAATTTAAGTCATGAATGTTGTGTTTAAGGTATTAGGAGATTTCTGGAGGAAGGCTAAATGTGGGTAAAGAAGATTTAGTTTCTAAACATCCGCTTAAGGTACACAAGGACCACCCCTTAAAGCTCTACTCTTTTAGTTTTTTTGTGTAGCAAATGATTTGTGGAAACTATGTAGATTTTCGAATATATGTTGTGATACAAACTTATTGATTTATACATGGATTGCAAGTAACTATTTTTGAAGTATTACATGCGAAATCTTGGTGATGATTTTCGAGTTACAAATCGTTCCATGTCAAGTTCCCCTAAATCTGTTGAAACTTGTTGTTACTTTAGTTGTGCCTTGACTATTGATCTAATTTGTGGCTAAATTTCACATGTTATGCTACTGGAATATTCATAACTGAATTGTGGAAACAAACCTTGTTTTGTGTCCCATCATATGCCATGCACAACCTAAGGTTTGTTAGGTATAGAACACCTAAAGAACCAATTTTGCCTAGCTATTTTTTTCAACATAATTAACCCTTGTTTCCTAGGTTCATTTTATTCCTTTAAATGTTGCCTACATACTGCAGATACTCATTCACTTATTGACATATGAAACCCTTAGCTAATCATATAAATTAGGATATAATCATATGCCTAAACAACTACACTTTGACGCAAAACCAAGAACTATGAAGTTGATATTTGTTTACTTGAGTGGCATAGTTCTTCCCCATGATTAGAGCCTCTTCGTGGAACTTCTACATGTTGTCATGCCTTGTTCATTACCTCTTCAACCATTCTAAATAGGCATGGTGTATTTTCTAAACCTTTGTTTTTTAATCACCTTCCGCAAAAGTGGAACTTGACATAGCAAGCTTATTTTTCGAAATTTGTTTTGACAAGTTAAGTGTTATAAAAGTTGATATACTTGATTATCATTAAGTAATTAAGTAATGTATTTGAGTATAAGTATCTTACATAATAAAAGTTCTGTTTTAGAAGGGGAGTTTTTGTGCAAGCAGTGATGAACAACATTCGTAGAGTGGGTATTGCTCATTTTGTGTATGGAGCGAGGATTACTCCTTTGTATAGGGTCATGACTTAGAAGTCTTGCAAGCAGGAAATAAGAAAGGTGGGGAGACGTTCCTCAAAAGTATGGAGTTGTAGCTTATCCCCTCCCTTCGTTTCCTTCCGAGAGTTAAAAGATATTGGGAAATTCTATATGGTAGCCCCCAAGGTTTTAGGTTTCTATACAGTAGCATTTTTGAAATGCAATTATATGTGGTAGCCCCAAGTTTTTTAATAATTTTATTATATAGCCTTATTTAGTGATTTGACATTAAATTGTTTTTAATCAACCTAACATACTCTAATTACTGACTTACCCTTTTGACTTCCCACCAATAACAATTTCTCTTCCCCCAAACTGTAACCTGTTTCCCTCCTTTTTCACCTATAAATGTTCACGCTCCCTTAATCCATCCTTTTACAATTCTTCTCTTCGAACAACATGAACTCGTCATCTTCAAGAAACTTCCTAAAAAACATGTCAGGTCCTGCTATGACCATGGATGGAAGCTAGAAGTTGGTGAAAATCAAGAGTTGCAACAGGTGCTTCCCTTTGAAGTTGCTGGAAATTTCTACTTTAAATAGCTAAGATAAAAAGCATGCGATTGAAAACAAAGATATCAAAATACACTAACAACAAAACAGAGCACGTCTCCCTAACAAATATTAAGGTCAAAAGGAGTGAAACTGAGTTGTTTATGGCATACTACAGTTGAATATCCGAAAACAATCAAGCTTTTCACCCAAACACAAAATTCGCAGAATCCTAACCCTAATTACACGAAATTGGGCCACTTAAACTTAAAAGTGGGTTATAGAGCATAACAACTTAGATTAAGGCTCTAACCTTGGTTAAGCAATTAAACGTGAAATAACACATGTTTAACGTCAAATCACCAAATAAGGCTATATAATAGAATAAGTAAAAAACTTGGGGCTACCACATATAATTGCATTTGAAAAGTGCTAATATATAGAAACTTAAAACCTTGGGGCTACTATGTAGAATTTCCTAAAGATATTTTATGTTAAAGTATGAAAAGTGTTTGAGTGATTATTGAGAAAGATATAACGAATATTCATGGAAATTTTTACTAGAAATTACTGGATATGCTCTTTGATATTATTATTGCTTCTCTAGTATTTAAATTCCTAAAAGTATCTTTGTGATTGAGTAAAAGTGAAAGTGTTTGAGGAATTAGTTATGTTGTTTACGATGAATGATATCATACTTTCAGCCACTCTATTATTTTGGAAAATGGTAGGACTTGTGTATGCAGCATAAGGTGACCCATTTTGTTCTCCGAACCTATTCGGGTGGGGGCAGATTCATCTGTTTTGTAGGACTAGAGAGAATTACCAGATTAGCTCATGTGCGTGCAAATGTGAAGTCGTGATCAATGTGTTTAGCTCCGCTGCTTTAAGATAATCTACTATATACGATGACTTTTATCAAGTTAAACATGTATTTAGGGTTGTGCAATGGGTAGGGTCGGACCGAAATTTGGATCGGACCGGACCAGACCGAGGATTCCGGTCCGGTGCCCGATCCGCCGAAAATCTGGATTACGCGTTTTCGGTCCGGTGCAAACTCAGAAAATTCCGGTACGGACCGGTGGATCGTAATTTCTTTTTTTTTCGTAAAAGAAATAGTGTAAAGGTTAAAAAAAAAAATTCAAAGTAATAAAGTTAGAAAGTTAAAAACCTACTCTTTATTAACTTTAAGATTATTGTTGTTAGAATTATTAAAATTCAATATATTTAATTTATAAATATGTATAAATCTAAATAAAAAAGTTTTTTTTTTTAAAATGCATATATCCGGTCCAACAGGTCCAAAACCGGACATGAAATATTCCGGTTCCGACAGGACAGGAGCATAATTTTTCCTGTCCGATCCCGATCCAAAAAAATTTCATATTCCGGTCCACCGATCCAACCGGTTTCGGTCCGATCCGGTCCAGGACCAGTGCACACCCCTACTTGTATGTCTGATTAATAATCTAATTACTCGAGATATGTTGTAATAACTATTTTTAGTTTAACTTATTTTCATATTATGCTTGGATACTATTAGATTTCTTATCTTTCTCTAGCAGGGAAGGTGTGGAAGTTGGCCTAACTGCCCTTCTTATTAGTGGCTTAGTTATGTAATTAGTGGTACTATGCCTTAATTAAACTGCTATTTGGAGCGAGTTGTTGCATTGCCTCTGTAGCATTGCTACACAACTCTGGAACCTTCCTGAACTCAAAGCATGGCTCCATGTTCGAATCTCCAATCAACCTCTTCTCTTTATTCTCCAATATATGAAGACAAATAAAACGGCGGCCACCAGGTTTATTTTCTTACTCTAGAGTCTTTGGAAAGAATGCAATTATATTGTTTTTAGCAATAAGCATTTCAATGTTTACTGAATTTTTCACAAAGCTAAAATTTTTCATATAAAATGGTCCTTAAGGATTACAATCAACTTGACTCCATAGGTTCTCCTTATTCCTCCACCATTTCTTCCACTCCTCACTCTACCCCTTATCCACGACGGCCTCTATTGGTTGCTTGGACACCCCCGCAACCCCCTTCTACAAATGTAACTTCGATAGTTCCCTTCGAAACTCTTCCGCGACGAAATCATCATTCTTGATCATCATAACACTCTCATTAAGGTATAAGTAAACTCAAGTCTACATTGCCAAAGCTACAACTTTGCAACAAGGCATTCTCCTAGCCATAAATGAACTAATGAAGGCAGCACAAATCTCCACATTGAAGGTGACAACCTACTCGTCATCAATGCAGTCCAAGGTGGGTTCCGCCACGGCAAATTGTAAACATCATCACATATATCAAATCTCTCTTCTCCTCCTTCCACCACTAGAGCATCAGACACATTTGTAGAGTGGCAAACAAGGTTGCTAATGAGATAGCCAATGTTGGCCACTAAAATTAGATTGTCCTTTATTATAGAAAATTGTATCAATTCAGCTTTAAGGCTTCGTTTGGTAGGGCGTAATACATTTTTCTGGAACGCTGTTTTCCTATATTTTCAATTTTACATTGTTTGGTTTGCAAATGAGTGTAAAACCATTTTCCCCAAGAGTAAAATTGCTCTCCGAATGATGGAAAACTATTTTACCTTCAAAATGACGGGAAAACTGTTTTCCTTCCTTTCCCTTGTCTCTCTTGTACACTCCTCTCACTAGGGGTGTTCATTTCGGATAATTCGATCAGAACTGAAATTCTGGATTCGGGAAAAATGCGATTTGAATCCGATCTGAAAAAATCGAATATCGGATTGAAATAAAAAAAAATGAATTTTTCAAAGGAAAAGTTCATAAAATAAGTTCCGGATCGAATCGGATCAACATGTATTAGGTTTTGAAAACGGATATTCTATGATATTTTGGATCGGGTATGAAAAAAAATTTGAAAAAATTCCAATGTTTTAGATCTGTATCCGATTCGAAAATTTTCGGATATCCAATCCGTTATATCCAAAAAAAAAAAAAATCGGACGAATGTCCAATTTCAACTAAAACTTCAAAAGGTTCTCACTACCTCCTTACTTTCTCTTTCATTTTCCTTTCTTTTCATCATTTTTCTTACATGTAATCAAATAACAGAAACTAATTTTAAAATTGTGTTTACCATTGTAAATTATTTTTCATGAAAATTATTGTATCTTAAAAATATTTTCCAAAAAAAAAAAAGGTAGCGTCTTGGGGAAGCTTTACTTTTTTCTCCCGCCAAGAACAACAAGCTAATCAGCACGTAAACCTAGATTATTTTTGGGCCCCATCATTCTCTCTCCTTCACCCTACACCAAATTTCCTGGTAAAGTTTGAATTTTGAATCCCTTTTTCGCTACTACTCGCATCGTTCCTGTTTTCTGCATGATCATCTGAAAAAAAAGTAACCGGCAAAATTCTGATACTGACACTTATTCACAAGTTTTTAACTTGAAAAAAAAGGGTTTGATTTTAATTTTGGTGGGTGCAGTTTGACAGAAATGGAGGATGAAGAAGATGCATTCTACGTGGTCAGGAAAGGCGATATCATCGGAATATATAGAAGTTTCTCAGATTGTCAAGCTCAAGCTGGTTTCTCTGTAATCTACTCTTTTTTCTTTCAATCGCACTTTTAATTTGTTTTTTGCCTTTACTTTTCATTTTTTAATGTAATCTATAACCCATCTAACTTGGAAAATAAATGTCACATCTTCTTTAATTATTAATATCTTTAGTTGTGCACACGAAAAAAAATATAAAAAGTTATAATTTAATAATATGCATTGAGACGAATCTAACAAGATCTCACTTAACTATGTTTTTCATTATATAATACCGATAAATTGAAGTCAAAATCGATCAATGAATAGTGTCAATTCACCCAATGTTTCATTTAAAACGAAACGGATGAAGTATAACATATTTGGTTCACTATGTTTGGGCTCCAAGAAATATAATCAATAACCGATTCCCTTTCTTCTTGTTTGGTTCAACCCCTCTTCAATAATGGCAATGGATTTCTCCAATTTGTTACCTTCTCTCTCCCTCAAATAACAAGATCCATTACTTGATGGCAATGGTTACCATTCATTTCCATTTCTTGCTTGAACCAAACATAAGGTACCCTTGTTGTGACCATTCCCCTCTATTTGTTTCCATTCCCTTCCCATTCCATATTTTGAATTAAACGACAGGTTCAAGCCATATAATGGAAAGAGAATGAAATAAAAAAGAGGGGGGATGGTAACAAAAATTGTTACCTTTATTAATTGGGTGTTTGGTTCAAGACATGAAATGGAAAGAAATTAGTAATCATTACCACCAAAAATTGAATTTTGTTACGGGGGAGAAAGAAAAGTAACAAACTAGGAGAGTCCATTATGACAAGTCATGGAAATGGATTGAGAAGGAGTTGAACCAAACAAAAAGAAAAGTAGTAGGTAATTCATTTCTTTTTTTAACCCAAAAATATTGAACGAAACATACTCTTAGGGGCTTCTACTTTGTTGCTCGATGATACTAATTGAGGTGTTTGAGCTTAAATTTGCCAATACTTTACAACTGAAGATAAAGTTTTCAGTTTTTGAAGATTTGACAATTTGTATGATACATGTTGTATAGGAAATTTTATATCCCGTTTGTTATATGTTTTTACTAGTCATGATCATGTTGAGAACCGCAGACAAAAAGCTGAAAGTTACTTTTTCTGCTGTCCAAAAGCCTGTTTTTAGTTATCAAGTAAAAATTTGATAACTGACAATGAAAACAAACTAGCTATTTGACTATAGAAGTTTTCTAATAGACCCTAGAATAAACCAGATTCACTAATGATGCAAGGGTTTTGAAATAAGAAATTCTTTTGAGGTGCCGCCAAGCATACAAAGTGGCTTGCTTTATAGTTGAATAAGTTTGTCACTCTTAAGTTCTCTAATTAATATGCTTGATTATTATCATGATTTAGGAGCAATATTCCTTTTATAGAACTTGTTTAAGTAGTGATCTTTCATCGATTACTTGACACTTAATTGTTTTTCAAGTTTTGTTGGCTAGAGTTCTATTTTAGACCATCTATAATAATCCTCAAGGACAAGCCTTATTGAGGTTTAACAGAGTCATTGTACTTTATCTTCTTCGTTGGTGAAAGCCAACTGATTTACAGTTCTAAGACTCATAATAAGTTTTAAAGCTCGATGTGACACTTCTTATTTGAGTTTATTCATAGCATCTGACAAATTTATTTGATTTAGTAGCGAAACTAAGCTAGTGTTGCTTTAATTGCCTCAATGTTCCATTGCTTTAGCCTTTAACTTTCCATGTTTTTGCTCAATTGCTTTCTTGACATGTGCCTAAAAAGGTCAATCTTTTAAATTAATCAAACCATGTTTATGTGAGCAATTCATCTACCTCAAAACCAAAATCATTAGGCTTCAATAGCATCCATAATTTTTTCATCTACTTCGGTGAAAAGGTGAGGGACTTGAAACTGGTTGGGTTTTGAGGATGTTAATCAAAATTTAGTGGCTTTGCTCCAATTTGATTTATTGCTAGTTAGAACTAGAATGTACTTCCCCCTCTGTCCATCTTGTCTTTGATTTTCCATGTATTAATCTTTGTCTTTCCTTTTGAGTAATTAGTTATTGCGGAAGAACATGTAAAAGTTCTTATAGCTTCTCAATTTGCAGCCACTAGACCCTTCTATATCAGTATATAAAGGATATGGCTTGTCTAAGGAGACAGAATCGTACCTTTTATCACGTGGGCTTCAGCAAGCAGGTTTCTCCATTAGTGCATGTGACTTGCAGGATGGACTTTTTGGTCGTCTCTCTATTTGCCCTTTTCAGGTAAGGAATTCAAAATACTATGTGTATCTAATTAAATTAACGTTAATCCCCTCTCTTCTGTTGGGTGGGAGGATAGAGTTTGTGGCGGAGAGAGTTCGGGATGAGAGAAAATAAGAGGATAACGAGTAGGAATCGAAAGGGGAAGTTGGTAAAAATAAGGTTGATGGAAATTAAAGTAGGGGAGACACTTAACACCTCCTAGCTAAGAAGTAAAGTTGTTGCTTTTGGTACTTTACTTCTAATATCTGTTGATTTTAGCTGCTGGCTGGTAAAACTGACAGTAAAGATGAGAAGAGAATATGTGAAGACATTTCATCTTCTGCTTCACTTCTTGGTTTTCCCTTCCATACCAGAGTGGAACTTCCTAGGGTATAGCAACACCTTGGTCTTCACAGGCAAAACATTTTTACTTGTAACCTTTGTGCAAAATAGCTAATACACCATCCATTAAAATATGTCAAGTTATTACTGTTTACTGTTGAGAGGTCATTTTTGTGTCAGAAATCTAAAGACGATAACCTCTTATAGGAAACTTGTAGAATGTCTTATTCTAGATAGAGTTGGTTTAGCTGAATGCCTGAATTTAGCGGTTGAGTTTTTGGCCTTTTTTCATAAAAATATCTCATGGCCAGTTGCCTTTCAAGAACTACGCTCTTATAGGGAAGTGTTAAGAATTTGTCTTATTTGAACTTACTAGAACTTATTGCAGTTCCTTCCAAAACGAACTTATTGTAGTTGTGAATTGATCTTATTGGAATTTATTAGAACTTATCTACATATGTTTGAACTTATTTTCTGAACTCTGAAGTAAAAATAAGTGGAACAAGACATACCTTATAATGTTCTGAGACATTTTATTTTAGATAGATCTGATTTACATGACTTGTACGGAAAAGAAATACCCTGGTACCTGGTACATTTTTTTTCATCAAAGGTTTTATAATGTTCTCATATCCACCTGCTCTTCAAGACCTATTCTATCTTCACATTCTATGAGATTTGGTTGTTTGATAAACTATTGAAAATATAGATCATATATGCTCTTCATTAAAATATTCTATTGTGCTCAATCAGACTTTTCTGTGATCATCTTTTTTCACTTTCACATGATGAATCATTAATGTCCAAAATCCAAATTGTTTTCGTTGCTATTGTCTTAGGTTGAGACCTCATCTCTTCATGCTTTAGTTTTTTGATGTCGTTTGGGACTCAAGTAATCTTTCCAACTTCCAAGGCACGTTATATGTTCTCATAAATTAATTTATATGGCTTTTGATTGGTAGAAACATGTTCATTACTGGTGGCTTTTTTCAGTTTCATGGTTAGTTTGTTATAGTTATAATTTGAAGAAAATCAAAGCGTGTAGGATTAACTCTATCACTTTGAACCTGCAATTTTTATTCTGCTATACGTGACAGACATGTGCTATGTGCCTAACATCTTGAAAAATTATAATCATCACAACCTTATGTGCTTAGTAGCTCCTAATATTGTGGACCTCACCAGAGCTAGGAAATTTTGTTTTAACATATTTGTTGGACACTTTAAAAAGAAATATGATACTTTTTAGTCATAAAAATTACACACAACCCTACTTCACTTTACTATTCGGTCTATGTTTGAGAATAAAGCGCTAAAACTAAAATTTTAGGGTTATGATTTTTATCCGAAAAAGATTTGAGTTATGATTCATCAAGATGATCTACAAATGTTAAAAATTTACTTAGTGGATATTTTTGCCACACTATCCCCGAGCCTGTAATTGAATCTTGAACTCTGATGAGATCCACACTCAAGAGTTCTACTAACTTCATAAGATTATGAGATTTTTTGCGACTTGTCTAGGTTTTCTTGATGTTTGTTGATGGGCAACAAATTTTATTAAGGCAATTGTGAAAGACTGTTCACAGGATTCAAGCGTTATATATGATAAATTGGGCTAAGTTTGCTTCACCTGATGTTTGGTAATGATACTTTCTGGTGCCCGTGTGTTGATTTTTCTGTTTTGATTTTATATGATAGACAGTTTTGTGTAAACTTATCAGGCTAGTACAGATTTCTCCCTCCAAATTGGGATGGACCTAAAAGAAGAGGGACTAATAATAAAGAACGGAGGTGTAGTGCTTAAATAGGCAACTTAACATTTCATTTGCCAACTTAATGTGAGCTTGAAATGGTCTTCTTCTTACCCAAGCTCAATCATGGTTTTTTTGTATGGATGATTTTTTGTGATTGAAAATGCACTAGATTTCTTATGCATTTCAAATTAACTTATAACTGGAGGTGCTATAGCCTATAATACATCAAAAGGATACCGACCCTTAAAAGTGTATGTCACTATAGCTTGCCCTTCCGAGTGAGGTAATTGGACCTTACCTTGATTTTTTTTTTTTTTACTTCTACCTTGTTAGAGGTTTTGAGTTTGTTTTTTATAGTACTCTCTATCAAATTTCTCTAAATCCTTGGTTAAACTCTTTTTTTGGAAAATAAAATTTATTATTACTAACCGAAGCAGAATACGCACACCAATATACTACAAAGCAACAAAAAAGCCTAAAAGAAATAGCATCAGTATCCTCTAATCCCCACCTTCTAGGAAGAATTAGAAGAGAGGGTTCTTCATGTGCTTAGGATGTAAGCAGAAATTTCCTTGTCCATAGCAAGTACCCAGTTAGGATCAGAAGCAGCTTCTGCTAGGTGTTAGGCTCAACTAAACTGGATATTTGAGAAACAAGATCATGGTGAGAAGTGGGGAGGGATGAATATTGGACCAGGTTACACCAATGGGAAGATAAATCAGCAGAAGTAGTGTGTGGTAATGAAAAAGAATAGTCGTAAGATGAGAGGGAAGTTTTGTGGCTCTGGTGGATCTTCTAGGACGTGTAGAAGTAGACATAGGAGCAGAAGAGGAGGAAGGAACAGTAGGTGAAATATGAGTGGAGGATGGTAATGAAGATGAAATATGAGTGGAGGATGGTAATGAAGGTGAAATATGAGTGGAGGATGGTAATGTGGAGGAAGAAGGTGTAGACGGAAGAGAAACAGGATGTGCATCTGTATCAGGAGAAGAAGCAAAATGAAAAACATCAGGGATATCATCATAAGGAATGGGAGGAGGTGTAACAGCAGGAAGGAAGAAAGGAGTGAAGTGAGAAGGAGAAAAATGATATGGAAAGTGTTTCTCATGAAACACTACATCTCTAGAAACAATGATGTTTTTAGTGTGGAGGTGTAAGAGTTTATAAGCCTTTTGATGTGGTGGGTATTCAATAAAAACATATGGTTCACACCTAGGATCAAATTTAGTTCTTCCTTGTTTTATTGTAGAAGCAAAGCACAGGCGCCCAAAGACCCTTAGGTGATCTAGGGAAGGGGCTTTTTGAAAGAGTTTTTCATATGGTGAAGTGTAGGAAAGAATTTTGAGAGGAGTTGCACTGCACAGAGAATGCACTCTCCCCAATAAGCTGCTGGTAAACAAGATTGGAAGAATAAAGCTCTGGCACTCCACAACTCCATTATGTTGTGGAGTTTCAGTGCAGCTTCTTTGATGTACAACACCATTTTTAAGAAAAAATTGAAGCATTTGGCCTTCACATAACTCCTTTGCGTTGTCAGATCTCATACATTCAATCAAACAGTGAAATTGTGTGTTAATGTAGGCAAAGAAATCTTGTAGAATTTTAACTACTTCAGACTTGTATTTGAGCATGTATATCCATGTATGTCTACTGAAATCATCAACAATTGTAGCAAACATTTTACAACCAGTGTGTGTAGGAGTCTGGTAATGACCCCACAAGTCTACATGCATCAACTGAAAAGGTTTGATAGAATGTATAGAACTAGATGGAAAAGGTAATCTAGTTTGCCTAGCAGCATGGCATATTTGGCAAATACAAGAAAATACATTGCTAACATCAATATCAGGTTGAACATGTTTTATAGAGGAAAAGGGTAGATGTCGTCCTAGTCTTAGATGCCATAATTTGGCTTGTCCAGTACAATTATTTGGAGAAATAGAAGCTGAAACAACATGTGTGCTGGAAGAATTTGAAGCAAACTTGGACTGCTGAGAGTGCATGAGGTTGAAGGAAAGTTCACAGGACAGTTTAAATCATGACATATTTTAGGAATAGACAACAAATGGAATTGAAAATGTGGAACATGTAACACATCTTTAGGAAGGAGGTTTAATGGTGTTATTGATACTTGATATAACTTCATAAGTATCAAACAAAGCCAAATCATAGCAGATGTGGTCTGTGGCACCACTATCAAGCACCCAAGATGAACCAAGACTAGAAAGGAAGCAAAAATTACCTGCCATGAATGCATTACTAGAAGATAAACTGTATTGACAGGATCATTTGAAGGAGGTGATTATCTGCTGAAGATTGTTGTTTGGTGAGCAGGGATAGCAAATGATTGTATTGGTCAACTGAAATGGTTTTAGAATCAGAAACAGCTGGAGAATCATGTTCTTCTGCATTTCCTTGAACAAAATTAGCAGTTCTTTTGTCTTTGTTGCTCGGATGAGGAGGAAGACCATGCAACTTGTAGCACCTTTCAATTCCATGCCCAGGAGTTTTGTAATAATCACAAAACCATGTAGAAGATCTCTTGTTTCCAGTTAGAGATTTACTGTTGTTATGAACATAAGAAGATCTCTGTCCTCTATCATAAGATCTATTATCACCATATCTCCTTTTGTCATAAGCTGCAGAAGTCATGGAATCATGTTGTGTGATGACATTACTGACTTCCTGATGCCTTTGCTCTTGTACTAACAACCTGTAAGCAGAACTTAAGGTAGGCAAAGGCTGCATCATTAGAATATTAGTTATGGCTTGATTATAATCCTCACTGAGTTTCATCAAAAATATCATAGGCCTTTGATGTTGATTCTTCAACATCTTCTTTGTTAGTGCACAAGAAGAGGATCCAGATCATCCAATTCATCCCACAAAGCTTTCCTATTACTATAAAATGATGAAACAGACAATTTTCCTTGATGCATATCAGAAATCTGTTGCTGCAGTGAGAATAATTGAGCACCAGAAGCTTGCCCAAACCTATCCTCAAGATCTTTCCACAGTTCATTAGCTTTCTTATAATACCATACACTCTTAGCAACTTGTTTTTCCACAGAAAACAACAACCAGCCAATAACAAGATCATTACACCTATGCCATGCCTTATGATTGACATTATCAACAGTAGGTTTGAACCATCCACAAACAATAACTTGTTGCGTGAAGATAACACTAACATCACAGATTTTTTCCAATCACCATAGTTACTTCCATTGAACAAATCATTTACAAGTTTAGTGTTGGTAGAATCAGACGGATAAAAATAATAGACACGTCCAAGAACAGTAGTTGGCTCAGCAGTAGGTTTGGTCATTTTTTAAGATGAATTTCAAGAGGCTTTCAATTTAAGAGGAACAAAGGATTAAGAGAAGAAGGAAAAGAAGAAGAAGGATCAATTTCTGAAGAGATTTCTCAACACTAGAACAGCATAAGCAGCACAAGAATCAAATCTAATTCGAACAATTTGAGTTTCACAGATTTCACAACTCATCAGCAGAGATCAAACACTAACATCCAATTTTGATCTTCACACATACAAATTCATCACAATTCATTACCAGAAATCAACACTTTCAATTTTGAGCTTCACACATACAAATTCATCATGATTCAAGATTTCAATTATCAAACCAGATCAATAATCGCACAAATTTTAATTCGCCAACATTCATTCAATCAGAATCAGAAACAATAGATGTGAACAATTTTCGCAATCACAACTTCCAGAAAAATTGAACACAATCACAACATTTTTAAGGAAGAATACAGAATAACCTGATTGAGGTTTTCATGTAAATAATTTGCGGAATTCCAGCTCTGATACCATGTTATCAGATGAAGATCAAGAAATGTTGAGGTCAATTCATATCAGATTCTAGAGAATTTGGAGAGAGAAAAGAGAGAGAGATTTTCGTATTATTGTAATCACTGAATGAATATTATTACAATGAAGAGAAGTATTTATACTTCTGTAATAAAGCAAATGAGGCACGTGCTCTAATAACATAATGAGCTAGTTTGTTACAATTCAGTTAAGAGGAAGAATCTAGCTTGGGATGCTGACTAGCCGTACTTCCAATAGGATGTAACAATATAAGCAACTGATGTAAACTACATGGCAACCTACAGCAAACTTTAATAAAAACAAGTCTACTTAAAGCAATTGTATCAATGTGATTCCCCTGACATTGCTTTCGTTTTCTTTGCAGACGCAATTTGTTTTTAGCATTTTTCTTTCTACAATGAGAATTCCCCTGACATTGCAATGAGAGTTCCGTACACCTTGTTTTTAGCATTTCTTTCTACAAGTTTGAGCATCCTTTTGTCTTTCCTCTTCATAATAATAATGAACTATGGCAAGCTGATTGTTAAAATTCTGTTGAGAATGTCAGAATTCAAGGGATTTGAATCTCCTCTGGTTGCTGTGGCTGTCACCTAATTTTTCTATAGGATTTGTTTAATTGATGTAGTAAATGTGTTTATCAGGATGTTGGTGAACCAAGCTGCTCCACCCTGAATCCTTCAAGAAAAAATGTCAAGTTAGAGAATTATGTAGAAGCTCAAGCCTCTGTTGGTCCTGCTTGTGTTGCTATTCCAGCTCCTAATGGGAGGATCCAGAAACAGGTGTTGTTCTAGAACCGCTATAATCAATTTATTACAATAAAGTAATCCATGGAAATTATTTCTATTTTAAACTTGAACTCTCTAACTGGTGTTTATTTTGAAGGTTGATACTGGATTGAATATATTCCAAACAAGTCATCAACAGAATTCTAGTGAGCTGAAGAACAATATAAAGCCTGTTAACCTGGTTCGTCCTGCATGTATAATTTCTTTCAGTCCAAATGCGCAATGTATGTTGCTGAAGAGTTCAACAGGCAAATCCATCTTGCTGAAGAGATATTTGGCTATTCATAGGAGATGAGTTTTCAGTTTAATGCTACGTGACTATGGCTAATTGGTGTAATTTTATTATTGTTATCCGTCAAGTGACCAAAATTTCGTACTCCGTGTTAGGTCATATATTATATATAAATGTAATACTACTTGGTACTTTTAAGTTTTACATGCCAATCTATAGTTCCAATACAATAGATAACAAGTTTTTAATTTATGTGCATAAGTTTAAAATAAACTTATTAAGAAAAAGCGGGAGTATAGTGTAAGCACAAAGTTGTATAAACTCTCACTTCTGTGCAGGTGCCTGCTGAATCAATTTCATTCTCGCCAAAACTTCAGAAGAAAATCAGTGACCTGAGGAATTACCAAGAGCTAGTCCCCTCTACCAGTGTATGTTTTTCAGCAACTTGATTGATATATATAGCAAGTGAAGCATTATAGAAATTTTCACTGAGTTACCTCAAGGTTTGGGGCAATTTATGAAGGGTTAACTATGAAGGTTTAAGTATTATCCATTCTCCTCTAGACTTAGCATGTGAAAGGTGTTTTTTAGAAAAAGAAATAATTATGAACAAATTAAGTATACAATTTTTCAGTTCAAAGAAGTTTAATTTTGACTGTAGGTCATGGCTAACCTGCATACTAATTCTAAAACTAGGTACCTTGTGCTTTGAAGTAAAGGGTGCTTTATAGACGTTTAGGGCTATATATGTGCTGAGTGGAGCCAGGTTTCAGAGTGTTCATATTCGTTTTTATAATTCTAATAAAAAATCTAGTCAAGATCAAATTATGGTGAGTATTACTCCTTGTGGAGTGGTCAATGAGTGGAAATTTGAGCAGTTGTTATAATCTATTGCGATTTGGAAAAGACCTATAATTTGAAGGGGAAGCTCATCTTGTGGGAACGGTTCCTTCACCTAGGTCCCAAATATTTTAGAAAGCAACACTTAGCAATGATTAACATCACACTCTATCAAGTTTCAAGATCTTCTTAGGCATCACAAACTGAGTTTTTTATTTGAATTCACACTAAATCCTTGTAACAAGTGCATCATAACAATTGATTTTTTCTTTTATTTATTCTTTTGCTCCTACTTGAAGATCAGTATTTCTATTAGAGATTAAAGTAATGCAGAGTAATGGATTCTATTGCATGTCATATGAAGACAGTGCAACTTGAAAGTCATCGATTTTATTACCCGTGCTACGACTGTAATCACGGTATCTTCATCTGTACCTGGTTACAAATCTTACTTATTATAAATGTGTACAGAAATCTTGTACAATTGAATTTGATGGAGCTTCAAAAGGAAATCCTGGACAAGCTGGTGCCGGAGCTGTTATGCGTGCTGTAGATGGAGGAAATGAGGTATGCAGTATCTCATTTTTGCCAAGATTGCATACAAGAAGTTAGTTTGCTTTTCATAATCTTATTTTCGCAGGTTTGGCTTTTGCGAGAAGGTGTTGGGGTTGCTACTAACAATGTCGCTGAGTATCGATCAGTGATATTAGGTCTGAGAACAGCTGTCCAAAAAGGATTCAAGCATGTTAAAGTTCGAGGGGACTCTCTGCTGGTTTGCAATCAGGTGTTTGTTTTATTTTCTATATATCTATACTATTCTCGTCACCTTTTCTAATATTAAGCACAAAATTCTACACTTATTTTTTGACGTGCAATCTCATCCTTTTTTTGGTGGGTCATCAGCCATATACAAGTTCATACTTCATACACCTTTTGTTCATGGGCCACACTCTGTCTCTCGCTCACAAGGTCATACTGAATGAAACAGATCCAGCGTATATGGAAATGCAAACATGAGAACATGGCCAAGCTGTGCAAGGATGCATTACTCCTGAAGAAACAGTTTCTGTCGTTTACTATTGAGCATGTTCCTAGGGTGAGTGTTTGAACTCCAGACTTATTCATTGCTTTCTGATTTTTTACTCTTTGGAATGCTCCTATTCCAAGAACTGCTCTTTAGGCTTAGCTGCTTTCCGACCAGTAAACTGTGGATAATGGAAATCATACTGGGTGAACCGTAGGTCTAACAAATTCTATATGGTCACATTTGTAACAGAATTTCTGTTCTAATTTGTGTCCATGATGACCTTTAGGTTGAGGTTCGTAAGAGTGTGCACTGTATCTGGTTTTAAGCAGATTTGTATGCTATGGATTTTTGTGAATTTTGGAAATGAGCCTATTGCACATAAGTAATAAATGGACCTATATTGATTGGATTGAAATTAGATTATATTACTTAGATATTGTGGATTTATTTCTGTGAAAATTAGTGTTTGATTTGGACTCAAATATTCCATCTCCAACAGTTTGAAATTGGATTTGCATTTAGGAATGTGATCCATCTCCAACATTCCAATAAACCAATTTACACCCTTGTATAAATAATTACTGGACTTGCCTTCTAAATACGTCAAATTGGATTTTGGACCCAATAAATTCTTATATAAGTGATCCATTTTACACTTCCATAACTGAAATCATTTTTTGATCTATCCAATATAATTCTCTTGCTTCATGTTCTTTTTTAATCTCTAAGAGGTCCGCGTGATGGAAATCTTTAGTGAACTGGCACAGCACAGAAGTGAAAACGAAAACGTTCAGCCAAAACTTCTAATGAGTGGCGGAGATAGTGTGAATTTTCACAAACCTCAGGGCACTTTGAATACTGGTTAGGTATCATGCATTTGAATTTTGTTAAACCTCAAGATTATCAAACGAAAGAAAGATTTCCATGTTATTGCTTCACAATTCACTCCCATCTTTTAGCAAGAACCTGCTAAATATGGTTATTGGGGAAAGGCTTCATTGAAGAACAATTCTCAAGGTTCCTTCAACTCTCTCACCCAATCAAATGCTGCTTTGCCCCTCTGTAAAATGTTGTATGAAGACCTATTTTAAGACCTCTTCACGTACACCCTGTTGTATCAAGTTAAGGCTGGCCCTATAACGTTTGCAACTGCAGTTGTCTTTCTCTTTAACCATCCCATCCTCTCTTTTGTTTTCTCACAATTGGAAATGTGCTTGGACTTGAGCTTTACTCTCTTTGCCTGAAGCACCTTATTTTAAAGTGATCTCAATTTATTAGTCCTTATCATAAGTTGTTTTGGCCCTTCTTTTATATGAACTTATTAGCCTTTATGTGAACTTAGTTTTTTTTTTTTTCTCAATTATTGGCCCTAAAAATTACGTTTTATTTTTTGAATTCTTTTTAAAGGTGAAAAGAACAAAGTTTAACTCATGGGATAGGAGAACTGTTCATGTCCTATGGCTATTGCTTTTATAGTCATTCCTTTTCTCCCAGATTTGTGATGTCATGATGACTCGCCCATTCCCCATGTCCTTTGTGCCAAAAAGGGGGAAATAAAAGAGATCCAAGTAAAAAGAGGCAGATCATTTCATCTTTAAGAACTGTCAAGTCAATTTCATAGTAGACTAAGTTGAGGTCTGAGGGCAAGTGATAGTCTGCCAAACATCAGGGCGAGTGGAGTGATTTATATCCCAAATCTGATGAGGGTCATATGAATCTCTTATCTAATTTTGACATTCCATTGTCATCAGGAGTTCAATTCTGCTGCCGATGCTCAAGCAAATCGAGCCATTAATCTGAAAGGTGAGTGCCTTTATGCATCATTGTTCTTTTGTGCATACTGATTAACATGTACTTTTCACATAAGCTAGTATTGATGTATTCTGCAGATGGACAAGTTGAAATTGAGATGACAACATCTCGTGGATAATCAGTTCGTATGAATATTCCAATGGGGGTAACTCCTTTGGTCCTTTAGTTAATCCTTGTGTTTTAAAAAAAATTGTCCTGATTGAACCCAGTATAGGTAGAGATGCTCATTTCTGTAGGTAAGTTGTAGTTGAAAGTGTAAAAAGATGAACTTAGTATCTTATGGCTTCTATGGTAAAACAGGATAAGTATGAGTGTACTGGTTTTTGTGTTTCATAATAGTTTTGAGTATGGAGCTGTTTGGTCCATAGTAGTATTTGAAGTTGTGTAATGGTAAAACAGATTCAGGGTATGCTGCTCACTAAATATCAGAAAATTGTACTTCCTCCGTTTCAAATTACTCGCTACACTTCTTTTTTTACGGTTCCCTAGGCAATTTTTGTTAGTGTAATATTAGTTATATGAGGGGTATGTGATTAAGTGTAATTTAGAACCTAAACCAACCACCACCACCACCAACTGCGTAAACCATCAACCACCAAAACTTCTACCACCACCATACAGAAACCGCCCTCACCACCACCATACAACCTACCACCACGACCACAAACCTAACCACCATAAAAACTGCCGACACCACCTTAATCTAACAAAACAAACCACCACCACCGAACTAAACAAACCACCAACACCGAACTAAACAAACCACAATCGCCACCAAAACCCAAATTCGAACCCAGATATGGAAAGGGTAGCGAAAATAAAGGAGAGAGAAGACATTTGGTTCGAACCCAGATCTGGAATTTCGGTCGTGGTTAGTTAATTAAGGTGGTGTGGTGGTTGAATTTTAGGTGTGCTGGTCGAGTTTCAGTGTAGTGGTTGTCAAAGTGGGTGGTGGTAAAGATCGAGAGGAGAGAGAAATGGGTGAATGTGGTAAAGATCGACAGGAGAGAGAAATGGATGGTGGTGGTAAAGATCGACAGGAGAGAGGAAGAAGTGAAGAGGATGAGCATTGTTCTTCGCAGCGGTGGTGGTGGTTGAGGTGGCGGCGCGAAGAAGGTAGTGGTGAGAAGATGAGAAAGAGTGAGGTGAAGAGGTTGAGAAAGTGATGGGTGGTGTGGTGGTGGGTTGTTTAGATCGGTGGTGGTGGTGAGAGGAGAGAGAAATGGGTTGGGATAATAGAGGAGAGAGAAGGAGTTGAAGTTGATGATGATGGTGGGTTGATCATGGTGGTGGTCAGAGGAGTGAGAAATGGGTTGGGATAATGGAGGAGAGAGAAATGGGTTGAAGTTGCTGATGGTGGGGGGGAAGGGTTGGGGATTAGTGGTGGTTTTTTGTTTAATGTTTAATTAGTTTTAGTTAGGTATGATTAACTGTTGTTTAATATTTTTAGTAAGGGTAGTTTGGTAAATTTACAGCTTAAAACTTACCATATGAGGAAAAAAAAAAGTGTAGCAAGTAATATGAAACTTCCCTATATGGAAAGTGTAGCGAGTAATTTGAAACGAAGGAAGTACAAGTTTATTATAGGCTTGAATCTGTCATACAGCAAAAGAAGATATACTGAAGCTGTTATTTTCCCTGCTTAATTAGGCCAGTAATAGAGGATCAACAGTCAATCCTTTGAGTCCCTTCGTCTATTTTTAACTTGCTACGTTTTTCAAAAATGGATGTCCCTTTTTACTTGCTACATTTCCTTATTTGGTAACCATAACCCCCCAAAAAGTATCAATAATCCCTTTTATTATTGTTATCTTTCTATCTATAACTACTTTTAAATATTTGTCGTTTTCCTATAAAGTTATTGTCCTCAACTCCTCACCGTCACTTAATCTCCTCTCCTAAATACTTGTGCTTATAACAATGTAGCAAGTGATTAAAGATTGATGAACACTTTGACACGCAAATTTCAGGAGCATGCTGGCAAAGCAAAGTCATTTTCAACCTTCTAATTTAATTCCTTTACTTGGTATAGTTCATATTTTTCTAATTGCATTTACTATAATTTAAAATCTTAAATTTGTCACTGAAAATAACTCCTCACATTTCCAACACTTCATACAAGATAGTCTATATATCCTCACAAACTACCCAAGACATTTATTGTAATAAGTACACAGAGGAGTTGGAAGAGGACAATAAATAGATTCTAAACCGTTAATGGGAAAATTTGTCTAAATTTTAAAAATAGTAAAACAGAGTAACTTTTTTTAAAACATTATGTTGCTTCAAATCTTGCAGCTTTTACTTCAATGGTTTCCTTGAGATTAATGACGGACTAATGGATGATTTTTCTTTGGTTTTGCCTTGTTGATGTGATGTATGCTAAATTGGATAGAGAGGAGATGGAAGAGGGAACTTGGGTTGTGTATAGAGAGAAAGCGGAAGGGGAGAAGAGTTCGCCAAAAAGAAAAAGGAGAGAAGTAAAGGACCAATTAGCAAATTGGTAAAAAAACAACACTCTTTTGCCAAATTACCAATTTGGTAAAATAATTTGCGATATAAGTCACGTGTATAGTTTTTTTTGTGTTCGAAAGTTGTAAAATATGGCACCTTTATTTTGCGAGTCTCATATTCTAATTTAATTATAATTCTAAGTGATTAACAAATACAAATTAAAAGTGGCAATGGGGTCATTTGTATCAAGTTCGGGCCAGATCATTTACAGTCGAGTCGTTTGAGATTATGCCAACTTTCGTGTCTAGTTCATTCAAGTTTGAGTGAAGTTCGAATCTAATGGTACTTGGATGGGATCGGGTATTGCGCTCATCACTCCTAAACAAATCGAATTGGTGATTCCTATGGAAAGCAAGGAGCATTGCATAGAACATGAAGCAAACTAATCAAATTTATACATTGTGCAGATTGAATTTTTGTTGAACGAAACCTCAAATAGGAGATTAGTGTGAGAGAGAGAAAGGGGAGAGAAGGGAGACACGTTTGGTTGTCAACTATGAATATCTGAAATTATAGTATCTTCAATTGTGAGCGCCTCATCGGACAACTCGACTCAGTAATTTTTTTTTGTTTTACCAAATTGATGGCAAAGTGTTTCTATATACCAAAATGGCAATAGTATTATAGTCTTTGCCAATTTGATAAATTGTATATAAGATATTTGCAAACATTTGGGCATTACGTCTAGTACCTATGATTTGTGTATCGCAACCATATTCTGCAAATGGATTAATTTCCCATAGTTACCTATAAATTAACTATGGAAAAATTGACAAGAGCGGTCCCAACTATGACCCTCCTTCCATTAAAGGTCCCAACTATGGAATATCCCATAGCAGGCCCAACTTTAAGGTCCATTTGACATGCGTGGTCCTTATAGGTTACTGACCTGCTGGAGCCGGTAAAAGTACTCACGTGAGGTAGGTAGTTGTTGCACATGACTAATTTTTTTTTTGAAAAAAGAACCCCACGCCTTCCCCTCTTTCTTCCTCACCTGATTGACCACATAAACTACTACTTGTTTCTCCAAATTTTCAAAGTTGTCTGCCTTATTTAACTATGGCAGCGCATAACGCAGAGGGGTCTAGTTCCATCAATTTAAGGGCTATTGCAATAGATGTGATTTACAGATGCAACCATGACAATTTTGTAATATTGAGAAGTGTAAAAATTTGGAGCAAGCTTTAGGAGGAGACTTACGGCTGTTCAAATGTGGCCTGGAAGTTGTTTATTTTATTCCTTTAATGCATACCAGATTACCGGTTCAAATCTTCACCTTTTCATTCAATTTTTCACGATTTTCCAATATTTTATGAAAACTAAAATAATTAGGGGTTTTTTTTTGCAGTGAACTCAGGGCAACCTGACTGTGATTTTCTCAAATGGGAATTTGAATTTGAAGATGGGGAGGCTAGGCTTTATGTTGAGTGTGACAATTTGCAAGGAAAGCTGCTGGAGTAGTTCACATTAGTTTTGGAATTGGAAATTCAATTCAAGATAGTGGAGGACAACTTTAAGAAACTCAAAATGAAGTAAGAAGAAATGGAAGAAACGATGCTTTGAGGAAGGAATTAGATTAATCTATGGAATCTTACCATAGTGCAATGTTAAAAAAAAGTACATAAATCCCATTTTTAATGTCAATACATTCAGGCAAATTGAGACTTGACAAAAATCACATTGCAAGTTTCATTGACCAAAAAAAATGTTTATTGTTGTTAGATCCAACATCCTAGAAGCTACACATCAACCTAAACATTGTGAGAGTCATGTAATATTGATGAGGGGAGGAGAATAATCCAGATAACTTGCTTGGAAAGAGGGAGGAGTTAATGCTTTGGGAGTAACTGGCTTTAGAGGGAGTATTTTGTGGCTTCTAAGAGAGAAAAAAATGTCAATGACAGTTTCAGCCGGTCACCGGTCAACATGGACCACTCATGTCAAATGGACTCTGAAGTTGGGCCTGCTGTGGGATATCCCATAGTTGGGACCTTTTATGGAAGGGGGGTAATAGTTGGGACTGACCTTGTCAATTTTTCCATTAACTATAGATATTCAAAGTATAGAATCAATATCAATATATACTTCCTCTTTTTTTAAATTGTAACATTTTGACTTTTCTACTATTTACTATTTACACTTTGACCGTGTATATGAGATCTTATTTGATCATCTCAATGTATAATTTTTTAATATTTCATTTGCATATTTTTACAAAAACATAGGAAAGTTAATGGCCAAAATTGTGCCTCGACAAGTGTGACAATGAAAATGTGTCTATTAAATGAGTTCATTTGATTAATTATTTATCACGAAATAAGAGATATTTTGAAAAAAAAATATAAAAATGATGAAATTCATATATAGGAAAGAAGTATTCAAATATAATTAGAAAGATGCAATTCACATCTAATTGACAACACATTAGATGAAAAAACAATTATGAATGACAATATTAAAAATTTGAAAAAAAGTAAGCTAAAATAGTATTCAGAATACTTATTACACATTCTGAAATACTTCCTTATAGACTACGTTAGTGATAACATTGGAGTTGCCACGATCTTTATAACAGATTAAAATTTTCAACCCCTTTCTGCTTATAGCTCTTGGTACAGCCACGAACTGTCCGTGGTTGAATACTTTCCAAGGGAGATATAAGCCTACATGCGCTAGAGACTGTCCTTGCCTTTCATTTATCGTCATTGCAAAACAAACAACCTATGAGAATTACCTTCTTGGAATTTGTTTGGGAACTTTGTTGCGTTTGATGGGGTAAATGTCATCCTGGGAATAAAAACTTTGTCCCCCTAACCATATACAAAGAATACACCCCTTCCCCTCGCGATGCACTAGACATAGTTTCATTGTAAGTTCCACACTACTCAACAGTCAATTCCGAAGAAAGATCTTGAAACTCCTTTTCTAATTGCTCTTTGTCAAAAGATAGCTCATCCATTACGAGCCTAATTATTTTGACCATATGAGATAATCAACTCATCTGGAAATGACAATTCGGTGAATTTATGGAGGGTGCTATAGTTATTTTGTAATTTAGCTTCAATGTCAGCCAAAGCTAAGTTTTGCAATTTTTCATCACTTAAGCGCAATGCTGCAAAACAAGCACATTTCATTGTTATAATTCAAAACTCACTTGTGTACGTTAAATCTTTATGAGATCATTTATTAAATAAGGGGATATAGATGTTCATATACCTTCGTCTTGGAGAAGTCTACGTCGTCTAAATAGGATATCATCATAAAGAAGGTGCCAAGTCTTTTCCCAAATAGTCTCAGGTTTTGTCAAACTGAACTGCACAACAGTAACAACATGTAGAAAAGATTACATAGATATTGTCCTGATTCTTTGAAGTTGACTTCTATTATGGCGTCAATGTCCTCCTGGTCATCGTCTAACAAACCTCAAACATAACATGCTTCTTTGAACGTTGAATATTGTACCTCATCAACAATGTGTATGTCTTCATAACACGTTGCACCTTTAACAAAATTTAGCAATATCCTTAAATAGAATTTTTTACTTGCTCTTAGGGTTACATGATAAATTCTTCCTATGCAAAATCCTTTGTCCGAGGTCTCCATTCACGTCGAGCTTGTTGCCATACAACTTTTTGTAGGGAGTTCAATGTAGCTGAATTCTCTGGCTCCAGGATGTTTTTTTGTTGCACAGCATCCATGACAAAAATTTTGTTCTCTCAACGTTACGTCTTTCAAGCACCGATTCTAAGTCAGCATCATCAGTGTATAGGACGATCTGCTCATTAGGTAAATGAATAATCAATCTCTCCACCGCTGGGGTTCTATAGTGGATAGTGAACCTGAATATCCTCCACATGGCTTCACATAGGGATATGTACCGACAATCATAATACATTTGGATTTCATCAATTCCATTGGGATCATCAGAGTTTTGATGATTCTGATATGTTGCTGTTGTGACTCTATCTTACCCCTTATTGATATACTTGAACAGATATTTGATTGATCTCGATTGGTTGCACCATTCTACGTTTATATGTCCAGGATACTTACACAACAACTCTGGATTATGTGGAACCACGTATCTGTTGTCAAGTGTGAAGCCATTTTTTTCGACAGTTGCACCACTATCTCTTGTCCTTTAAACAAGGTATCCATCTTCATCAACTGTGTTTCTCTCGTTGAACGTTTTTTGAAAATGTTTGGTGCATTTTTTATATGTCGTACGTGGGGCGTGATGGTTCAAAGTACCACATGGACCATGTATCATAAACCCTGAAACAATATCGTACAATTTTGGATTCTCATCTTTATTTGGAAGCTGAGCACAAATTGTAACAGCCCGCACTTTCGAGCTGCTAGCTAATCACACTTAACATTCACAAATCTCAATTATCATTAAATAAACCTCAAATTACATTCTCTTGCAGTGGAAACATAATCTACAAATCGATCATGGACCTGTGGGTTAGGTCCCACAACATAACAACTACAAAACCAAATATCAGATTAAAGAATACTTTACTTGATTCCCAAAATAATAGAATATTTTATTATCAGATTAGCACTTGGATAGTTCCAAATACAATATCTAAATCACTATAACTAATTACAATTTCATAACCAAACTCTTCCTTATGATCCACTCCGAGCCTTCAACACAAACCTGCAAATTACAGTAGAAAATACAAAACAAACACAAAACTAAAATGAGCAGAAAGCTTAGTAACATTTATGATCAACAAATTGTATTTAAATGCCCGTGATGTATTATGTTTTAGATATCTAATATCGTTTATAGTCACGGCCATGGTTATAGATGCATCTATATGAGTTGAGTTGTGAATTGTTATTGAATAATTACAAATTAAAAGAATGCTTTATTGGAATTGTTCAGAAATATTATGTTTCTTGAGATATGATTTGAGTATGATAATGTAAAAAAGATTTCGTATTTGTTTTAGTTGGATTAGCTTATGAACTGAGATGAAGAGTGGACAAGGTACAAGTGAAGAAAAATGATTCAGATATGAGTTAAGACTAGATAAGGTCGGATATTGTGTTATGTTACGTGAAGTTTCTGCTAGAACCTGTGCTTGCCAGCGACTTGTGTTAAGAGATTAGCTATGCCAGTTGTAGTTATAAATAATGATTTTTCGAACAATTACGAAGTTTGTTTATTATATAAAAAACGTTTGCGAACTAAAACCGTTTTGACGACTGAAGTAAAGTTACTGAGCTTTCCGCTCATTTTAGTGTTGTGTTTGTTTTGTATTTTCTTCTGTAATTTGCAAGTTTGTGTTGAAGGCTCAGAGTGGATCAAAAGGAAGAGTTTGGTTATAAAATTGTAATTAGATTAGTGATTTAGAGATTGTACGTATTTGGAACTATTCAAGTGCTTATCTGAGAATAAAATATTCTATTGTTTTGTAAATCAAGTAAAGTATTTTATAATATGATATTTGATTTTGAAATTGTTATGTTGTGGGCCTTGACCCACAAGGTCAGGATCGATTTGTTGATTATGTTTTCGCTGCAAGAAAATGTAATTTGAGGTTTATTTAATAGGAAAATTTGTCAAGAATAAACTAACCTTTTAGCCATCCGCTGATATTAAGTCAACCTTTTGATTATCCTAGAATAAGCTAACTTTGTAGTCATTTAAACTTTAGGTAGGTTGGATTACGGTCAATCGGTTGAACCTGGAAAAATCCTCCCCCATTTGACCTTTTGTTTTTTAATTAATATTTCCTCCTCGTTTTGTCTCTCTTCTTCTTTTAAACATTTGTATCAATTCCCACATGTTCGCCATTTCCTTTTCTCCAAGCTCTTTCTCTTTCTTCTTCGCATTCAATCAATTCACAAAGGATTCAAGCTGTTTCGGTATTGAAATGGTTGGCGGCCTTGATTAGTCCGCCAAAGATTTGGGGTTGTCGTCCTCTGGGAATAGCTGCACAGGAAGCAAACGTGAACTACCCTCGGGGGGGATGCGAGGAAACCCCCTCCGATGCTCAAGTCAGTACGTGGCCCACTATTATTTAGAGAGAGAAAGTAGAGAGAGAGATAAGAATTATGGGTGTGAGAGAATGTACCTGCAGAATAGTACTAGTGGGGTATTTATAGAAGTACCATTCCTCTGACAGGGTGCGTAATCCTGCTACACGTGTACGGTTGTGGTGCACCTGACACTTGGGAAGATTCCCTTATTTTGTCTTGTTGGGCGAGCCCTTATTTTGTCTTGTTGGGCGACCGCCAACGTTTTCGGACCACGTCAATGAATCGATTTGTTAGAGCGCTAGACGACATTTACCATATTCGCGTCCGTCATTATGCTCGCGGACTCCTCATGGGGGTCCGCTAACGTACTTGGGTTATACCCATACAACCAGCCCCCCCAGCATCTTTTGGGGTCTTGACCGCTAAGGATGTTGTTGGTGGACGTGAGTCATTGTTGCCGTGTTCAATTTTTTAGAGAGGTTGGTTCGTTGAGTGCCACGTGTCATCGTAGGGAGTTGAAAAATTTCGAAAAGTTAATGATTACTTTTCCGAAAATTCCGCCCATTACTTTATTAGGGTTCCGCTGCGTTTCGACACTTGGCAAGAATCTGGTAAGGAGTTGAAAGGTTTTGCAATCTCAGCCGTTGATTTACTGCATATATGTGGCAGTTCTCTTTCTTCGAGTTTTTATCTCATTTTCTCTCAACTTCCTTCTCTTTTTCTCTGGCGAACTCCATCTCCATAGCTTTTCTTCACCCAAAAGCTCTCCTTTTTGGTGCTCAAATTACTTCAAAAAGTTACTAAATCTTCCCATTTTTACTTTCCGGTCCTAGTGTGCTAAGAAATTTTTCTTTTTCTGGACAAGTCTCTTCTGGGTTTTTTCTGGGCTTACAGTTGTATTTCGCCGGTGCTTTTTCTTCATTTTCGGTGGTTCCTTGGTTCAGGGTCGAATATTTCTGCGCAATTTCGCTGTTTGGGAACTTTGCTCACTTTTTCCGGCGACTTTCAGTTCCTACTTTTTCCTTTCTCCGGCGACCATTCATTTCCAGGTATTTCCTCAATTTTTCTTCGTTTCCTTAAGTTTCTTTGCGTATTCATCATGTCGGACCAGTCTGATAGCTAGAATGCCCTTAGCAAGGCGTTTATGACAGAAAGTGATCCTTCTTCCCCCCTGGCCGATAGCGATCCTTCTTCCCTCTTGGCCGATAGTGAACCTGCTTCTGGTTCAAACCCCGTGGGGAAGACTAGGTTGTTAGCGGACCTACCCCTTACTGCCGAGAGAGAAAAAGAACTAAGGTCAAAGTTTCTTAACGACCCTGCTACCCCTGAGGAGCATAGCCTGACTTGGAGGTACCTATTCGCTAGCCAGAGTGGTGATAGGCAAACGCTTAGGGAGCTTAGGCATCAAATTCTTGCTAGGCATTCCGTTAGGCATCCGCCAGCCGATGCTGCCCATGGTCTTGATGTAACCCCTCTTAAAGAGCATGCCTGGTTGGATAACTTGGCGGATGCTGGGGTTGAGGTAGCGGCCGACTTTTACGACCGCTTACAGGGATCTGCGGCCCCTAACCCTCCTATTATTGATTTAGGTGACGACAACGACTTTATTGCTACCGTTATGGTTCGTCAAGAGGCCGTTTACCATCGTCGCCCTGTTGCAAGTCCTGCTGTTCGCGTCACCGTGAACGCGACTGAATCTGTGCCTTTGCCGGCACGTGTAATTGGGGAAAGTTCCCATGCGGCAGAGTTGAGGGTCGACAGTTCCAATCAGATGGAGGAGATCATAGCCGGGCCGGGTTCTAATGCTCTATGGCTGCCTGCTGATTTCAGTGCCGGTCCTCTCAGCGTGGAGATTGATAGACCTTGGCGTCAGGATGCTATTGATCTTGGCTATCCAAGAGTTGCTCGGAATTTGTATGAGTTTCCCGCGGGTTATAGACTGCTAGTTCCGCCAGAGGGAGCTATTGTGACGGAATGTCCTCCTGGTCACGTGGTCGTTTATACTCACCACTTCGAGTTTAGCCTCCGCCTTCCTTTGGATTCTTTTCTGGTGAAGATTTTGAACGAGTTTAATGTATGCTTAGCTCAGCTGACTCCTTTAGCGGTCCGAAATCTGGTTGCGTACATCTGGGTTGTACGTTTTTTGGATTTTCCTCAAACTTTAAACTTGTTCCGCCACATCCACTGGCTAAAGAAGAATGGTTCTTCTAGGCAGGCAGGTTGGTGGTCGCTAACTACGGCCGACAAGAAGATGACTGTTCAACCCAAAATGACCGGTTTGAAAGGTTGGCAGGATGCCTTTTTTTGGTTGAGAGTTCCTGAGGATTATCCTTTGCGCCATCATTTCACTGAGCCCCATCCTCGCATGCAGCACTTACCCCCTGATCCTCTAACCGGGGAGGAACTGGCGGCCTTCGAATATTTTGATACGGAAGACTATATGGTCACCTACGAGGACGGGAAGCAGGCTAGGGTTAAAGAGCCCAAGTATTGGATTCCTAACTCCAAGTATATCTTGGGGAACAAACCCTTGTCAGCCATTCTGCTCTGTCCAACACATGCAAATGGTAAGTGTCAATGTCGGACTGGTCCATCTGATGATACCCCTCTTTTTTTTTTTTTTTTTTTTTTTGACTGTTTCTTGCTTGTTAGCAGGTCTTGACCTCGACGCACTTGGCGTTGACGAGGACCTCAAACCGCTAACGCACTTGCCGCCTGCTCCCCCCTACGAATACGAGACAATGCACGGTACTACTAACAGCCGTCGGGGAGGTAACCGCCACGGGCCACAAAACATCCGCCGAGGTCGCGACGGGGCGAATGTTGTTCGCGTTCCTGCTCAGGGCGCTACTGCCGCTGCTGCTGGAACTAGCGGCCAACCATCCCCTGCTGTCCCTATCAGGTCATCCACCTCCCGGCCTGTTGCCCGTGGTGGTGGTAACAGAAGGCGGCCGCGTGAGTCAGTTGCGGCAGATACGTCCGCCAATAAGAGGCAGGCCCTGGGGGATCCTGAGACTTCTGCCCCTGCTGATGAGGACGTTCAGATAGAGGACTTGCATATGGATGCTCCTCCAGAAGTCCGAGAGCAGGTTGTCACGGCCCCTGGCCCTGGTCATGTTAGCGGCGCCTCCTGGCTCTCGGGCTCTTATTCTTCTCTCCGCGAGAAGATCCGAGAGCTTATTACAATGCCCAGTTTCTTATCCAACTTATCTCCCAGCATCTTCTCTCAGTACCATGAGTGGATCGAGAAGAAGGAGGTGCCGTTGAGTGACGCGGTGTCGTCCTCTTTTGCTCGCCGGCCTATCATTCCCGGCAAGATATATCAGCCTGACTGGGACGTCAGGGAAGATGAATCGTTGTATGCCGACATCCCCGAGAACGGTGGCATCCTTGCCTACCGTGTTCTGAAGGGCATGCAGCTGCCTTTGGACAGGCCGGCAGGATCTTTGGTGACACCTGCTGCTAGGTTGGCTCACGACCAACTTGTGGTACGTTTTCGCACTTGTTTTATTACCATTCACTTTCATTTTTTTAACGTCCCCTTTCATTTTTGCAGGCCAACAATGCTGCTATTTTGTTGATAGAGCAGTATGTTGAGTGCCAGAAGTTGGTCGACACCTACAAGCAGTCGCTGGAGACTTGCCAGGATCTGCTGAAGGAGAAGGAGGACAAGCTGGCGGAGAAGACAGCAGCATTGCAGCCTCTGGAAGATGAGCTGATAACCCTGAGACCAAGGGCTGCCCTGCTGGAAGAGACCGAGGAAAATGTTAATGCATTAACCAAGGCTCTGGAGACCGCTAACTCCGAAAAGGAAATTGCAGTACTGGATGCCAAGACATAAGCTAGAGCTCAGGCTATTGCTGAGTTTCAGCGGTCTGAGGAGTACGCAACGGTCCTTCACAAGAGGTATGATGGCGGTTGGGCGGCTGCCATGAGATGCTTGTGTAAGACCATTCCAGGATTTGACTGGAATGTGATTGAAGAGGCTCATGCTGTCGGCCAACATCTATCGCCATTCGAGGGGGATCCAAAATTTGCCGATGAGGACGCCATAGCAGATGCGGACCCTCGGGATCTGGTGCTGACAGACCAGGAAGCCCCACCCTCTTGAAGTTTTTGGCGGCCTTCACTCAGTTCTTCCTGTTCTTCCAATAGCTTGTAGCTTGTTATCTTTTGAACTCTTTAACCAACACTTGATTCGGCCCATGTTGGCGTTTGTAAATTGAATTTGTGTTTTAATTTGAAAGTACTTAGTTCCAACTGAAAGCCTTTTATTGGTCGCCATCATTTTTCTACTGTAGTTGGCCGCCAAGCCAGTAGCTTTTATTCTATGGAAAAGTACTTTTGCATTTTGGTCAACGCTTTAATCCTTGTAAGATTGTTGCATGGCCGTTAATATTTGTTAGTGTCTTTTATATATTACTTCATTTGATTAACGTTTGGTCCATTGTATGACCATAAATATGCTTAGAACGGTCTTGGCCTTTGCCTCGTGCTGGGTCTGTTATGTGACCGTTAACACACTTTTGAGCCAGTCATGCGGCTTTAGTTTATGTGCTTGGTCTGTCATGTGACCGTTAATGCACTTGAGCCTGTCATGTGGCTTTTTATTTGTGCTTGGTCTGTCATGTGACCGTTAATACACTTGAGCCTGTCATGTGGCTTTTTATTTGCGCTAGGTCTGTCATGCCTGTCATGTGGCTTTTTATTTGTGCTAGGTCTGTTATGTGACCGTTAATACATTTTGAGCCTGTCATGTGGCTTTTTATTTGTGCTTGGTCTGTCATATGACCGTTAATATACTTGAGCCTGTCATGTGGCCAATTAACATGCATGAAAATAATAAGACAATAAATGAATTTGCTGACGTAAGCTTGTATTATTTATACAAAAAAGGGTGGCTCTCGGCCTATTACACTTGGGGAATCAAACATAGTATTTCTTTAGGACGCTAGCATTCCAGTAATTTCTAAGATCCTTGTCATCCATGCTTTTTAGAATGAAAGAGCCGGAGCAATCTCCTTAGCTATGACGTAAGGACCTTCCCAGTTAGCAGTTAGCTTCCCTTCAGTATGAGCTTTGCCAGTAGCTGTTGTTCAGCGAAGAACCAGATCGCCAACATCTAACGGCCTTTCCATGACCTTCTTATTGTAAGCTTTGCTGATTCTATCTTTGTAAGCGGCTGCTCTTAATTCCGCCATGAGCCTTATTTCTGGCAAGAAGTCTAGGCTTTCCCTGAGTGCTTGGTCATTCTTCTGGAGGTTCTGGTGTTTTATCCGATAAGAGGGTAACCCCACCTCTACCGGTATCACCGCCTCTGTACCGAAGGCCAACTTGAATGGGCTCTCCCCTGTCGCTTCTTTCTCTGTTGTTCTATTTAACCATAGCACTGCCGGCACCATATCAGCCCATCCTCCTTTGAATTCATCTAGCTTTTTCTTCAAGGCATTTAAGATTTGTTTGTTCGCGGCCTCTGCTTGTCCGTTGCTCTGGGATGGTAAACGGCTGAGTATGCAAACTTCACGCGAAACTCTGTTAGAAAAGCTTGTATGGGGCGACAATCAAATTGAACGCCATGGTCGAAGACGATAGCAGTGGGAATCCCAAATCTTGTCATAATGTTCTGCCAGATGAACTTCTTAACCTGATTTGCCTTGATTTTTGCTGTCGGTTCTGCCTCTATCCACTTTGTAAAGTAGTCAATGCCCACTATTAGGAATCTCCTCCCTCCAGTTGCTATGGTGAATGGTCCCGGGATGTCTATTCCCCACTGGGCAAACGGAATTGGGCACAGGATAGGCTGCAAATCATTTGCTGGCCTGTTGATGACGGGGGCATATCTCTGGCACTTGTCGCACCTCTTAACATAACCCTGTGCATCCGTCAGCATACTCGGCCAATAGAATCCAGCTCTTAGTGCTTTCAATGCTAGGGCTTTACCGCCAATGCGATTGCCGTAAATACCTTCATGTATTTCTTCCAGAATCTTCGCGGATTCCCATGCGGTTGCACACTTAAGCAGAGGTAGACTGAACGATTTCTTGTATAGCTCATTCTGATATATGACGTACCAGCTGGCTCGTCGCTTCAGTTTCTTAGCGGACGAAGGATCATTGGGAAGCGTCCCAGTCAGCTTATACGCCACCAGCTCACTAAACCACTCCCCTTGCTGGTTTATGCTGTTGACAGTCACAATTTGTTCTGTGATGCTCTTTTCCTTCAAGATGTCCACCGTGACGGTTCTTCTGATGCTAAATGAGTCAGAAATTGCTAATTTGGATAATGCGTCCGCTTTTGTGTTCTTGGCTCTAGGTATTGCTTGAATCTCAAAGTGATTCAATTGCGCTATTAACTCCTTGGCCTTCTCCACATACTTCAGCATATTGGCCTCTTTGACTTCAAATTCCCCTCTTATCTGACCGCTAACCAATTGTGAGTTTGTTTTCAAGAGTACATTCTTAGCGCCCGCCGCCACACACATTCTCAGGCCGGCAATTGCCGCTTCATATTCTGCTTCGTTGTTTGACGCCGGGAATGCGAATTTGATGGCGTACTGGAATGAGTTTCCCTCAGGGCTAGTCATCACTATTCCTGCCCCAGATCCGCTAGCAGCGGAGGATCCGTCAACTTCCAGTAGCCAGACTTCCTTTTGTTCCACTTCTTCTTCCTCATATGAGGCTTCCACGATAAAATCTGCCAGGGCCTGCGCTTTGATAGCGGTCCTGGGCTTATACTGTATATCATATTCCGATAGTTCGACAACCCATTTCAGCAAACGGCCTGAACTATCCATCTTCTGCAACGCTTTTTCTAGCGGCTGGTTGGTTAAAACCTGGATGGGATGACAATCAAAATATGGTATGAGCTTCCTGGCGGCAATTACCACAGCCAAAGCCTTTTTTTCTACCAGTTGGTAACGGCTCTCTGGTCCGTTAAGGATGTGGCTGATAAAATATATTGGCTGCTGCCTCTTCTCTTTTTCCACCAACAACACGGCCGCGATTGTTTTTTGGCGAGGCCGAGATATACAGTTGTAATACGGGCCTTGTGATGGTGGGCAACTTCTTCAAATGCTCATTTACCTCCAGGAATGCTTTCCTTTGCTCCTCTCCCCATTCGAACTTCTTATTTCCCCTAAGTAGTGCAAAGAAAGGCAAAGCCTTATCAGCTGATTTTGAGATGAATCGAGTGAGGGCCGCCATTCTTCCTGTTAGCCTCTGAATATCTTTGATGCTTTTTGGCTCAGGTAGGTCGATAATGGCTTAAACCCGGTCTAGGTTTGCATCAATCCCTCTCTTGCTGACCAAAAAGCCTAAGAATTTTCCTGCTCTCACCCCGAATACGCACTTTTTTGGGTTGAGCTTCATCTTGTATCTTCTTAGAGTACCGAAAGTCTCTTTTAAATCATCAATGTGTTCTCGGTTAGTTTTGCTCTTGACGATTGAATCGTCTACATAGACTTCGATGTTTCTTCCCTTCTGGTCGGCAAAACACTTTGTCGACCAGTTTCTGGTATGTGGCCCCGGCGTTCCTCAGGCCGAAAGGCATTGCTTTATAATTGAAAACTCCACAGTCCGTGATAAAAGCTGCTTTCTTCCTATCAGTTTCCAGAAGACTAATTTGGTGGTACCCCGAAAACGCGTCCATAAAGCTCAATAGCGCATGTCCGCTAGTAGAATCTACCAGCTGATCTATCCTTGGCAAGGGATAGCAGTCTTTCGGGCACGCTCTGTTGAGATATGTGAAATCGACATACATCCGCCATTGGCCATTTGCTTTCTTTACCATAACCACATTTGCTAACCATTCTGGGTAATCACAAACTTCAATAAAGTTAGCCGCCAACAATTTATCAACTTCCTCCTTAACGTCCTTATTCTTTTCTATTGAAAAGTTTCTTTTCTTTTGCTTTACAGGACGAACCGAGCTGTCGACATTCAGACGGTGGACCATCACGGTCGGGTCTATCCCTGGCATCTCGTCCGCCGAGAACGCGAATACATCGGCGTTTTCCCGTAGGAGAGTTATCAGGTTGATCCTGACCTCTGGGTCCATATCCGTTTCGACAGCCACAATCCTCTCCGGATCGTCCGTCAACATTTCTAGCTTGGACTCCCCCTCAGGCTTGGGTCTTGGCAAATCCTCTGGCTGAGCTTCAAGCTCCTCCATGGCTACGTCCATAGCATCTCCATTCTTCTCAGATTGCTCTTCTTTTGTCAAGGCCTTTTCCTTAGCTCTTTTTTCCTTCCTTGTTGGCGGACATAATTCTTCCACAGGAACTCTTCTTGCCGGCTGTTTTAAAGCCGTTAAATAGCACGACTTTGCTGTCTCCTGATTTCCCCTGATCTTCGCTGTCGTACCCGAATGGGATACATACAGCATGGTTAAGTGATAAGTAGATACCACTCCCTGAACATCGTAAATTAGCGGTCTTCCTATTATTGCATTATAAGCTCCCGGAACATCTACTACTAGGAATTCAGCCATCACAGCTCTGGCTTCACTGTTCTCGCCAACCCTGACCGGTAGCTTTATAATCCCTTATGGTATCGTGGATGCTCCAGTGAATCCGATCACTGGGTATCGGACTGGCTGTAAGTGCTCCCGGCCTATCATTAGCTTCTCGAAAGTAGATATGAATAGAATATTAGCGGAACTTCCTCCATCCACCAAAATTCTATGAATCAAACAGTTTGCAACTTTTTCAAGGTGACCACCAGGGGGTCGTCATGAGGGTAAATCACATGTCTGGCATCCTCTAATGGGAATGACATGGCTGGCATGGCTGGTGGCTTCCTCCACTAGCAACTCTCACTAAAGTTTACTTGATGTCGGATTTCCTTTAGACTTGCTTTCGCCCCACTAACACTTCCGCCATGGATTGGACCGCCACTAATCACATGAATTTCTCCTATCCGAGATTGAACATTCTGATCTCTAGGTTTCATCAAATCGCCTCCATTGGTCTGAGCTTTATATTGAGTGAAGTACCCTCTGCGGATAAGATCTTCCAGATTATCCTTTAGGTGCCGGCAGTCTTCAGTTACATGGCCGTGATCTCCGTGAAAATCACACCACTTAGTCTTATCACGGTTCTTGTGAAACATCTTCTTTGGTCTTTGCCATTTGTCACTTTCTTTGTTCATGGTGAATATTTGTGCCCGGGAAGTAGTGAGCTGGGTGTACGCATCAAATCTATCTTTGCGTTCACTTTTTTCCCGGCCATCACGCTCTCGGTCATTTCCTTTTTTGACCATATTAGATTCTTTTCTTTCATCCCGGCCACGATCAACTTCACGACCCTTATCCCTCCGTGATTTATCCTCTTTCTTCTTGTCGGACTCACGATGCTGGCTGCTAGCTGCCTTGTCAAATTCTTCTCCTCTTATGAAATCATTTGCTTTGCCAAGCACTGGCCCTAATGACGTGAAAGATTTTCGGCCGAGATAACTCCTGAAGGCAGTTCCTTCTCTTAATTCCTGTCATCAAAGCTAGGACTGCTACGTCTTGCTGCAGCCTCGGAAGAGATACGGCCTCTACGTTAAAACGCCCAATGTAATCCCGGAGAGATTCGATTTCCCCCTGCCTGACTTTCAATAATTCCCCAGTAGTGCGCTCACGGCGCCTATTACTTACAAAGTGAGTACTGAACATAGATCAAAGTTGAGAGAAACTGGACACATTACCAGGTTTGAGACTCTTAAACCAAGTTTGAGCTATGCCAGTAAGAATGGACGGGAAAACCTTGCACCAGATAGCGTCTACCTGCGTGTATAGATACATGTGCCCCTCGTAGGCTGCGACATGATCGTCGAGATCTGAGCTGCCGTCAAATTTGCATGATGGCATTTTGATTCTCGGCATTGGGTGATTCAGAACCTCCAGAACGAATGGGGAGAGTTTGGGCTTGATTGACAGATGTTCGCCACCCGAGTAGTTACTAACACCTGTGGTGCTGTACTCTCGGTATGAGCGGCTTTGATTCTCTTCTGAGTTGTTAAGATCATCAGTTTCCAAGTCGACTTCCTCGTACTCCGAGTCATCAATTTGTTTTTCCATATGGCGTTCTTCTTGCATTAACGTACGCATCCTCCTTACTGGCGTACCGTCAACGTTTCTACCGGCCATAGCCAGTGATCGTTTACGGTGCTGAACGCCTTTGGTATTAGGAGCAGGAGTGTTATTAGGTTGAGGAGTGCCTTGTAACATTTGGATGAAGGACGCCACGGTTTGCAGTTGATCAGGAGAAAATTGACTCAACTGAGCCAAATTAAAAGGGACGCCACCAGGGTTTACCTGAGTTACATTATTCTCAGGAGTGCGCTGATCGTTGTTGCTCTCGGGCACACTGGGGTGGAACTGGGGTGCACCGACGGTCCGGTAATTGCAGGATGAGAAGATCCTTGGCCGATCTCAAATCCCGGTGGACCACGACTTGTATCGTTTGTCTTTTCCATGACTGCTTCACGAGGATAGGAGGCCCCTCCTTCTAACGCCAAGTTGTTTCGGTATTGAAACGGTTGGCGGCCTTGATTAGTCCGTCAATGATTTGGGGTTGTCGTCCTCTGGGAATAGCTGCACAGGAAGCAAACGTGAACTACCCTCGGGGGGGATGCGAGGAAACCCCCTCCGACGCTCAAATCAGTACGTGGCCCACTAGTATTTAGAGAGAGAAAGTAGAGAGAGAGAGAGATAAGAATTATGGGTGTGAGAGAATTTACCTGCAGAATAGTACTAGTGGGGTATTTATAGAGATACTATTCCTCTGACAGGGTGCGTAATCCTTCTACACGTGTACGGTTGTAGTGCACCTGACATTTGGGAAGATTCCCTTATTTTGTCATGTTGGGCGACCGCCAACGTTGTCGGACCACGTCAATGAATCGACTTGTTAGAGCGCTAGGCGACATTTACATTATTCGCGTCCGTCATTATGCTCGCGGACTCCTCATGGGGGTCCGCTAACGTACTTGGGTTATACCCATACACAAGCCATAATTTTAGAAATCAACATCGTCATTCGTCAAGTACTTTGATTTTATTTTTCTGCTGTTTCTTCTCTAGAATTATGGATTTTATGGGGGTTTTGTGGTTCCTACATCCCATTATATTTCTTACCTTTCTCCCATTCATTTTTCTATCCTCCATTTCCTTTTTTCCCTTTCTCTCTAACGTTTCTTGTAAGGATACGATCTAAGGGAAACTAAAATTTAATTGTGTTTTCCTTAGGATTTTTTTTTTTTTCTATAAATTTAAAGATATTAGTACTCAACTGGTTTTCTCATACTGCAATATGATAATGGTTATAATTTTGCCAGTTGTGGTTATCAATGTTAATTATTTCCATTCTTTGGCTTATGTTATGAAGGTATTCTATTATATAACTCTGTTTAAAAATGTTCATTGTTGCTTTACAGTAATTTCTGTGCCACAAATTTCTACAGCCCTTCAACTGCATGGATTATACCAGGTACTCATGTAGTAGCGAAAATATAAGTGAGTGTCCTCAATTTGCTGCCACATAGGTTTGGATGTTAGCCCTCCTGAATTTACTTCTTGTAGTCTTTCCATGATCCCTAACGCAACAATAGGGCCATTCTTCACCGTGCTCACCACCGACATGATTTCCGCACTTGCACTTGCACTTGCCTTTTGGATTAGGATACCCTTGTTGAATTCGTCGAATTACTAGACTCAAAAGGAATTTTGCTTCCTTCCTGACATAATGCATTTTCTAGAAAAGATAAAAGAGAAAAAAAAAACTCTGAATTTATGAAAGGTTAGTAACCATGGCAGCTGTAGCATATAAGAAGAAGTAAAAAAGGTGAAATGTTGAATAAAGGAAAAGGTGGGGTGTTAAATATGAAAAAAAAGACAAAAAAGAAATAAAAAAGTAAACATAAACAACGGTTACTAAATTACCTGTTACAACCTATTGTTGCAGGTCATTTCTCACTCCATCCTATCTAAAGTTTAAATGACAATAAAGTTAGCTTATTCTAGGACTAACATTTTTTGCACGCTATGCGTGCGAGTAATATTATCGTTTCTTTTCTCAATTAGATATTCATCAGTGTTATAAAATTTTTGATTCAAACAGATATTTGTAATTTTTTTTAGTTTTTTTATGTTTTTATTAAATCAATATTTCGTTGGTTTTTTAGTTATTTGTTCATCATTATTCAAATATAGTATTGAGAGAAAAAAATATAAAGCAGAGGAAAGCTTGTGTTCAAATAAAGTGGAAGAATTTGTGTATCAGGTTCAATCGTTGAATATTAATAAAGTGGAAGAATTTGATTTATATAATAGAGTTTACCGAATAATAATCGACATTTAGGTTTTAGAATATTATCAGTATAATTATTAATATGAAATTCAAGTTATTTTTATTTTTTTCTTCTGATTGTTTCAATCAAGTTATATTATAAATTTAATTTTTGATCATAGTTTTTCACACATGCAAGAAGAGGAAATCATTCTCCTTGATTTAATATTTAATTGAAATTTCAAATTCATTTCCATTGTTAACTTGTTCAATATATATGGCAAGTAGGAAGAAGAAAAGATTATTTAATATATATGGAAATTTAAATTCATTAAGGGTAATATCTATATTGTGGATGGGCATTTAAGTAAATTCCAAGGGGGACACCATTGCTCTCCCCTTGGCTTATATAATAGTAATAATCAAAAGGTTGACTTAATATCAGCAAACGGCTAAAAAGTTAGCTTATTCTTGACAATTTTTCCTATTTAATAATGATAAATGAGATTTGTGAATGTTAAGTGTGATAAGCTAGCAGCTCGGAAGTGCGAGCTGTTACAGAAGTCGTCAATGAGTCGTAGTACCTAACTTGTAAGAAACTATATCAGAATTGGGCATCTTCTACTATGAATACGGAATGGGGACAAATAAAAAGGTTCAGAGATGTCATCCTCTAATGGGAAGAGTGAGGTTAAGAATGGAAAGTTGGGGAATTATAAATCATGTGTAATGGAGCGCTTGAGAACTAGTTATATGATTTAATAATGATGGAAATATAGATCTAAGGTTAATTTGGATATAAGTTATGTAATTGGGATTATAAAATTCAAACAAATAAACGAGACAAAAAAAGGGGAATAACGTTGGAAACACAAATAACATTTGTGTAATATTGAACGGTAGGTAATAAAGTTTGTTTCCAGATGTTAAACTAGTTGAGTTACTAGAAGATCACATGTTTAAGTATGAAGGGTTCAACTATTGAGATATGAGATTAACCAACAAGTCGTGCTGGAGAAAGCATCAACTACAATTATGATATAAGCCCAAACTCTAGGAGTTATAAATTTTTGTGTATCTAAGTTATAGGAATAGATTATGAGACGTTTCATATCATGAGACTTAAATATGTGCCATACAACTTTGAAATCTATAATATGGGTGATGTACAATTTATTAGTATTATTACATTTTGACTTTTGGACGAGTATTGAAAGAGAATAATAGAAGTCCTACTCGGGATTTGACAAGACTATTATATTTAATATGATTAACATAAGTATAGACATCTAGATATACTCAGGTTACAAGCTGTATAGGTTGTCAAATAAGATTAGACAAAAAGATATTTATGAGTAAAGAAATTTGTAACTAAGATATAAAGTTTATATAAACCTTACATTCTATTTTGGGATTCTGATTGATAAACTAATTTTACGATTTAATGATGTTAAGATTATATAATTGGACTATATTTCGTTTAGAGCCCTATTTCAGTGGTTTTTTTTTAGCAAATGGATTTCATAAAGGATTGAATTATACTAAGTTATGGGAAAATCAAGCATAAATTTGAGTTTGTATATGAAAATCCAAGTGTGATTATGTTATAAGATTTGATATATTTGACTCGGGAAGTATGGATTTGAATTTCATAAAATATTGAATTATGATTTAATTTTTTTGTGGGGAAGAAGCTGCAAGGGCGGTGATGAACAACATTCTGCATTTGTAATTCTGTATTCTGTATTTTGTATTCAGGGGACATGTCCTGAAAGTCTTGCAAGCAGTACATAAGAAGCATGGAGACGTCCCTATGAAAAGTTTAGAGAAGTCACCTGGATGACAACTCTATCCGTGTTCTATTCCCCCGTATAAGATGATTTATGAAATAAATAAATTATGTATTTGAATTGTAGGCGAATTCGTGAAGAGTTATTTCCAACGTTATTTCCAAACACTCTTTACTTGTCCAAGTTTATGGAATTTCTACACCGAACCTAGAAATGATTTTCTAAGAAAGTCGTTAGAAATTTATTAAAGGAGTTAATTATGTTAGACATATTTGAATTAAAGGTTTTTACATTGAATTGCTGAAGTTAGAGATTTGTTGTCTTAAAGTATGTCAAAATTAGAGTTGATTTGAAAGATCGTATTAGATTCTATTGAATTCTCATGTTTCTCCAATTGAAAGTATATACTACTTATTTTGTGAAATACCCGTATGTATTACAATGAAGTAAGTAATGTTGTAACTTGGATGCAAGTATTTGTTAAACTAAGTCATTACGCCTTCTATATACCTTGATTTAATGTATCGTAAGACAAGCTTAACTTCGAAAATACATTTTAAGCCACCAAAATGATTTTATGGTTGGACAATGTGTACTCAGTTTCACTAATTTTGTTCTTGAAACCTGTCCTAATGGGGGCAGATTCACCGTTAATGATTGTGTAGTGGTGGTACTAACAAGGTCAGGTCAGCGATAAAGAATGATGGTTCTTATTGTATAATTGGAAATCCAGCTTCAGGGGAATCGAGTTGGCGATATTTTAAGTTTCATTTTGTGGGCCTCACCACAGGCAATTGTATTTGATGTATTGCTCCATTTGTAAATGGTTGTTTTATTAATGTATTATTAATGGTAATTGAGGTTTGTGAATTCTAAGTTTGATTAGCTAGCATCTCAAAAGTGCGGGCTTTTACAAAAATAATTTTGTTTATTGCTTCGACATTAGGAAATTTGTCGTCATAGTGTAAAAACAAAAGTATATGTGCATGTGGTAATCCACGTTTTTGAAACTCCATAGTGTAAACAACTGTAATATATAATAAGATATATAAATGTTTAGCAAACATGTTGAGATATTTTTTTCATAATGCGAAAAGTTTCATTCAATACATACATGTACCAAAAACTTACAACTGTGTTAAAAGCATATAGATAAGCATTTTTTTAGCACATTGATTGATTACCTACTCTAACTCTGCCAAAAATCTTTCGATCCTTCAACTCCTTGACTATTTGATCGAGCTTTAACTTAGACACTTGACAAATAAAGTATGGTCTATCTTGAGGTCTTAGGCCCCTTTTCGATATAAACCGTGTGATTTCGAGCCACTTTGGATTACATGTGAAAGTTATAAACAAATCTGGGTAGTCATACCATCTACAAATAGCAATTGCATCTTGATAATTCTCTCTCATGTAGTTATGTCCTCCAGTAAATGAGGCTGGTATAACTACTCGATTACTGGTAGATACTCCTTCTGTATCTCCATGATTTGTTGCATCCCGTAGGTTCTTTATATTGTCAGCCTCAAACTCCGTTGATTATTCCTTATGACTGACAATCTTTCAGCCTCCATCATTTTCTAATCGTCGATGCAAAACTGCTGGCATAATCGTCGGAAAAGTTTGTATCTTTTTTAGAATCATTGGAAAAGAAGATATTGCAAAGACACATAAGAAGGATGAAGCTCATATATCTACCTCAACTTTCCACTTTGTGTTTCGACAATTATATATCTTTTATCTGCAATATCAATATCTCCAACTATCAAAACATCTACCTCGGATGTTTTTGGTGGATTATTGTATGTCCTACCATCAGTCTCCCTCTTTCCAATTAGCTTTAACCGAACATTATCACATGAATCATTATTAAAGAGATCTCTTGCCATCCTTAAATTTTTAGGATGAGGATTATGTTCATCAATAATATCTTGTAATTTCGCAATTAGAGGATGTTGAAAATTCTCTGGATTTTCAGAACTGTGATAAACATTAAAAAAGTATTTAAAATATATTTACCCAAATACTTTCATCTAGCATTAATTAGTATATCAAAACAGTATATGTTATAAAATGTAATATATGATTTACCTAACAACAAACTTTCTATTAACAATCTCATATTTTGTGTCATACATGTATAGTTGAGAAAACTTCGGACGTGATCCTTCATTTGGAAGCAAACTACCAATTGAATGATGATTCTGACCACCTATTTTAAAAATATATGGTCCACGTCATTGAGTGGATGGTGCTTCTATCTTCCCTCCCATAGATCAAACGAATGCATCATATTATATGATCGGATATTCTCGATGAAGAGTTTACTTCTTGGATGTTTTCTTTCCAACAAGTCGGCTAAGAGTTGTGGAGGGCGACGCAGCTGAGGAAGAACAACTTTGCCTTGCATACAACATAAAGATAACTTAGGCTTGTTCGTTTTGACATTTTTTTTACTCTTTCTTCAAACCACATCATTGCCCTTACACACTTCCGTGTTGGATCTTAAATATCCCAGTATTCTAAATAAAAAGCATTTTCAATATATTAATATTTTAGGTAATATATTTGTGCTTTAAATAAGTATGTAGTACAATAATTATAATTTTGGTAATGAAAGTGCAATTTTCAAATGTTGTCTTAGAATGCCTGACACATTGTTCTCAAGGTCAACATTATTGGCCAGATTTTCATAATTATGAACTTCCCCATCAATAGTTGCGTTAGTTCTGCTTGTCGTATATTGATCGGTCGAATCTCCTATACATATTGAAAGAAATTTTTTGACGAAAGATATATAACAAAAAGAATATTACACATATAATATTATTATAATAAAAAAATAAGATAACACCTGATATAATAAAAATAACTAGTTTGTAGGCCAGGGCTATGCCCCGGGTACTTATAGTTTTCATTATTAATAATTTACTTTGAAATGATACATCGACTATCATTTGGTTTAGTGGTTAAGACTTTAGTATATAAACTTGAAGGTCATGGGATCAAATCCTATACAATGCATCCTAAGTAGAAGGGTGTAAGGCAAGGGGATCCCCTCTCCCGTTTCCTTTTTGCTCTAAGTATGGAATATTTAAGTAGATGCTTGAATAACCTTCAAAATGACCCAAACTTCAATTATCATCCTAAGTGTGAAAAGCTTAAGATTACTCATCTTATGTTTGCCGATGATCTACTAATGTTCTGTAGGGCTGATAAGAGTTCTATTGATCTTATGTTTCAAGCTTTTAATAAATTCTCTGAAGCCTCTGGTTTAGCATCCAGTGTGGAGAAGAGCAACTTATATGTTAGTGGTGTTAATGATGATACTGCTAGAGAATTAGCTTCTGCTGTCCAGATGCCAATTGGTTCTTTGCCTTTTAAATATTTAGGGGTTCCCTTAATCTCTAAGAAGCTGACTTATACCCAAAGCAAGCCATTGGTTGAGAAGATCACTCAAAGAGCCCAAACTTGGATGGCTCAGTTACTTTCATATGCAGGGAGGCTTCAATTGGTGAAGAGTGTGCTTAGTAGTATTCAAAATTACTGGGCCCACATTTTTCCTCTTTCTAAGATGATCATTAAAGCTGTTGAAAGTGTGTGTAGAAGGTTTTTGTGGACAGGAAAAACTAAAAATTCAAAGAAAGCTTCAGTTGCTTGGTCCACTTCGCAACATCCTAAAAGTGCAGGGGGGTGGAATATTGTGAATATGGTAAACTGGAACAAAGCAGCCATGCTTAAGTTGCTTTGGGCAATAGAGTTTAAAAGGGATAAGCTTTGGGTTAAGTGGGTGCATGCCTACTATATCAAAAGGAGCTCCTATGCAACAGTGAGAATTAGTAATCAATGCTCTGGTTACTAAGGAAGATTATAAGTACAAGAGATTGGCTTACTGATATTGGAGGTTGGCAAGTTGTATATACAGGGCACAACTTTTCAATTAAAAAAGCCTACAGATTGCTGACAGGGGAGTTTGCAAGAGTTCATTGGAGAAGAGTAATTTGTAACAATGTTACAACTCCAAAGAGCAGGTTCATCTTATGGTTAGGGCTGCACAACATATTGGCTACAACTGACAGGCTGAGTCAGTGGGGTTTAAATTGCTCTACCACCTGCTGCTTGTGTAGGAATGAAGAGGAGTCAGTCCAGCACCTCTTCTTTCAATGTGATGATGCTAATGACGTGTGGCAGGAAGTTTGTAGAAGGCTGACCTTTACCAGCATTAGCAGCACCTTTCAAAGAGTCATGGAGCTTGCTGGGAAAATGGCAAGGAAAACACGAGGCCAGCTGTTTGTTATCATGGTAACATAAAGTTTTTACTCTATTTGGAGGCAACGCAATAACAAAGTTTTCTCTAATGTTTTAAATCCTGCTGATGATTTAATTAGGGAAATTTTGCTAAGGTGGCTGTTAGATGTTCTGAAGAGGATAGGCAGAAAATGATTTTGTAAGCCTTGTGCTTAGTGCTAGGTGCTTGAGTTGTAGCTATGCTAGCTAGTGTGATTAGCTTTTGTAATCACCTTTCTTTTTGGTAATATAATTATTTCATTTGCCAAAAAAAAAAAAAAAAAATCTATACAATGCATTTATTTATTTTGTTGTTGTATATGGATCATGTGTAGTAAAACAACCTAAAGGAGAGCGCCACTTGGCGTCGTTCCTTGGTTAAGAACACCTTTTAATATATTAGTATAGATTGAATACCTAAGTTAATATATCGTCTGAATTATTTGAGAACCTTTTTACTTTGAACTATGTATTTTTTGTATTTGAATGCGGAACGTCTTTCTACTAATCGAATTAGGTTTCTGTCTCCAACTGTAACAAAATTAAATAGTTTAAAATGTTGTGAAGATATTAACATTATATATACAATTAATTTCACATGAGAATCAAAACACAAGGCAATAAATACCTAAATTTCGCTTCTCACTCAATAAAAGCCTTCTTGTCTTGCTGTTTTCGGATTAGAATGTCCAGCGTTAATCCAAAACGAATAATTGTTAAAATAACTTTTAAAAATTGAAATCATATATAATGGATAGAATAACTTACATGCAATAAACTACATTTTTAATACACACTCAAATTCCATGACTGGTCTGGGAAATTATTGACAGGTCAACACTTTGATAGTTTGGAGAATTATCATTTTCTAATGATGGTATATAATACTCTACTATTAGATATGTTAATAAGGCAAGCCATGCATAGTTTTTTATAATAATACTCATGGTTCTCTGTAGTATTCTTAAGAAAACTACATGGATCAGCTTTAATGCTCGCAGATGTAAATGATATTTGAATATTATTTCGAACAACTACAAAGACAATTAGACATTTTTTTTTTCTAGAAAAATTAACAATAGGGGTCTGTACTTTGGATGATAATTTTTAAAAGATCTGAACTATTGATTAACTTGTGTCGGTTCCAACTTTAGGTGGTCTTAACTTTTACCGGGCCATAGTGACTTGAAATTGACTTAATAAGTCACTACTTGTAAAACGTGGGTCACTTCAGAACGATTAATTGAGGGAGAGAAGTAGGAACTAGGTGAGATTTTCAAAAAAATCGTCAGTTTCAAACCATTGAGACCTGCTAAAAGTTCTAGGTGAGATTTTCAAAAAAATCGTCAGTTTCAAATCATTGAGACCTGCTAAAAGTTAAGACTTCCAAATGTAGGGACCTACACAAGTTAATCAATAGTTCAGACCTTATAAAATTATCGCCGAAAGTTCAGACCTCTACTGTCAATTTTTCCTTTAAATTAAAGTATCCATGTCCGGACAATATAAATTATTCATATTTCGACACCATTTGTGTAAACATGGTAAAGCCGACTTCTTTTTGAAAAAGTAGTTACGCAATTAACGTTTTCTTGAACACTTGTCTTTCATTATTGCCCTTCGTTTATATCGATTACATTTTGCAGAATAACAACCATCTTCATTGACATTGATATCTGAAATTTTTTTACTTACATAATTGATTAATTTATATACTCACTATCATAGCACAATCGAGCAAATTGATGAAGATTCTAACATTTATGATGTTACTAACCGGTGTTATATCGGCTTCAAGATATTCGGATGATGACTCATCATAATTTACTGGAGTTAAATTGTCATTTGGACCTAAAAAATGATAATTAAACTTCACGTAATATAAATTTCATTAATTTATAATTATTCATTGTGTTTGATCATCGAGGTATTACATATGAGTGTTTTTGTCTTTTCTTACTCCTCATATCGCTATCATAATGTAATCTTGCCTGTGTGCAACATGGGAAAACATAGTAAGAATAATATGAAAATACGAAATGAAACTTACGAATGATAATAATAAGTTGCGATATTTGTAAACACAAAATCGTGTCTCCCCATTGAGTACCCAATGATGAAATATATCGTCGTCCTAATTGGTCCGATCCAAAAGAAGAGCAATCATACGAGCTAAGCCCAAAAGCATTTCGAAAATATAAAGTCTATTTATTGGTTTAAAACAATCCAAGCCCAATTTTAAAGCCCCAATTAATTAAATCTGATAATTAATTGTATTTTTAATATTTTAATATTAATTATTCTCGATAATAGCTGATTTCGGATTTCAAAGGATAGATTTTATCAAAGGATAAAAAAGAATATTAAAACAATAAAGAAACCGACCAGAAAGCCAGTGCGCGTGACGCAAAGCTGTGCGTGTGGTGCACAGGCTGTGCGTCTGGCGCGCAGTTTTATTTTATCTTTTCGCTCAGTTTTTCGGTTTTCTTTGCCTATAAATAGCTCATTTCTTCGAACTACTTTCAAATGTTTCCCTACGCCTTAATTGCTCGACATCCCTAATATCAAACACTCAAAGTCATATTCAAACACATTCAAACCTTCGAATTTCTTATTTCAAGTTTTAAGATTACTCATCCTGAAGATCGTTGCATAAGACCCAGGCGACAAAGGTATAATTCTTAAGGGTCAATTCCTTTTTTTACTAAACATCTACTTCTCACGATGTAGATCTTAAAAGGAATTAGCGCTATACTATACATTCTTCTCTAAGTCTCCCTTTTTATATTTTCTTTTATATTACATTGATGTTATTTATACGCATGTTGTATGTTTAATGCTTTCATCACCTGACATGATTATTATTGCTAATCAAAGACCTAAAGAACTGTTATAACATTAAATTCAGATAATTTGGACAACCTGTTAGGTTCCATGTAATTTGATTAAATAATAACATATCACCAAAAATTAGTCTTTTATTTGTTTAATGAAGCGACATAGATTAATTATTATATTGCATTAACATATTATGTAACACCCTAGGATTTCAAAGCGGAAAAGAAAGAAATAATAATAGTATTATAGGTGGTAACATCGTCTTCTGGGAATGTCACTACTACAAGAAATCGTTTAAATAACTAAGTGATAAAACCAACATAAATAAATAGTACAAATAAATTAAATTATTTAGATTAATATCAAAAAGAGAAAATTAACTCTTAACTAACTAAAAGTCTAGGCCTAAAACATCTAACATTTTAATGCTCACATCTCAACCCGAGCCCAAAACCAAAGAAAATTCCCATCAACATAACATGCAGAAAAATATACAACAAATATCCACAATCAGTGGGGAGTAACTAACAGCTCTCCTAGCTCAATTAGGATGCAAATAGCAATTTTAAGTAAAGTTAAAATAAATGTTACTACACAGCAACATGCTTCTAATCACAATAAGTAAATCAACAATAATGAACTTAAGATAAGCATACAAGATCCATAGCATAAGCCTCCAAAATAATTAAACAAATTAATATAATAGGTTTTGAGAAAGAGCAGAACGCCAGTGGATCGCAACCCACTTCTTAAGGTTTGTCAGATCGAAATCTCCAGACAACCTATGGGCTTACGTTCCCTACTGCCTGTGTCTAAGAATGGCCAAAATCCCGATGCATGATAGTACCCAGCTCAGTACTTCCCACCCTCTCGGACGACAACAATTAACCTTGGTAATACCCTTGAATCGCAACCTAGGTGGTTGTCATGTTCTTCACCGGGGACAACATCTATCCCACCGGATATCTTAATCTCAATAAAATATTTCTACAAATAAATACTATAATTTGTTCATCAAATATAAATAATAAGGATGCCCATCAGGCCTTACACCTAAAATCAGCAAAAACTAGGATCGCAATCCAAGAGTCTCAATTCAACAATATTTATTCTTCTCAAAGTAATAGTGATAATAATACTAATAAAAATCATTTCGCCCAACCAAAAAGAATAAACACTCTTCAAAACATAATTATACACCAAATACACAATAAAATCAAATACTCCAAACTACTACACTTTCGTTGTCTGAGTTTGGGTACAAGGTTAATTACAACGTTAGTTATAATACCCCAGTACATAACTCTTGACGAAACAGTACTAAAGACAGTATTATTCTCCCTCGAGTACTGTAACATCAACAACTTAGATATTGATCTATAAAAGTACAACATTATTATACTCTCAATTTAATTACAAACAACAATACTATCATAAAATAAATAAGACACTCACAATATAACTATAAGTAAATATATCATTCAACTCAATAATAAAAATAAATAAATAAAACATGCAACAATTCTTTAAAAAGCTCCATATAACAAGATTTCACCTCAAAACAAGTCTTAACATGCTTCAACACAACAAAGTACGCCTTTTGAAATGGTTTTAAACATAAGTAGCAACTTCAAATAGACATAACTTTTAGCATACACAATATTTTTATGAGATTCCAATTGCATGTTAAAGCTTATATCAATAGCTTTCCAACGAATGGTCATAAGCTCAATTCTGGTGTAAAACGAATGAGATATGACTCTTTGAACATACACTGTCCAAACTAGTCGCGGGTCGCGAAATAGTTCGCGGGCCGCAAAAAGCCGTCAGCTTCTTTTCCTCGTGCACAGCAGGTCAGCAGTAGGTATGCTATTTCACCCGAATTTTCACCACATATACTCATACATCAAAACGAAAAATACCCAAGCCAATATATGATTATTACTATACAAATTAACTAGTTTAACATGAGGATTAACATAAAACATAAATTAAATAGCCCCAAACATGATAATTTCCAGGTTATAAATCCCACCATATTATACCCAAAACTACACCAAATGACAATACACTCAAAATGACAAATATTAAGGCATGAACATAACTCCAAGGCTCTAATTCCTACCATTCACAAGTACTTTCATGCTATCAAAACAACAAGGTACTTAGCGGTAATCACATAACAAAATAGGCTTAAAATCAATCAGGCACATAAGACTCTAACTGAAAATAATCCTAACATGATTCTAAGCCTACTAACATGAATTCTAACAAGACTAAAACAACTACTTTTATCCTAACGTGCTAGAAGAGACGTTAGTTAGCTTGAATTTAGGTGGAAAATAATGCTAGAATGGCAAAGAAAGAGGAGAATAACATTGCTCCCGAAAACTCTAAATCAGATGACTCATCTGATTGGAATGGAAACTACAGTCACGTCTTTCACTTTCTTAAAAAAAAAAATTCAGACCACGAGCAAGATCTTTCCGAGTAGATGAATTTTGACTCCTCACACTTCCAATTCCGATAAGAGACGGAGGAGATATGGGGAAAACAAGATGGGTGTGCAGAAATGGCCGAAAATGCGAGAAGGGAGAAGGACTCTTTCTCTTTCTTTCTAAGGCTGGCGTGAAGGGAGGTTTTTGAGTTCAGCAAAATAATGTGATTGTTCATATCATTAAGCAAAGGTTTAATTACATTAAGATGGGTTAATGGGGGGGATGGCTCTTCATCTTTTGGTGGTTACAAAGAGGGATAGAAGATGCTAATATTATCTCTAAATTTCGGATAGCATAAGAAGGAAATGGGCTTGCAAAAATTCGTTACGTTGATCGACCCATAGTATATACAACGCTTAAAAACTAAAATCACACGCTACTTAAATTTTTAAAATAAAACTACTAACTATATTATAAAATAAATACGCACAATATATATATATATATATATATATATATATATATATATATATATATATATATATATATATATATATATACACACACAAACACATACATACATACATTTTCCCAAATCGAGCATGTCAACATTCTACATTATACACTTTAAATTAATAAATACAACTACATAATGCAACAATTAAATAATTATACACCTTCAAAATAGTTTTAATAATAAATTATTTTATTTTAACGAAAAATAACATTTTAATGTAAACTAACGCCAAAATAAAGAGTGAAAATTACGGGGTGTTACATATTATGTGGTTGTTTGATTACATAAAAACATGACATAATTCGATATTAAGTAGAGGCCATCAATGGGCAAGTTTGATTCATGATCTTATTCGTACTCTCACCCCAAACTCAATATATGGTTCATTGACTATTAATAGAGTCATGACCAGAAAATCTACATTGGATAAGCCCATAAGTTGTCCCTACTATTTCCCAATATCCAATTAGGTTTATGAGTCTTCCTTGTTGGCGACTTCAAAAACGTTTTCAATAAAACTTTTACAATGAGGTAGTTAAATACGCGCTCATCCCGCAAAGCGAATAAAAACACGCCTACAATTTGATGACTTCACTGGGTAGGATTTTTTTTTTAATATATATATTTTAAATAAGTGGGTGAAACTCGAAAAATACGATTCATACTTGTTTTATTCTTTTAAATTACAGTTTTGCATATGCATGGCTATTGTTTAATACACTCTAAGGACAATCTTCCTTGCCTCATTACCACATGTTCTATGCGTGAGGCCACCCCGTGGGGGTTTGTCCTTTGTCCTTCCAAAAGCTTTCAGAGCGATAGTGTTGGATCTTAGTCATAAGTAAACCTACCCAACCATGGCATCGTTCTCTTGTTCCTGACTTGAGAACTGGAGTGCGTCTTACACGTTGCCACCGGCCACCTTTTTAAGTAAAGGTACGAAGCGTGGGATCAATCTCTTAATTATGGACCCTGTTAAGCCTTAACCTAAGATTGACCATAGTTGAATCGTAGAACTGGACTTTTAGGTTGAGAACTTTGCATCCATGTTATATGAAATTTGCTTGTGAATGCCTTCTTTTTGCCTATTTTTGACTTGTTAAAACATTCATGTGTATTGCATATGAAATCGCGTCAAAAATAATCGATAAAATTGACCAAACTTTTGCCGAATTGACAAATTACATGCCGGGGGGCAGTGCGCCAAACACACCACCGTGCGCCTGAAGCACGGTCCTTGCACAGGACGCATAGGCTTCTCGCCGCATGCACTTTTTTGTCTGGCGCACAACCTATATGTCTCATGCTATTGCTGATTCGGCTATCATTTAAAATACAAAAAGTCTTTCATCTATCATAATGTCACGTTTGCCGTCGCATCCCGATATTTTGTGGAATTAGCCAAAACCTCGCCTAAATATCCAAAAAGCATGTCGGGGAGTAGTGCACCAAACATATTAAGTTGCGCCTGGCGCACCGCTGGACGCACAGGCTACGCGCCACGCGCAACATTGTTGCGTGGCGCGCATCATGTCCATCTCATGTTTTTGTCAATTTAGTCGTCGTAGTGGTTCATTCTGTGTTTTCCATCTGTATTCATGGAGAGTCATGATCGTTCTTGGAGTCCTTTTATCTAAAGCGAATCTCACCTAATTCAAACATAAAAATCAGTATTACATATCATCTAAGGCCGAGTCTATCCTAAAAAGTGCATCTAGAAAAGTGAGCATGGTAGATTTAGAGTCATCATGTCTACCTCGTTTCATCTCAACCCATCTCTAACAAATCTTCCCTATCAATCCTACCCTATCATATTCCATCTCCTTCAAAAACATATCTTTTTCAAAATCAATCCTACACCCTCTTCTAGTTCACGTCTTTGCTCTGAAGTCACGTCTTTGGTCTTGCCACCGATCTTTGTACAACTTCCTCGTGAAGCTAGATCTAGTTTTTTTGTTTTTCTTTCTTTGTTCTTTAGTTTCTAGTGGTCTCTCTCTGATATAGGGATTCCACTAGTTTAGGTGCCTAGTGATCTTTCCCTGAGATAGAGATTTCACTAGTCCATCCATGTACCTGTTTAAAAAAAAATATATGCATAAATGTTTAGTAATCCCAATTCGAATATTAGATTTTATCATAAACAGACTTTTAGTAATTTGGGTTAGGTGATTAATGTAATTAGTTAATTTAATTATCATAGTAATTTATTATAAGTATTCATAAGTTATAGTATATTTAAGTTATTGGGCATGTTAGAAACAAAAAAACAATTACTTAAATTTATTACCTTGAACGTGTTTATTGTTTGAACCATGATTTCCCCCAATTTCTCTTCTCCTTTTGTCACGAATCATCTTTTATTTCTCTTTATCCATTATTTTTGTATTACTTTTAGATGCTAACAAAAATGGGTGTTTTAATTCTTTTATATTCTTTTTGGTACTCAGTGCATGTTTGGTGGATGATATAAACAAGAGAAGGTATCATAGTGATCAATAGTTGATGTTGTGTTTGGTTGTTTGTTCATAATGAGGCATCCTAAATAGCTTATAATATTACTTAGATGACAGGATTGAAAAAGAATCTTAAAGAATCATATAAAAAGAAATTACAATATGTAATATGACGTGTAAAATTATTGCTAAGTACTAACCATATATAAATATATAATTTCAGCTAATAAAATCCCTAAAGAGCGTCTAGAATCGTTCTCCGTCCCAACACCGCATACTTTGACTTTCGAATTCTGGAACCCCAGTCAAAGTGGGGTCTTCTGTTGACACAAAATTGTGTCTCCCATTGAGTACCCAATGATGAAACATATCGTTAATCCTAATTGGTCCGGTCCAAAGGAAAAGCAATCGAACGAGCTAAGCCCAAAATCATTTCGAAAATATAAAGTCTATTTATTGGTTTAAAACAATACAAATCCGATTTTAAAGGTCCAATTAATTATTTCTAATAATTAATTGTATTTTTAATATTTTAATATTGATTATTCTGAATATCTATATTAGTGGGATATACTAATATGATTATGGATTTTTTTTTCAAATTATACCTTCTAGGAGTTAATGCATGCATGTATATTTTTTATATTTTTCATAATTTTTCGTATTTATACTAGGCATTCTTGTTTTTAAAATATCTACTAATTCGCTTTCTTAATGTACTCCAAATTAAGATTTGTTATTACTCTTTATTTTCAATATTCCATTTATTTTGCATGTATTTTAAGTTATTGGAGATAGTGATTTGTATAACTATGGTAATTGGATATTTTTTATTATTTTACTTGATAGATAATATGCATAAATGTATTGTTGCCATGCCCGACCAAATAATGGTATGTCTAGAGAGCAGGGCTCTTCCTTCTCTCTAGGATTCTCCAGCCCCCTTCCACCCACCGCCTCTAATCAGCTCTCCCACCGCCTCTGATTTCGCCCCTCTACCATCCCCAATTTCGCCCCCTTTCCTTCTCTTTGAGTCCTTTGGTTCATTCCTCTCCATCATCTCCTTCTTGATGGTTTTTGGCATGCCCATCGATTTCTTCGCCGGATCTGCTCAACCCTCCGCCATTGGTGGGTATTTGCTTCAACTTTAGCCCGGACAACGGCTCTTCACCACCGCCATCATCAATCACCAACCCGGATATCGGCTTGGCTGCCACCGATATCCCCAGATCTGCACTCTTCGTCGCCGTGCCACCCGATGAAGAGTGTCTGCCCTAGTTACTATCTTGCTGTCTCTTCTTGTGGATTTTCTCAAAATATTTAGATCTGAATTGCCTCTCTTTCTTCGTTTGTGGGGTGTCTCGACGCCACGAAGACGAGTGCTGCCCTGGTCGATGGGTTTTCATCGACTCTAACCTCCGCCGTTGATGGTTTAGGCGTTTTCTTCGCGAGAATTGTCGTCTTCGACACCGTGGTTGGACCAATTATGCCCTGGACGATGGGTGCTTAGTCCAGTCGCTGCTTTGCCATCATCAGCCGCTGTCGGGTGCTGGCAATCCTAACCTGCTTGTATAAAGCTTTAAGATCGGATGTCACGTCTTTGCTCTAGCCACCGATCTTTGTACAACTTCCTCGCGAAGCTAGATCTAGTTTTTTTGTTTTTCTTTCTTTGTTCTTTAGTTTCTAGTGGTCTCTCTCTGAGATAGGGATTCCACTAGTTTAGGTGCCTAGTGATCTTTCCATGAGATAGGGATTTCACTAGTCCATCCATGTACCTGTTTAAAAAAAATATATGCATAAATGTTTAATAATCCCAATTCGAATATTAGATTTTATCATAAACAGACTTTTAGTAATTTGGGTTAGGTGATTAATATAATTAGTTAATTTAATTATCATATTAATTTATTATAAGTATTCATAAGGTATAGTGTATTTAAGTTATTGGACATGTTAGAAATAGAAAAACAATTACTTAAATTTATTACCTTGAACATGTTTATTGTTTGAACCATGTTTTCCCCCAATTTCTCTTCTCCTTTTGTCACGAATCATCTTTTATTTCTCTTTATCCATTATTTTTGTATTACTTTTAGATGCTAACAAATAAGGGTGTTTTAATTCTTTTATATTCTTTGGTACTAAGTACATGTTTGGTGGATGATATAAACAAGAGAAGGTATCATAGTGATGAATAGTTGATGTTGTGTTTGGTTGTTTGTTCATAATGAGGCATCCTAAATAGCTTATAATATTACTTAGATGACAAGATTAAAAAAGAATCTTAAAGAATCATATAAAAAAGGAAATTACAATATGTAATATGACGTGTAAAATTATTGCTAAGTACTAACCATATATAAATCCATAATTTCAGCTAATAAAATCCCTAAAGAGCGTCTAGAATCGTTCTCCGTCCCAACACCGTATACTTTGACTTTTGAATTCTGGAACCCCAGTCAAAGTGGGGTCTTCTGTTGACACAAAATTGTGTTTCCCATTGAGTACCCAATGATAAAATATATCGTTTTCCTAATTGGTCCGGTCCAAAGGAAGAGCAATCGAACGAGCTAAGCCCAAAAGCATTTCGAAAATATAAAGTCTATTTATTGGTTTAAAACAATACAAACCCGATTTTAAAGGTCCAATTAATTATTTCTAGTAATTAATTGTATTTTTAATATTTTAATATTAATTATTCTCAATAATTAATTTTTAAAAGATAAAAAAGAATTTTAAAACATTGAAAAAACCTGCTAGAAAGCAAGTGCGCGTGACACAAAGATGTGCGCCAATCGCACAGTTTTATTTTATCTTTTTCGCTCCATTTTCGGTTTCCTTTACCTATAAATAACTTATTTCTTCAAACGCCTTAATACCTCGACACATTCATACCTTCGAATTTCGTATTTCAAGATTCAACATTGCTCATCCTGAAGATCGTTGCATAAGACCCCGGCGACAAAGGTATAACTCCTGAGGGTCAATTCCAATTTAATTCATTTTTTACTAACCATCTACTTGTCACGATGTAGATCTTAAAGGGAATTGGCGCGATACTGTACATTCTTCTCTCAATCTCCCTTTTTTATATTTTATTTTATATTACATTGATATTATTCATATGCATGTTATGTTTTAATGCTTTCATCACCTCTCATGTTTATTATTGCTAATCAAAGCCCTAAAGAACTGTTCTAACATTAAATTCAGAAAATTTGGACAACCTGTTAGGTTTCCTGTAAGTTGATTGTATAATAACATGTCACCAAAAATTAGTCTTTTGTTTGTTTAATGAACTACATAGATTAATTATTATATTGCATTAACATATTATGTGGTTGTTTAATTGCATAAAACATGACATGAACAAAATCGTTTAAGGACTTCTCAATATTCAATTAGGTTTATGAGTCTTCCTCTTGTTGACGACTTCAAAAACATTTTCAATAAAAAACTTTACAATAAGGTAGTCAAATACGAGCTCTTCCTGCATAGGCGAATAAAAACACGCCTAAAATATTACATTAGCTATTACTTGAAACACACCTCAATGGAGTTTCATTTTCTTTCATATCTTCGGAGAACAATAATGACCTTCGCACTTGTCTTTCAATATGCACCTTCTTTTTTCCCGGGCAATTTGGGAAATTTGATTACGAATTGTATTGACAATCATAGGCCCTGTTTAAGAAGATAGTTCGACTAACAAATTGAAGACCAATGTACTGTACATTATATATATATACTTAACTAATTATATATATTAACACTACTAAAAATAGCTATTGTTTTACCATTGGATACATCCAACAAGGGCTCTCCTATGATTTAAGAGCACACTAATATTTTCAGATGGTAATGGTGTATTGAATTAGAAATCTTCCCCGACTACAATCCAACTGAAGCATAAACTCTACATCAACTGCATTAAAATGTAAAACTAAAATGAATTCTCCATGGTAATAAGTTATCTATATAATAACTGATACAATAAACCATAATATTAATAATTGAATATTGCTCTAATTAATTTTGATTTATATAACAATATATATGAATAAGCACGTTCATCTATATATAATACAACTCAACAATGTAAATTACATGGCTATCTATTTATATGTGATTATACAAATTTTCTCTATCACACTTGGCCATTTTATTTTATTTTATAACATCTCTATACGAAATGTGGTCACTAAATCATTAAGCATCTCATCTTCTCCACCGAAGTTCCCAGAAAAAATTTGGAAACCAATTCTTCCAAACAATTTTACTCTCATGTAACACCTACAAAAACATATTCAACAACCTCGACAAAAGCAGTTAGCAAAAATGATTCGAGCTTCACTAAATCATATATATTTATCATGTGTGTTGGTTAAAAAGATAATAATTTACATAGGTATTGAAATAAACAGATATAGCTAAATTAGCCATGGATTCCATATAGACAAAGCATGGTGGGGAGGAGTAATTAATTAATTAAATAACACAAATATTTCATCTCATTCTCTGTCTCTCTCTCTTAATCTAAACATGCAAACATTTCTATTTTTCTCTTAGTCTTAACATGCACCATCAGTATTATATAGAATGAGTAAATAAACACTCAAACTTTCTCCATAACTCACGAAATTTCCATCTCCTTCTCTCTCTCTCTTAATCTCTCATGAGCTTTCCATTAAACACTTCGAATAAACCTTGCATCTCCACGTCAGTTTCTTCATTTTTTTTAGTTCAAAATAAGTAAAAAGCTCATCAACATCTACAATATGTTCTAAGTTCTCAGATTTTCGAAATTTAGATATGTGCAAAACGATTTTTGTGGATATATGGAATGAAAAAACAGCACTTCAAGGGGATTTTGTGAAAAGTCCAATTAGTTTCCTTAATCTATGAAGATCAACAATTCATGAGGAGATTTTGGAAGAACATGCAGATGAAGATCTGATCAATTCGTATATAAATGATGTTGTTGGACTGAGGCAGATATAAACAAGTAACAAAATTCAAATTTTTTTAAAATAATACTTTTTTTTTTTTTTTTTTTTTTTGAAAGAGAAATTTCATTAATTGAAAGCCAAACGGCATCTACAATAAGTAATAAAGAAAAACAGGATACAATCAAACAAGATCAGATCAACTTCGTCTTCGATGAAACTGCAATGAACCAGATCGAATATTGTGGCGCAAGTCCCTTGTATTTGTTGTCCCAAGCAACTATTAATGGAACCGTCTATCATTTTGACATAGTTTGGAGAAGAACCTTATTGATCTATCCATATTGACCGCATCCGAGCTTCCAATACCTTCATGTTGATAGTTTTGGACTTCAACCAATGAGAACAATTTCTCATACCTACAAATAAAAAAACTAGACTCACAACTCCCATAAGGGAGAAGGAGACCTCCACAACAGAGAAGACTAGTCTTCCCATATTAGGGCACAAAAAACTCTTATAAAGAGAGACTAATTTATTCAACAAAACAAAAGGACAAAATAGAAAGTGAAAACAAGAGAGGAAAAGGGGCTTACCATGGATGAGATCATCCATGGCAGCCCCTTACTGATGAAGGGAAAAGGGAAAAAGGGAGGCGGCTAGAGAGAGAAACTAGGTTTAGGGTTTTCAAGAGAGAGCTTTTAGTTTTAAAATAATACTTAATAGATAATCTGCATGTTGATTGAGAGAACAATATATAAATATATAATAATTTTCATAATTGTAATTTCATAATTTTTGGAACAATATGGAGATGAAGATCTTAACTTAATTATATTTTAACTTGTGTGAGGCAAATATTGAGCATCTAGACTAGTAAAAGTATAACTCAATTTATTATATGAAGTAATATTTACTACATAACGTGCACGCATGTATATTAATATGATTATTTCATATCTAAATTAATGGGGTTTTTTTATAAATCTAATAATCAGATTTAATTGTATTAATCGGTTTTTTTAAAAAACTAGAGTCTAAATATCTGATTTAATACATAACTTGCACATGTATAATAATCTAATTTTTGATATTAATCAGGTTTTTTTATAAATCTACTAATTTTTAGAATTGTTATTTCATAATTTTTCATATAATCCAATATACACTAATATTTTCATATTTATCAATCGGTTTGTTTATAATTGTAATAATATGATTATTTTTCTAATTTCCATGTCTATATTAATCTGATTTAAATTATACTTCCTAGAAACTATGCATGCATGTATACTAATATGATGGTTTTTATGTAAATCTAATATATACTAGCATTTTTTTTCATATCTATAAATCGGATTTTATAAATTTCATAATATGATTACTTCGTAGTTTTCATATCTATATTAATCGGATATACTAATATGATTATGGACTTTTTTTTTTTCAAATTATGCCTTCTAGGAACTAATGCATGCATGTATATTTTTCATAAATTTTCCTATTTATACTATGCATTCTTGTCTTAAAATATCTACTAATTCGCTTTCTTAATGTACTCCAAATTGAGATTTGTTATTACTCTCTAGTTTCAATATTCGATTTATTATACATGTATTTTAAGTTATTGGAGATACTGATTTGTATAATTATGGTAATTGGATAATTTTTATTATTTTACTTGATAGATAATATGCATAAATGTAGTGTTGCCATGCACGACCAAATAATTGTATGTCTAGAGAGCAGGGCTCTTCCTTCTCTCTAGAATTCTCCAGTCCCCTCCCCCCACCACCTCTGATTTTGCCTCTCTACCGTCCCCAATTTCGCCCCCTTTTCTTCTCCCTGAGTCCTTCGGTTCATTCCTCTCCATCATCTCCTTGATGGTTTTTGGTAGGCCCATCAGTTTCTTCGTCGGATCTGCTAAACCCTCCGCCGTTGGTGGGTATTTGCACCAATTTAGCCCGGACATGGCTCTTCACCACGGCCATCATCAATCACTAGCCCGAACATCGGCTTGACTGCCACCGATATCCCCAGATCTACACTCTTCGACACCTTGCTGCCCGATGAAGAGTGTATGCCCTAGTCGCTATCTTGCTGCCGCTTCTGGTGGCTTTTCTCAAAATATTCAGATCTGAATCGCCTCTCTTTCTTCGTTGGTGGGGCGATCTCAATGCCACGAAGACGAGTGCTGCCCTAGTCGATGGGTTTTCATTGACTCTGACCTCTGCCGTTGATGGTTTAGGCGTTATCTTTGCGAGAATTGCCCTCTTCGACACCGTGGTTGGACCAATTATGCCCTGGACGATGGGTGCTTAGTCCAGTCGCTGCTTTGCATCATCAGCCTCGACCGCTGTCGGGTGGTGGCAATCCTTGCCTGCTTGTATAAAGCTTCAACATTTGAAGTCACGTCTTTGCTCTAGCCACCGATCTTTGTACAGCTTCCTCGCGAAGCTAGATCTAGTTTTTTGTTTTTCTTTCTTTGTTCTTTAGTTTCTAGTGGTCTCTCCCTGAGATAGCAATTCCACTAGTTTAGGTGCCTAGTGATCTTTCCCTGAGATAGGGATTTCACTAGTCCATCCATGTATCTGTTTAAAAAAAATATGCATAAATGTTTAGTAATCCCAATTCGAATATTAGATTTTATCATAAACAGACTTTTAGTAATTTGGGTAAGGTGATTAATATAATTAGTTAATTTAATTATCATATTAATTTATTATAAGTATTCATAAATTATAGTATAATTTAAGTTATTGGATATGTTAGAAACAAAAAAAACAATTACTTAAATTTATTACCTTGAACATGTTTATTGTTTGAACCATAATTTTCCCCAAGTTCTCTTCTCCTTTTGTCACGAATCAGCTTTGATTTCTCTTTATCCATTCTTTTTGTATTACTTTTAGATGCTAACAAAAAAAGGTGCTTTAATTCTTTTATATTCTTTGGTAATCAATATATGTTTGGTGGATGATATAAACACGAGAAGGTATCATAGTGATGAATAGTTGATGTTGTGTTTGGTTGTTTGTTCATAATGAGGCATGCTAAATAGCTTATAATATTACTTAGATGACAGGATTAAAAAAGAATCTTAATGAATCATATAAAAAAGGAAAATACAATATGTAATATGACGTGTAAAATTATTGCTAAGTACTAACCATATATAAATCCATAATTTCAGCTAATAAAATCCCTAAAATCGTGCTGAATACTCCCAATAATTTTTTTTATTTACTTACTTCACTATGGGGGAGAACCAAGGATAAAGTCCACAAGTATGAGAGAGAAACTGAAAAGGTGGATAGAGAAACTGAAAAGTGCGAGAAAGAAACTAAAAAATAAGTTAGAATATTAAAAAAGAGATAACATGAGTGGAAAAAGAGGAGAAAGTAGATGGGACATGTCACCAATAATTGAAAAAGTAACAGTGCATTGATTAAAAAGAAACAGACCAAAAGGAAAGTGTGTAGATTAAAAAAAACCAATGGAGTATTATATTAGGGGTGATATAATTAAATCCCTAAAATCTTGTTAATCATATTGACCATTTAGTTCAACGATAACAATGAACATAATTAAATCCCTAAAATCATGTTAATCAAGATGACTAATTAGTGCAATTCTATCAATTACTCCCTCCGTTTTCTTTTGTTGTTCCTATTTGGAATCGGGGAAGAAACCAATGCAACTCAAAAAATGGGTAATATTCTACTGTTTTAAGTAATTAAATTAACTAAAAATAAAGATTATATCCCTTTGACTTATTCTATGTTAGGCAACCAATGATACAAAAAGTTTGAGGGGTAAAAGAGTTAAGTGACTACAAACTAGTGTAAACACATTTGTTATTATTTAAGTTACTCTATGTTAAACAACCAATAAGACAAAAATTTGAGGGGTAAAAGAGTAAAAAATGACTACTCAATAGTTTGAACACATTTATTGCAACTTAAAACTAATGAGAAATTTAATTCATAAACTATACTGTATATAGAAAGATTCAAAATAGGAACAACATATTGAAATTTCCCAATGGGAAATACAGGAACAACAAAAGAAAACGAAGGGAGTACAATCTTGTATATTTGATTTGTTCCTTTTATGTATGTACAATAACATCTGATGATTAGATTAACCTAATCTTTGTGGTTATATTTTTTATTTGATTAACATGTGATTCTTGTGCATATATATGGTTTGTATGTTTCTTGTGCATATGATTAAAAAATGATCTAAGAAGGATACATTTTATTTTTGACATAATAAGGTGATGATTTATAGGAATATCGTAATCTTGTTTAAAAAAGGTTCAATTTTCTAATATTATCACTTGTATATTTTCTTAGGACATGATGAATTGCAGTAGGTGCCATGTTCCATATAACAAAAGATGAAGTTTATAATTTTTGTGAAAAGATAAGGTAATAATGGTAGTATATCTTTTCATCCATATATGATATACAAAAAATTAAAACCATGTATATCATATAACATATGATGTAAAACATAAATAAAAATTAAAAATAATGTATTCCATATAACATATATGAAAACATAAAATATTCATTTCATCCATATATGTCATCTAAAAAATTAAAAATATTTATGTATGATTTGAAAAATGGCCTAGTAAACCCTATGGACTAATCTTTTAATGTCAATATTTGATATTCCACCTAATAAATCTCTAACTTTTAATGCAATAATTAGTAATTGTAATTATTTATTGTAATTCTTAATGTAATAATTAGCTTCATTGTATTTTAGGTGGAATAATAAATATTAACATATGAAAGGTTACATACGATTGTAGGAGTTATTGTAGTCCCCCATAATTTTATGAATTTTATAAATACATTTTGATGTATAATTATATATATTTTAATGTTTAGATAATCTATTTCTCAAAAAGTTGACTATTTGAAAGTCAAAAGAATTATTTAATGATTTGAAGTAATCAAATATTTTATTTAGACATACTTTAAAAATGTTTAAATAGCTTAAATATCTTTGAGTTTAGTAAAATGATTTTAAAATGGGTTAGAGGAACCCAACTGCACTAAAGAACCCAATCATTAAATATTATTGAAAGCCCAAACACAATTCCCTAAGCCCACAAGGGTTAACTATATAAACCCACAAAACCCAAAATTTACCCCACATCAAACACACTTTATTTTCTCTCTCTCTCTCTCCTCTTCTTTTTCAGCCCTCATTCCTCTCCCTCTCTCCCGATTTACTATTCTCCTCTTTTCACTCGTCGGCAGCCACGCGCCTCCAGTGCGTCGCCCAGCCCGCTGTTCCGCCGGTGGTCCCCCTCAACCTCCCTCCTTCTTCTTGTGGTTATTTCTTCTTCCTTTATTTTTGTTTAATGTTAAGTTTATGTTTTTAAGGATTGATTTAATGTTTTAATGATTTTAAAGTTTATAGTTTGATGATTTAAATATAAATTTCAGATTATCTAATTTATATAGTGAAATAATTAAATTTCAGATTTAGTTATTATGTTTAAACTAAGATTTTAAGTATCAAAGTATGGATTTTTAGGTTTTATGAGTTGGAAAACCATAGTATTATATTATAGTTTATGAAATTGGATACTCCTATGATTATGATTATGTCTAAGCATGTTTTAAAGGGTTTTAATCACATTATAAGTTACTGGAATTGTTATTAGTATGTTTATAAAGAATTTTTGGGGATTTTTAATGACTAGTATAGTGGTACTATACTAGAGACATTAATAGTGAAGTTTTAATGGTTAAAAAGAATTTCAAACACTTTTAAATAGGGTTTAACATATTTAAGGTTGCTGGAATTTTGATTGAGTAGTAATTAGTGGTTATATTACAATTGATAGGCGGAGATTTCTCCTTAGGCGATTTCTAAGGTTGTTAAATTAGCCACGCATATTGTCTACACAAGGTACGTACATACTGATATGTTGGTTGGACTAGTATCATATCCTAAGGATGGGTTCAAAGTAGTATCATGTACGGGGAACTATTTATAATTCATATATGATTTATATTCAAGTGAAATTGCATGTTTTATGCCGTTGTGTGAAACATGTTGATTATGTTGGTTATATTATGTTTGTATAGATGATTGATGCAAGCATATGAGATTGGGAACTTTATTTTTTTAATTCACATGAGGGATTAATAATTATATTGTTGTTGGATCATGTTGTTATTCCCTTTAGATTATTTTATTTACTTTATGAGGACCAAGGGCCTTATTTGGCAATTTGGTTATTCACCTATCAAAGGTTGGTTGATTGTTTACTTGGATCAACAAACAAATAATGGTTATGGAATTTGTAATTGGAATTATCATTGGATTGTTAAGTTTATGATCACCTTATCTAATCCTAAGATAAAAATGGAAGTTTATGCATCCTTGATGATTATTTTGTTTGTCTTACTTTTGTGAGTCATAACATATTAATAAATTATTAATCGTTACTTATAAAGGAAAGTGAATCGCAATAAGCTTTGACTTGTGCATGTCTGAAGTGTTGGACTAGTATGAGTTGGAGTATATGGTGGTAGCCCATGACTTTTCTTGGGACCAGATTGATCACCGTGTCCTATTTTATTTAAAAGGTTCATCGATATCGTAGGTCAAGGGAGTACGGAGTCGCGCCCGTATTTCGTCTTCTAAATTGAAGACTGGTTTGGTTTGGACAACTCTTTCCATTGCCTATTCCATCTAAATTAATTAATTTATTAGTTGTGGAGTAAAGTTCAGTAATGTAGTCTGCTATGTTATTATATTATTATTTATCTTTGCCTTAATGTTTATTAATATCATGTTAGGTTTTATATTTATGTATTATGTAGTATTCAGCTTTGCTGATTACGTGCTTTTGTGTGTATGTTGATCATGGCTATGCCTTATTGATCCTGTGATGACCCATTTGGTGAGCAGTCTCTCAGGATCAATAGTGCATTGTCCATTTCAGGTTTGAAGATGATGCATCATGGGTTCGGGATTTTTCTAGAGAACTTGTGTTGACTTTATTATTATTATAGTTGACTTTTAATTTATGGTTTGAGTTTGGTTTTATTTTGGTTTGACTTTTGTTTGATTTTAGAGTTCACTTATGGTTGACAAAGTTATTATTTCAAAGTTATTTATTATTTTTCGCTGAAAAATTCTGAATAAGCCGATACATTGTCACACGACATGGGCAATAATGCTTTGATTATTCTCTAAGTTTTTTTATGAAAAAGATATTTTGGAAAATAGAGAATTATCGGGGTGTTACAAAGTGGTATCAGAGCTTAGGTTTTTATTGGACTTTCGTGCCAACCTTGAATTTTAGGCGCCTAGTTACTTAAAATGAATTTCATAGAAAACGAGCTCCTACTTATTCCTTGTGCTTAAATCACTTTTCGATACATGTTTCAAATTTTAAAAATAGTTTTGAAAATATTTTTGGTTCAAAATATTTTATTTTATTTGGTTCGAATTTTTTTTAGAGGTCCGAATTTTTTTTTATTTATTCAGTTCGAATTTATTTTTGCTCAAAAATTCTGATTTTCGTTATTTTATTTTTTGCAGTTCTTTTTTTATATAATTTTGAAAATTTTATATTACTTATTATTTATTTATTTTAATACTTCTAGTTTATTTTGGTTACTTTATTAATTTTGTGAGAGATGAGTAGTATAGGAAGGGCATGTACGGTAGAAATATTATATGTCTGCATTTAAATATTTAATTCAGCATGTTTATGTTTTTCTTGCCTACTTAACTGTTTAGTGTTATTCCTATGCTTTAAAATATTTGTTTATTCTTGCTTATTGTTTATTGTTGGGAATATACATTAAGTGAGGGCATTATGTACTTATAGATGTCGTATTCATCTGTTATAGGATCTCTAGACATGTATGATAGTCAAGCTGCCCGAGTAGGAAGCTACTCCAACCTTATTGTGCTTAGTGATGGTGAGTCTGATATGGAGTCTGATAGCGAGAGTTTCACTAGCCTAGAGGTCATCGTGCGTCATGTATTAAAAGTGGGCGTTCCTGATAGTGATGGTGAGGTTATTCAAGAGTTTGATCATGCTATAGGGCATACCATAATGGACATCTACCATGCTGTTTTGAAGGCTGAGAGAAGAGGATGAGCCTCAACCTAAGAAGATTCGAAGATCTACTAGAGCTAGAATTTCATATTGCTTCTACTATAACAGTGAGGACATCGAAGACTTGAAGATGAGATGCTCACTCCAGAGGAGTACAAGAAACTAAGGATAAGACTGATAATGTATCTCCATAGACTATTTACTTATGCTTTAAGATTAGTTGTTGGATAAGTAATCAAGTTACAATGGTTTAAATTTCTTTCTTTAGTATCTTTATCTTGGTTAAGGAATAAGTACAGTTATTATGGATTGGAAATATATTATAATCATCATTTTGAGGAATAAAAGCGATTATTAATTTATTCAAGTGAACAAGAATTCATTTTAGTACGCGAATGGGAAATATTTTATTCTATTGTTGTGATTGAATTTTATTAAATCCTCTAATATATATACACTAGTATTTTTTGCACGCGATGCGTGCGCGAACATCGCGGTGATATTGTACATGTTTCTTTTGTTTTCAAAAATCAGGAAGTTACTTTCACTAAAAAAAATGTGGTAGTTTTTGTAGGGGGAAAATCTGGCAGTTACATTAGAGGTTTTTTTTTTAAAAAAGTTATATGACTTTTTTGCCCTCATTAGTTATCTTGGAAGATTAAAAACATATAGGGTATTTTAGGGAACTCAGGTGGACACCAAAGTCCTCAAGAGTTCCCATATATAATAGAGATATATTGGTGATGTGAATATATGGTTGTTATGGTTCATAGTGTGTGAACTTAATGTTGTTGTGACTCCATAAAGAATTGTATTTTGATGCAACCTCGTATGGTCAAATCAAGTCATGCCTTCGTAGAGAATGGCAAGTAAGTTGTGAATCGAAACCTATAGTAGATTTACGTTAAATTTCAGGTAGCGAAGTAGAATGGCAAACAACGATAACGCCTTAGCTTATGCTATTCGCCTATTGGCAGAGAATTTGACTCACGAAATAGATGAGAGTCCCGATCCTGCTTAGGATATGTTTGAAAGACTAGCTAAAATTAAGCCGCCGTACTTTAAGGGGCAAGCTGACCCTACATTCTTAGAGAGTTGGATTAGGGAGTTTGAAAAGATTTTTGGGCCTGTGAATTGTCCTGAGGCTATGAAAGTAGGTCAAGCTGTGTTATATCTGAAAGATGAGGCTAACTTATGGTGGAAAGAGAACGGAACTAGACTTAGTGCTGTTGAAGGGTTTAATTGGGATCCCTTTATTGCTGCTTTAAGAGGAAAAATTTACCCCGCTTTTATGAGAAAACAAAAGGCTCGGGTGTTCATAAGCCTTAGGATGGGGAGTATGACCATTTCTGAGTATTATAGCAAGTTCATAGCATTGTCTAGATTTGCAGCTAAGGTAGTAGCTACCGAAGAGCTAAAAGCTCAAAGATTTGAGGAAGGTTTGACTGAGGAAATCCAACTGGGGTTAGGTGGTGAGACCTTTGTGTCCTTAGATGTTTATGGGAGAGATGCCCATATTTATGGTCTTCAGTCGAGGTGTGACAAGAAGAATGTTGTAGTGGGTGAGAAAAGAAAGGATTTCAATGGTGGAGGAAATCAGGGGATCTTTAAGAAGAATAGAAATGGGAATGGAAATTTCCAAGGAAGGAATGGTAAAGGCTTTAATAATAAGGGCCATTCTGAGAGGAGTTACAACTGTAAGAAGTGTAACAAGAACCACCCTGGTAGAGATTGTAAGGGAGACCTAGTAATCTGTCATTGCTGCCAAAAGAAGGGGCATAGAGAATCTGAGTGCTTCACCAAGCAAAGGAAAGAGCAGAATGATAATGGGAGTGGTAATCAGGGAAGGTTTGGGTTCAACCAATCAGGAAACCAAGGTTCGAATCCTATAGGGTCACAGAACAATCAAGAGAGCTACAGTAAGCCTGCTAGTGAGAGCAACAACAACAACCAGAATAAATCTCATGGTAAGTTGTTCGTGATGAGTCGCAATGAAGCTGAAAGATATGCCGACGTAGTTTCTGGTACTTTCTCTATTAACTCCGTTCTTGTTAAAGCGTTATTTGATTCTGGGGCTACCTATTCGTTTATTTCATCGCCTGTTATTAAGAGTTTGGGGCTGGTAGACTTTGAAGTAATTGACCTGGCTATTAGTAGACCTACAGGAGAAGTTATAAGGTGTACCAAGTTGTATAGAGACTTACCTCTGAAGATATGAGACTGTGTATTTCCTTCTAATTTGATAGAGTTCACTCTAGGAGACCTAGATGTTATTCTTGGGATGAATTTGTTAGGTTTCTATAAGGCCAAAATAGACTGTGAAACTCATAAAGTAGTGTTGAGAAGCCCTTTGGGGAAGTTGACTTCGTATCGACGTTTTGGAAAAACTAAGAACTTTAGGGTCATTCTACAATGAAAGTGAAGAAGTTGATGAAGAAGGGATGTGAGTTGTTTTCTATAGCGTGCAAGATGTAAGTAAAGAGGTCAAATTGAAGATTGAGGATGTACCAATTGTAAATGAGTTTATGGATGTGTTTCCAAGCGAGATTTCTAGTATGCCACCTGAAAGAGCCGTTGAGTTCACCATAGACTTAGTTCCTGGTACTGCACCTATTTATAAGGCACCATATAGAATGGCACCTCCTGAGATGAGCGAGTTGAAGATTATATTAGGCCTAGTGTATCACCTTTGGGCTGTGTTGTGCGTGAAGAAGAAATATGGAAGTATGAGGTTGTGCATTGACGATAGGGAGTTAAACAATGTGACCATTATGAAAAAGTATCCTTTGCTTAGGATAGATGACCTGTTCGATCAGTTGAATGGAGCGAGTATGTTTTGAAAGATTGATTTGTGTTCGGGGTATCACCAGTTGAGGGTAGCTGATAAGGATATACCTAAGACAACATTTAGGACGCATTATGGTCATTATGAGTTTACTGTGATGCCGTTTGGACTGACTAATGCCCCGACTATATTTATGGATTTGATGAATAGGATATTCCATGAGTTCTTAGATAAGTTTGTTGTGGTATTCATTTATGATATTTTGATCTATTCAAAGAGTGAAGAAGAACATGATGAGCATTTGAGGATAATATTGGAGACGCTTAGGAAGAACCAATTGTATGCCAAGTTCTCTAAGTGTGAGTTCCGTTTGGAGAAAGTAGCACTTTTGGGTCATTATGTGTCTAAAGAAGGAGTTTATGTGGATCTTGTAAAGATTTAAGTTGTTAGTGAGTGGCCTACTCCGAAGAATGTGCCAGATATTAGGAGTTTTATGGGATTAGCTGGCTATTATAGGAGATTTGTGAGAGATTTCTCGAAGATAGCAAGGCCAATGACCAATTTGATGAAGAAAGAGTCAAAATTTGAGTGGAGTGAGAAGTGTGAGGAAGCTTTTTAGATTTTGAAGGAGCTTTTTACCTCTGCACCTGTTTTGACCCTGCCTGATGGAAATGAGGGATTTGAGGTGTATAGTGATGCTTCAAAGAATGGTTTGGGGTGTGTTCTGCAGCATAATGGGAAGGTAATCGCGTATGCATCGCGTCAGTTGAGATCGTATGCGTTTAATTATCCTACCCATGATCTACAGTTAGCTGCTATTGCGTTTACCTTGAAGATTTGGAGACATTACCTATATGGGGCAACTTGTAAGATCTTTACGACCATAAGAGTTTGAAATACATTTTCACCCATAAGGATCTTAATATGAGACAGAGGAGATGGTTAAAGCTAATCAAAGATTATGACCTAGATATCCAATATCATGAAGGGAAGGCGAATGTAGTTGCCAATGCTTTGAGTAGGAAGTCGAGTTATATCATAAATGCGTTGGTAGTTCCCTAGGAACTGTGCGAAGATATGCAAAGGCTTAGCCTAGAAATTTTAAATCCTGGGGAGATCGAGGCAAGATTGAGTGCTTTGTCATTGGGGTTGTCAGTTTTCGATGAGATCAAAGAGGGTCAAGTTGGAGACGCGCACCTAGATAAGATTAAGGAGAAGATGAAACACGGCAAAGAAGTTGACTTTAAGATTCATGATGATGGAAGCTTGAGGTTCAAAGGAAGGTGGTGTGTACCATAAAATGTGAAGAGCTTAAGAGAAGGCTTATGGATGCGGGGCATAATACTCCATATTTTGTGCACCCTGGGGGTGAAAAGTTGTATAAGGATCTTAAGGAAATTTATTGGTGGCTGAATATGAATCGTGAAGTTGCTGAGTTTGTGTCAAAGTGTCCGACCCGCCAGAAGATAAAGATAGACCATAAGAGACCAAAGGGGAAGGTTCAAGCCTTAGAGGTTCCTGGATGGAAGTGGGATTCTATATCGACGGACTTTGTGATTGCCTTTCCAAAGACGAGAAATGGCAATGATACTATTTGGGTTATCGTGGACCGTTTGACAAAGTCAACCGTGTTCATTCCGGTTAAAGAGACATGGAAGAAGAAGCAACTTGCGAAGACGTACATCAAGCATGTAGTGAGACTGCATGGAGTCCCGACGGACATTATTTCATATCGTGATTCGAGATTCCTCTCGAAATTTTGGTAAAAGGTCTAGTTGAATCTTGGAACAACGTTAAAGATGAGCACTGCTTTTCATCCTGTGACCGATGGTCAGACTGAAAGGACCCATCAGACTATGGAAGATATATTGAGAGCGTGCACAATTGATTTCCGAGGTAGGTGGGAAGATCACTTGGACTTGATTGAGTTTTCGTATAACAATAGTTACTATGCGAGCATTAAGATGGCTCCTTTTGAGGCATTGTATGGAAGAAAGTGTAGAAGTTCCATTTGCTGGAATGATTTTAGTGAGGATATAGTATTGGGGACGAAATTTATTGAAGAGACTTTTAAATAAGTCAAATTGATTCAGGCTAGAATTCAAGCTGCTCAGGATAGGCAGAAGAGTTATGCTGATTTGAAGTGAAGAGAAGATGAATTCGCTGTTGGTGATAAAGTGCTTTTGAAAGTATCACCGACTAAATGAGTTATGAGGTTTGGGAAAAAAGGGCAAATTAAGTGCTAAATATGTTGGCCCATATGAGATTTGGAAAAGAATTGGGAAGGTAGTTTATAAGTTAGCTTTGCCAATGGAATTTGAGAAAATGCATGATGTGTTTCATATTTCCCAACTCAAGAGATATATCCCTGATAAGAATCATGTTTTGGAGCCTGAAAGAATTCAAATTAATAGTAGCCTCACGTATGAGGAAAAGTCTGTGAAAATCTTGGACAAAAAGGAGCGTAGTACACGCAATAAAGATGTCAATATTGTAAAAGTACTTTGGTCTAACCATGAGTCTGAAGAGGCAACGTGGGAAGCCGAAGAAGAAATGAAGAAAAAGTATCCAAATTTATTTATTGAGGTGAGTTACGAGGGCGTAACTCGTTTTCTTTAAGGGGGTAGAATGCAATAGAATTTCGCGCTTTTTACCTTATTTTATGGTATTTTTTATGCTTATTTTGGCAATTTGCACATGATTGGTACAAAATAAATTGGTTTTCTGCATGGAAAAGGCGTTCATGAGTAACACAAGTGATTTTAAAGTTGGTAAAAGTGTGTACACGTTGTTACACAAGTATTTCCAAATGAAAGTTTGAGTCAAAAAATTTCAAGCTGTGAGTATTTCAGTACCAAGTTTCGGCACGAAACTTCTTTTAAGAGGGGTAGACTGTAATCCCCAATAATTTTATGAATTTTATAAATACATTTTAATATATATATATATATATATATATATATATATATATATATATATATATATATATATATATATATATATTAATGTTTAGATAATTTATTTCTCAAAAAGTTGACTATTTGAAAGACAAAAGAATTATTTAATGATTTGAAGTAATCAAATATTTTATTTAGTCATACTTTGAAAATTATTTAAATAGTTTAAACATCTTTGAGTTTAGTAAAAGGATTTTAAAATGGGTTAGAGGAACCCAACTACACTAAAGAACCCAATCATTAAATATTATTGAAAGCCCAAACACAATTCCCTAAGCCCACAAGGGTTAATTATATAAACCCACAAAACACAAAATTTTCCCCATATCAAACACACTATTTTTCTCTCTCTCCTCTTATTTTTCGGCCCTCACTCCTCTCCCTTTCTCTCGATTTTCTCTTCTCCTCTCGTCACTCGCCGGCAACCACGTGCCACCAGTGTGCCGGCCAGCCTACCGCCTAGCCCGCCGTGCCGCCGATGGTCCCCCTCAGCCTCCCTCCTCTTCCGACGTGTCTTCCCTCCTTCTTTTGGTTATTTCTTCTTCCTCTATTTTTATAATAATGATAAGTTTATGTTTTTAAGGATTAATTTAATGTTTTAATGATTAAAGTTTATCGTTTGAAGATTTAAATATAAATTTCAAATTATGTAATTTATATAGTGAAGTAATTAAATTTCATATTTAGTTATTATGTTTAAACTAAGGTTTAATTAAGTATCAAAGTATGAATTTTTAGGGTTTTATGAGTTGGAAAATCATAGTATTATATTATAGTTTATGAAATTAGATACTCTTATGATTATGATTATGTCTAAGCATATTTTAAAGGGTTTTAAACACATTATAAGTTGCTGCTAGGAGAAATTAATAGTGAAGTTTTAATGGTTAAAAAGGATTTTAAACACTTTTAAAGAGGGTTTAACATATTTTAATGTTACTGGAATTTTGACTGAGTATTGATTAGTGGTTGTATTGATAATTGGTAAGTGGAGATTTCTCCTTATGCGATTTCTAAAGTTGTTAAGGTGGCCGCGCATATTGTCTACACAAGGTATATATCCTGTCCTAAGGATGGGTTTGATGTAATATCATGTATAGGGAACTATTTATAGTTCATATATGATTTATATTCAAGTGAAATTGCATGTTTTATGTCGTTGTGTGAATCGTGTTTATTATGTTGGTTATATTATGTTTGTATGAATGGTTGATGCAAGTATATGGGATTGGAAACTTTATTTTATTAATTCACATGAGGGATTAATAATTATGTTGTTATTGTATCATGAATTGGATCATGTTGTTGTTCCCTTTGGATTATTTTATTTACTTTATGAGCGATGGCCTTATTTGGTAAGTTGGCTCTTCACCTATGAAAGGTTGGTTGATTGTTGACTTGGATCAACAAATAAATAATGGTTATGGAATTTGTAATTGAAATTATTCTTGGATTGTTAAAAATATGATCACCTTATCTAATCTTAAGATAAAATGGAAGTTTATGCATCCTTGATGATTATTTTGTTTGTCTTACTTTTGTCAGTCATGACATATGAATAAATTATTAATCGGGACTTACAAAGGAAAGTGAATGGCAATAAGATTTAGACTTGTGCACGTCTGAAGTGTTGGACTAATATGAGTTGGAGTATATGGTGGTAGCCCATGGCTTTTCTTGGGACCAGATTGATCTTTGTGTCCTATTTTATTTAAAAAATTCCTCGATATCGTAGGTCTGGGGAGTATGGAGTCGCGCCCGTACTTCGTATTCTAAATTGAAGACTGTTTTGGTTTGGACAACTCTTTCCATTGCCTATTCCATCTAAATTAATTAATTTATTGGTTGTGGAGTCAAGTTCAGTAAAGTAGTCTGCTATGTTATTATATTATTATTTATCTTTGCCTTAATGTTTATTAGTATCATGTTAGGTTTTATATTTATTTATTATGTAATACTCATCTTTGTTGATTACGTGCTTTTGTGTGTATGTTGATCACGGCTATGCCTTATTACTTTAATGCTTTTATCGCCCCACATGTTATTTTTGCTAATTAAATACCTAAATAAATGTTCTAATATTAATTAGATTAATTTGGAGAACCTGCTAGGTTCCCTGTAATATTGATTGCATAATAACTTGTCACTAAAAATTAGTCTTTAATTTTATGTGTTTTCTAAACCAAGTTAGACTAAACATTTTTAGGGTGTTTAAAACGTTATATGATTATTCTTTGGCATAAATTCTGCAATGAATCGATATTTAGTAGAGGCCAGCAATGGGCAATATAGTTCCTGACTATATTGTACCCTCAACCCCCGAACTCAATCTTTGGTTCATTTTGACCATCTATGGAGTCATGACGGGGAAATCTACATTGGATAATTTGTCCCTATGATTTTCTTATATCCAATTAGGTTTATGATTCTTCCTAAAAGAATTGTTGGCGACTTCTTTCAAAATAATTTTCAATAAAACCTTAACAGTGGGGTAGTCAAATCTAATACGCGCTCACACCACATAGGCGAAATAAAAACACGCCTACAATTTGGCGACTTCACTGGGGAGGATTTTAAAAAAAATTAATTTTTTTAAATGAGTAGATGAAATTGAAAAATACGATTCATTCTCCTTTTATGCCTTTGAATAATATATTGTTTTGCATATGCATGACTACTATTCAGCCACCATAAGGACAATCTGTCTTGCCTCATTAGCACATGTTCTATGTGTGAGGTCACCCCCGGGGGGTTTTCGCTTTCTCCTTCCTGCGCGATAGTGTTGGATCTTAGTCATAAGCAAACCTACCCAACCATGGCATTGTTCTCTTGTTCCTGATTTGAGACTGGAGTGCGCCTTACACGTGGCCACCTCTTTAAGCAGGGGTATGAAGCATGGGATCAATCTCTTAGTCATGGACCTTTTCAGCTTAAAACCTGACCAATAGTTGAATGTAGAACTGGATTTTAGGTTGAGAACTTTTGCATCCATGTTATCTGACATTTGCCTGTGATTACAATTTTTGCCTGCCAATATGCTTTCCGTCCGAAATTATTGCAAATCACGTCTAAAACAAATCGTCGTTTTCGCCAGAACTTTCGTCAATTAATCAATACGCGTGCCGCAGGGCATTGCGCCAGACGCATTAAGTTGCGCCTGGCGCAACGTTCCTGCGCCAGACGCATAGACTGCGCGCCGAGCGCACCAGTTGCGTGGCACGCAATCTATTTGTCCCGTGCTTATTGGTCTTTTGACTTTTGTTCAAGTCTAAGATAACAAGTTTGCATCAGTATCATAGTTATAAAAAAAACCAGTCTTTTCATGCAAGGTCAAGTCTGTCCCTAATCAATTCCAATCTAAGTCTAAGTCTAGTCCAATCCAAATCTTAGGTCCATTTAGGTCCAATTATTATCCTAGGTCTAGTTTGTATTACATATAAACCCTAGTCAGTCTACGGACTATAAAAGCCCAGTCTTAGGACTATAAAATCAGTCTACGGACTATAAAAGCTCAGTCTTAGGACTATAAAGTCAATCTACGGACTATAAAACTCATTCTTAGGACTATAAAGTCAGTCTACAAACTATAAAAGCCCAGTCTTAGGACTATAAAGTCAGTCTACGGACTATAAAAGCTCAGTCTTAGGACTATAAAGTCAGTCTACGGACTATAAAAACTCATTCTTAGGATTATAAAGTTTCCTAGGTCTAGTTTACATTACATGTAAACCCTAGTCAGTCTACGGACTATAAAAGCTCAATATTAGAACTAAAGTCAGTTTACGAACTATAAAAGCTCAGTCTTAGGACTATAAAATTTCCCTAGGTCTAGTTCGCATTATATGTAAACCCTAGTCAGCCTACGGACTATAAAAGTCAGTCTTCGGACTATAAAAGTTCATCCCCTAAGTCTAGCGAAGCTAGCATAGGTAATATTTCGATATGTTTGTATTGTCCAGTCCAGTCCATGTCTGCATTTGCATATAGTTAGGCCCATGTCTCCATCATGGTCAAGTCTACACTAGGCCAAACCATTTTCATTTCCATTTCCATTTCCATTTCCATTTCCACTTCTCATTTTTCATTTCCCATTCCCATTTCTCATTTCCATTTCTCATTTCGAAATGCATTTCTAAAATCTTACAAGCGAGGTCCACTCGATTCTGTTCATGACCGGTCGAGAGATTACAACTTAGGAGCGCCTAATGGAGAAACAAACAGTTGAGCCTACTCTAAAGCTCATCAATCGCACTATCACCGCCCCGACTTCATTTAGAGTCATGAAGATTACTTTTGACCGCCTTCACAATAGAGGCGTGATCACTTCCATAGGGTCTACCGCCTTCACAATAGAGGCGCGATCACTTCTATAGGGTGACTCCAAACCCTGCACTTAAACGAAAATTCAAAAGGTGCAACCTACATTCGTACAGCAAATTCCAACGAAATACTGAACATATGACATCTAGTGTTGGATCCTACAAATGCACTGCGAAACATGGTCGATGACAACAGACTACTAATACTTGCTACAACGGGAATCAACATCACCAACAACCCTTTTGTGCAGTGCATCAACAATTCAACAGGCTTAGTCTTTTGTTTCTGGTTTCCTAGGACGAGTCAGAGAGTCCTTACCCTGATCCATTTATATCCTTTCCCATCAAGTCTGTGTCACTTTAGGACTTTATCTATTATAGCCTTTCCATTTTCATTTTATTTTATTTTTCATTTCCATTAATAAAATAATTGCATTTTCTTTTCATTTTCATTGGCCTTCCATCATTTTTATTTATGCTTCTAATTCAATGATGAAACTCAAATCACGTAATGAACTTGACTAACAATAATAATAAGAGATCTGAATAAATAAAAAAGAAAAATGAAAAAAGGACATACTTTGGATCAAGAGTTATTCCTCTCTTCCTTCCATAAAACCATCATCCATAAGTCATCCTTGCAATCCAAAATATAATCCCATAAGCCATCATTCTCTATGATACTTAACCAAACAATTCCTTCAACATCAAAGCTCCACAAATATCCTCCAAGCCTTCCAATACCGTAAACCAAACTTGTGTGCAAGCCTTATTACATAAAAAAAAAAAGCAATGCCAAGCAAATAAAAAAACAAAAGAAGTGAAGAAATTCAAAGTGCGAAAAAAAAAGCAAAAGCAAAAGAAACGCACATGACAAAAAGAAAACCCACAAGACATAAAAAAAGAAAGAAAGAGCCAAAGGCAAAGAAATAAAAAGTCAAGCTAGGGGGCTTGCACACAAGTTCTACCCCTTTAGTCAAATCCTTTAATCCATCGAAACCCTTAACCTTTAATCCAAATCCATGACTCTTCATTCCTCAAACCAATTAAACTTTCATCTAAACCTCAAGCCTTTAAATTTTCAACCTTCCATACCCTTCATTAACTCATTTTTCAAGGTATGTCCAAGCCCGCTAGGTTGAAAACCCGAAAGGGCGGCCTAGGCAAAAGTTAGGGCACAAAAAAAAAGTTAATAAAAAAGCAGATCCGGAACTGCGAATGGGCTGATTCCGCAAGGATACGTAGGAATCCTCATCTCGAGGTCCGACCGCTTCAATAAAATAAAATTAGTCATGGTCTAATGATTTGACTTTCTAGAGTTCAGGAGCATAATCTCTTTCTAGATCCCGACATAGACTTTAGTCTGCACCTAGCCTCGTTAAAGCCTTTTCCCACCTACATTAATTTGAGTCACAAATTTCCACCTTTTTATTTTTCAATCTAAGCTCTCCTTGTCCCTGAAGGACTCTCCAACAATTCCATGATTTCCGGCGATATTTGACTTTGCCTAATCATCTTCCCAAAGAAGAATCCCCAATACAATCCCCAGCGATAACTTTCAACGTTCAAGACAGATCAACTACATCAAGTACATTTCAATAAAGGCTCATAATGCCTAATTCAAGGCAAGCTCACCCAAAGTGGGGGCTTCCTATGTGTCGTGGTTCCTCCAATTCAAATCAAACTCCCGAAGAGTTGTAATTCGCGGACCTCGTTTACAAACCCCAATTGTTTACTAAAAACGATTTTCGAAAATCATTCAATCTATTTCTAATCATTCTGATCATTCTATCATATCCACATCTTCTAGCTTTGCAAAATCCTGACCTTGCATTCCAGCCTTGCAAAACCGCTACCTTGCATTGCATTTCATACATTCTAGTCCTGCATAACCTAACCTTGCATGACGTGTCATCCCTTTAGCTTTGCATAACCTTAATCCTTGCATTGCATCTCGTGCATCCTTAGAGGGTCTAAGTTTGCATCATTATTGCATCACTATGTGCTTTATCTGAGTTGTTTGCACCTATCTGCTTACATCTTTTTCTGCATGTAATCAGATTGCTTGTAGTTATTGTCCTGCATACTAACTTTGTTTAGCAGAGACCGGCGGTTATAGATCAGTTCTAAACTGCAGATGGTTTAGAATCGTTCTCCGTCCCGATACCGTATACTTTGACTATCGGTTTGCTGAACCTCAGTCAAAGTGGGGCTTTTGTAGACACATAATCGTGTCTCCCCATTTAAGGATCCGATGATGAAACATACCGCGGCATTAGTTGGCGCGATCCAATGGAAGAGCAATCTAAAGAACCCACCCAAAATGTATTTTGAAATGCTATTCTAAAGCCCAATTAATTGTTCATGACAATTAATTGTATTTCAAGCCCACAAAATGTTTAAATCCATTTTAAAGCCCAATCAAATATTTATTATTTTGATAGATATTTTTCATCAAGATTTTATTATCTTTGATAAATAAAACAGATTTTTAATCCGTAAAATTCCATCTCCGGAATTTTAGGGATAGAAAAGTATCTTCAAAAGACTCGCAAAGGAATATGCTAGAATATTCTCGAATATGCACCGGACGCGGGGGCTACGCTCAGCGCTACACGTGCGTCCAGCACATTGGCCATATTGCGTTAGGCGTGCCAATGAGCGCCTGACACGTAGATTTTGTGACTCACACAGAGTTCTGCGTTAGACGCAAGTATTGTGTGAGACGCAACTTTCTTTCTTATCTTTTCAAAACGCGTTTACACGTGCCTAAACCTGATTGGGCTGGTTGCGTCAGGCACACCAATGTGCGCCTGACGCGTGGCAGTGCGCCTGCCACGTAGGCTTGCGCCAGGCGCAAAGTTTGCGTGCAGCGCACGCTTTATTTTTCCTATAAATACTCCGTGATTTCTCTGAATCAAGGACGACTTTTCAGATTATTATTTACACGCACAAAAACTTCCGAATACTCCAAAATACTCTTCGAATACTTCAAACACTCAAATACACTCAAATACTTTCAATACTCTTCAATAATTTCAATCGATCCATCTTCACTGCCTTCTTGGTTTCACGATTGCTCCGCCTAAAGATCATTGCGCTCCTCAATCTAAGCCGCGTAAGTATAATACCTGAGGATCCTTGAATCAATTATTTTTATTGCTTTGAAGTTACTAACCATTTATTGCATGATGTAGATCTTTAAATAATAATCGCTCTCCTGTATATTCTAACCTCTTCTCTTCTTTCTTTTTATTTATTTTTCATTATTATTATACTTGTCTGATCAATATATGCATGCTATTATGATTGTCCTACTTTAATGCTTTTATCACCCCACATGTTATTTTTGCTAATCAAAGACCTAAATAAATATTCTAATATTAATCAGATTAATTTGGACAACCTGCTAGATTCCGTATAACATTGATTGCATAATAACTTGTCACTAAAAATTAGTCTTTCATGTGTTTCTTGAACCAACTTAGACTAAATATTTTTAGGGTGTTTATAACGTTATATGATTATTCTTTGGCATAAATTCTGCAATGAATCGATATTTAGTAGAGGCCAGCAATGGGCAATATAGTTCTTGACTATATTGTACCCTCACCCCCGAACTCAATCTTTGGTTCATTTTGACCATCTATGGAGTCATGACGGGGAAATCTACATTGGATAATTTGTCCCTATGATTTTCCTATATCCAATTAAGTTTATGATTCTTCCTAAAAAGAATAGTTGGCGACTTCTTTCAAAACAATTTTCAATAAAACCTTAACAGTGGGGTAGTCAAATCTAATACACGCTCACATCGCGTAGGCGAAATAAAAACATGCCTGCAACAATTAATCATCATGAACAATTAATTGGGCTTTAGAATATCATTTCAAAACACATTTTGGATTGGTTTTTTAGATTGCTCTTCCGTTGGGTCGCGTTAACTAATGTCGCGGTATGTTTCAACATTGGATCCTTAAATGGGGAGACACGATTATGTGTCTACCATTAGGCCTTCCAACAACGACTACAATAGCTTAAAAAGAATGAGCCAAACTAAAATTACTCAACTGACAACTAAATGTCAAATTGGTTTATTTTAATATTGGGAAACTGCAATTAAACATGTAATTGAGTAATGAAATTCAAGAAATTAGAGTAATTCGGTGTGAACACATAATATATTTTCTAAAATTATTTAAATATTCATTTTTAAAATTTCTTTTTTTTTGTCATAATTTTTCAACGGAAAAAACAAACCAAAACAGTTTGAAAAACATAGGAAATCTTTTATTTCCAAATCATAAATTTTGTTTAACATGAATGTTATTAATTAAGTTTGATAAAGAAAAATGGGAAATTTCCTCAGGTACCCCTGAGGTTTGGCGTAATTCCCAAGATACCCCCCACATTTGGGGAATTCCTCAGATACCCCTGAGGTTTGTGTTTGTGCTCAAAATACCCTTACTAATGACGGCAGGCTAACGCCGTTAATTTTTTTTTCTCTCTCTCTCTTCCGTTTTTTCTCTTTCCTCCCACCATCCTCCATTGATGAACCTCCAAGCTTTCTCTCTCCTCCCACCATCCTCCCACCATCCTCCAAGTAGTGATTAAAACCAAAAAAAAAAAAAAAAAAACCACTTTAGGTGGGATTTGAACCAGGGATGGAGAACCCGAGACATCATCATCATTTGAACCAGTGCAGATTTTGTATATAATCAATGGCAGACTACAAACCTGTAATTAATTTCTAGAAAAAAATTCAGCTAGATCTAAGAAAAATAATCAGAAAATTTTGTGTCGAAAATCAAATTAAAGTTTTTCTTGATAAGCTAGATCTGGAAATTTGAAATTGATGGAAGATCCGGAAAATGAGATTCGTGGATTTTGGAGAGAAGAAAGTCGGAGTTTGAGGATTAAAAGAATGAAATGGAGGAGAGAGAAAGATGGCAGTGAATGGGGTTTTTTGGGTACCGAAAAACAGAGAGGTAGGATGGTGGGAGGAGAGAGAAAATTCTGAGAAAAATGGAGAAAGCTTGGAGGATGGTGGGAGGATGGTGGGAGGAGAGAGAAAATTCTGAGAAAATTGGAGAAAGCTTGGAGGATGGTGGGAGGATGGTGGGAGGAGAGAGAAAGCTTGGAGGTTCATCAATGGGGGATGGTGGGAGGAAAGAGAGAAAACGGAAGAGAGAGAGAGAAAAAAATTAACGGCGTTAGCCTGCCGTCATTAGTAAGGGTATTTTGAGCACAAACACAAACCTCAGGGGTATCTGAGGAATTCCCCAAATGTGGGGGGTATCTTGGGAATTACGCCAAACCTCAGGGGTACCTGAGGAAATTTCCCAAGAAAAATTGTTGAGGTATCAATAATTATTGAAAGAACAAGCGTAAATTCGGTCAATTCCTTTAATACATCTTTGTTTATACTAAGTATGTTTATTTAAACTGATTCATTTTCATGACTTGTGATGAGACCTACTCGTTTCTCGCAAGTGCTTGGTAGGCTAACAACCCAATGGACCGTTGATTATTAAAAATTGTATATACAGAAAATATAAAAAAAAAAGTAAATAATAGAGTTTAATATTTTTATGATAAATAATTTCTAAAACATCATACTGTTATTATAATTAGTATTATAATAAGAGCATCTTTTAGTTGTATGAAAACGTATCTCCATTTTATAGCTATGGTTGGCAATTGATACAACTGGTTCTATTTTGTGTATATACCATTTTGTAGATATTTAATAAAGTTCAAAATATATATCTACCATAAAATCAAATAAAATCAAACAATGAAATACTTAAAAATATTGTTGTAATAAATAATTTGTAAAACATTATACTGTTATTATATTAAGGACAACTTTAATGAGCTATAGAAAAACCGAATATAGAACCGAACAATAAAAATGATGCTTAAAAAATGATATTATGAATATAATAATTTTATTTTGATGACATTGATAATAGTAGGACCTAGTACATAAGTATTTCTTAAATAGGACCAATGAACTTATTATAAGCTAATACAATAATATAACTAGAAACTAATAATCATCATTAGCTAAAATGCTAAATAACACAACATACTATTATTTTAAGACGTATAACATTTCTATCATTTAAGTTGATTTCTTAAAAAAAATCTTCATATACTTTATGAAACCTTGGAGGATTGCAAATGAAGACAATAATACCATATATTCATAATCCAAAAAATTCAAGAGTCCTTTATTGTACAAAAGACATATTCCACAAGATCCCAATATCAAAATTGAAGTCTTAGTCCATTGTGAAATCGTTGCAAACTTTATAAAATCGAAGATGACCTGAACGAAATTGTTAACACCATACCTTCATAATCAAACAAATTTGTATGTTCCAATTTAGGATGCCTATCATTCTTAGATATAGATGTGTTTGTTGTTCCTGCTGAACTCAAATCATTCTCCATTACAAGGTTATTTTAGAATTCGGAAATATATGAAGGATTTAAAGAATTATGGAGAATGGTGTAGGAATGCGATGGAAGTATGATGAGATTATTTATATTGCTAAGTTTAGGGAGAAAACCTATATCATAATGATAGGCTATCTTACACAGGTCAAAAATAATTCCTACCAAACCTTCTAACAATGTAGTAGGATAAATAGGGTCGAATACACAGGGAGATGAAAGTTTTAATCTAACTTCTAAAGTATGGAGAAACTAAACAGGATCACAAATATGATAATTAATTCTAATCTAATAAAATACGAAAATCAAACCAAAAAGATCTAGGGTAATTGTTCACCATGTTCATATATATAATCTATCAAAATATCATCAATTAATTAGATATCTCATAGGATAATCCTACGATCGGGTCTTAACGCTCTCACATCAATATGTGCAATACGGTCGCTAACATAATCAGATTTGCTATTTGTAGGTAAGCCTATGATGAGTACTATCTCTCTATCTATGGCTTGTTATTAGCAAGATTTAATCAGATGATTGATCATATTACAATATTAACAAAATAAACCTAATCAATTAGAAATATCAATGACTAATCAAACCATCAATAACATCAATCAAGATTCATAACATATATATATGGATTCCCAAACTCTAGAAAATAAGACTATTCAATCATGAAACGAAGAATAAAAACTACATCTAGAAAGGAAAACATAATTAAAAGAAATCAATTAAAGAAAGAGAAAAAAAATAATAAACTCATGAATTATTAATGAACAAGAAAAACTAGGGTTTACTAAAAAGCCAGAGAAGATAAGAAGAAAACTAAAGCTAGAACTTATAAGAGAGAGAAGAAGAGAGGGAGAAGGTCTCATAATAAGTGATTACTTATCTAAATAATAATGAGTAACCTAAAATGACTAGGGAAGTAAGTTACAAGATAAGGAAAGTCGAAATATTCACTAAATGGGCGAATTAGTGATCCCCGCGTACAGTAGCAGATTCCAGCAGAAAAAGTTCAAACGTCTGAAAGGCATAACTCCTTGAGTAGAAGTCTCCTCGGGGCGTGCCACCTATTGTTGGAAAGCTCTTGCAATTTAGTTTTCAAATATGATGGAATTATTTAACTTTCAGAAGTACATCAAAAGTTATGGTCAGAAAGGTAGACGTGAATCCTTTTCCACATTTCTTGTAATGATTTTCAGCTTTTTTCCGCTCAAACTCACAGTAATGACACTCCATTATGATCCTTATCAGTGTAGCTTCCTTAAAGATGCTCCTAATCATCACGTTTATATAGTTATGCTCCAAATATGTATTCCTTACCTGAAATTCATCAAAAGCAAGAAGACATAAGGAGGTAGAATAACATAACCTAAGAATATGATAGAATAATCAACCTAAATATGAATCTAAATACTCTAGAATGCAATCTAAATGCATTTAAAAACTACGTATATATATATATATATATGACACAAAACTCTCCCAAGCTGTACCATTGCTTGTCCCCAAGCAATAAGACATAGACATTGAAAAAGTAAGACAACCTACAATATAGGGCTACAATAGAGTCAAACACTCAACTGGGAACACGAGAGATAAAATCAGTACACAAACCAAGCATCAAAACAATCTCGAACAAAGCCGCATAGCATATCATGTATCGTAATCGATTTGAATCATACACAAACCATCTCCCCTAAGCTGGACTTAACCAAACCTGACAGACCTCACTATAGTTATGTGCACTCAAATATCTTATGTGTTTAAAGGATAATAGATGACTCTCAACCTAAATCAAGTCGACTCAGATGCAGCAAATACTCTTTAACTTTGACTTTTTCACTCACTTTTCACTCAACAACACAATACACAATGATCAAGATAACTTTTAAGAGGTTGTAATGAGGCTGATGTTAAACGTACGGAAAATAATTTTGAAATTGTGGTGGAAAAACCAAGAAGGGGGAACATCATATTCCTGAAAACGTGACCAACAAGGGTCACAACAACTTCGTGCAACAACGAACAATCACCAAATATATAAACAACACTTTTTCATTCAATAAATTCAAAAATAACCCTTTTTCTTTCACATTATTTACAATTCTTTTTTCACTTTTTTTATATTCCTATTTTCACTTTTTTTTGTATTTCTTCTGTCATACTTTTAATTCAATTTCAAAGCTCATTGAACATACTTTTCCATTCATCGTTAAAACCACAAATCGAGCTTTATCATTAAATACAACCTGAAGCAAAACTAATACTCGCTCCTCTAACCTAGACTTGGGACAAGAATCAAATGAGGCTATGGATTTGTAATGTAGGTATCAATCAGATTAAGCCAAAAAAGGCTCAGCAGAGTTAGAGAAAGGATAATATGAAAAACAAGAATAACTCTGGAGTTAAGATAATGAAATTAAATGTCTCAATCATATCAAGATGTTTGCACTATCAAATATCGAAGGTACAAAGTCAAAATCAAGATCAATGCAACAACTGAGGAACTAATCACACATGAAATAACATAACTAACGCAGATACGTCAGTTTATAGGCACATAAGCTCACTTAGGTTAGTGTGCCTGCACAGTAAAGTTAAATGAAGCTAGAGAGAGATCAATCAATCTTACCACAAACCATCAATTGCAAAGCAATCGTGCTTTGAAGAATCATGAACGAGATGAATGACACTTAGTAAATGTAGTAAAATATCAACAAAGTTCTCAAATAGTGCTAGCAATAGTCCCATAGATGCAACTAAAGTGAGATGAAGTCTAATATGAGATGAAATATGCTAATGCAACTATGAAATCATTACAAATTTTTTAGTTACACGTAAAATACCACTCCTAGTTTGCAGTACAAATCGTGCAACATCCTACAAAAGCAATAAATTCTATGCTAGAAAGCAATAAAAGATAGAATATTCCTCCTCAAGTAGAATCTGGAGTGTCCTCACTGCAAGAAACAAGATCAGAGAAAGGAAGCCGATGAACCCGAACAACCATCGAATCACGAAGCACTCCCACAAACACCACAATCCACCAGACCACCACTAATGCCTCACACAATTCCCAACAATGAAATAATTAAATCAATGTAGTCATAAGAAATCAACAAGTAAAGCATCTCAAACAAAAATCCAAGCAAAAACAAAAGAAACATCAAGGTAATGAAAAATATACAATAGAGAGTCTTACTACCCAATTTAAAGGGAAAAAGGGTAAAAAAAAAAAAAAAAAAAACTCAAAAATCTCATCGCATTGCTTCTTAAAAACCAACTTTGATTGTTGGTTCCAACTTACAAAAATCCTAAGAGCATACCCAATGGTTGTCCTATGGTTTGTGGTCATCAATTATTTTATTACTTCCTCACTCTTCCACCTCATTCATACCCTACCCATTTCAATCCCATATATTTCTTACATCCAATGGTTGCCCTCCAATTTGTGGTCATCACATTTCCCTCTCCTACTTTTTAACATACCCAACATATTTTCTCTCTCCTCCAATTCCACTATATTATTATTTATGAATAATTTAATGTTAGAACACTGAATTTTGATGGTAATTAAATAATATTTTTTATTTATTATTTTTAGACAAAATTTTTTTTTTGATTTAATTAATTAAGTTGAATGATTAACACTTGAATCATATGACATTGTAGAAAATGGATGTTTTATTAATGATGCATTAAACAAGAGCAACAAAGACAAAACATATTATTAAATAGATAAACATCGAAGCTGTTAAAATAAAATAACACTACGCCTTAATTAAAGTCTGGTTTCTCCGAATTTCATCCAAATATTTTCCACTAGGTCTGACTTGAGGCGATCATGCATGGGCTTGTCACGAACTTGAACTCTAATAGTCATGTATGTTTGCAAGGCAATGCGATTCTCACTAGTTTCATATCTAAATGGTTCACTGACATTTTGCGCATTTTGTTGACATGAACTAGGACGTGGAGATTCCTCATAATTATTGGGATCATAATGAAGGGAATATGAATCTCGTTCATCTTCAACTATCATGTTATGAATAATAATGCAAGCGATTATTATTTTCCCTAACATCTCTCTATCACGAGCTAAAGCAGGTTGACGAACTATAGCAAATCGAGCTTGTAGTACTCCAAATGCACTTTCCACATCTTTTCGTACACCCTCTTGACGTTGGGCAAAAAGACTTTCCTTCTCATTCCGTGGATGGTTTATTGTGGGTATAAAAGCTGCCCACCGAGGATATATACCGTCGGTGAGGTAGTATCCCATATCGTATTGGTGGTCATTTACAACATAGTTAACTGGAGGTGCACGACCTTCAAAAACATCGTTAAACAATGGAGATTTATCAAGAACGTTAATATCATTACACCTACATGGTGTTTCGAATAAAGCATGCTAGATACACAAATCATATGAGGTAATGGCTTCTAGAATCAATGTCGGCTTACCAGGTCTTCCATAATACATTCCTTTAAATTGAGTTGGGCTATTTTTCCACCGCCAGTGCATGCAATCAATACAACTCATCATGCCTGGAAATCCCAGTTGTTCAGCTACAAATAATAATCTATTTAAATATATTTTACACTAGTGGAAAAAACGCTAAATGTCACAACACAACCGTTGCGGTCCTTAAGAGAACCGCAGCGGTAAATCGTCGAAAATTTGGGTGGGAAAAGTGGGAAAACAAACCAGTGCGGTCTTCATAAAACCGCAACGGTTTACAGTCAACCGCTCGAGACTAACTAGTTAGTAAGTATGAAAGAAAGTTACTCATTAGGAGTTTAGTTTTGTTTGAATTGCTAATTTATACTAATGTTAACTTTTGAACTTTGTTGTTGATTATTGAAGCTAGCTAGTGACGGAGTGTTGAGCTCGATTTCCCTATTCACAACCTTGATATTGGTATGTTATCACTCATATGCCTAGATACTCGTTCGAGACTTACTCATTAGGAGTAAGTCTTGAATAGTCCCCGGTTTGGGACTGTTCTTAGATGTTTAATCTCACTTAGGTGGTGAATGTATGTCTTTAGTTCGTCCTAGAGGAAAATCTTGGCTCGTCGTTTCCCTACTTTTGTTCTCTGGGTACATATGTAGATATAAATAAATATATATCTACATCATGTACTTGGAGAACTGTAGGGAAATGCTGCCGGATTTTTCGTAGATTCGAACTGAAGGCAATACATTCACTAGTGAGATTATACATCTAAGGATGGGTTAGGTTGGAGTGATAAGGACCCTTGGAAATCATGCCTAATTTCATTAAATATATATCGTGTATAAACTCTAATAATGTAGTGAAGTTCGTCATTGACATGGGGTACTTGTTGCTTGTGTTTAATTAGAGCTAGGTTTGGTTGAAATGAATCGTGCATGGATGTATGGTAGTCGTGACACGTGTGAATTCGTGGATGGGGTCTTTGAATTTTGTGATGCTGCATTAAGTCATCAGGCTACAAAGGGAACCGAGGGGTTTTATTGTCCTTGTGTTAATTGTGGTAATGTGAGCATCGTTAGTAGCATTGAGTCGCTTAGGGAGCATATCTTTCGTCGCGGGTTTAGACAAGACTACTATGTATGGGTTTGGCATGGTGAGGAGGGTATGTATGATGGTAGAAATGCCATTGTTAACGATGTGCATGAAGAAGGTCAGTTTGATGTCATTGAGAATGACAACATCGAGGATGAATATGAGGATATTGAAGTAGAAGATGATGATGATGAAGGGGATCATATCGAGGAGATGATGGCGGGGGTAGATCATTCTGGCAAACGACCTCGTATTTTTGAGTGCATGGACGAGGCATCTCGGAAACCGCTGTATCCCGGTTGTACGAGGTACACCAAGCTGACGGCTGTGATAACACTCTTTAATATCAAGACGAAAGCCGGTATAAGTGACTCTTGTTTCACTTCCTTGTTGCAAGCATTTGGTGACATGTTGCCGGACGACCATGAACTACCCAAGTCGAACTACTATGCTAAGAAACTGATGTGTCCATTCGGTTTAGAGTACCAGAGGATACATGCTTGTCCAAACGATTGTGTGCTATATCGAAATGAATATGAAAATATGGATGAGTGTCCGCGATGTGGGAAGTCGCGTTACAGGCGCGCAGGGGTTGGTGATAAGAAAGGTCCTCCAGCAAAGGTGATGTGGTATCTTCCGATTATACCATGATTCAAGCGCATGTTTTCAATCAAAAAAGATGCTAAGAACTTGAGGTGGCATGCAGAACGAAGGAAAAAGGACGGTTTGCTCAAACATCCGGCTGATTCTCCTGAGTGGAAAGGTATCAACCATTGTCATAAGACCTTTGGTGCCGAGGACAGAAATTTGAGGCTTGGCCTATACACGGATGGAGTGAACCCATTTGGCACTCTTAGTTCTCAATATAGTATGTGGTCAGTTCTTCTAGTTATATACAACTTGCCTCCTTGGTTGTGCATGAAACACAAATACATCATGTTGTCGATTCTTATTTCAGGGCCGAAACAGCCTGGAAACGACATAGATGTCTACCTCCAGCCACTTGTTGATGATTTGAGAAAAATGTGGGATGAATGAGTTTCTGTGTATGACGCACATGTTGATGAGGTATTCACATTGCGTGCCATGCTTTTATTCACTCTTAATGACTATCCTGCTTATGGGAACTTATCTGGGTACAAGAACGGAGGGAAGAAAGCATGCTCGATTTGCCTAGACGACACAGCATCTAAATACAATACTACTTGTCACAAAGATGTTTATATGCGCACCCGAAGGTTCCTTCAACGCGACCATCCTTATCATAATAAGAAGAAGGCATTCGACGAAACAATTGAGGAAGGGGTTGCTCGTAGACCATTGACTGGTATTGAGGTTTATGATCAAGTCAATGGTATTGAAACGATATTTGGCAAAGGAGCGAGTGTTGGTGTTAAGGGACTTTGGAACAAGGAGTCTATTCTGTGGAAACTTCCATATTGGAGAGATCTAGAGGTTAGACATTGTCTTGACGTCATGCACATAGAGAAAAATGTATGTGACGCCATTCTGGGGACACTTACGAATATTCCACATAAGACAAAGGATAGCAAAGGGGTGCGACTATATCTAGAAAGTGAGGGGCTTCGACCAGAACTATGGGCTCAAAAGAGGGACACTAAGAAAAGAAAGAAAAAAGAGAAAATGTCTGGAAAAGGAAAAGGAAAGGGAAAAGAAAAGGAACAGGAAGAAGGGTTGTCTGCAGGAATTGAAAGAAATGGAAAGAAAACGGTGAAGGATGATGAAAGGAACTATTTACCTCCGACTTGCTACACTATATCTAGAGCTGAGAAGCGTCTTTTTTGCGAGTGTTTGTACAATATTAAGGTTCCATCAGGGTACTCATCGAACATGAAAAGATTTGTTACCTTAGACGGTGAGTTGAAATTATCGAGCATGAAGTCTCATGATTGTCATGTAATGATGCAAGTATTCTTACCGATTGCAATTCGAGGGATATTGCCGAAACACGTGAGACATACCATAACAGAGCTTTGTTCTTTTTTCAATACTATATGTAGCAAAACGTTACAACCCTCGAAGCTTGATGCTCTGCAGGCTAGCGTGATACAGACTTTGTGCAAGTTTGAGATGTACTTCCCACCTGCTTTCTTCGACATTATGGTCCATTTGGTTGTACATCTAGTTCGAGAAATTAAGCTATGTGGTCCGGTGTTTTTTGAGGTGGTGCTATCCCTTTGAGAGACATATGGGCTCTTTGAAAGATAAAGTAAGGAATCCAGCGCAACCAGAAGGAAGTATAATTCAGGGGATTGTGAGTGAAGAGGTCGGCAATTTTGTGGCTGAGTTCTTAACTAATGTTGATCCTATTGGACTTCCTACATCTCGACACGAGGGCAGACTCGCGGGTAAAGGTACACTTGGCTCCAAAATGATCATACCTCCTATTGAAAGGCGCATACAAGCACACTTATTTGTATTGCAGCATATGGTACAGGTGCATCCGTACTTGGATGAGCATTTAGAGGAGTTGCGTGACCAGAATCCAGGTAAAGGGACTAGAGCATTGATGCAATTGCATAATAAGACGTTTATTGATTGGTTCCATAACCGAATAATGCGTGAAGTAGAATCCAATGTTTCTGAAACTCTGAAGTGGCTAGCATTTGGTCCTCGAGAAGTTGTGCACTCCTATGAGCGTTATGATGTTAACGGATATACGTATTGGACAGATGGTCAAGATCAAAAGTCGAGATCTCTCCAGAATAGTGGTGTTTCAGTAGAGGCATCATCTACACAATATGCAAGTGCCAAAGACAAGTCTCCTATTGATGCTAGATTGTTATACTATGGGCGAGTTCAAGATATATGGGAGCTTGACTACTCTGGTTTCACGGTCTGCTTATTTCGATGCAAGTGGGTTGAGTATAACCAGCGTTACATACGAAAAGATGACCCTTGTGGATTTACTCTTGTAGACTTGGGTCGATTGCGTGATAGTGAAGAGCCATTCGTGCTTGCATCACAAATTAAGTAAGTATTCTACGTAACTGGCCCTTCTGATAACAAGTGGTCAATTGTTGTCCCGGGAAAAAGAAGTATACTTGGAGTTGGTGATGTTGAGGATGAGGAGGAGTATGATGCGTTTGAAGACACCCCGCCTTTCACCATTCCCAACTCCGATGTAACTGATGCGGAGTTAGCGATAAGTTACATGCGTGCAGATCACTGGGAAGGGATAATGGTTGATACTGCAAATTAAGGTGGCAAAAGTAAACAATAGGCTCGACTTCTTTGGTTCCAATTCCTGCTTTCGGCTTTGCAAGGTCATTTTACTTTATTTTTCACTTTTAGCCGCATGTAGTGTTATGTATAGTTCTTATTACTGTATACATATGTATTTCAATCAACTAAACTCGCTTCACATGTATTGAAACCCATTTTGAGTAAGTAAATGTCATTTCGGGTCAATTTCGGCTTTTCAACCTCAATTAACTTAATTTCTCGCTTTTTGCCGCATGTTAGGTCATGTATAGTTCTTATTAGTATATATATATGTATTACAATCAACTAAACTCGCTTCACATGTATTGAAACCCACTTTGGGTAAGTGAATGTCATTTCGGGCCAATTTCAGCTTTTCAACCTCAATTAACTTAATTTCTCGCTTTTTGCCGCATGTTAGGTCATGTATAGTTCCAATTAGTATATATATATATATATGTATATATGTATATACATGTATGATATATATATATATATATATATGTATATATGTATGTATATATATATGTATATATGTATGTATATATATATGTATATATGTATGTATATATATATGTATATATGTATGTATGCATTACAATCAACTAAACTCGCTTCACATGTATTAAAATCCATTTTGGGTAAGTGAATGTCATTTCGGGACTATTTCGGCTTTTCAACCTCAATTAACTTAATTTCTCGCTTTTAGCCGCATGTTAGGTCATGTATAGTTCTTATTAGTATATATTTATGTATTACAATCAACTAAACTCGCTTCACATGTATTGAAACCCACTTTGGGTAAGTGAATGTCATTTCGGGTCTATTAGAGTCACTTAAAGTCGGGTCACATGATTTGAAAACCGAATTGGGTAGATGAATGTCGTTTAGGGTGTATTATGGAATTTTTTTTTTTTTTGGGGGGGGGACTGTGCAAGGGGTCTTTGTGCAAGCGGGGTAGGACAGCAAGGGGGATGTGCGGGGGGGTGGGACAGCGGGGGCTGCATTGGGGGGAAGTGAAGGGGGGAGTGCGGGGGCTGTTGTCTTTGGGGGCGTGAAGGGGGGCAATGGGCGGTGCGGGGGTCTTTGTGCGGAGTGGAGGGACCGGTGCGGGGGGCGTGCGGGAATGCAGTTCACTCATATGCTTTGAAACCCATTTTGGGTAAATGAAGGCCATTTCGGGCCGATTTTAGCCTTTCGAAGCTTATTTCACTTAGTTTCCCGCATTTAGCCACATGTTAGGTCATATATAGTTCCAATAAGTACATATGTAAGTATTTAAGTCAACTAAAGTCCACCTCACATGCTATGAAACCCATTTTGGGTAAATGATTTTGGCTTTTCAAGCTCGATTATATTAATCTCTTTAGAATTATCTAAAGTCTTACTCAAACTAAAAATGATATTATGTGTGTTTCCTTATGTTTAAGGTATTAAACCAAAGGGAGAGTTCTTTCACCACAACCGAGATAAACGAGGTTCGGGATTTGCTAGCACACTACCTTACCGAAGTTTGCATGTGAAGATGATGCCGCGACTTTGATTTAGGTACAATAATATAATTGATGTTTATTTTGCATTTTAGTACTTTGTACAACTTCATATGTAGTACATTCTCCAAAATTTATATTTATATTTATATATATATTAATTTGACTTGTATATGACGCGCTTGTGGTATTTGTGCCAACTATAGCAGGTTAGATATAATAAAATATTATATATATATATATATGTATATATACATATATATATATATATGTATATATAAAACATTAACTGATGCGGTTTACTAAGAGAACCGCATTAGTTAATGTTCCAATGCATACAAAGATATTGGCAGCAAAGCACAAACTGTTGCGGTTCACAACCGCATCGGTTTTTTTATGCAAACTGCTGCTGCTCCAACCGTTGCGGGCCAAAACCGCAGCCGCAAGCCCGGTTTTGACCGCAGCGGTTGGACTTTATTCCACTAGTGTTAGTAGGTCGTCTCAGATATTCATCACTAAAGTGGGAGACAACCCCTTCAACAAAATGTTGCAGTGAATCTCTTGCAAGAGAAGCACTGATTCGTAGACAATCGTCCACTGAATCAGCTGATGTGCCGTATGCTAACAATTGTATAGCTGCTGTGCACTTTTGCAATACAGAAGCACTAAGTCTACCAGTGGCGTCTGGCCTTTGTTTGAAGAATTCATTACGAGTAGTTAAGACTTTCACTATACGGAGGAAGACATGTTTTCGCATGCGAATTCTTCGGCGGAAATAATTTAGAGGGAAGACAGGATTATCTGCAAAGTAGTCACTCCATAAGCGGCCGTGTCCACTTTCACGATCTCTTGGAACTAGAGTCCTTGGTGCCCTATGAACTTGATTAACCGCGGCGTATATTTCAGCTGGATTGGCCATTATGAAGCCATCCATCATCTGATCCTTCAGACGGTTTGCTTGTCTACGCTTTTCATAACGTCTTCTATAATTTGCTTAATTAGAATTGACAACATCATCAGAATTGGAGGAGTCGAAAGTTGAAATATGTCTGTTGTAACTTGATTCATATGACATGTTTTGGTGTGTATGTATGAACATTCTTGTGTGAAAGGATGAGTGTAGTAAAGCTTAGCATTAAACTAAATATATATATAGACATGATGTATATCATTATTGCCATCAAAGAATGACATTTTTTTTAAATCCACCAAAACAATAATGCTCCAAAAATTGAAAGGCCATTTCGCCAGATTTTGTAAGTTACATAATAATGCATTTGAAAATTGCAGTGAGTAGCCATTCCTGCATTTGTTTGTTTTCTTGCAAGTTATGGATATTATTGCATCTGATCACCAACATTGAGTAGTCTTTTTTAAAAGGTTGAGTAGTCACTTCACGTAGCTGTAAATAGAGCAATAAATTTGACTACATATGTGTAGTCACTTCATGTACAACTTAAATTCATTAATGAAGTAAAAAACCAACAATTTTGGAATCACTTTTTTTCAACGCATAAACATTAACTAATAATAATGCGTTCATACAGCTTACACAAATAGATAGTGTCTAATTAAAACAACTTAAGTACAAATAGAGCTAAACAAATAAATAGCGTCTCATTAAACAACTTAAGTACAAATAGAGCTTACACAAATAGATAGCATCTAATTAAAATAACTTTAAAAAAAAAAAATAGAGCTTACACAAATATATAGCGTCTAATTAAAACAACTTAAGTACAAATAGAACTACCAAATTACTTATCCAAGAAATAAAACCTTAACAAGATTATTTTTTGATTCCTCTTCTTCTTCTATTAGGTATTATGCCTTTGATGAAAGGACTTTGAATAACTCCAAATTAATCTTTCTTTGTTTCACTAATACCTTCTCTCTCTCTAGCTGCACCCTTTCACTTTCGATATCTCTATCATGCTTTAGCCTAGCAAGTTCCATTTCAGTTTCACTTGTCCTCGACAAATTCATCTCAGATACCGAATCCAACCATTGTTGAAATGCCTCTGGAGGCATGTTCATAACTTTTCACTTACCCTTACCTTTATTTTTTGCAGACCCATCACTAGGAGGCTGGATGAAACAACCTATATTACCACTGGTTGGTGTATTTTGGTCAGTTGAAGTGGAGAAGTTATCATCTTCATTAATTCGAAACCTCTTAGAGCCACCTTCTTGGGTTGTCGTATTCTTCTTGCATTTCTTGACAATACTCCCAATGGGATTCCATTGGTCTGCGCCCCTTAGAATTTCCCAACAATGCTTGTCTTGAAACTCTGCATGTCTCTTTGAGTCACTCTTGTATATGGCAAATGCCGTCTTCATAACATCATCATCAGATGACCACTTGTTCTCCTTGCCCCAGCATGAGCATATGCTCCAACAAACTTTGGAACACTTGCATTAATCCTCTTCCAACGACTTCTAAGAGGCTCCATTTCTCTCTCCTTTAATAAATCAGACTTCCTAATCCCTTGAACCCTTTCTTCCCAACATCTGTTTCTATAACGTCTAACTTGGTCAAATGTATCAGTAACTCTACCCCAAAACGTATTTCCCTTTTGGTTCGTACCAACATATCTATCTGTACTAACCTGCATCCATGATTTTACAAGGACTTCTTCTTCAGCGTGCGACGAAAATTGTCTAGACATTTTTTCAGCTTGTGTGTCTCCATCTTCACCATCATTGTCCTCAATTCTGTCTTCTTCATTATCATCATCATCACCTTCTACTAATGTAGCACGAGATCGCAATGAAGTATCGAAAGACGACTGAAAATGTTGGGACATAGGAAGTACTGAGTCAGATTGAGAATATTGGAATTTCTCGGTTGAATTTGGAGGAAATTGGGTGAACAAATTTGGATTTGAGAAATTTAAATTGTGTTGGGATAATGTGATTGGTTGTGTTTGATTAGGGGAACCTACGATATGCATCGCATAATTTTGATACTCTGAAAAATTTTGTGAGTTGGGTTGCATTTCAAAATTGAGATCCAATTGAGAATAGTTCGGATTAGTTTGAGATTGTGTGGCCTTTTTGGATTTTCAGGGTTTTTTTTCCTTCCACTTTTTGGATCCATTTTTTATGAGATAATATTATCTTTGGAGGGTGGATAGATTTTTATAAAGCAAATAACTGTATTTGAAACAAATAACAAGTAGACTATTAGAATAGAAGGAGTGTATGAAAGTATATCAATATTGGTGTTCATTTATAGAAGAAGAAAAATAGTTGTTGTAGACCTTTTTTTTAGACAAAAAATTAATTATAAAGCAGCAATATTAACGTTACAATTCTAAAAGGTGTGTAATGGTAAAAAAAAATCAAAACAACTCTCAACCTTTAGATTGAGAAAATGAGGACCCTTTGATGCTTGGATTGGTTGGTAGATTTCTACATCACTTTCCACGTGTAATGCTAAAAGTTGTGTAATGCTCTTTGCTCCTCTTTTTCTTTTGGCTCATGGGGAAGAGCTGGGCATGAGAATTTCATGCCATAGTTTTCTCTCTCCTATTATTATACTCTTACTTTTTATGCCTCTCTCCTCAAAAAATCACTCATCAGCAACAATTGGGTAAGCTCTAAGATAACCATTATTCAAAAAATAAAGATGAGTTAAGAGAATGGAAAATGAATAAGGAAAAAAATAAAAAATAAATAGGAAAAAAACTGAAAAGAAACAAAAGAAACAAATTGAAAAGAAAGAGAAGAAAGAAAATCAAGAGAATCAGAGGGGGTTTGGTTGTGGGTGTGCGAGGCGAAAGGCAGATGATATGCGGATAGGGTGAGGAGAATGTAGGATGATGGTGGTGCATGGTCGGAAGTTGGTGGCTAGAATGTGGCGATGGTTAGAGGTAGGGTGTTGCTGCGCGGGCAGGAAATGCAATGCCTGGAGGCCGGCGATGTTAACGCGTGGTATGATGACTGGGTGCATTGGTGGTCCGGCGGGATCCAACGACAGTGGCTGGCGTAGGGGTATTGTGGTCTGGTGGTGTGCTGGTTGGGTGCGAAGGTGGATGCTGGAGTGATGAAGAGCATGTGGGATAGGGAGGACGAAGGAAGAAGGTCGCTCACCCGGTCTGGAAACTAACGACCCGGTCAGTAGGGGTGTTCATTAAAAACCGAAATAAAAAAACGATACCGAAAAACCGGTCTAAATGGGTGGTAACCGTATCGATAAAAAAAAAGTTTTAACGGTAAGTTACCAAACCGATAAAAGTAACGGTAAAACGATATGGTTATGGTTATGATTTTTGAGCAAACGTTTAACCGAAAAACAGAATGATTGTTTTCTCTATTTAATTATTGTGAAAAAAATTCCAACAATTACATTAATTCTAATATTTGTTATGAAGTAACAACAATTAGAGAAAGTATGTGATTATTTGGAAAATTTAGTACTAATATAAACACTATAATTAGGGAATATAGTGAATTCTTAGTGTTAGTTATGTTTTCCAATGGATTATTATTCACTTCATATTTCATATTAGAGTATATATAATGTTAATGTATATGCACAACAAAATAGAAAATATATATATGTAAGTTAAGTAAAATATAATAGTATAACTTGAATAATGGTTAATTGTTAACCGGAAAACCGTACAGAAAAAATAGTTAACTGCTTACGCGTTAACCGGTCTAAACTGCTACGGTTACGGTTTGCAAAAAGAGCGAACCAAAACTTTCGATTACTGAACCGAAATGTTGTTTCGGGACGGTTAACCACCCATGAACACCTCTATCGGTCAGGCCAAAATCTCCGCCTGGTAAGGCAGTCTCACCCGGTCAACCGGACGTAAAATACTTAGCCAAATTTTGTTTTGATTTTTGATATTTGCTCCAAAATTGTTTGACTGCCCGGTTAGGAGACTTTGCCCGGTCCACCAGGAGACGAACACTTCGATAATTTTTTCCACCTACAAAAACAAATACCAAAAAAAAATAAAGTAAGTAAATCACTCAAAAATGATGAAACAAAGATAAGAATTAGAATAAAAAGTAAAGAGAAGAAAAGAGAAAATAAGTAAAAACTCGAGTTGCATCCCGAGAAGTGCAAATTTAAGGTCTTATATGACCGTTTAAGATTAGCATACCAAAGCAGAGCAATTCAATGCTCTAAGAAGCTTATCATATGCTCCTGCAAACATCTCACGGCATATTACTCCCTCCAGTTTTTATTAGTTTACCCGTTTCTTTTACACAGAGTTTTAGGAGAAATAGTGTCGCAGGGCATAGAAAGAAAGAAAAAACAATAATTTATTTTAAAGTTGGATGTGTGGGTCATGTAAAGATAGTAACAGCCAGCAGTTTTGTTTTAGTTCCCCATTCATGTGTGAGCTGCCAAAATTTTGAGGGAAACATTTGGCTCCAAAAGTTCACTTACTACCACTTTCTTAGAGGTGAAATAGTGGCTCCAAATTTCAAGTTCCCGCCGGCCAGGTCCGACCTTGAGGGGTGTTTGGAGGGGCAATGGCCCAAGGCCAAGCCTAAAAGGGGCCCAGTCCTAGAAAAAAATTTCACTAGCAATTTTTTTTGGAAGGGGGCGTGATTGAAACGGAAGAAAGATAAAGTGAGAAACGTCAAACCCAAACGCTTCTTCATCTTCTTCAGTTATTCTCTCTCTCCTTCCAAGATCCAAATTTAATCTTCTTTTAATTTCCATAATTTTCCCTAACCACCATTAAAATCATGGAAACTTTCCATATTTCCCAAAATATAGCTGTTAACCTTCTCATAAATATAGCAACGAAAAAAATTTCTACAATTTAAATAGAGGAAAATTGCATTTGTATAATGCATTACTCATAAATTTTACTCTCAATCAATTGAAGTTCTTAAGAAATTTCGAAATGAAGAATTTTTTTTTGGAATTTTGGCTGACTGTCGACTGAAGATTGCGTACAGGAAGTCAAGAACTATCGAGTGGGTGTTTTCAAGCTGGATTTATCTGCTTCACCGACGGTGGTCCAGTCCCGTTCCGGCGTTCCGATGGTGGTTCGCTGCTGCCTCAGTGCCTCTGCTTGCTGGATTTCTTACACATTGGTCAAGGTGTTGTTCTTTCATTCTCTAATTTTCTTGTAATATGATTTGAGTGTTTGATTTATTCTTATATGAAAATATGTTGCCTAAAAAAATTTATCTGGAAGTGAAAAAAAGGAAAATGAGAAAACTTGCTGAAGAGTTATTGAAATCACAACAAGGTCCTATCACTAGGGGAAAAAAAAGGAAGGGCTTCGCAAGAAGGGCTGCGTTTTTTAAAACGCTTTTTATGCGGTTTCCTTGGAAACCGCAGCCCTTTTTGTGAAGGGCTGCGGTTATACTTGAAACGCAGCCCTTCATGGAGTATGAAGGGCTGCGGTTTTAAGGCTAACCGCAGCCCTTTATGTGAAGGGTTGCGGTTATCCTAGAAACCGCAGCCCTTCATACACGAAGGGCTGTGTTTTCTAGGATAAGCGCAGCCCTTCCTATCCCATTTCAACCTTTGAGTTTTGCGCGCAACACACAGTAGCACTCACTCGCAAATTTCCCTCGCACACTCAGCTCACCCCTCTCCCTCTCCCTCACACTCACTCGCACACTCACTCCTCTCCCTCACACTAACTCGCACTGCCATCACCGGAGCACCGACACATCGCCGGAGCGCCGTCCCATCGCCGGTGCACACTTCTTCTTCTCTTCTCTCAGCGTTGCCTGAGCTCCTTCTTCTTCTTCTCTCTCTCTCGGTGCGCCTTGACGCCACCACCACCACCACTACTGCATTGTCGGTAATTCCCCTCTCACTCTCTCTCCTCTTTGTTTTATTTAATTTCTCTTCTATTTTGTGTTGTAAAAACCGATTGTAGGGGGTGGGGGAGGGGCTTGTGGAGGGTGGGTAGGGGGGGTGGGGGGGTCTTTGGGTGGGGATGGGGGATGGTGGGGAGGCTGGGAATAGGGTGGGGGAGGGCGGGGGATCTTTGGAAAGGGGGTGGGGGGAGGGTCGGGGAGGCTAGGCATGGGGTGGGGGAGGGCGGGGGATCTTGGGCATGGGGTGGGGGAGGGCGGGGGATCTTTGGACGGGGGGTGGGGGGGGGGGGGGAGGGTGGATAGGGGTGGGTGAGGCATTTTGTGAAGGCATTGTTGTAAGTTGTAACACATGTTTGGTATCACTACTATCTTTCATTTTCTTTTTTGTTTTATAATGTAACTATGTAGATTTTTAGGCTTCGGAAACGAAAATTAAAGGTCATTTTACGCCTACATGGCAATGGAATGCTCTCCACATTTGTAACATTTCTCACTAGCTCCGCCGCTACCAGCTGATGGGCATTCCATTGCCATGTGACCTGATTCTCGGGTCATTTTAGGCCTAATTTAGCCTTTTCGCTTCCGAATCGTACTTATCGAGTCATGTAACCCCAAATTCTTTGTGAACATGATTATATGAGGTATAATGTAACTATTGTGTAGATTTTTAGGCTTGCATTTGTTCTTGGTTGAATTTTGGAAACGAAAATTAAAGGTCATTTTACGCCTACATGGCAATGAGGGATTGCAGTGGGGGGCAGTAGTGGCGGTGGTGGTGGGGGTGTTGTAAATGTGGAGAGTCAGGTCACATGGCAATCGAAAGCCCATCTGGTGCTCTCCACATTTATAACACTTCTAACTCCGCCGCTACCGGTGATGGTCATTCCATTGCCATGTGACCTGATTCTCGGGTCATTTTAGGCCTATTTTAGCCTTTTCGCTTCCGAATCGTACTTATCGAGTCATGTAACCCCAAATTCTTTGTGAACATGATTATATGAGGTATAATGTAACTATTGTGTAGAGTTTTAGGCTTGCATTTGTTCTTGGTTGAATTTCGGAAACGAAAATTAAAGGTCATTTTACGCCTACATGGCAATGAGGGATTGCAGTGGGGGGCAGTAGTGGCGGTGGTGGTGGGGGTGTTGTAAATGTGGAGAGTCAGGTCACATGGCAATGGAAAGCCCATCTGGTGCTCTCCACATTTATAACACTTCTAACTCCGCCGCTACCAGCTGATGGTCATTCCATTGCCATGTGACCTGATTCTCGGGTCATTTTAGGCCTATTTTAGCCTTTTCGCTTCCGAATCGTACTTATCGAGTCATGTAACCCCAAATTCTTTGTGAACATGATTATATGAGGTATAATGTAACTATTGTGTAGAGTTTTAGGCTTGCATTTATTCTTGGTTGAATTTCGAAAACGAAAATTAAAGGTCATTTTACGCCTACATGGCAATGAGGGATTGCAGTGGGGGGCAGTAGTGGCGGTGGTGGTGGGGGTGTTGTAAATGTGGAGAGTCAGGTCACATGGCAATCGAAAGCCCATCTGGTGCTCTCCACATTTATAACACTTCTAACTCCGCCGCTACCAGCTGATGGTCATTCCATTGCCATGTGACCTGATTCTCGGGTCATTTTAGGCCTATTTTAGCCTTTTCGCTTCCAAATCGTACCTATCGAGTCATTTAACCCCAAATTCTTTTTGAACAAGATTATATGAGATATAATGTACCTACTGTGTAGATTTTTAGGCTTCCATTTGTTCTGTGTTGCATTTCGGGAACGAAAAGGTCATTTTAGGCCAAATTTTGCCTTTTCGGGTCCAATTCGTACTTATCGAGTCATTTAACGCCAAATTCTTTTTGAACATGATTATATGAGGTATAATGTAACTATTGTGTAGATTTTTAGGTTTGCAATTGTTGTAGGTTGAATTTTGGGAACGAAAAGGGCATTTTTGGCCTATTTTAGCCTTTTCGCTTCCAAATCGTACTTATCGAGTCATTTAACCCCTAATTCTTTTTGAACAAGATTATATGAGATATAATGTACCTATTGTGTAGATTTTTAGGCTTCCATTTGTTCTGTGTTGCATTTCGGGAACGAAAAGGTCATTTTAGGCCAAATTTTGCCTTTTCGGGTCCAATTCGTACTTATCGAGTCATTTAACGCCAAATTCTTTTTGAACATGATTATATGAGGTATAATGTAACTATTGTGTAGATTTTTAGGTTTGCAATTGTTGTAGGTTGAATTTTGGGAACGAAAAGGGCATTTTTGGCCTATTTTAGCCTTTTCGCTTCCAAATCGTACTTATCGAGTCATTTAACCCTAAATTCTTTTTGAACAAGATTATATGAGATATAATGTACCTATTGTGTAGATTTTTAGGCTTGCATTTGTTCTTGGTTGCATTTCGGGAACGAAAAGGTCATTTTAGGCCAAATTTTGCCTTTTCGGGTCCAATTCGTACTTATCGAGTCATTTAACGTCAAATTCTTTTTGAACATGATTATATGAGGTATAATGTAACTATTGTGTAGATTTTTAGGTTTGCAATTGTTGTAGGTTGAATTTTGGGAACGAAAAGGGCATTTTTGGCCTATTTTAGCCTTTTCGCTTCCAAATCGTACTTATCGAGTCATTTAACCCCAAATTCTTTTTGAACAAGATTATATGAGATATAATGTACCTATTGTGTAGATTTTTAGGCTTGCATTTGTTCTTGGTTGCATTTCGGGAACGAAAAGGTCATTTTAGGCCAAATTTTGCCTTTTCGGGTCCAATTCGTACTTATCGAGTCATTTAACGCCAAATTCTTTTTGAACATGATTATATGAGGTATAATGTAACTATTGTGTAGATTTTTAGGTTTGCAATTGTTGTAAGTTGAATTTTGGGAACGAAAAGGGCATTTTTGGCCTATTTTAGCCTTATTGGGTCCAATTCCCCTGCCCCCCCACTGCACAGCCCCTTCCCCTCCCCCCTGCCCTCCCCTCCCTCCCCCCCACCGCACTGCCCCCTCCCTCCCCCCCACCGCCCAACCCCTCCCCCCCACTGCACACCCCTCCCTCCCCCCCACTACACAGCCCCTCCCCCCTACCGCACTGCCCCCCTCCTCCCCCCCACTTCACAACCCCTCCCCCCCCCACCGCACACCCCTCCCTCCCCCCCTGCTGCCCTCCCCCCACCGCACAACCCCTCCCCCCTCCCTGCTGCCCTCCCCGCCCCCCCACTGCCCAGCCCCTCCCTTCCTACGCCCCTCCCCCCCGCACTGCCCCCTCCCCCCACTGCCGCCCCTCCCCCCTGTACGGCCCCTCCCCCCACCTGCCGCCCTCCCCCCCTGCATGCCCCCCCTCCCCTCCCTGCTGCCCCTCCCTTCCCCCCCCTGCCCTGCCCCTCCCCCCTCCTCGCCCCTCCCCCCTGCCATGCCCCCCCCCCCACTGCTGCCCTCCTCCTCCCCGTATAGCCCCCCCCCCCACTCTTGCCCTCCCCCCCTGTATGCCCCCCTCCCTCGCCGCCCCTCCCTTCCCCCCACTGCCCAGCCCCTACCTTCCCCACTGCTGACCCCTCCCCACCGCACCCCCTCCCTTCCCCCCCGCTGCACCTCCCCTCCCCCTGCACAACCCCTCCCCCACCGCACGCGGTCGGTAGATGGTGATCAATACACTACGGCGACAAAATCAAGTGTAAGTAGTGTGAATTCGGCGGCGTCGGTAGATGTGGAGGCTATGAAAGCCTGCAATTCGGGAGGAGCTAAGGGAGGAGATGACCCATAACTTCAACGCCATTTTGGAACAAATGGGTTTACCGACTTTTCTTGCATTCAAGAAGGGTAGTGATACTACACCTAGCCGCCTGATCCACTGTAGGACCCGAGTTGAAGGTAATCACTTAATCCCTTTGCTTTGTTAAACAACTATTGTTACATTCTTAAATGCATGAAATTCTTACTATATATATGTTGTTTCATAGACTAACTATAAATAGAGTTTTATTTACAGGAAGAGACACCATGTGAACTATTAGCTCGAGGAGATGGTTATGATAGTTTCATCCTCGTAGCTCATGGCCATGCACAACCCCCTAGTGACCGAGTACGATTGCATAACCAGTTAGTGGATCATAATCACTATGTGGTCACCCTCAATGAAATTGTGTCAGGTTTCGAAGAATTACCTCTTCCGCTGCCGAAGCCAGAAGTTGGTCTACGATTACTAAATGATGCCCTTGGCGATTATGTTCTCGTGGCCGCGTGCATTGGTGCGGTTTTCGGATGAGGTACAATGATTAACATTCATATATATATATGCGTGTTTTCTTTTATAGTTCCTATGATAGTCAGTAATATCTTTACTTTTAACTAAATACTAGGTTTGGGGGAAGGCCGACTCACATGCCAGGAAGGGAAAGAAGGCATGTTCACCTTATAAGAAAGCAGGTTTACGTGATGAAGGTGAACGAAATGTGGTGACGGGAAATGTTTCTAAGGCAAAAAATCCACTTATTATCGATCCAGAGGTGGTGCGGAGCCTTACTACGCCATGCTTTTGGTTACATGAGTGCGCTAGCGATTTACCCGATGAAAGCGCAATTGAGGTTGCTTTGGGGGAGCAACAATTCCACTACCTTAAGGACTCATCGACATTCATTTCGAAGGTTGATATTAAAGAATTCTTATGTGGGGTAGAGTTGAATGTTTCCATGATACAAACATTCATGAGGTAATACATAAGTATATAAATTAAATATACACATACATATATATGCCTTAAGTAGTTTTCAAATCCATAATAAGTAATTGTTGGTTTACTTTTAATGTAATCAATATAATTTCTCAGGTTATTGTACAATGAATTGCTTGCAACATCTAGTGCAATGTTTGGTTGGTTATGTCCAAACATAATACGAGATGACAATTGCTTACAAAACAAAGCCGAAGTGAAAGAGTATCTCGACATGAGTTTCAAAGCATCATCTCGTTTTGGATATCATCAGATCATTCTTGTTCCTTATATTGAAAAGTATGCTTGTTAAACTCGCTTTACTTTTATTATTCGATACTTAAATTGACCTATTAATTATTCTACGATTAATAATAACTATATTTTCTTGTTGTAGGGCTCATTGGACACTGCTTGCGATATGTTTGTCACGTAACGAAGTCTACCACTTTGATTCTTTGCGTCGACAACCACCACGGACCTTACTAATCAAATCATTGTTAAATAGGTAGCCTAATCGAAACTCAATATATGCGCACTTATTAATATTACACATTATTCATCATCTTTAAATATATAAACAGTTCGTACATCTAATCTTATAATAATGTTGTTGATGTAGTGTGATGAAGCATATTAGTGCAACAGGACTTCGAGCACCAAAAGCTCCTGTTTGGATATCAGTCGAGGTAACATGACTAATTTATTTGTCCTTATATAGAAACACTTTTAGCCACATACTACACATCTAATTAACATGAATGTCATTGGATGCATCCTTTGGTGAACATTTAGTGTCCGCAACAAGAAGATGGACTTGCATGTGGCTATTACATGCTGAGGTACATGTTCGATATCGTCAACCAGTGCACTAACGCCGATGATCTTCAAAAGGCATGTAACTTATTAGTATATGTTAGTTTAGATTAGATCGATTGGTAATAAGTATTAATTGGTTTAGAAACCAAAGTAGCACATGCATATATTTGGGAACGAAAATGTCATTTCTAGGCCTATTTTTGCCTTTTACGCTTCCAAATCGTATTTATCGAGTCATTTAACCCCAACTTCATTTTTAACATGATAATATGAGGCATAATGTAACTATTGTGTAGATTTTTAGGTTTGCAATTGTTGTAGGTTGAATTTTGGGAACGAAAAGGGCATTTTAGGCCTATTTTTGCCTTTTCGCGTCTAATTCGTACTTATCGCTTCATTTAACTCCATTTTCTTTTTCAATATGATAATATAAGGTATAATATAACTAGTGTGTAGAGTTTTAGGCTTGCATTTGTTTTTGATTGAATTTCGGGAAGGTATATGTCATTTTTAGAACTACTAACTACGGTACGTAAATGATTGAATTCTTATATTATGTGTTTATTCCTTGGTTGTTTTGCAAGGTTTATATGAATAACACACCACGCTTGAGGGCCTTCACCGCAGACGAATTACATGAAGTTCGGGATAAGTTGGCGTCCCACATTTGCGATGATTGCTTATGATACATCTACTAGTTTGTATTAATTCTATGTACATTTTTCACATTATTAAATATATACATATTTAAAGTTAATTATTATATTACGTTCAAAAACTTGTCATATATTATTATTGCAATTTGATCGTTTTTTTTTTTTGTGTCGGAGGGAGGTTTTGGGCGGGGGTGGGGTGGGGGCGCCATGGTGGGCCGCCGGCCTGGGCTATGGGGCCGGGTTGGGTCTTTGGGGTGGTGGCGCAAGCAATGGGTGGAGGAGGTGGCGAGAGGGTGGCCTGGGGTGGGGGTGCGGGGAGTGAAGGGGGGGGGGGGGTGGGGGGCGGGCGGGGGAGTGCGGGGGTGGGCAGGTGGGGGTTTGGGGGGGGGGCGGGGGTGGGAGTGCAGGGGGGGTGGGGTGGGGGGTGGGGGCGGGGGGGGGAGTGCGGGGGGTGGGCGGGTGTGGGCTGGGGGTGGGGTTGGGGTGGGAGTGCGGGGGTGGGGGTGAGGGGGTAGGGGGTGGGCGGGGGATGGGGGGTCTTGGGGTGGGCGGGGGGTGGGGTGTACGGCCTGGGGTTGGCGGGGGTGGGCGGGGGGTGGGGGTCTTGGGGTGGGCGGGGGTGGGGTGTCTTTGGGGCTGGCGGGGGTGGGGTGTACTGCTTGGCCGGGTGGGGGGGTGGGGGGGTGGAGGGTGCAATTTATTTTTAAAAAAAAAACTTGAATGTGAAGGGCTGCGGTTTTAAGACTAAACCGCAGCCCTTCACATTAATAGGGCTGCGGTTTAGGCTTTAAACTGCAGCCCTTCTTATCTATTGAAGGGCTGCTATGGAAAGGGCTGCTGGCCAAAAACGCAGCCCTTAGGGCTGTTTTGACCGCAGCCCTTCCTTGTTTTTCCACTAGTGTATTGACATATTTGTTGTTAGAAATGTAGTTCATGAGAATTTAGATCACCCAAATGAAAATTTGAATGAAGAAGTCAATGACAATAATGAAAACAATGGCTCAAATGAGCCTAATGATGTTCAAAATGAGCCTAATTTTGCCAAGTGATGTGCCAAATATATCCAATGTTTCTGTTGATACTGACATTGATGTAGAGCCAAAGCAAACAATTCCTACTAATAGTGGCATTGATGAAGAACAAGGAATTCCTTTTGTGGATATTTATGATCCTAGGAATTGGACTTATCTTGATAACACAACAGGAGACATTATAGTTGAAAAGGGGCCTATAAGAGAATTAAGTCTTGATTTTCCTCTTGATGATAATAATCGGCATTTTTCATATGCTTATTTTTCTAGGAAGTTAAACAATGGTGAGATTAGTGATAGGAAATGGTTGGTTTATTCTAAACATGCTGACAAAGTATTTTGTTTTTGTTGCAAGTTGTTCAAGTATATTACTAACAAAAGTTTGTTAGCAATGAGGGTTTATGTGATTGGAAGTATAATACCCCTCATGATTGCTTTAAAGAGATTTAACAGGCTACTCATTCCAACAAGATGCATGTTTATTTTAGGGAGCTCATTTCCTTAGTTACTCCACAGTTAAGCGTGCTTGGCAGGGAGTAGTCCAGGGATGGGTGACCTCCTGGGAAGTTTCTCGGGATGCGCATGAGTGAGGACAAAATATGCCAGAAGAACTTGTGTTGGTTATTGAGGACAGTTGTTGGCCCTTGATGCGCATTGGTGACGATAGGCTTGACCCCGGATGGGCCGATTGTTACAAATGGCATCAAAGCAACCCTGCGACCGCGTGTTGGGGCGACCCTAAGGTCGTCAGGCCGAATATTAGGAGTCCTCAAGCGCCTAGTAGGGGAGGATTCTGGGGCTGCATTATCATAAGGAGCGACCCAGAGGTCGTCAGGCCTAATATCTGGAGTCTCCGGCGATCAGTTTCCAGGTTGGGGCGATCCATAGGCCGTATGCCGAATATGTGGAGTCCTCAGGCGCAACGAGGACGTTGCTGTCCTCAAGTGGGGGTGTCTGTAATACCCCTCATGATTGCTTTAAAGAGATTTAGCAGGCTACTCATTCCAACAAGATGCATCTTTCTTTTAGAGAGCTTTCCCTAGTTACCCCACAGTTAAGCGTGCTTGGCTGGGAGTAGTCCAGGGATGGGTGACCTCATGGGATTTTTCTTGGGGTACGCATGAGTGATGACAAAATGCCCCGGAAGAACTTGTGTTGGTTATTGAGGACAGTTGTTGGCCCTTGATGCGCATTGGTGAGGGTATACTCGACTCCGTATAGGTCGAGTGTTACAGGAAGCTTATTAGTTAGAGGCTCAAACAACATGAAAATAGTAGCGAGCATATGAATAATATGTTTATTTGGAATGACATGAGAGTAAGGCTAGATAAGAATGAAACAATTGATAAAACTTGCAGGAAGCCATTATGAAAGAGAAAGATCGATGGAGGCAAGTTTTACTTAGAATATATTCGGTTGTGAAATGTCTTGCTACTCATAATTTGGCTTTTAGATGATCCAATGAAAAACTATATCAAGATAGTAATGGTAATTTCATAGAATTGATTGAAATGATTGCAGAATTTGATGTGATAATTCAAGATTATGTTAAACGCATTCAAAATTGTGAAATTCATTCATTATCTTGGGCATAAAATTCAATATGAATTGACCTCCCTTTTGGCCCATAGTGTGAAGAGTTCTATAATCAAGACTATCAAAGAGGCAAAATATTTTTCCAAACTACATACTCACACCATTCTGGAGAAAAAGATCCCAATAACAGGGTAAAAAACTCTCCAACAAAGAGAGAAATGATGATCAGTATTATAGAAGACTAGATAATAAAAGTAGAAATTGGTACTTACCACCATTAAAAAGGATGGTGACAATCTTGAATTAAGCAAAGATATACTAAGGTTTTTTAAGGAGAGAAAAAGAGTGGGGCCACTAGAGTTAAGATAAGCCTCACCTTTTTAGATTACCACTAACATACCCTTATGTCAATCCCAAACTTTAAGCAACATGTCTTTTTTTCTTATTAAACTAGTGTCTAGGCTCGGGCTATGCCCTAGTTAATTATATTTTTCATTTATTAGTATTTTGCTTTGAAATAATAACATCAAATATCATTTGCTTTAGGATTTTTTAACTGGAATAATACAAACTTTTGTCCATTCTCTCGCAATAATACAAACTTTTGATTATTATTTAATAATACAAACTTTAGGCCAAAATTCCTCCAGTAGGTCAATATGACCTATAACCTACAAAATCGGTAAAAAGAACAACCACTAAACTCAACAATATTTCCTTTTAATTTTTCCGACCCGATTCTCTCTCCTCCATTAACTTTACTCTCTAAGCTCAAAGATCCCATATACGCCAACATTCCTGTAATATACAACAATGGAGCAAACAACAACACCCCTTTTCTCCTAAAAGTCGTCGCAATTACAATGTACACCACTCGTTCAACGAAATTACCCAACTTCGTCGGCCCACCACCAACACGTCCGATTCCCGGGCAGGAGATCAGCCCATCGGGCTTCATACACGTGGGCCTGAATTGGGGGGAAGAGGGTGGAGAAGTGGGTGGTGATGATGGGTTGAAATTGGGCCCGAGACGGCTGTAACCGTGCATCTAACCGAAGGAAAGATTGTATCTTTTTTAATGGGGAAGATCAAAGTTCAAAAATGGTGGAGAACCCAGAAAATTCGAACCTCGAGAAGCCATCATCAATGGCGGACGACCGCCATTAATACTCACTGAGCTCCTTCACCCAACACCCACCACAATTTTAGCACCTTGACTCGAAATTCAACCCACCACATCCGTTCCTCCTCGAAATTCGACCCACCACAAAATCATCACTCATGCTCAACCAATTGGGCCAGGGATTTTCAACATTTGGGAATGCGATGGCGGATGGGAGAACAACTGAGAGAAGGAGAGTTCGCGGCAGTAAAGAGGCGGCAAAAAATAGCCGGTTTAGGAGAGATGAGGGACACGAGATAGTGAGTGATGGAAGAGAGAGACTGGTTTCGGTTGGAGAGGGGTTGGGGAAGTGGTTATGGGGTAGGGGAGGTACTGGGGAAGTGGTTTCGGGGTGGGGGTGGGACTGGGGTTTGATTCGTGGTTGAGGAGGGGCTGGAGGGCATGAGGAAGGGTTTGGCCAGGGGAGGGGTGGGGTCGGTTGGGGTGGGAGGGAGGGATAAAAAGTGCAGGGGCCATGGTGGGGAAGGGGGAAAGATCAGTTGAGGGGAAGAAGGAAAAAAGAAAAAAGTCTTTTTTATATATATTTTTTTTTAAAACAACCAATGAAATAACAACACGTGGCCTGATCAGTGTCAAGTCATCTAGTGACCTTGTACACCAAGTTAAGAACCGGTCATGACCTACTGGAGGAATTTTGGGCAAAAGTTTGTATTATTAGAAAAATAATCAAAAGTTTGTATTATTGCGAGAGAACGGGCAAAAGTTTGTATTATTCCAGTTAAAAAATCCTTTGTTTTAATGGTTAAAACTTTAGTACTTTCTCCCTTTTTTTTTTTTTACATGTGACACTTTTGAAAAACACAGTTACCTAGAAAAAAATTTAGAGGGGGGATTAAGTAAAAGTAAGGGTAGGGGATTAAAGGGAGTGGGGACCACCCGTGAGCCACCACAACCAAATGGATCACCAATGAGCCACCTCCCCTCCCCCACCCACCCCCGTAGCCCCCCCTCCCCACCACCACAACATCCCCCTTCCCCCACCCCCGCCCTCGCAAACCCACCACCACCCCCACACCCACACAAACCCCCCCTCCCACCACCCCCAAACCGGCGGCCCCCCACTACCCCTTCCTTGAAATTCTCGACGAATTGATCGCTACTATTCGCGACTTCGCTCCTTTGGCTCGCGAGAATAAGCTTGTAGTTGTGTTGGCTCACGAGAATAAGCGGCTCGCGGTTGTGTTGGATCGGCAATTGGAATAATCTTGACATCATTTGCCCTAACTTCGGTCGAACTTTCTCGATTTCTTCACGCTTCAAAATCTCGGTTTTTCCATGTTTATCGAGGGTTAAAGTGGAGAAGAAGCTACCGTGATTGAGGTTCCATAGCCATGGCTGCCGGAGAGAGGAAGAGGAGAGAGAATTTGAGCGCGATTCGAAGGGGGGGGGGAGGGGGCCGCGGGGGGGTGGTGGGGGGGTTTACGTGGGTGGGGGGTGGGGGTGGTTGGGGGGTTTGCGTGGGTCGAGCTGGGGGAAGGGGGCTGCTGCGGTGGTGGGGAGGGGGTTGCGGGGGGTGGGGGAAGGGGTTGGGTGGGGGGGGGAGGGGTGGTGGGAGAGATAGAGGAGGTTTAATTAATTTAGATTAGTATATAATGAGGTTAAATTAAGTAGGTTTAATTTTAGTTAATTGTTATAAGTAAGGGTAAGTTGGTAATTTAACAGACCAAAACTTACGAATTTTGGAAAGAAAAAAAAGTGTGAGGTATATTTTACACCATTCCATTTAAGGAAAGTGTCACATGTAAAAAAAATGGAGGAAGTATATAAGTTTCAACTCACAAAATCGAATCTTATGAATGATAGTAATTCATATTAGTATAGCTGTATAGATGGATTACTCACGACATCGTAGGATCCCGCCAACTAGTAATGACAAAAAAAGTAGTACTTGGTCTAGTGGTAAGGAGAGCACCCTTCCAACCTCAAGGTTGGGGGTTCAATCCCCACTAGAGACACTTTGTGAGTAAGGATTCCCCTTACCCTTCCCCCTTACTCTCAAGTGCCTGGCCCATTAAGACCCGAGCGGGGTCCGGGCCACTTCTTCTTACGGGAAAAAAAAAAAGTAATGACAAAAAAATACAGCAAAAAAAAAGGCTAAATACAGCAAAATAAGTTAAAAGACTAACCTACCCCTGCTTAAATTTAACCCCCAAAAACTATCTACTCCTACCCTGTTATATCCCCAACAACAACGCAAACACTCCCTCAAGGCCTGAACAGCAGCATCGTGAATCCACCAGCAGCGTGAGAGATCCAATCCACCGTCCTCCTCGTGCGACGCGCCAACTCCGGTGACAGCCAACCCACCCTCATCCTCGTGCGACAGCCAACCCGCCCTCCTCCTCTCAATTTGCCGACGACCGGTAAACGAATCCACAATCCACCCCATCGCACGAGCCAAACGATCCCCCACCCTAACCATCGTCCTACACAAACGACCCCCCACCCTCCCCATCTGAAGTTGCCGACAGCCCCCAAGGTCTCCCTCGCACGTTTCCGACGACCCCACCCACCTTTCTGCACGTCGAGCACTGGCCATCGCCGGAAGCATACGACCACCCAAGGTCTTTCTTGAACTAACCTTCATTTCTTTTCGTTAATCTAAGATATTACCTTATGTTTAATTCAGTTTTTTACGCTTGAGTTGAGTAATGTTCATTCTTTTGTGTATTATTATGAACTCATTGTGTGATAAGTAACTATGTTATACTCGTCTCAAAGATTAAAACTTTAGGGTTCAGTATCTTCAAAAAAATAAACATATTCTACAAGCAATTATAGTAATTCCAACTTGTGCCTAATTGTAAAATGATAATTTATACAACACATTGTTTAGAGAATAAACTTATGTCCAGTGTCTTAAGCTCAGCTTTAATTTTGACATAACATTCCGCAAAAATTCTGGATTGTCCAAGGAAGCTGTTTGTCAAGTTGTAGCAGAAGGATATTAAATTTCGCAATAGTAACCAAAATCATCCTAACTTTGCTTGGAGTCTTCACTAACTTTGCTTGGAGTATTCACTAAGTATTGGAGCCATGGATGGCACTGCACCCAAAATCATCCTAACAATACTAACCAAATGCTAACCCACTTACCCACATACTGCAAATCTTTAGAAGCCAATACAAAATGTTGATTAAAGTAGATGGACTTGAGACTATGTTTATGTGCTACAACTTACAACTAATTCGATGGTCAGCCATGGATTTTACTCATTATGGGTTATTGGTTTAATATATGACTGAATAGTTGGGAATTGAGATAAGTCAAATTCAAATGGCATCTTACGTATTGTCTTTTATTGGTTTAATATCTTATTTTTTTGTAGACTGTATTGGAAGATGTTGAACTTGTATCAGGTTTAAGAGTTTAAAGTATAATAATATGGAAGGTGGTAATGGTTGATAAATTTAAACTTTTACATTTCTTGCTTGCTTCATATGTGAAGGAGCTAAACATGTGTGCTAACTTAATACACATACTTTAGCGAAGTTCATAGGTATAGAATTGGTTTATATACTTCTCTTTTACTAAAATTATTGTGGTAATTCAGATGTCAAGTCCGAGGTTGATGTGCAACATTGGAGGTTGACTCCCGCAACGATATTCCAAAGGCAAGAATGTAAGACTGCCAAAAAGAGTATAGCATGTGACAATTTTCTGATACCTAGTTGCAACCACAAACCCATGGTCTAACATACTCAACCACTTATCCTCTGGAGCAAAGGAATTGGGTTGAAACCAGTTAAGCCCACGAAAGGATCTATCAAAACCCAATTGACCACCCAACATTTCAAAGTATAAATGACGATAGGAAGTCATTTCCTCCAAAAGCTCATGCCTAACACGCATCCAATCATCTGAATTTCCATACTCATAATAAGCAATACATCTAAACCCGCAATTTCCGTCGCCGATGACATCCACATATTCTGTAATGTAAGGGATAATAAACTGAGGTAGTCTCCTAGCATAAGCTTGAGAATCTGATGATTTTGCCTCATTATCATCGCAATTATTATATTCAAAATCTCGTTGAGAATAGGATGAAGTCTGCTTTGTACCTGATCTAGTATTTTTATTTGTCCACTCCCAACTAGATAAGTTTCTCTTAGTAGGATTGTGCTTTGGTCGACCTTTGTGACGCCTTTGTTTGGGCTCTTCAATATTAGTTGATTGGGGATGAATCATGTTATGGATGCATTCTGCATAATACATTTGTTGCCTATCTGATTCTTTGCGCAGTTCATCCATCATTTCACTCAATAACTGTGATCCAGTTGCTTTCTCTTGTGTGACCTGATTGCATGTGACACCTTCCATATGAAGAGTTCTCCAAAAAACATGAACATCAAGAGGATCAATGGGTCTATGCTCAGTCACCATTATACCCATCTCATGAGCACATGGCAAACCAAAACTAGATCTCAATACACATCCACATTTCACAGCATCCACGCCTACAGTAGACCCTCGAGTCTTAAATTCTTCATCCAACAGTTGAATGGCTTTGTGGGAAACACGACCAGCTAATCGACGAAACAATGAGAATGATGTACTATGAAGGTGAACCGTTCGGGACCTCTTAAACTCTCGTTGAATCTCATTAAATTGTAGTTCTACAAGATCGTGAATTTGAGGTAACAACAAATAAAAACTGCCTGTTGCTGTCCCTAACCAACGCTTCAATTGAGAATGTGCACCCTCAACCCTGTTGTGAAACATGCAAATAAGTAAATTATATTGTATAAAATCAAATAACCTTTTCGCGAGTGTAAAAAATATCAAGTTCAACTATTGAAGGGCATATACATTTTTTTTTGTAAATACTTATAAATACCTATTTGTTGTCTCCGCACCAAAGTGTAAAGCATGTTTTGTCCATTGGGTGACAAATTTTTCCCGGTATGGCTCTAACCATGTCATATTCACATAAGATAACATTGCAAGTAAACGAGACCACTTCTTGTACAATTGCTCCAATCTAAAATAATACTCATCTCGTGTCCTTGCTCGAACTATTCTGTGCCACCTTGCACTGAAAGCTGGACAATATGTTTTACATTTCAGCAAATTAGTAAGGTATCGTTCTACATCCATTGCAATATGTCGTATACATAAAAGGCGTCTAAAATGCGGAAATACGATCTTAATAGCTTTCATGAGTGCTAATTCCCTATCCGTAACAATCACTCCTGGCTCTTGGCATCGACCAAATAACATCTTTAATTGTTGTACCACCCACAAGAAACTCCCTGTTGTCTCATCCTTAATGAAAGCAAAACCAACATGGAAATTTTGGCCAGTTGGTGATACACCTATCACTTCCAAAAGCGGCATCGCAAACCGATTTGTCTTGTAAGTTGCATCTACTATTAATACATAAGGAAATAAACGCAGTAGATTGGTAGTTTTCGGGTGTGCGAAAAGTACATCACTTAACACATTGGTGCCTTCCTCCCTCCTGTGCCACTGAAAATAATTATAATCTTTTAGCATCTTGAAAAAGAACTGCATCGGTGAAAAAGAACCCATCATATTCCTCTTCAACTTCTGCAAAGCATTGTTAATATGTTTGATTGAGCTATAATTTTGTGGGTTCTCTTTCTTCAACAGATTGAGTATTTGCTTGGTTTTCATATTAGATTGACGATACGTGCCAATTTTTGCAACTTCTTCTTTCGTTAATTTTGCAACCGAATTATGCCACTTATTATACTTACCTACTTTGTGGTTGTGTTTGCTCCTCCATTCATTCACAAAAACCTTCCAAACACCTTCCTCTACTTCAGCTCCCACAACTTGAAATGGACAATGCTTTTTTTTTTGTTCCCGTCCCTTTCCTCCTATTACGATTCTCTTTCAAAGAAATGAATTTTCTATACGGACCACCCCTTTCACATCTCAAATATACACGGTTGGGATTAGAATTCTGCACAAAAAAACCAAATCTTACACTCTTTGCCGATTTCTCTTACCCATTCCTCCAACTCTTGACGATTCTTAAAACTTTGATCGGTTTTAAAATAATGACTAGTGTCTGGACACTCATCCCCGCTGCTATCCTGATTGAACATGTAAAAAACTTGATCAATATCAAATATGCAACACGATGATACTAAACCATTAAATATCAAATATGCAACATGATGATACTAAACCTTTAGGGGGGTAATCTATGACAAATGATCTCCCTAAAGGGGGGTCATCTATGGCACATGACACCCCTAAAGGGGGGTCATCTATGACAAATGACCCCCTCATAGGGGGGTCATCTATGATGAATGACCCCCTCATAGGGGGGTCATCTATGATAAATGATCCCATTCCCCTTTATAGTACATATGACTGCAACTCGAAAAAGAAAAAATATGACCTACTAATATACTTTGAATAATATGACAATAAATTTTATATTAAACAATTAAGTACTCACCGAACTGCTGTTATTATTGGTTATTAAAGCGACCTCCATAGTTGAAGCCCAATTATAATAATAAAAAAATGGGTGCAGCGACTAAAATGTTTGTGGCGAGTGAAATTATATTCTGAAATTTGCTTTGGGGTGAGTAATAGTTGTGAAATTATATTCTGAAATTTATCATATAGCAACCAATATAAAAGATAATTTTTTTCACAAATCTCAATTGTGCAGTTTAAAATCTGAACTGATAATTTAGTGTTTGTTAATCAATTGAATGGCTGAGACGAAGTATCTTGATCTCAACTAGAAAGATAAAAAGAAAAAAACAGGATAAATCAATAATGTCTTTTTCTATTTTATTTTTTGTGAAAACCAACCCCATCTCATTTGGACGCATAAAATCAACCACTTAGATTCAGCAAGTCTGCTTAGATAGTAACGACGGCGTTATACTCACTCTTTAGAGAAATCAAGCTTTTTCATTGAGTTTAATTCATGTATGTTGCATGTGAACCTTGGCAGGGACATTATACATGAATATACCTTAAACTGCTTCTTGAAAGAGCATGGAGATCTAGTGAGAATGGACATGAGATTCAATTTCTATCCATCATGTCCGACCCCTGAAAATATTATTGGTTGTAAGCCGCATGCAGATACCAGTACTTTGACAGTAATGCTGCAAGTTTGCGTTGCTTTTTTTTTTTCAATTTTTTTAATTATAGAAAAGTAAAATTAACCATAGTTAAGTTAGGCCTAATTTTAGATGCTGTATTTAGCCTTTTTTTTTTGCTGTATATAGCACTTATGACTTTTTTTGTTTTACGGAAAAAAATGAACTTTTTTGATAGAAAATAAACAATAAAGAATTTAAAAAAACCCCAAACAAAGCATCACCGTGGATAGCGAGGATAACCCCTCGCATTTGTAGCACACTTCATAGTTCATAGTCCCTCACAAATTACCCAACATTGATTTGTGATAGATATTCAACTGCCATAAACAATGTCAACAATGTCAACATTCCAACCTTTCACTTCCTCATTCTACAAAACCAATCACTTCAAACCTTTCACTTCCCCCATAAACCATTCTTTTGCACTTTACTTTCAGAAAAATGCAAACTTTACCCACAATTCCCGGCATTTTAGACTTACCCACAATTCTAAATTGAGAAGGGTAAAATCAACAGAGGAAGGCGCACAAATCCCAGAAACTGCTGCTGCTGTTGTTGAAGAAGAAGCTTCAACGGAGCCAGCTGAAACTGTTGCCATCCCAGTTTATCCTTCTGATAAGCTGCTTATGTTTTTCCAGGTTATTGTCAACTTTTTTTTTTTTTTTCTTCTAGGAAGTTTTCATGAACAACAAAGCCATGGTCACAAAATGATTTGGGGTTCGCTAACATGAATCGTCATAAGAAATCGTTTCTGAATAATAAAAGTGAAAAATATAAGTGAAAGAGGGTAAACAATGAAAGTTGAATAAAGGTAAGTGAGGGAAGTAACACGGGAGAAAACATAAGGAATATGACATCAAAAAATGTATCTAAGCTAATTCAGCTACTAATATTAGTAAAATTCCAATTTGGAAGCAGTTGGCTATGTTGTGACACATTATTAGTGTTGTTGCTGTTGTGGTTTTTTAGTTGTTGTGGTTTTTGTTGATTTGAGGTGTATTTGGTGTGGTTCTACCAATGTCAAAATGTTGAGGATTAGACACGGGTATTTGAGGTGAAATGAAGTGTGTGCGAATAAAACATAGGTTCTACTGAAAAAAAAAGGTGTGTTCATCTTTATGGTGAATTCTGAATAGTATGTTGAAATGTGAGATCTTTTAGATATGGATGTAGGTGTAGAGCAAGTATCTTTTAATGGTATCATCATATTAGAAGGATTGTGCTCACGCAAAATGTGTATGTAAACACATCAGACGAGTTTCCAAAGGACACAGCTATTCTGGGTGTCAGAGAAATGGAAGTTTCAATCTCACCACATTTCATTTCAATTCTGAAACGTATTGCGGTAGTTATCCGCTCCGCACACGATAACTGGTACACCAGAGGCGCATCCTTCCCGGTCCTCTAGGGATGGAGTAGAGATAATGGGGTGGGGAGTCAAACCTGCTTTGATATTACTGCAACCAAACTTATTTCTTTGTTTGAACATTGATGAACAATTTTTTGGTGGTTTTTATAAGAACAATGTAGGTAAGGATTCATCACTCTCATGTGAAGTATTAGAGTTCAAAGATGGTTTTTGAGATGATTTTCCCACAAATATTCGTTAATGTGGGTTTGTGACTGTTTCTCTCATGCCCTCAGTGATTGGTGAAAGATGAAGTGCACTCATTGCATCATGCTAATTTGGCAATGATATTTGATCACTTTTGTGTTCTCGTTTGGTGATGTAATAAATGCTCAAAATTTGCAGCGTTCTTATACCACCAGAATAAGTCTGTATCAGTAAGAGCTAACAATATTTTGTTAAACAAGTCATCTTTTTAGGTAATGATATCTTTTAGTTTTGTGGCAGATTTGTTGTTCTTTACATGCTTAAGGATTTGAATGCATTTATATACCTTAGGTGGTTTCTTTTGTTTCCTTGTCTATGTTGTGATTTTGCACCTCTGCAGACTGTTGTTTCCTTGTCTTACTAATTTCTGCTACTGTTTTAGGCAGAAGGAACATTGAGTGATTCAGGTATTCCCAAGGTGACCCAAGCATTAGAGGTATATCTTGATACTTCTCTTCAAATGAACTTTCGTGGGTGTGGATATATATATTCCTTCTAGACATACCTTCCTAAAAAAGATTCTGTTTATTTTTCTATCTCTTAATTATCTGGGCTCGTGTTTCCAGTCAATCAAAACATAGATGCGAAATATGATCTCTTAAGAAATTTAGAGTTGAGATTGACTAGATATCACTGATAGATGTAGTGTCTTGTTCTTTAACCTGCTGAGTGAGACAGCAGAGTAAATAGCATGGTAGTAGTCCTTATGGGCCCTCTGGTTTCTAGTGGAAGGTGGTAACACTGCAGACAACCGAGCCTCTGTAATTGAAGAATATTGCTGGGTAGTAGTTACCATGGAAAAAAAAACTCGGCCATTCCGTTACGTAACCTACTTTGAACTTTCCGTTGCGTAAGATGCCGTCACATAATGCCGCGATGTCTGTCGCAATACTGACTCGCCGCTTCCAAGCGTTATTTTTCCTTGTTATGTTATGCCCGATACTTGTCAGATTGGCCATAAAAGAGAAAGGGAAATCATGCATTGCAACTAGAAAAAACGATGTGAATGCACCAAAGAAGGGAGAAGAAGTGACGTGGAATTTTAAGTTGGGTAATGTATATGATATACTGTTTATTTATATGAATAATAGGATAAAGCATCCATGTTTCACGAGAATGAAGTTGATGCCTTGACATTTATGACAATTTCAACAAGCGCCTAAAAGTCGTACGAATTATGAGTGCTGTATTGATGAAATTCTCGATTACTGATTGATTCACATCTGGAAAGGGGATGCTATCTCAAACTATTTTTTTTTTTTGTCAAGAGAAGTTAAAGAAACCTTCTTTAGATATTACTCTTAGACTTAGAAAGGAAACTAGAGGGTACAACAAATGGTATTTTTAATATAGAGGTAAAAAAGTAAAACAATGTTCCAGGTCAAAGAATTTAGTTTTCTATATGCAAGATTTTGGAAGTTAGATGTGAAACTTCTTACTATCTTCCGCAGGATCATCCTTTGTCTTCCATTTTACTTCCATGATATTATTAAAGCATTTCAATTAATTTCTGCAGCTCTTGGTTTCATATTAATTTACTTTATGATAAACTTTTGCTTCTTGCAAAGGTTAAAACCTTGAAATTAGTTAGTTGGACATAATTATCAGTGTCCTGGTGTTCTACAAAACCAACCCAACTCCTTTAGAATATCTTCTTTGGCAGAATATAAACGTCCACTTTCTTTTACCACATTTATTGACACTACTAGTGTCTTGACTCTAAAATGTTGAAGGCCAAAATCTACTATCGATTTGGCTTTAAAGCCTTTGAAACTTATTTTAGTCTTCTCATCTCTCTCTCTTTACAGCAACTAGGCGCCAGGCAGGAGTGCACAGGGTATAAAATGGGATTGTTGGTACTCTATGCATTTGATTGTATCTCATATTGAGATTTCTGTTTACATAAATCTTAAAACTCGAATTTATTCATGGTATCTTTGACAGCAACGTGCTCTATGAAATTGCTTGATAGATGTGGCAGTCAAGAATTATGAATTATTATAATGGAATATCTCTGAATATGTCTTCGCTTCTTATGTGTTCCATTGTTTGGTGCAACGGGCTATGATTTCGCTGGCAGGAAGTTTTCTGTTGTATTCTCATCATTTTGTATCTTTTCTGAATCTACTTCCAGTTTCATGTGCAATAAATCAACTCTTAAACTTTATGAAAGTTTATCCTTGTTTGTTAATCATTGTTTTTTATCTTATATTTTCCAGGAAACAGATGGAGTTTCTAATCTGAAGGTTCATATATCTGAGGGCATCGCAAGTGTTGAGGTGAGATAGAACTACTTGACTCCTAAAGGTTGGCTAATATGTTGTGTAATCCACATCTTCTATCTGTATTCAGTCTATTAAGAGCAAAGGAACCAATTTCCATCTTTGCTTTTATTTGTACAAATTATTTGTTTGGTTCACATAAAAAAGCACGGGAAGTAGATTTTCCTGGAAAGTGAAAAACTATGGAGTTGTTTGGTTGGCAAAAATACTTGGGAAGTTAAATTCCACAATGTGAAGTTGCTTATTAGTCCCTTGTGTAAGTGGAGATTTTAGTTCAATGATCAACCAAACAACTTTTTCAATACGTGGGAGAAACAATATTCTAAGAAGTAATACTTCATGTATTTAATCAAATGACCACTGACAGAGAAAAAATCATTACTGTGTATCAACTTCGTTATTGCACTCATGTTCATATAGTGATTGTCACAAACAACAGTTGTCTTAAAAGCTCCCCATGTTTGTGCTTCCTTGTGATCTGTTTGGCTACCAAAGAGCTTATTTAACTTTTCCAAAATGTGTCACTGGAAATTAAAAATTTTATACCAATATCTTGATTTTCGTGATTATCACTAATTTAGTTTCCTCTATCTTGGAGTGCCTGTCCTGTCCATGCTTCATGGTCACTCACACCCAAAAGAATACTCCTAATAAAAGGATCTGTTTTTGTTTCTGACAATCATGCTGTTGGTATTTTTCATTAGCTTACAAAGCAGACGATAATTCAAGCAACTGGAGTCGCGTCAAGTCTGCTTGAAACTATACAAGGAGCCGGCTTCAAGCTGCAAACGTTGAATCTGAGTTTTGAAGATGAAGAGTTGCTAGTGGGGGTATAATAATTTGTTTGTTACAGTAAAGAAGAATCTCTAATTTTTTTTCTCCCTGCTATCTTTGGGCGTTGATACTATTGTATGCCAAGGCATTGTAATTTAAGGTTGCAGATTTGTAATCAATTTTTCGAAAGAAAAGAAAATTTGTTGTAGCAAAGACTAAGAGATCCGCTTCAGTTATGTAATGGCTTAGGATAGGTCAGCTGGCAAGTTAGACAGTGCTAGGTATTTTGGTTTCACAGTGCCAATTTACATTACTTGCTCGTCCGTTGATTAGTAATCGGATTACTAATCCTCGTTGTGGTGGTTTCGGGGGCTCCAAGATTTAGGGTCAATTGTAACAGTAAGCTCTATTTAGCTACTGTTATTGTGTACTAAGGAATGAAATGGAAGCAGCCTCCTAACAGGGAGAATAGTAATTGAGGCAACCTCAATTCAACTATCTAAGATAAATGCGAAATAAAGAATGTGGTGTGTTATATTTCATGAATGAATTACAATAATAGATATATTTTTCTATTTATAGACAACAAAAAAGAGAATAGTTCAATTAAGAGATTAACAAATTTTCCCGCCAAAACTGAATTAACAGTTTTCTAACAACTTTCCTTAAAATCAGAACAGCTAACTGATTTTAACTAATAGTAACAGACTCTAACTCTCCTCCTATTACAATCCTTCCTCCTTGAAATAAAACTTACCCTCAAGTTTCTACAATGAAAGAAGGAAATCTATGCTCAAAGTCTTCTGCCAACTCCTATGTATTATGTGAGTCTAGGAAGCTTATCCATTTGACAAGATACTGGACAACAGCCACATTGTGATGTTTGACTATCCTTTTGTCAATAATAGCTTAAGGAATAAAGGAATCTTCTTCATTCTACCATGAAACCAAGCTGGAATGTGACTGATAACTGGAAGAGTTCCTATGAATTTCTTTTGCTGTGACACATGAAATGTAGTATGAATTTGAGCATCCTGAGGAAGTTTCAACTTATAAGCCAATGCACGAACTTTCTCCTGAACTTGAAAAGTCCCAAAATATCTAGCAACAAGCTTCTCATTAGTGACCCTTGTTAGAGAACTTTGCTGGTAAGGTTGCAATTTAAGCCACACCAAATTTCCTACTTCAAAATGTCTCTCACTTCTATATTATTAGCTTAAACCTTCATTCTATCCTGAGCTCTTCTTAAGTGAAATTGCAGAACCTTGATAATAGCTTCTCTCTTTTGTAATGATCTAGCTACAACTTCTATTCTTGATTCTCCAAGTAAGTAAGTTAAGTGAATAGGAGGTGGTTGACAGTAGACAACTTCATATGAAGTAGTGTTAGCTGCACTGTGAAAATTGGTGTTGTACCACCATTCAGCTAATGGTAACCAAGAACACCACTATCTAGGATGCTCTCCAGCCATACACCTCAAAAAAATCTCTAAACACTTATAGACTCTTTCAGTCTACCCATCAGTTTGGGGATGATAAGCAGAGGACAAAAGGAATTCAACACCTTGTAAAGAGAAGAGAGCTTGCCAAAACTGACTTAAAAACACGATATACCTATCACTTACAATGGACCTAGGCCACCCGTGAAGCTTGAAAACACTGTCAAGATACACTTGTGCAACTTCAACTGCAGTATAAGGATGAGCTAAAGCCATAAAATGAGCATACTTACTTAAACGATTAACCACCACAAAAATAACTTCCTTTCCATTGGACTTAGGAAGTCCATATATGAAGTCCATAGAAATGTCTAACCAAACCTCTTCAGGAATAGGCAAAGGTTGAAAAAGACCTGGACTTGCTACATTTTCTGGATTGTTAGCTAGACAAATAGCACAGTTTCTCACAAAGTGGGTAATATAAGCTGTCAATCCTCTCCACTAAAACATCCATTTGACTCTGAACAAAGTAGCATCCCTTCCTGAATGCCCACCTTGATAAGAACTGCGTAACCACTGTAAGATGGCTAGTTTGAAGGAACCATTTGGCCCCACCATAATTTTCCCTTTTCTTCTCAGTTAACCATCTTGTAAAGCTAATTAACCACCTGCTATCCTTGTTGAAAAGCTTATAAAAGATGCTGAGTATTTAGATCCAAGCCATAACTAGCTTGAATAAGCTGAGAGAGGTTAGAATCCAGCAGTGACGAAGCTAGAAACATAATTTCAGCTCCAGTCACCCTAGATAATGAATCTACAGCAAGGTTTTCACTACTACTCTTGTAATGTAGATCATAGCTAAAACCCATCAACATTGACAACCAGAATTGCTGAAAAGGTGTGGATACTTTCTGCTGTAGTAACCATTTAAGACTTTTGTGATCAGTTCTTATAGTAAAATGTTGACCTATCAAGTATTGCTCCCACTTTTGCACAATAGTGACAACATTTGATAACTCCTTTTCATATGCATATAACTTTTTCCATGTAGGACCCAATGCTCTACTAGGAAAAGCAAGTGGATGTCCCTCTTGCATCAGTATTCCACCTATACCACCATTAGAGGCATAAGTCTCCACAATAAATGATTATTTTAGAGAAATCAGGCAAAGCCAACACAGGAGCAGAACTAAAGGCAAACTTCAAAGCTTGAAAGGTTGTGCTAGCTGTATGAAACCACTAAAACTCCCCTTTCTTCAAGAGCTAAGTAAGTGGTTTTCTAATTATTACATAATCCTTCACAAATTTTCTATAATATATAGCCAGCAAAACCTTAAAAACTTCTCAACTCCTTAACAGTCTTAGGTTGTGGCCTATTTTGCACAACTTCAATTTTCTGAGGATATGTTTCTACTCCTTCACCAGAGATGAAATGGCCTAGGTATTCTACCTTATGAAAGGCAAAATAACATTTGCTTTTTTCTTGCCATAAAGTGTATGTATCCTCATCGAATCAAACACAACTTGCAAATGTTGAACATGTTGCTCTAAAGAAGAATTGTAAATCAGGATATCATCAAAGAAAATAAGAACACACTTCCTTACAAGTGGTTTAAAAATATGATTCATCCACCCCTGAAAAGAAGCTGGTGCATTTGTAAGCCCAAATAGCATTACAAGATATTCATAATGGCCATTGTGAGTTCTAAATGCTGTCTTGTACAATTCTTCAGCATGTACTCTGAGTTGGTGATAACCAGCTCTTAAATCAATATTTCTAAACACCTTGGAGCCTGCCAACTCATCAATCAATTCATCTACTACTAGAATAGGAAATTTATCTTTGATAGTCTTCCTATTCAACTTTCTGTAATCTGCACATAGGCTCCATGTACCATCCTTCTTCCCTACTAGAACCACAGGTGATGCAAAAGGGCTACAACCATCTTGAATAATTCCTTGTGTTTGCATTTCTCCCACTAATTTCTCAATGATATCTCTATGTTTTAAGGGATATCTATATGGCCTTATGTTGACAGGATTGCTACAAACTCGAAAGGAATCCTATGATCAAACACTCCTCTAGCAGGATGTAAACATGTGGGTTCTGCAAAAATGTCTTCATACTGCAACAACAACTTTTCAATACATTTAGGAACTTCTTGAGTTTCTATAGAAAAATTCATAATAGTAGAATCAACACAGCCAGCAGGGAACAATTGTAAGAAGAACAATTGAATAGAATGAGCCATGAGCTTCTCATTCTTCTGTCCCAAAACAGAAATCACTTTCTTAGGCAACTCTCCCTTCAAAACATGATGACAAACATCATAGTAAAACTCCATCACCAGTTTCTTAAAATCCCAACTCACAGTACCCAAATTACTCAACCATTAGATCCCTAAAACCATATCACAACTACTTAAGCGAATCAACAACACATCAGATTTGACCGCACTATGTTGTATTGACCATGTAAACCCTTTACACACATTTTTGGCTAGCTAAATGGTTGTCATCTGCTATAGTCACAAATTGGGGAGTGATTCCTTCCGGTCCATTCCAACCCCAACTTATTGGCTATGTTTACATCAATAAAATTGCGATTGCTTCTAGAGTCAATCAAGATGTGTAAAGGTTTCATGTTATAAAAGCCAGTGACTCTCATGGTTTGGAAATTATGGTTACTAGTCAAAGCATTGACTGAAATGCAAGGTTTAATGTCACTCATCTCCATCTCTACTTCTAATATTTCATCTTCACTACCAGGTATCTCTACTGTAAACAGTTGTGTATGTCTGAACTGACATTTGTGATTTCTTTCATAAGGTTGTCACAAAAATAACACAACCCCTTTAGTTATTTTTTCCTTCCTCTCAGCTGGTGTAAGGTTGATTTGTGGTCTAGAAAAGGCTTGAATGTGTTTAGACTATTTTTGTGGTGCAGGTAATGAAGATGTGTTTGGTTTGGAGGCAGAAGGAGAAGTGATGTTTTTAGCAACTTTAGAAGTTCTATTAAAACCTTTACTTGCCTCTATGCTTTCTTCTTGACATCTAGCATACTCTATAGCTGTTGTCACAGTTTGAGGCTTAAATACCCTCACAAAAGGTTTCACAGTGGGCTTAAGCCCCCTAATAAAATTTTCTAAAAAATATGAATCAGGCAACAAGTGGTTCTGTTGAAGCATCAAGGATCTAAGATGTGCAAACTCATCAATATATGATTCCACAGACCCACTTTGTTGCAATTTGTTAAAGTTTTCCACTACATGAACTCCTACTTCATCTTTAAATATTACAGCTAAATTAATTATAAATTATGACCATTCTACATTCCCTTAAACTGTCATGTAACTAGACATCCACATTTCAGCTTTATCAACCATATGCAAGCATGCCAAATCAATCTTTTGATCCTCCCCAATACTACACAAATTGAAATATCTTATGCATTTTTGTATCCACATCCTAGGATTACTACCATCAAACCTCTGAAATTCTAGTTTAGGATTATACCTGATAATTTTACTACCTTGACCACCTCCTAAATCTGAATTTCTCATGCTTCCTTCAGAGTTTCTTCCGGGTGAGCCATCTCTCCTGGGAGAAAAATCCACCATTCTTGGCTGAGATTCCAAGGTTTTGAACCTATCTTCCATCTTGCCATTCAAATCTTCAAAAGATTGAGAAATTCTATCCATGGTTTCTTGCATCATTTGGTGAAGAGACTCCTTCATTATGTTCTGGACATTTTCTTCCTACTGTTTGGTTTGCACTTGTTGTTCTTCCCATCTTTGATTGATGAGATGAATTTGTTCTTCCATGGCCTCCACTCTTCTTGTTACTGCAAGAGCCATAATGGAAGAAGAATTGCTGGGTTGATTGTTGTAGACACATAAACGTGTCTCCCCATTTAAGGGCCCAACGATGAAACATACCGCAGTCTTAACTGGTCCGACCCAAGGGCAGAGCAGTCCGAATAACCAACCCAAAATAAATTTAAAGTGTATTTCGAAATCTTATTTTAAAGTCTATTTAATTATTCATGATAATTAATTGAATCTTGAGTCCATAAAAACATTTTGAGTCCATTTAAATATATTAAGACCAAAAGCCCAATTGTTTATTTATTTTTTTAATAAATATTTTCATAAAATAAATTCAAATCAGATTTTTAAACCGTAATATTAAATTTTCGGATTTTAAGGGATAAAATAAAGGAATAATTGATTCTAATAATACAACCTTTCAGTGATTAATTTTTAATAAGTCAACCTTTCAATTATTCTTGAATAATGCAACTTTTTGAGGGAAGTTGCTTTTAATGGGCTTTGACGTGTTAATAATCAATTTGTTTGGTAAGCCACATTTCCCCACTCATCCAATTTTCCCTTCCCTTGCCTCCATGCCCCTACTTCTATGGTAAGGAGTTAATGTTTTAGACGATTTAAAGTCATTTTGACTCACTAGAAGTAAATAGGGTATAAAGGTTGCATTATTTAGGAAAAATTGAAAGTTTGGTTTATTAAAAATTAATCGGTTAAAGGTTGTATTATTATAATCAATTATTCCTAAAATAAATCTATAAAAACGCGTTTAATGAAAAAAGGCTGGCAAATGTGCTGGACGCAGGCCGCGCACCCAGCGCATTGGTCGCGCTGTGTCAGACGCACCAATTTGCGCCCGATACATGGATCTATGTGTCACACAGAGTCCTGCGACTAGCGCACCACTCCGTGTGACACGCAAGTTTTATGTCTTATCTTTTTTTAAAGACGCGTACCATGTGTACGTTGTCTATTGGTCGTGCCGCGTCAGGCCTACCAACGTGCGCCTGACACGTGTGATTGTGCGTCACACAACCCCTTGCACCTAGCGCAGTTGGTGCGTGACGCTCAATTTCCTTGTCCTTATAAATACTCTTCGATTTTTCAAATTAAAGGACGATTTTTCTCATACGACTTTCATACTTTTACAGTTCGACACATTACGAACTTTTATGAATTATCTACAAAACTCATACTTTTCAAACATAGAAACACATTCAAATACTTTCAGACATTCAGATCTTCAGGATTAACGATGGCTCATCCCGAAGGTTGTCAATCTTTTAGACCAAGCCACGGTATAATCCTGAGGGTCCTTGAATAAATTATTTTTATATTGAAGTTGCTAACCATTTCTTTCCTGATGTAGATCTTTAATATAAAAAGCATTCCTTTGTACATTCTAATCCCTTTTCTTCCCTTTTATTTATTATTCATATGTCTATGCATGATTGTCCTGTTTTGATGCTTTTATCACCCACATTATTATTGCTAAACAAGACCTAAAGAATTGTTCTAATATCAATCAGATAATTTGGACAACCTATTAGTTTCCCTGTAATTTTGATTGCCTAATAACATAGCACTAAAAAATAGTGTTTTATGTGTTTCGTGAACCAACCTAGACTAAATTATTTTTAGGGTGCATGAAAATATTATTTGGTTATTCTATTGCATAAAAATGGACATGAATTGATATTTAGTAGAGGGTAGCAATGGGCGAATGTGGTTCATTATGACCGTCCCTACTACAAATATGTGCAAAGCAATAACCCATAAGATACCATATTGATGACATAAGTGATTATTTAGTAAAAAGTAGCTACTTTGTTAGAAAATAGGTCTCTTATACTATGATAAAAGACCTAATTTTTAGAAAGGTGGTCTTTTTGCACCTCCATAAAATTTACAATATCAAAGAAACCCCTTATTAAGTGGTTATTTTGATATTATATTCTTTTAAAAAAATAATTCCTTCTAGCAAAAAATTAGACAATTAATTGCATGATTTTTTATTTTTTTTTTTGCCGGGAAGAAAATATATCATTAATAATAAGCCAAACGGCACATACAATGATAACTAAGATCTGAAAAATACAGATTTAGCAAATTGCAACAATTTTCACAATGGAACCAATTAATTTTAAGCATACTCGAGCACAGCTCCAACTCCACCGCTTCAAGCTTGACGCGAGCAGTGTACTTCGATGTCTTTGCATCTTTCCAAGTAGAGACCTTCACAATCTGATTATGTGATATAATTGTTCCCAATGACGAATTGCTGAAAAAACCTAAACCTTTATGGATCCAAACCATCTTCCAAATTATTGACACCATGAAAATATAAGAAAACGCATACAAAGATGAGAAACAACCACCAAAAAGGGGGACAAAAACTCTCACGGATGGAGAGAACTGAACAGAAGAAAGCAATAAAAAAGATAGTAACACTAAAAAAACACTAAAATCTAAGGAAAAGGGCCGGAAATAGTCTAATTTCCAAGGAGGCCAAGAAAATTAAAAACCCTAGAAAGAGAATTGAAGAGGGAGAGAGGAGAAAGGAGAGGAAACGGCTAGTATTTAGCTTCTAATAATATGTTCCAATTAATTGCATGATTAATAACTGCATTAATACCTTTTTTGTTTAAAAGAAAAAAACATTCATATTCTATTCTAAAAATCCCTAAAGTATTCCAATAAAAAATTGGGGATACGTAATTCCTAAATCCTTCTCCACATCTCCAGATGTCCTTCTTCTTTATTCCCAGGCCCCGATGGAACCGCCTGAATTTTGCTCGCAAACCTACCACCAGTAACGCAATTACAGCAGAACCGATTCGATATCACCGGTGATGGATGCTTGAAAATTGAAAGGCGACAATTCATCCCCCGACGGCCTGACCCCTCTCAATTTCAACTTTTCGCTCGACGGTCAGCCACCACCATTAACGCTCATTACTGTTAGGTCCTCAATTCTTCAATTTCATTTGTGTTTAATTTAGTTAACTTCTCCAAGTTCTTTAATTCTTCAATGTCAACTGTGTTTTTTGCGTTACATCTTGAATGATTCAAATTATTACTGGTGTTTTTTATCTAATTAAATTTTCAATTTTAGATCTGTTTTTGTTAGCTTCGCTTCATTGTTATATCAATTGTTCTATGATTTTTTCTTCATCGGAATTTTTTTTTCATTTTGTTCTGTCTTTGAGATTTAGGGTTTTTATTCATGATGATATCTAATGTGTTATCTCGAAGTCTATCAAGATTATTTCCATCTCTTTGCTGTAATATTACTTCAAGTAATTTTCTATTCTCTATTCCCTGCTTTTTTTTCTTCAGTGTGTTACTATAAACATTTTGCTAGTTTTAGTTGCATCATATTAAAATTTGTTGAGATTTAAAAGTACGCTATATTTTTCTATGATCATATGGTATTCAATTTGCCACAACACATTTGCCCAGTCTTGAGCTAATAGAATATGGTATGTATGTGCAGATGTGATCCTGGCATGGATGATGTTTATGTGGATCAAAGCAAAGATAATGAACTAGAGAAAATTAGCAAGTTTTAGAGCACCATTAATGATGAATGAAAAAAAAAAAATCATCCCACTCTCTTTCTAACTATCTCTAAAAAATTACATCCCACAATCTTTTCCCACTTTCTTCTTAACAATGAACCAAAAAAAAAGATCATCCCAACTACCTTTTCCTCTCTCTCTTACTTTTTGACCTCACCCAACTACTTTTTCTCTCTCATCACCCAACCACAATTATACAATATTTTTATTATTTAATTTTTAATGACATGAAATATTCATTATTAATTGCTATTATATTATTAATTAATTAAATTAATAATATTAATATTATAATTATCATTCTAATAATTAAGTTATCTACATAATTAGCTATTATTAATACGTAGCATACGCAATTAGCGTTTTTAATATATGTTCATTAATTAGCAATCTAATAATTAAATTATGAGACACAATTAAGCATTTTTAATATATTTTTAATTTCGATACACATAATGAAATACAAGAACGGATTATAAACTTAATTAATTAGGAACGAAATACATAAAATACATAATGAAATGCTCTTAATTAGCATTATGGCTAAACTTCTGCCATATATTGGCAACCAAATCACATTTCAAGGATTGATGCACATGTTGATCTTCAATTGCATCTATATTCGCCATGTAACGGTTGATATATACTATCCGATCATGATAATATTCAAATTCGTCGCCATCATTACTTGTGTTTGAAGTGAACTTAGTAGTATCTGCGTAGTGTGCATATGTATCTCGTTCATCTTCCACAATCATGATATGCATGATAATGCAAGACAACATGATATCATTGAGAATTTCCTCATCCTATGCGAGGGATGGTTTACGAACTATAGCAAAGCGAGATTGCAGCACCCCAAATGCTCTCTCAACATCTTTTCAAGCTCCTTCTTGGTGTTGAGCAAATAACTTGTCATTGCGAGTTTGAGGACATGTAACTGATTGAATGAATGTTGCCCAATTCGGATATATACCATCAGTGAGATAATAACCCTTATCGTATTGGTTACCATTCACCGTAAACTGCACGGGTGATGCTCGACCTTCTAAAACATCCCTAAACACAGGAGATCGGTGAAGAACATTCAGGTCATTACACGAACCTGGTATCCCAAAGAAAGAATGTCATATCCATAAGTCACGATCAGCCACAGCTTCAAGAACTAATGTAGCAACACCAGCTCTTCCTTGATATTGTCCTTTCCTTGCCGTCCGACAATTTTTCCATTCCCAATGCATACAATCTATGCTGCCGATCATTCCTGGAAATCCACGTTCTTCACCGTACGCAAGTAGTCTAGCCAAATCATCTGGAGTTGGCCGTCTCAAGTACTCGACACCAAATTGGTTGATAACCCCTTCATGAATTTCATTAACACTATTCGAGTTGTGCTTTCACTAATTCGCACATACTCATCAAGCGAGTCTGCTGCAAGCCCGTACGCAAGCATTCGTATAGCAGCTGTACACTTTTGAAGGGGAGATAAACCTAACCTTCCGGTACCATCTCTTTTTTGAGTGAACCATGTATCACTTGGTACGACACTTTCCATAATCCGAAGAAAGACATGTCGCTGCATTCGAAATCTTCGACTTAATAAACGAGCAGGATAGACTGGTTAATCAGCAAAGTAATCATTATACAATCGTCTATGGCCTTCTTCCCAGCCTCGAATAGGCCGGTGATGATCCTCATTAGGATCAGTCACTTTTGCTCTTCTATTCCTTGGTGCTGGAGTAACAATTGATATAAGAGTTGGAACATTTGGTTGAACAACATTGATCAAGAATTCATCTATTTCTTGATCAATGTTTGCTTGGGATGATCTTATTTCATCCTCAGAACTAGATGAACTTGAAGCGGTAAAGTTTAAGTTGAAAGAATTCATTGTATAAATTTGAGAGGGTTTAGATTTGGTGTGATCAAATGGTGACCAAGCAAGCATGAGTTATATAGCAGAACAATAATACATAAAAGTAGTACAATAATGTAAAAGCATAGCAATAATACATTAAAGCAGAACAATAATTTAACAAGCAAGTACAATAATGTTAAAGCATAACAATAATACATAAAAGTAGTACAACAATGAAGCATAACATCTGTATTGAAATGTCATAACATTAAAGAAAAATAGTACAATAAGTACAACAATGAAGCTACTTCCGCTTGCAGGTGAATCCACATTTTCTTGTGGATTTTTGGGGCGACCACGTGGAGTTTCCAGTGATTTTTTAACTATGGCCCTCCATTTACGAAACCTCCTCATCAATTTCCAAGCATGTTCGAGGATGAACCTACCATGTTTCCTATTATGCAACAAATGAGCTTCTTTCAGAACATCATTATCGTTTTGACCACTCTTTTTTCTTGCAAGAGCTTTGTCATAAAATGCAGCAAACCTTAAAACTCGTGGAGCAAGTCTACTCCAACGACCTTTCACCATATCCGCATTCCTTGGAGCAATTTCTGTTGGGTTGACAATTCTTCCTGCCTCGAAAGCTTCCCAAACTTTTCCCCAGAAGACGCCTTTCTTTTGACTCGTCCCAATCACCTTATCAAGAGAAGTGTTCATAAATGCTGAGATGAGATTCTCATCTTCAACTTGATCCCAAGCCTTCTTACCATTACAACTTGCTTCTGCATTGTGTTGTGGTTGTGGTTGTGGTTGCTCAGATAGATTTGGTGATAGTAATTGCGAAAAGGATTGATTGGCTGAACAAACTCATCATAATAATCAGAATCATCACCTTCTTGGTATTGACCAACATCATTGTCACCTTGTTGGTAATGACCACCATCCTCATCAACATCATTGTATGGAGATGAATCTTCTTGATATTGAGAAAACCCATAATTAGGATCAAGTTGATGATATGAAAGGTTGACATTTTTAGATGGAGATTCATGGTAAAGGTTATCATATTGAGGAGAATAATATTGAGAATTTTCACCCCTTTGATTCGTAATTATTTGAGAGGGTTGACGATAATTTGACTGATTTTGAGAGGGTTGACGATAATTTGAGTTATTTTGAGAGGTATTTGAGCGATTTTGTTGCCTAGGCATTTGGTTTTTTGAGCGGTTTTGGGGTTGGTTTCTTATATAATTAGGATTATTAGGCTTCATAATTATAAGAATTTTAAAATAAAAGAGCAATAGAAAAAGAGTTAATGAAATAAATTAGAACAAGTAGAAGAAATTAGTGAAGGAAGATGGAGAAAATTAAGTGTGTCCAAAATATAGCAAAATGGGTCTCTATTTATAGAGCTCGAAAAAATAAAGCCGTTGGTATTTTTTTTTTTATTTGTATTTTTTTAAATATAACCGTTGCAAATTTTACAACGGTTATATTTTTAATGCCCGATAGGAAGCTGCCATGTGGAAAGGGCGACAAATGTCGCGCGCCTATTGGTTTGGCGTGTCAGCGCGTCAGCGCTGACAAAGTAAATTTTTTTTGCCTTTACAACAGCCAAAACGCTACGTTTTGGCTGCAGCTCTCTCACAGCTCCAGCCAAAACGCAGCGTTTTGACTGCTGGAGGCAAAAAAAAATTTTAAAAAGTCGGATCAGGCGGTGGGTCCCACTCCCACGCCTGATCATGCTTTCAATCGTGGGATACAAATTTTTTTTGCCAATCAACCAACAATCTTATTCTCAATCACCACTAAGGGAGCCCATTTAAGACCAAGCACATAATCTTTTTTTTTTTCACCATTAAGGATGCTCTTATAGTCTAGCATAATTGGTTGAAGAAACTTTTGTCCATGTAGTTTCCGGATATTCCTTAATTTACTCGTTTTACTATACTTATTGGTTGAAACTTTGAGCACTCTTGAAGCATGGATATTATTATGTAAATGATTTTTTTAGTGAATAAATATATGATTCAATATGGTACCGTTTACTACTAGTATTTTTAGTGGATTGATAGAATATATAAAGTCTAGCTAGTTGTATCTTATGAGTTTTTTTTTAATTTAAAAAACGAGAATTTACTTAAATTTATGGGAAAAAAGACAGCGTAAATAGTTGTTATAGTTATTTTTAGCAAAGAGACCACCTTTTAAAGATAAGTCGCCTTTTTAGTGGAACCAAATAGACCATTTATTTGCCTAAGTGGTTTCTTGGTAGAATCAAAGATACCACCTAATTTAAATAAGCGGTTCCTAATCCTTCTTTCTTTGTTCCTCCAAATAGCAACTAAGTGACCACTTATCTTACATAGTGGTCTTTGTCTTTTATTTAAAAAACCAACTCTAAAAAGTGGTTTCTTATGCAAAGAGACCAGTTAGCTAGAAACCACCCCTTACGTGGTCTCAAAGGGGACTTTTAGGGTCTCTTTAGATATATTTGTAGTAGTGCGTGTTCGTACCCTCACCCCCGAACTCAATCTATGGTTCATTGACCATCTATGGACTATATTGGATAAGTCCTTAATTTGTCCCTGACTTGAGAACCCAACCATGACATTGTTCTCTTGTTCCTGACTTGAGAACTGGAGTGCGTCTTACACGTGGCCACCTCTTTAAGTAGAGGTACGAAGCGCGGGATTAATATCTTAGTCATGGACCCTTTTCAGCCTTAACCTAAACATGACCACGTTTCAAACATAGAACTGGACTTTAGGTTGGAACTTTTGCATACATGTTACATGACATTTGCTTTTGATTGCAATTTTGCCTATTATTAACTTGTCGAATTGTCATTATTATGCGTCGTACCTAAAAATCGCGTCTAAATAACAAGAAAAAGATAGTCAATTGGCCAAAACCTCGCCTAAATCCCCGAAAAACATGTCGGGGGATCGGAGTAGTGTGCCAAGCGCATTAAGTTGCGCCTGGCGCACCACTCCGGTGCCAGATGCACGGCTGCGTGGCACGCAGTCTATGCATCGCATGATTTTCGTCGATCTAGTCTTCGTGGTGGTCGATCCTATGTTCGGTCCATCTGCATTCACATAAAATTATGGTCATTCTAGGGGTCTCACCTAATTAAAAAAACCTGTCTTTTCATGCAAGGTCGAGTCTGTCCTAAAAAAAGTGCATCTAGAAAATTGGTCATGGTAGAGTTAGAATTGTCATGCATATCTACCTTCTCCTTGCTACCCAACTAATTTTCCTTATCAATCTTACCCAATCATATTCAACCAATTTAAAAAAACTTACATTTTTCAAAATCAGTTCTACACCCATGACTATTCTACCTTTTCAAAAAGCATTTACTAATCATCATCATACAAGACATTTACAAAAAACCAATCCATCTTCTTTTCCTAACAAAAGATAAAAAACTAGGGGTTCCTTTCAAAAACGAATTTCGAAAATTCTAAGCCCAGTCAAAACACCTTCAGTCAATCCAATCTATCTGCATTCTTTTTTAGGCCCAAATGCATTAGAGTCCATTTTGCATTCATCCTAGGCCTGTCAAAAATTGAGTCCATACGTTCACTAGCATTAGAGTCGATCTTAGGCCCATATAAGTCTAGTTCATGTCAAAATCTGGGCCTTTTTTCATCTTTATGTCAAGACTAGTCCAAGTTTATTCCTAGTTCAATCCAATCTAAGTCTATTTCTAATCCAATTCAAAGCATAGGTCCATTTAGGTCCAATTCATTCCCTAGGTCTAGTTTGCATTTTTATGTAAACCCTAATAAAGTCTTCAGATTATAAAAGTTAAATATTATGACTATAAAAGTTCCCTAGGTCTAGTTTGCATCTCTATGTAAACCCTAGTCAAGTCTTCAGACTATAAAAGTTAAGTCTTAGGACTATAAAAGTTCCCTAGGTTTAGTTTGCATCTCTATGTAAACCTTAATCAAGTTTTCGGACTATAAAAGTTAATTCTTAGGACCATAAAAGTTCATTCCCGAGGTTTAGTTTGCATTTCCATGTAAACCCTAGTCAAGTCTTCGGACTATAAAAGTTAATCTTATGATTATAAAAGTTCCCTAGGTCTAGTTTGCATTTCTATGTAAACCCTAGTTAAGTCTTCGGACTATAAAAGTTCATTCCCTAGGTCTAGTTTGCATTTCTAGGTAAACCCTAGTTAAGTCTTCGGACTATAAAAGTTCATTCCCTAGGTCTAGTTTGCATTTCTATATAAACCCTAGTTAATTCTTCGGACTATAAAAGTTCATTCCCTAGGTCTAGTTTGCATCTATATGTGAACCCTAGTCAAGTCTTCGGACTATAAAAGCCCAATCCTAGGTCTAGTTTGCATCTCTATGTAAGCCCTAGTCAAGTCCTCCGACTATAAAAGATCAGTTCATATCCTTAGGCCTAGTCTGCTTGCTCTCCTGTAAGTTCAAAGTCTAGTCCAGTCCAGTCTAGTCTAGTCTAGTCATGTCCATATCTGCATATGCATATAGTCCAGTCCAGTCTAGTCAAGCCCATACTAGTCCTAAATCCATAACAATTTCTAATCCTCCATTTCAAATGCATTTCTCATTTCCATTCCCCATTTACATTTTCATCTCCCGTTTCTCCATCCCTCCTTTCCATTTCTCATTTCGAAATTCATTTCTTAAAGTTTACGAGGTTCATTCGATTTCTATTCAGGTCTTGTCGTGAGATTATAACTTGGGAACGTCCGACAGAAAGGATACAAGGTCAACCTACTCCCAAACTTGTCAAACGCATCCTTACCATTTCAGACGAATCCTTCGAAACTTCTGAATCATCATCTGAAATGGGAGACACTAATGAACAACTCAGTGCCATCATGGATCAGCTCTAACTGATGAACTCTCATCTTGAGAAACAAGACAAAGAGATCAAGGCGCTGAGAGAAAAAGTGACAACTAAGGAAAGTGAAAAGGAAGACACTCCACCACCGCCACCTCCAATCAAGTCCAAGACGGATTTGAGGTTTGAAAAACTAGAGCAATTAATCCAGTCAATTCCTGCACTCGAGGGTTAGGCTCATGGCCATGACATCATTGATCCTAAACTAAGGGAAAAACTTCCTGAAAATGTAGCATTGGGTGGCCTCCCAAAATTCAAGGGGGTCGAAGACCCAGATGATAATTTGAGAGCCTGAATGAGCAAGGACCTGTTTGCTTATATTTTCCCCTTAACCTTGGATGCACATCCATCCAAATGGTTCAGCTCATTGAATAAGACCAAGATGAATGACTGAGACTACATCAAAGAAGAGTTCCGCAAACAATACATATATAATACTCAGCTTCCCATTGGTCTCCTTGAGTTGGAGTTAACCAAACAAAACTCCAACGTATATTCAGTCACCTACCTTAACAGATGGAGGGAAAAGGCCGCACAAATGACTAATAGGCCAACTAAAGAGGACCAAGTCCGACTGGTGATCCATAACTTGCAGCCCAAGTATGGGGATCACATAAAATTCCAACCCATAAAGTCTTTCACAACACTCTATAAGGTAGGCTTACTAATTGAAGAAGAGGTACAAGCCTCAAAGAGTAAGGGTTACAATAATAACAACTCTTTGAAGAAGAATAACAACAACCCTTCTAGCTCCAAAGGCAATGATGTCAATGCCCTAGCTACTGAAAAGGGAGATTATCAGTTGAGTATGTGTCCTTTAGGACTTTAATATTTATGAGCCTTGTTCCATTTTATTTCCAATTAATAAAATAATCGCATTTTCTTTTCATTTTCATTGGCTTTCCATCATTTTTATGCTAATTCAATGGTGAAACTTAAATCACCTAATGACTTTGATTAATTAATAAAAAAAAATCTAAAAATAAAAAATAAAAAAATGAAAAATGAAAAACGGACATAAAAATAATTGCATTTTCTTTTCATTTTCATTGGCCTTCCATCATTTTCTTTTCATTTTCATTGGCCTTCCATCATTTTTTTTTTCTTGTTCATTGCCTTTATTAGAACAGTCATGAGAATTATAACTTTGTTTTCTTGTAAGGCGACTTGATATGCTCATTAATGCAAGGTTAGAAAATAAATAAATACTCCTTTGTTGATTGAAAATTATGAGTACATGCAATAAGAAGGAAAATCCTATATTAGACTGGGCAAAATAAGAGAGATGAATCACAAATTGAAATCTTAAGTCTAGACTTCTACAATGCGGGTGACAAGCAACCTTAAGGCCCTGTTCTTTTGGACTTATTTTCAGTAAAAATAAGTAAAAGTAAGTTCAGTTCAGCAAAAATAAGTTCAGTTCAGCAATAATAAGTAAAAATAAGTTCAGATCAGCAAAAATAAGTTCAATTCAGCAAAAATAAGTAAAAATAAGTTCAGTTCAGCAAAAATAAGTAAAAATAAGTTCAGTTCAGCAAAAAGAAGTTCAGTTCAGCAAAAATAAAATAAGTTCAGTTCAGTTCAGCCAAAATAAGTTCAAAAGAATAGGGCCTAAATCTGCGGCATTTTTGTAGTAGGAGAAATTGTAAGTCTCCTATCATCGATCATGTCTTGTACTATGAGGTTTTCAAGGACCTAACATTCAGATGTTAAATGTCCTTTACCTTGATGATACTTGCAATATGAATTTGGATTCCACTTTTTGGACTTCTTCTTAAAAGGTGGTTCTGGCGTAGGCTCCATAGGAAAAATAGCACCTCTAGCGTGAAGGCGGTCAAAAGCAACCTCATAACTCATGTCTAGAGAGGTATACTTCCTTTGTGTTTTCTTTTGAGGCCTGATGGTATTAAATGTAGGTCCATGTGAGACAGTAATATAAAGGTGCTTAAAAGGTATTCCATTTGGAGTAACAATGAAGTCGGACTTGATTGAAGGCCTTAAAAGTGAGCTATGTGGTATGATGTCGTTAAGTTCATTGATCCTTTGTCGGTCAGCTGCCATTGCATCAAAGTGGTCTAATGCTTTGATATTTTGACCATTGTTCTCTTGAAGGATGCATTGATTTTTCTCGAGCCCATTCACGCGAGCTATAAGATCTACCAGTATGCTCTTAATCTCATCAATTTGTTCTTTAAGTAAACTTGACATGTTGCGTATTTCCTACAATGGATCATGAAGCGGGGTATTAGAAATGGAGTGATGGTGGAGAGAGAGAAATGGAACGAAAGAATGTATATTTGAAAAGTTTTGATTTAAAAGTTAAACTTCTAGGAACAAATCTAAGTATCCTAAATCCATGATTTTCTTTTGTATTGGATGCACCTAGACCTAATGCATGTATGCATGACTCAATCTATGCGCTCGAACCTGTAAAGGTTGCCTACATATCCCGAGCAGGGAATCAGATAGCTTGTAGTTCAGGATTACTAAATGTGAAATGCATGAGATGAAATGAGAGTATGGATGCAATGGAACTTCTATAGACTCTAGTTATGCATGAGGTATATGAATGATGGACTATGCAGTGCAAATGAATTCTAGTATGAATGCAGTTCTAATTGATATGAAATACTAGACTTGACATCTAATGACCTTAGAATTTTAAATTTGATGAACTTTTAAGGATGCTAGACTCCTGATATGCACGAGACTCTAGTGGACCTAGACTCCTAAGATGGATGAAATTCAAATGGGTTTAGACTCCTATTATGCACAGATTTCTATGGATCCTAGACTCCTAAGATGAATGAAACTGTAACGACCTTAGAATTCTTAAATGAGTAAACCTAGATGGGGTTAAGACTCCTAACACAAATGGCGTTAGACGAGGTTAAGACTTAAGACTCCTAACTTGAATAGAGTTCCAAAAACCACTGCAAAGAGGAAAGGGTTAGTGGTAACTTCAAGGGGTAAGAAAACAATAGACAATCTGACTAGGAGGAGGGAGTTAGCTGAGAGAAGACTAGCTGATTTGCAGGCTGACATGGGAGATGATGATGAGTCAACTGATGAGTCAGGTTATTCACCTACTGAGAGTGAATGCACTGATGTGTCTGAGAGTGTAGTGGATAGTGATGATGATGGAGAGCAGGATGAAGGAGAGCATGATGATGTTTCATATGGACCAATGGTCCAAGACTGTTTTGATCCTTATGAAGGACCTGTCTCGGTAAATGAGGGTGATGATGATGTTGTTGACTTAAATTTGGCCAAGGTGTATGGAAATGGAGAGATGTACACCCAGCAAGAATGGGGAAATATTTGCATAAAGCCTTGGCAATGGTTTACTGATAAACACCATTTAAGAGATGTGGTGAGAGATTACTGCATCCAATGTGGATTTTCTGTTGTGGTTGACAAGGCTAGCAACTTCAGATACACTGTTAGATGCAGTGATGATAAGTGTGAGTGGAGATTACATGCTAGTAAGTTGCCTGATGGGAGCACATGGGCCATCAAATCCATTCAAAACCAAGAACATACCTGTCTGGGACTTGAGACAAGGAATCCTATGGTCAGTTCAGCTTGGGCTTAAAGGGTCTTAATGGAAGATATTAGAGCAAACAATTACATATATGCAAAGTCTATGAATAAACTTCTTTGGGACAGATTCAGGGTAGAAATGTCCATTAGTACATTATACAGGATGAGAACAATGACATTGCTTGAAATACATGGTGCACATGATGTTTCTTATGGCCAGCTGCTTAAGTATTGTGAAGTGGTGAAAAGCACGAACCCAGGTTCAGCTGCATTTTGTGCATGGAAACCACCAAATGATCCTGAAAAGCCTCTGGCATTTGTATCCATTTTCATAGCTTTCAGGGGTGCATTAGATGGGTTGTTTGCTGCGTGTAGAAGTTTAATTGGAGTTGATGGCACCTTCCTCAAGGGACATTATGGTGGGGTGCTATTTTCTGCAGTAGCTCTTGATGGAAATAACGAGTTACTTCCATTTGCTTGGGCTATTGTGTCTGGTGAAGACAATGAGACATGGAAGTTTTTTGTTTGGCATCTAAAAAATGTGCTACAAGACAGTGGGAGAGGAGATGAATGGTGTATCATTTCAGATAGGCATAAGGTGAGGTATTTACAGCAATTTTTTTTAATGTTAGTTCAAGTTTTTTGTTCTTGCATTTGTTCTTTAATACATGTTATATATTTACAGTCCATTGAAGCTGCATTCTCTGCTTTATGGCCTAAAGTAGGTAGAAGATATTGTTGCAAGCATTTAGCTTCAAACTGGAAGAAGGCCCATCCAGGCCCTTTGATGTCCAGCTTGTTTTGGAAGGCTTGTGGAGCCACTTCTGCATTCACATTTAAGAAAGTCATGGATCAAATTCAGAAGGTTAATCCTCAGGCTTTGGTTTGGTTGTCTAATCTGGGTGAACAATCACGAGGGACTAAGCATAAGTTCAACCCAGATATCAAACGTGATTTGAACAAAAGCAACTTTGTTGAGAGTTTCAATGCTACTTTGGGAACTGACAGATGTAGACCAGTCTTGACACTCTTAGAAGGTTTGTTACTTTCCCTTAACAAACTTTTAACTGACATATTTTTGTTTGTTACTAACTTGTTTTTCATAATTGCTAGGGATAAGGAGGGTTACTATGGTCAGGCTAGCCACACGGAGACAAGTATGTGAAGAATGGGAGATAGGTGATGTTTGCCCAAACATCTTGAAAAGAATTCAAGTGCTTAGACAGGATTCAAGAACTTGTCAAGCACATATCTCTGATGATGGTGAATATGAGATTGTAGATGGGAAATCAGTGCTACCAGTTGTGCATGTAATGCTTGGCAACTAACTGGTATACCATGTAAGCATGGTCTGAGGGCTATACTTCATGCTGGGCTGGATCCTTTGAAGTTCATTGATGAGATGTACACTGTCAAGGTGTACAAGCTTGCTTATGCACAAGGTATCAAGTCAGTGCCAAACTTTGAACAATGACCTAGCATTCATCTTCCTACTATTCAGCCACCAACAATAAAAAGGGGAGTTGGTAGGCCTTGTAGGAATAGGAAGAGAGTTGAGGATGAAGAAATAAAGGGGAAGAGAAGCTGCACTGTTCAGTGTAAGAAGTGCAAGAGCTTTGGGCACAATGCTAGGACCTGTAAAGGTGGACCAACTAATGCACAAACTACTCAAAGCAAGACCAAGGGAAAGCAAGCAAGCAACAACCCTTCTTCATCTCAACTAGTTCAAGGACAGAAAAGAGGAAAGCAAGCAAGCAGCAACCCTTCTTCATCTCAACCAGTAAAAGGGAAGAAAAGGGGACAGTAAGCAAGCCAAGAACCTTCCTCATCTCAACCAGTTCAAGGCAACAGAAGGGCCAAAATTTCAGCTTCACAACCTCTACCAACCACTAAGCACTAACTGTTACTCCTTGTTTAGATTATGTGAACTTGTGAATTATTGTCAGTTTACATTTGAATCTATAAGCTTTGTTTAAAACATGGTTTTTTTGTTAAACTTCAAGTACCTTGAAGTTGGTATTTTGTTGAACTTGAAGAAATCAAAAGTTGGTCTATTGTTGAACTTGCAAGAATCAGAAGTATCTTAATGTTTATATCTTAACAGTTTGTTTTGTTTAACTTCAAATAGCTTAAAGTTCATATATTGCAAATTCACAAAAAACCATCTCCATTTAATTCATAAAATTCATTGAAGTACATAACTAAGCTTCATTAATACATAACTAAGCTTCATTAATACATTATGCAAATCAAAAGCACAAAGTACATAATAACAACCATTTTAACAAAAAGAGCAGTCTGATTAATGAAGCTTTGTAAAGTTGCCTTCAGATCAGCCACATCTTGACCCATTTCTTCCCTTCATGGCCTTCCTTCCCTTCCTTGCTCACCATGACCAACAGCTGACATATCTTGACCCACATCTTCTTCTATAACCCATGAAAAGAACCCACAACGCTTACACTTGTAGTAAGGTCTTTGTGGGTTATTGATTGACTCTGAAATTCTAAATTCATCAACTTTTGGAGGATGACAATAGCAACAACAAGCTTTAATCCATTTGTAGTTTCCAGCGCTAGGGCCTGCTCTTGAATTCGACGAAGAAGATCTTGAATCAGCCATGGGAGATGGAGAATTGAAGAGGGATGACGCGAATTAGGGTTTCTCTCTCCATGAAATTGTGAAGAAACAGGGTTGGAAGTTTTTTGGGGGGAAAGGTTTAGATTTTAAGAGGGAAATGGAGGGTGGTTAGTAAATAACCATGGTTAAACCTTAAAAGCCTATAAAACACGAGATTTTAACTTAACCAGCACATTAATGTCACGCTTAGTTAAAAATGAATACTACAAGGTCACGTTGCGAAATAAGCTTTTAAATTGGTTACCAACTATAATTTCCCATACTATAAGGTTACCAATGAGAATTTTCCCTTTTTTTTTTGGGCAAAGGTGAGCTTTGTAAAACTCTATGCCTCCTCCTTAAACTATTAAAGGTTGTAAGCTACTCTCTGCTATTCTCACATCAGCACGTATATACATCTAGTTTGTGTGGTTTGTATGGATCTACATACTAAACTCTTAACTCTTTGCTCCCTCCAACAGTTGATGTGTGTATTAGTATGTTATTTTTTATGTTGCCATTGAGCTTTTTCGAGTAGTGTTCTAGTATGGTATATTGGTATTAATGTTATTATTTTTGTTGAGAAAAAAAGTGAAACTCTAATATATAATTAAGTAAGCTAAATTAATAAAACTTGAGTAACGGTTAATGTTTAACCGGAAAACCGTACCGAAAAATCGGTTAACCGCTTAGGCGGTTACCGGTTTGAACGGTTACGGTTACGGTTCACAAAAAATGGCGAACTGATACTTCCGGTTACCGAACCGAAATGTCATTTTGGGACGGTTAACCACCCATGAACACCCCTACCAACCCCCACCCCCCTCCCCCTCCCCCTCCACCCTGACCTTCCACCCCCCTCCACCCCGCCGCAAGCCCCCTCCCCCCCCCCCCCTCTCCCTCCACCGCCGATTTTCTCCACCCCTTCTTCCTCTATCGTTGATGTCCCCCACCCCCTCTTCCTCCACCGTCGATTTTTCTCTCCCCCTCCACCGCCGATTTCCTATCCCCTACCCCTCCCCTTTGAATTCCCCAGCCCCCACCCCCTTCCCTCCTCTCGTTTTCATCCGCCTAAAATCGAACCATTGGACCTCATTCTTTGAGGTTTTTGAGCTCTGGTTTTGAAGATTGGTCGGGGTTCCATCGATAGATTGAGAAACTCTTCAACGAGGATGATTTTACAGCGTACGTTGCGTGAAGGCGATAGAGTGTTGCGTGAAGGTGAGAGAGGAGGAGTTTCTTGAGGGAAGATGCGATGGAGGATGAGGTGGTGCTGGTGTGGCAAAGGAGTCGAGTCGCCATTGATGAAGGGGAGGGCGTGAGGGGCCGAGGTGGAGGGGGGGGGTGGGGACTGCCGGGCGGGGGGAGAGGGTTGGGGAGGGGTTGCAGCAGGGGGAGGGGGAGAGGGTGGGGGGTGGGGTTGGGCTCGGCTCGGCGGGGTGGAGGGGGAGGGGAGGGTGGGTTAGGGTTAGGGTATATATTAGGGTAAGGAATTAGGTTTTAGATTAGGGTTAGGGATTAGATTTTAGGGTTAGGGGTTAATGGTTGCAAAATGGTAGATAAAGCTAACAGTGACTTAACTTCCATTACAAAAGGGTATGTGTTGCACAGTTTTGAAAACTCGGGAGTATATGGTGAATATCTGAAACATTGAGGGTATATGGTGAATTTTTTAATTTGTCGGGGGTATTTGGTGAATAATTAATTGGGCTTTAGAATAATATTTCAAAACACAATTTAAATTGATTTTGGGTAGGCCCATCAGATTGCCCTTCCTTTGGGTTACGCCAACTAATATCACGGTAAGTTTCATAATTGAACCCTTAAATGGGGAGACACGATTATGTGTCTACAAGAGCCCTCCACTTTGACTAAGGTTTAGGAAACCGAAGGTCAAAGTATACGGTGTCGGGATGGAGAATGATTCTAAGCGCTCTGCAGTTTAGAATTGATCTATATACGCCAGTCTCTGCAAAACAAAGTTAGTATGCAGGACAATAACACAATCAATCTGATTACCTGCAGAAAAACATGTTAGCAGATAGGTGCAAACAACTCACATAAAGCACATAATAATGCAATAATGCAAACTTAGACTCTCTAAGGATGCATGATACGCTATGCAAGAATTAAGGTTATGCAAAGCTAAGAAAGATGACACGTCATGCAAGGTCAGGGTTATGCAAGACTGGGATGTATGAAATGCAATGCAAGGTTAGGGTTTTGCAAGGCTAGAAGATCTGGATATGTCGAGAAATAGAATGATCATAAATGGATAGAATGATTTTCCAAAATCGCTTTTAGTAAATAATCGAGGTCCGTAAACGAGATCCACAAATCACAACTCTTCGGGAATTAGATTTGGAGGAACTACCAAATATATAGGAAGCCCCCGCTTTGGGTGAGCTTGCCTTGAATTAGGAACCTTGAGCCTTGAGAAACGTACTTGATCTGTCTTGGGTGTTCAGAGTTTTCACTGGGGATTCTTCATTGGGAAGTGGATTAGGCAAAGTTTAATATCGCCAGAAACCACGGAATTGTCGGAAAGTCCTTCAGGGACAAGGAGAGCTTGGATTGAAAAAGAAAAATGTTTAAATTTATGACTCATATAAATGTAGGTGGGAAAAAGCTTTAACCAGGCTAAGTTCAGACTCAAGTTTATATTTGGATATCTAGAAAGAACATGCTCCAGTTGTCTAGAAAATCAAATCATTATACCTTGATTTTGGTAACAAAATAAATTATTACATTACTAAGGGTGCTTCAAGCTTGATTCAAATGACAAAGGTTAAAAACTCTCAGGAGATTATGTGCTCCACTGCTCCTTTACTATTTGATACACTTGGAATTTTATCAACCACTTCTCTAATACCCTGTCTTTTGATATGCATAGCTAATTCAATGGATCCTGAAAATGGAGTTTGGGACTGCAGAATTCCAGATCGAACTAGTGAATAAGAGATCCATAAGGTACCTTTTAGTACAACAATATTTTCTAGGAAAACCTTTTTGTGCTTATATATATTGGATATATCATAACTTACTGGACTTAGCTTCGCCTTTTTTTAAAGTGAAAAGAATGCAACCTTAGTTGTCTATGTATTATCAGCCTAAGAATTCTACTGTTAGAACTTGAAGTTGAAAGGTTACTGTCTCACTGATATGATATACTGCCGCACTGTCAGCTTATTGATTATAGTGCTTCTTGATGATATATTTTTTCAGAGCATTGTTCTCACTGTTGTAAGCAAAAGTTTGCAATGCTTATTGATATCCTTGAAATTGAAGGCACCTGTTTTGTAACGAATGCATTTTTATTTTCTGTCCATTAATTCCAAAAGATAGATAGCCCGACAATGCCAATGCCTTTTTACACACAATGCTATCACTAAAGTTAGTGACTGATGTGGTAAGCACTTTCATGTTCCTATTATCTTATTAGCATACTGCTGACTTGTTTCAGTGAATAGAATATGATACTTTGGCAAATAGATTTGGTTGTGTTTTTGAATGTAAAGAGAATGATCCTTTCTTTGCTAATACTCCCTGGTGCCTTAATTTCATTGCTTTCGTTTTGGAAGTTGAAATAAATGATTTTTTTATTACCCAATGTATTTTTTTCTATTTTGATCTTTCAAACTGGTTATTCTAAAATGGTTATAAAAAGCTATGTTAAACTATCTGTTACAATATATGCATATTTAATATCGTCTATAGTAAATTTCTTTATTTGGTTTTTTTTTTTTTTTGCTCGAATAACTTTGTGAGCTCCTTCCCCCGTCAAGTGGCTACTACTATGGTGTAATCTTTTGCTTGTGGGCTTTGGCTCATGACTAGAAATACATGCCTGACTAAAGATTAGTTGGGTTTGGAAGACCTCTTTAGAGTTTATTCTGACTTACCTGGAAAAGAGAAGATTGGTTGGGGATATTTTCTTTGCTCATGTGGAAATAGATCTAAGCACGGAAGTGGTCAAGTTAACCTTGGGTAAAGGTAGCAATTCAAAATGATAAAAACGAGGATTCGAAATTGTTTTAAGTTTTTATGTGAACCATTCATTGATAACATCTGCTGAGCTCCCCTCTCCACCTTGGTGGTTAAACTTAATGCATGTAGTTTAGCAAGTTAGCATGCCTACTTAATATATGTAGGCACTATCAATCTTTTGAAGTGAATGGACAGTCTTGTGTAGCTTCAACAATGCTTATTTTTTTTAGATTTTAACATAGCTGATCCGGTCCATAAGAAAACTGGATCCATTAGTTGGCTAATTTTTTTTTTTTAAAAAATCAGATTTACACTTAACTGATCCGATTATTGCTGAAAACCGGATCAGTTAGCAACATTAACTGATCCAATTTTCAGCTAAGACCGGATCAGTTAATTGTCATCTGATCCGATTGTGAACCAGATCAGTTGAGTTCTCTCAACCGCTCCGGTTCATTGTCAAATCACTTAGGCCCTTTTGATCGGATCCGTTTACCTTTTTTCTACTAGTGATAGTATCAAACATAGATCTTGACTTTAGGTTAGAACTGCATACTTTTTTTCTTACCTATGCCATTATTCATTGCTTCTTTGCTATGTTAAACATGCTTTCCCCTTTTTTCGCCTCAAATTAGGCTAGAAATCATTGGAAAATGGCAAATAGATTGTCGAAACAGAAATCTGGCATAAGCACCTTACGTCTCACGTAAGAAGCTTGCGCCTGACGCACCAGCTTTGTGTGGCGGAAGCTGTTCAGTAACTCTACGATTCGTTTGCGTCGGTTTATTTGCCGGTTTTTTATCTATCTTCGCATCATCTTTCATGATCATATTCAGGTCATCTTTTTTCAACCAAAACTCACCTAATTCAAAGATAAAAATTGATCTTTCCACGCATATCATCTAAGGTTGAGTCTATCCTTAAAAGTGCATCTTGACAAGTGATCATGACAGAGCTCGAGTCGTCATGCATGTCTACCTTGTCCCATGTTATCCCTTTTATCTAACTTATCTCTCCCAACATATCTATCCCATCATATTCCATCCATTTAAAAAAATAATCTTTTTCAAAATCTATCCAATCATACGCTCTTCTATTCTATCTTTTCGAAAACGTTTACTTATCATCATCCTACCACACGCAAAAAAAATATTTTTCAAAGTTAATCCATCATTTTATGCACTTAAAGATAAGAATAGCGAGGTCCTTTTCAAAAATGAATTTCGGAAATTCTAAGCTTAGTCTGAACATCTCAATCCAACTACTTCAATCCCTATCCATTTGCATTCATTCTATGCCCATGTGCATTAGAGTCCACATACATTCATATTAGGCCCATTTTAGTCCATGCATTCATATTAGGCCCCCTAGCATTAGAGTCCACCTTAGGCCCAATCTAAGTCTAGCCCAGTCCAATCCAAAGTTTAGGTCCATTTAGGCGTAATTCATACCCTAGGTCTAGCTTGCATCTCCATGTAAGCCCTAGTCAAGTCTTAGTACTATAAAAGCCCAATTCATACCCTAGGTCTAGTTTGCATCTCCATGTAATCCCCGACCAAGTCTTAGGACTATAAAAGCCCAATTCATGCCCTAGGTCTAGTTTGCATCTCCATGTAATCCCCGACCAAGTCTTAGGACTATAAAAGCCCAATTCATGCCCTAGGTCTAGTTTGCATCTTCATGTAAGCCCCAGTCAAGTCTTAGGACTATAAAAGCCCAATTCCACGTGTTAGGCGCAGACTGGCGCGCCTGACACAGTTTGACCAATGTGCTGGACGCAGGTGGCGAGCTAGGCGCAGCTCCTGCGTCCAGCTCATTTGCCAGCCTTTCTCATTAAACGAGTGTTTTGAATATATTTTTTTATCCTTAAAATCCAAAGATTGAATTTTACGGAATAAAAATCTGATATTTATTAAAAATATTTATTAAATATAATAAATAAGCAATTGGGCTTTTAAAATATTTAATTGGACTCAAAATATTTTATGGACTTAAAACAATTAATTATCATGAATAATTAATTGGGCTTTAGAATAATATTCCAAAACACAATTTAAATTGATTTTGGGTTGGCCCTTCGGATTGTTCTTCCGTTAGGTTGCGCCAACTAAGACCACGGTATGTTTCATCATTGGACCCATATATGGGGAGACACGATTATGTGTCTACAAGAGCCCCCACTTTGACTAAGTTTCAGGAAATCGAAAGTCAAAGTATACGGTTTCGGGACGGAGAACGGTTCTAAGCACTCTGCAGTTTAGAATTGATCTATATACACCGGTCTCTGCAAAACAAAGTTAGTATGCAAGACAATAACACAAACAATCTGATTACCTGCAGAAAAACTTGTTAGCAGATAGGTGCAAATAACTCACATAAAGCACATAATAATGCAATAATGCAAACTTAGACTTACTAAGGATGCATGAGACGCTATACAAGAATTAAGGTTATACAAAGCTAAGAAAGATGACACGTCATGCAAGGTCAGGGTTATGCAAGACTAGGATGTATGAAATGCAATGCAAGGTTAGGGTTTTGCAAGGCTAGAAGACCTGGATATGTCGAGAAATAGAATTATCATAAATGGATAGAATGATTTTCCAAAATCGCTTTTAGTAAATAATCGGGGGTACGTAAGCGAGATCCGTAAATCACAACTCTTCGGGAATCTGATTTGGAGGAACCACCACATATATAGGAAGCTCCCACTTTGGGTGAGCTTGGCTTGAATTAGGCACCTTGCGCCTTGAGAAACGTACTTGATCTGTCTTGGGCGTTCAGAGTTTTCACTGGGGATTCTTCATTGGAAAGTTGACTAGGCAAAGTCAAATATCGCCAGAAACCACGGAATTGTCGGGAAGTCCTTCAGGGACAAGGAGAGCTTGGATTGAAAAATAAAAAAGTTTAAATTTATGACTCATATAAATGTAACTGGGAAAAAGCTTTAACGAGACTAAGTTCATACTCGAGTCTATGTCGGGATCTAGAAAGAACATGCTCCTGAACTCTAGAAAAGCAAATCATTAGACCTTGATTTTGGTAACAAAATAAATTCTTACCGTACTAAGGGTGCTTCAAGCTTGATTCAAATGACAAAGGTTAAAAACTCTCAGGAGATTATGTGCTCCACTGCTCCTTTACTATTTTGATATACTTGGAATTTTATCAACCACTTCTCTAACACCCTGTCTTTTGATATGTATAGCTAATTCAATGGATCCTGAAAATGGCAAAAAATCAAGGTAAGGTCTGAGTTTGGGACTGCAGAATTCCTGATCGAACTAGAGAATAAAAGATCCATAAAGGTACCTTTTAGTACAACAATATTTGCCAGGAACACCTATTTGTGCTTATATATATTGGATATATCATAGCTTATTGGACATAGCTTCACCTTTTTTTTAACGTGAAAAGAATGCAACCTTAGTTGTCTATGTATGATCAGCCTAAGAATTCTACTGTTAGAACTTGAAGTTGAAAGGTTACTGTCTCACTGATATGATATACTGTCGCACTGTCAGCTTATTGATTATAGTGTTCTTGATGATATATTTTCAGAGCATTGTTCTCACTATTTTAAACAAAAGTTAGCAATGCTTATTGATATCCTTGAAATTAAAGGCACGTGAAATTAATGACAATGTAGCTAAAAATATTTAGGAGGCTTATTATATTTTGTAACTCGAATCTAGATCTGTTTTGTAACTAATGCATTTTTATTTTCTGTCCATTAACTACAAAACATAGATAGCCTGACAATGCCAATGCCTTTTTACAGACAATGCTATCACTAAAGTCAGTGACTGATGTTGTAAGCACATTCATGTTCCTATTATCTTATTAGCATATTGCTGACTTGTTTTAGTGAATAGAATATGATCCTTTGGCAAATAGATTTGGTTGTGTTTTTGAATGTAGAGAGAATGACCCTTTCTTTTCTATTACTCCCTGGTGCCTTAGTTTCATCGGTTTTTTCACAATATTCCCCTGACAAATTTTTTTTTGAACCATATACCCTTTCAACTTTTGAAATTCACCATATACCCTTCACTTTTCAAAAAATACATCCACTTGCTGTTAATTACTAACGGCGTTAACGTATGTTAGTCATTAACCCCTAATCCCCCCAACCCTAATTAACTAACCTAGATCTACCCCTAACCCTAGCCTAATCACTAATTTAATACCCTAGCCCTAACCCTAACCCTAACCACCCAACCACCACCCCTCCCCCCACCCTTTCCCCCCCACCACCCCCGCAGCCTCCCTTCCCACCACCCCCCGAAGCCCCTACGCCCCTCCCCTTCACCCGGCAGTCGCGCAACCACCGAAATCCTCTCTCTCCCTGCCAATCGATTCCACCGTCGCAAATGGCGTTGATGGCCAGGTTTTACCCAGATTTTTTGGGGTTTTTCGAAGGGGTTGGAGGGAGGAGTGGGGGGTTGCGGGAATTGAAGGGGCTGGGGGGAGGGGCTGCGGGATTCGAAGGGGGTGGGGGGATAGTATAGTTTTGTAGTTATTTTACTTTAATGATGCCAAAAGGGGGATATTAGTTGAAGTTAAAGCGCCTAAGTCTAGTTAGATTGAGTCAATCATAGTATAGTTTTGTAGTTATTTTAAAAATTTTAAAAAAAGAGTCTTAGGAAACAGTTGAAATAGTTAACTTTTCACCATGTGAGTCTTGTGTCAAGTAAGCTCCCGTAATGAGTTATTTGAGCTTTGGTTAAAGTTATCTATGCTTACTAACTTGTTGGTTGCAGTAAACTTCAAAAGAGGAAATTTGTTGAGTCCCCTAGTTTTGAATGATGACAAACAGTTATAGGGAATAGTTGTTATTACAGGTGATTCTAGGCTGTTAGGAAATAGCTTAGTTTCCAACTGTTCCTCATTGTATAATGAAACAGTCAAAAGAATATTTGATATGCTATATTGTGTTATTGTGTAGCAAATAGATTATCCCAAGACTTGAAGCTAAGAAGCCCTCTCGAAGTTGTTCGAGGAAAAGACAAAGTTCTTCATTGTTGATTCAAGCTAGGGAAGCTTCAAGGATTGAAGTGCATGAAGATAGTTTAGGATTCTTTAATTGATTCATCTTAGGTCTTCATGTAATATTTGCGTATGATATTTCTACTGAGATTGTTTGTGTTGTTCTTAAGTGTGAAACCGTAGGGTTTTGAATATGGAACCAGTTAGCTATATACTCGTTACACTATTAAGTAGGGTAACATGCCTGGGTGCCAGTTACTTTACCTGGTGATTGAGCTGGCTGTTTTAGAAAATATTTTCGAAAAAATATTTTCTCAAATACTTTCCATAAGAAATGTTTGCCAGGCTTTAGAATCATTATTCAGTATTTACTTACCTTAAAGCGTGTGTGTCTTGGCAATATCTTTCCTCCGAGAAAGATATTGTTCAAGATATACTTTCCATAACTTAGGATTATCATATCTTTGATATCTTGAGTTAGGGCATGCTTAAGGGTTAGCGTTGGCTTATAAATACTGAATCATGATTCTCCTTCACCTTTGTTGCTCTCCCGGATTTTATTGAGTATTTTGTAGAGCCTTCACATAGAGAACAACTAAAACAGTTTCCTATAATAGAGTTCGCATCTCATAGAGCTTCATATTACTCTTTGTTTGCTTTGTAAGAAAGTGTCAGTTAAGAGAAATTGTTTGTATTGAATCTCTAACAATGAGGTTAGAGATTGGGTAGCATTTGTGAGTGCATTCGCGAGTGCTTGTAAGTCCAAGTGCGAAATAGCACACTAGAGTTAGTGTGTGGTGTGTTGTTTCTCTAGTAGGGATGGACATGGACCCAAAGACCCGACCCAGACCCTGTTGGACCCGACCCATTTTTAAGGTTCTGGGTCCAAATATTGAGACCCATTAGGTCTAGGTCAGACCTGGGTCCGGGTCTTGTGAATTCAGACCCGACCGAGACCAGCCCTATAGACCCATTTTCATTTTTTGATATTAAATATATGTATTGTAATATAATATATATAAAGTGCAATAAAACTTTTTACCAAGACTGAAGTCAACTTGTTGTACATATTTTATTTTTAAATGTTTGTACAAGAATTAAACTATTATTTTGTTCTTTTATCACTTCAATAACTAAAAAAACTGGTGAAAATAATTCGCAGGTTAAATAAAAACAATCGAAGCTCTTAATAAGCTTAAGACCCATTTTGGACCCAGGACCCGTCGGATCCATTGGATCTGGGTAAGGGTCCGAATTTTCTAGACCATGTGGATCAGGGGCGGGCCTGGGTCTAAATCCAAATTTCGAGAGTATATTCTTGTTTTTCAGAGTTTATTAATAAGAAAACAAGTGTAGGACGACGTAGGCCCTTGTTTGGTTGAACCTCTTTAAATTTGGTATGTTCATTATTGCTTTCAAGTTCTAGTGTTTTCGCTATTAGGAACTAGGCCAACTAGTTCCCCCTTAAATCGATAAAATTTGAATTTTTCACCACATCGTCTAAATACTCAATTCACCCCCCTCTTGAGTACTACTTCCGTTTCATATTAATCTACACACTTACACTTTTCACGCATGCCGATGCACTACTTTGAGCCTTTATATCTCTAATTTTGTATTTGTAAAAAATATAAAAAGTCGATATTCTAAAACTACATATCGAGACGAATCAAACAAGACCCCACATGATTATATTTTCTCTTAACCATAATTCACAAATGATAGTCAAAGGGAAATTTGTGAATAGTGTCAAAAGTGTAAGTGTGTAGATTAATATGAAACGGAGGTAGTATATTGCAAACCTCCAGCCTCCCCTTGCTCTTTTATTTCCTTCCTTGTCGATTCTATGTCATTTTAGAATTTTATTTTTATCAAGCCTTCTATTTATTTAATTCTTATTAATAAAGAACCATTGAATTTTCTTTTATTTTTTATTGGCTTTTCATCATTTTATTTATGCTTCTAATCTAAAGATGAAATTAAATCAATCAAATGACCTTGATTAATAAATAAAATTAAAAAATTAAAAAAAAATCTAATAAAAATTGATATACTTTGGATTATGAGTTCTTTCTCTCTTCCCTCCATCATTCCAAAAACCATCACTTCCATAAACCATCCTCATGCAACCAAAATAATAAAATCCATAAAACATCACCTCCATAATCCTTAATAACCTTTTAAAATCAAAGCCCCATAGATATCCTTCAAACCTTCTAATACCCTAAACCATAGAAACTTGTGTGCAAGCCTCACTACATAAAAAAAAAGAATTAATGCCAGGGAAAAATAAAAGAAAAGAAAAATGCAAAGTGCGAACAAAAAAAGAAAGCAAAAGCAAAATAAAATAAAAAAAAGGTGAAGGCAAAAAAAAAGGCAAGCTAGGGGTTTACTCACAAGTTTTACCCTTCATTCCAAAGTCCTTCAATCCATCCAAAAAAACATATATCCATGATCCTTACCTTACCCTAAACAAATTAAACATCCATCCATACCTAAACCCTTTCAACCTTTCTAATCAAATCCTAACTCCTTCTTCAAGGTATGCCTAAGCCCTCTAGGTTGAAACCTGAAAGGTCAGCCTAGGCAAAAGTTAGGGCACAAAAAAAAAAAAATAGATCTGGAACTACGAACGGTCTGATTCCCTAAGGATATGTAGAAATCTTGGTCTGACGTGCACTTCAATAAAAAACTTAATCAATCAAGGTCTAATGATTTGACTTTCTATAATTTAGAAGCTTACTCTTTCTAGACTCTGGCATGGGCTCGAGTCTTAACCTAGTCACGCTAAAGCAAATTTCACTACATCTATATAAGGTATAAATTAAACCTTTTATTTTTTAATCCAAACTCTCCTTGTCCCATAATGACTCTCCGATAATTCTATGATCTTGGCGATATATGACTTTGCCCAATCAACTGCCCAGTGAAGAAACTCCGGATTCAACTTCGAACGCTCAGTTCTTGACAAGTACCTTCCAATCTAGGCTCAAAGTGCCTAATTCAAGACAAGCATTCCTAAAGTGGGGCTTCCTATATATCCGGTGGTTCCTCCATATCAAACTCCCGAAGAGTTGTAATCTGCGGATCTCACTTGCGGATCTCGACCTTTAGTAAAACAGTTTTCGAAAATCAATATATATGTTATGATGTAAACTAGGATGAGTATCTTGTGGGAAACCAGATGGTACTTCCAACAACGTAACTATACGCTTTGCTACAAGAATTTTACCGATCCATTATGATCAACGAGGTTCACGGTAAAATCCTGTGAGATACGAAGAAGAATCAATGAAGTTTGGTTGATGACAAACTACATTCACTACAATGTGTTTGAAGGATGTGCTTTACTTTGAACAAGGAGAGAAATCTAGAAATGAATCTCCTAAGGCAAGTTGGTGAATGAATCTAACCTACTCCAATATATGACATTTCCATATATATACCTTGGAAGAATTACAGAAGAAAAGCCTAAAAGCACGCAACCATTCAGACGAAAAGACAAGCACCAATTCGCGAAAGGAATTGATTCGTCATAAAACTGATGAACAGGAGCCAGAGCTCCTCTTTGGAGCGGGCGCTCCTCAGTGGAGCGGGCGCTCCAAGGGGGAGCGTGCGCTCCTTGGCTGCTGAGACAAAATTCAAGTCCCTGCCTTTTCTGTGCGGACGCTCTTACAGAGCGAGCGCTCTACAATGCCTTTTCGTTATTTCCTTCTTACTACCTACGTTTCATTACACCACAACATCGAAACACAAACATCACATATTATCAACGAACACATTTAATTATAAATGTTTTAACAATCCTTCTCCCTTTATAGTGTAAATGCTTTGAAGTTCTTCCACTTGCAAACAATATAAAACAACTAAACTTATGCATAAATGAAAATATCTTTAAGATTGAATTTCCACTTAGTATAGCATTCTTTACAAGCTTTCGATTGAAGTGATTGACTAAGCATTGAATCATCCAATCCTACGAAATATTGAAGAAGCTACACACATAAGCTTACACAAACACACATGTAAATAACAACTCCTTTGAAGGCCTTGAGTTCATATCCGATTCATGAGTGTTCCAAGCCAAGCCCCGAACTTGGTGAAGCGGCCAATCTTCTTACTCACATAGGTTAACCTTAATGAACATGCTCCTACAACATGAGCAACTAGTCAAAGGTTTATTAAGATATTAAAATCATCCTAAAACATTGTAGAAACAAGCACTCACTATGGGATGTGACTCTTTGAGTGCTACAAGCCACAAATCAAGTTTGATCCTCATTGAATTCAAGATCTTGCGTTGTACAAGACGTGAATTGAGTTTTCTCCACTTGTGACTTATGCATGGGCTTCATTCCCATCCCTCTTGACATTTTGTACACCATTTCCCTTGGCAATGGTTTAGTTAACGGATCTGCTAGGTACACATTAGACCGTACAAAATCAATAGTAACGACTCCATCATGGATCATCTCACGCACATAACTGTGCCTCACACTAATGTGTCGAGATTTGCCGTTATACACTTGGCTATAAGCCTTTGAAATGGTGGAAGCACTATCACAATGAATTGCAATAGGAGACATGGGTTTAGGCCATAGATCCACCTCACTCATCAAATTCCTTAGCCATTCCGCCTCTTTACAAGCCGAGGCTAATGCTATGAATTCCGATGCCATAGTTGAATCGGTAATACATGTTTGCTTCTTAGATGCCCAAGATATGGCACCTCCTCTAAGAAGAAACACCCAACCACTAGTAGACGAGTAGTCTTCCTGGTTGGTTATCCAACTAGCATCCGAGTAACCTTCTAACACCGAAGGATCTCCCTTGAATGTCAAACTAAAGTGAATAGTTTTATTCAAGTATCTCAATACTCGCCTTAAGGCTTGCCAATGCTCCATACTAGGATTACTAGTATACCTACTTAGCTTGCCAACAGCGAATGCTATATCAGGCCGAGTACTTGTCATAGCATACATCAAGCATCCAATTAAACTAGCATAATCCAATTGAGAGACTGGATTACCACTATTCCTAACCAGCTTGATGTTTGGTTCCATCGGAGTAGCACATGGAGCACTCTTTGCTCCATTGAACCTCTCAATCACCTTCTCAAGATGATGAGATTGTGACAAAGAAATTAAGCCATTCTATCTCCTTATTCTAATACCAAGAACAACATCAGCTTCTCCCATATCTTTCATGGAGAAACTTGAAGAGAGAAAATCCTTAGTCTTAATGACTTGCTCCAAATCAGTCCCAAAGATAAGCATGTCATCCACATATAGATAAATCATAACACCTTTACCATTATTATCAAATTTGCTATACACACACTTATCGGATTGATTTATTTTAAAACCGTCAGCCAAGACAACATCATTAAACTTTTGATGACATTGTTTTGGTGCCTGTTTAAGTCCATACAAAGATTTAATAAGCTTGCACACCTTCTTTTCTTGTCCTTGGATAACAAAGCCCTCCGGTTGTTTCATATACACTTCCTCCTCCAATTCACCATTAAGGAATGCTGTTTTGACATCCATTTGGTGAATTACTAGATTATGAATAGCCGCTAAGGCCACTAACAACCTAATGGTGGTAATTCTTGCCACCGGAGCATATGTATCAAAGTAATCGACACCGTAAGTTTGTTTAAAGCCTTGGACTACAAGTCTTGCCTTATACTTTTCAACGGTTCCATCGATTCTCATTTTCCTTTTGAAAATCCACTTACAACTGAGTAGTGTGCAACCGGGCGGTAAATTAGCCAAAACCCATGTATTATTCCCCATTATTCAGTCCATTTCATCATTCACGGCCTCTTTCCAAAAAGCCGAATCATGAGACTTCATAGCCTCACTAAACGTTTTAGGATCCTCCTCAACACTAAAGCAATAAAGTGTTTGAGAACAGAGAGATTCCCTTGATCCTTCCACTAAATAAAGTTGGAAATCCGGACCAAAATCTTTCTCTTTCCTTGCTCTCTTACTTCTCCTGATTTCAGGAATGGAAGGAGCTTCATGATCTTCACTAGCATCAACAGCTTCATTTGAAGTTATAGGATTTGATGTTCAAGGAAGATCAATATTAACGGTTGAACTTATGCTTGGTAAGTCCCTTGGTCTAGGAATTGATGAAAACCGATTCTCATCAAAGATTGCATCCCTTGACTCAATCACCGAGTGTATTGAGACAAAATAATTATGCTCTAAGACATAAAACTTATAGGATTTACTATGCTCCGTATAACCTATGAATATACAATCAATTCCTTTCTCACCCAAGGCTTTCCTCTTAGGTTCCTGTAACCTTACAATTGCCCTACAACCCCAAACCCGAAGGTAATTGAGATTAGGCCTCCTACCAAACCAAAGTTCATATGGGGTAACCTTGTTCCTTTTATTTGGAACCCTATTCAAAATATAGCAAGCCGTTAGTATGCTTCACCCCAAAACCCGTTACTCAAACCCGAGTTATATAACATGGAATTAATCATTTCCTTTAAGGTCCTATTTTTCCGTTCCGCAATCCCATTTTGTTGTGGTGAGTACGGAGCGGTTGTTTCATGAATGACTCCAATTGATGAAAAATAAGTTGGATAATAATATTCCCCACCCTTATCAGTCCGAAATCGCTTAAGCGACAAATTAGATTGTAATTCAACTTCGGTCTTATAAATCTTAAACTTATCAAGTGCCACATCTTTAGAAAACAACAAGTACACATAACAATATCGAGAAAAATCATCAATGAAGGTTATTAAATACTTCTTATTTCCCAAAGATGGTGTGCTATGAAAATCACACAAATCACTATGCACCAAATCTAGCTTGTTTGATTGCCTTTGAACACTAGGAAAAGGATTTCTTGTAATTTTGTTGAACATGCATGTTTTACACTTCTCTACATTCATGTCAACTTTAGGAATCAAACCATCTTTAGACATATCATATAATCTACGATAATTAACATGACATAAACGATTGTTGCCATAGAGAAGAAACATCCACCATGTGAATAGAATTCACACTTTTATTATTAATCGAAAGTTTAAACATATTATTACAAAATTATCCTTGTCCTACAAATACACCACCCTTACTTAAAATAAACTTATCGGCCTCAAACACCATTTTGAAGCCGTACTTATTTAATAAACCTCTAGACATCAAGTTTTTCCTAACTTCGGGTACATACACAAAAGTCAAAGTCTTCCCGGTAGTGAGGAGCAACTCCACTTGCCCTATTCCTTTTGCCTTTACCGTAGAGTCATTTCCCATGTACAAGACCGGTCCATCATCCAACGCTTGATAAGTTTTGAAGAAGTGACGATTTTTACACACATGCCTTGATGCCCCGGAGTCCACCCACCAAGAATCATCATCCTGCACCACATTGATTTCAGAAATCATTGCAATAAAATTCATTTCTTCATTTAAAGAACCATCATGTGCAAACTGACCTTGATGGGGATCAACCTTAGGTTGATCCTTGTTCTTCTTAGCCAAATGTGAGAACCACCACACCCCCAAGAAGACATAGCCTTACCCTTTTTCTTATCATTCCCAGGGTGATTTTTGTTGGACTTCCATGGGCGTTTCTTGGACTTTTTAGTCCCACTTGATTGCCCTTCTTCCATCATGTTTATAGAAGAAACCATACCACTTTTTGGGTCCTTAGAGACATCTTGAGACTGGATGCCCTCCTCAATGCGGAGATGGGCACCCAAATCTACCAAGGACATGGTCTCCTTCTTATGTTTCAAAGAATTCCTAGTGTCCTTCCAAGATGGGGGTAATTTGTCAATGATGGATGCAACCGAGAATGATTCATCCATCACCATTCCTTGTTGTCTAATTTGGTTCAACATATGTTGAACCTCATGAAATTGTTCCATAACGGAACGACCATCAACCATTTTGTAAGAATTAAAATTGCTAACTAAAAATTTCTTACTTGATGCGTCCTCAGCGATGTACTTTGCTTCAAGAGCATCCCAAAGTTCCTTGGCGCTCTCCACATATTGATAAAGATCGAACAAGGTGTCCGACATCGTGTTCAAGATATGGCCCCGGCAAATGTAGTCATCATTCTCCCACTTTGTTCTTGCACGAGTTTGCTCCGGGGTTTCAGTTTTCCCTTCTTCCGGCAATGGTGGCATTGGGGTGCTAAGAACATAAACCACATTCAATGTGGTCAATAGAAAATGCATCTTCTTTTGCCAACGGCGATATCTAATCCCTTCAAACTTCTCCAATTTCTGGAAATTTGTACTCATCTCTTTCAAGGAAGCCATTACTCAAAGGTTAAAATTCTTGTAGATTGTTATAGGTGTAAACTAGGATGAGTATCTTGTGGGAAACCGGATGGTACTTCCAAGCACGTAGCTATACGCTTTCCTACAAGAATTTTACGACCCACTATGATCAACGAGGTTCACGTTAAACTCCTGTGAGATACTAAGAAGAATCAATGAAGTTTGGTTGATGACAAACTACATTCACTACAATGTGTTTGAAGGATGTGCGTTACTTTGAACAAGGAGAGAAATCTAGAAATGAATCTCCTAAGGCAAGTTGGTGAATGAATCTAACCCATTCCAATATGTGACATTTCCATATATATACCATGGAATAATTACAGAAGAAAATCCTGAAAGCACGCAACCATTCAGACGAAAAGACAACCATCAATTCGCGAAAGGAATTGATTCGTCAGAAAACTGACGAAAAAGAGCCAACGCTCCTCTTTGGAGCGGGCGCTCCTCAGTCGAGCAAGGGGTCCAAGGGGAAGCGTGCGCTCCTTGGCTGCTGAGACAAAATTCAAGTCCCTGCCTTTTCTGTGCGGACGCTCTTACAGAGCGAGCGCTCTAAAATGCCTTTACGTTATTTCCTTCTTACAAACTACGTTTCATTACACCGCAACATCGAAACGCAAACATCACATATTATCAACGAATACATTTAACAATAAATGTTCTAACAATATATCCGTCTATCATTCCAGACCTCCCATCTTTTTTTGCAAAACCCTTACCTTGCATGAAATTCCATCTATACCTTAACAAATAATGATGGGCAGATATTTATAACTTAGGGACTCACACATTGCTGATATATATATAACCTCAATCTTTGGTTCATTGACCAATTATGGAGTAATGATGGACAAATCTATATTGGATAAGTCCCTAAGTTGCCCTTACGATTTCTAATATCTTATTAGGTTTATGAGTCTTCATTTAAAGACTTGTTGGCGACTTCTTCAATTCAACACGTATTTCAAAACAAACATTTACAATGAGTTAATTAAATACATGCTCATCCCGCATAGGCAATAAAAAGATGCCTACCAGTATGGTGTGTTGTCGTGAGGTCAATTGATCCTCACTCCCCTTATTGGTGTATTCAACAATCAATTTTGCAAATTCAAGCCTGAGATGTTGTGATGTTTAGTTCCTTCAGGATTCCGCATATAATGCGACCAACAAGGTCGTAAGTGTGTTTTATTCTTTTCCCATTTTCAGAAATCTTATCAACATAGATTTGCTTTTAGAAATTGTTGAGATAGTTATCTCTCATCCATCTGTTATTTTTCCTTCTGTTCTTCTCTTGATTATAAAAAATCCTAAGACTTGTGACAGATTCATAAAATTGGAAGCTATGAAGGAAACAGAATCCTCATACAGAGTATATATAGACACAAAATTGTGTCTCCCTATTGAGTACACAATGATGAAACATAACATCGTCCTAATTGTTTGATCTAAAGGAAGATCAATTAAACGAGTTAAGCCCAAAAGCGTTTTACGAATATAAAGTCTATTTATTGGTTTAAAACAATCCAAGCCCAATTTTAAAGGCCCAATTCATTTTTCCTAATAATTAATTGTATTTTTAATATTTTTAATAATTATTATTTTCGATAATTATTTTTTCTAAGGATATTTCCAAAATTAGATTTTTATTCCTGATAATTAATTCTTTCTCTCTCCTCTTTCCTTCCTCCTTCCTCCCCAGCCACCCCTGCCCATCCCATTGCCACCTCCTCTTCCCTCTCCCCTGCAAGTGTTGCTACCCCCTCATCATCTCCCTCCCCTGTCAGGCTGCCACCTCCAAAGCCTCATCCCTTAATATTCAATGGTTCAAGTTTTAACTGTTTATGTTTACATTCTCCAATCAAGTATGATAAGTAATTGGTGTTTATTTTGGTGATAAATCAATCTTCATACAGAGACTTCAACACCAGAGGCAAAATGTTAAATGTGAAAACAAGAAACTGGTGCCCACCATATTATATGCCTCGTAATTGTGTAGTTAAGGTTCCTTTTGAACTTCATTAGCTTATATGAGCATGCTTGTATTTTTTTACTTTTCTCTTTAGATTCTATGATTCCATATTTGACTTATTCCTTCCCCCATGTAAACAAATTGGTCATTCACTATAAGGCATAGAAAAAGCACAGTATATCTTTTACATATCTTTACTTGTTGTCATCCCTCTGGTAATCTTTTGTTACGGAACAGCAGAGCATATAGGGTAAATCAACACAGAGGAAGAAGAGGGTAGCGGCACTGCTGGTGGTTTTCTGGTGAAGCACGCGATTAGTCGTCGAAGTTCTAGTGAGTAGTTATGGTGTGAGGGCAGTGATATAAAAGGTCATTCATAGAAGTTCTAAATTTCGAAGAACAATTGTAGATTTTCGTTTTGCAACCACTGATTTGTATTGGGTTGAATGTTTGGATGCAAATTAGGTGTTTCACAAGTTGAAATTAACTAAATGAGACTTAAAAAAGTGAATTTTCTCTATACCAGATCCAATATTGCAATAAAATTTCTATTGGAATGGGATTAAACCAAGTGGTTTAAGGCTTAATTCCATTTTTTTTGAAATTCCTTTTCTATTTAGGGTTTTTTCAGGTTGATGGGGGTGGTGGTGCTTTCGGAGCTGTAGGACAATTTTTGGGTGGTGGTGGTGGTTTTACCTGTTATAGTGGGTCATTAACCTGTTGTGACCACTCTTGTAAAACACACCCCAAAGTAGTTGTTTCTTTCGTGATGTAGATCTTTAATAAAAAAACCATTCTACTGTACATTCTAATCCTTCCTTCTTTTTATTTAGTTTCATACATTATTATATATTTGCCTGATTGTTCTATACATATTTTGTTCTATGCATGATTTAATATTTTTATCACCCACATGTTATTATTGCTAAACAAGACCTACAGAAGTGTTCTAACTAATTCAGATAATTTGGGACCTTTATATTGATTGCATAATAACTTGTCGCTAAAAATTAGTCTTCTATATGTTTCCTGAACCAACCTAGACTAAATATTTTTAGGATGTATAAAATGTTATATGATTATTCTTTGGCATAAAATTTGTTAATGGGCAACATGGTTCCTGACTGTGTTGTACCCTCACCCCCGAACTCAATCTTTGGTTCATTTTGACCATCTATGGAGTCAGGACGGGAAATCTACATTGGATAAGTCCCTAAGATGTCCCTACAATTTTCAATATCCAATTAGGTTTATGAGTCTTCCTTTAAAGACTTGTTGGCGACTTCAAAACAATTTTCAGCAAAACCTTTATAATGGGGTAGTCAAATCAAATACTCGCTCACCGCGTAGGCGAAATAAAAAATACGCCTACGATTTGGCGACTTCACTGGGGAGGATTTTAAAAAACTAATTTTTTTTAATGAGTGGCGCAAAAATACGATTCATTATCCTTTTATGCCTTTGAATAATATATTGTTTTGCATATGCATGGCTAATGTTCAGCCATCATAAAGAAAATCTACCATGCCTCATTAGCACATGTTCTATATGTGAGGTTACCCCCGGGGGGTTTGCGCTTTGTCCTTCAAAAAAGCTTCCTGAGCGATAGTGTTGGATCTTAGTTATAAGCAAACCTGCCCAACCATGGCATTGTTATCTTATTCCTGACTTGAGAACAGGAGTGCGTCTTACACGTGGTCACCTTTTTAAGCAAAGGTATGAAGCGTGGGATCAATCTCTTAGTCATGGATCCTTTCAGCCTTAACCTAAAACTGACCAAAGTTGAACATAGAACTGGACTTTAAGTTGGAACTTTTGCATCCATGTTATATGACATTTGCCTGTGATTGCAATTTCTGCCTGTTATTATTTTGTCAAAATCGTTGTTATTCGTTGGGCCTGAAATCGCGTCTAAATAACAAAAAAAATTGTAAATTAACCAAAATGTCGCCTAAATTCCCGAAAAACATGTCGGGGGAGTAGTGCGCCAAGCGCATTAGATTGTGCATCGCATGCTTTTTCTTTGAGTTAGTCGTCGTGGTGGTCTTTTTTTATGTTCGGTCCTATGCATTCGCGTCAAAGCATGTCATTTTAGGGGTTTCACACTAGGGGAAAAAAAGCCAAGGGTTGCGGTCAAAAGTGGCCTAAGGGCTGCGTTTTTTGACCGCAGCCATTGGCCTAGCAGCCCTTGGCATTTTGGAAGGGCTGTGGTTGTTGACCGCAACCCTTAATTTTTAAGGGCTGCGGTTATCTCTTAAAACCGCAGCCCTTAAAACCCAGCCCTTGTGTCCCAAATGATCACAAATAGTTATATATATATATATATATATATATATATATATATATATATATATATATATATATATATAAGACTATCATTTTTCATTACAAATTATGTTTTCAATACAAATATAGAGTGCCATGACTCAATACTAGATCCCTACAACTTAGAGAGTCACTAGCAACATTTCCCAAAGCCCACAATGCCTGCACGTCAAATGAAAAAAGTGTGTGAATTCTTACATCTCATAACACAATCGTCAAGAAATATATGCACAACCATGATATGTAGAGAATACACAGAACAAATCAAACTCAAAAAGCTACACAGAATAAATCATAACACAATAGTGAATTCTTACACAGAAAATATTATGCAATGGAGCATCTCAAACTTTCAGAAAAGCTATGCCATTGCTTTAACTCATTACCAAAATGCAAAAAGCTTAACTCTTTACATAGCAAAATTTATGACTGAACAACTTAGATAGTACATGATCAGCTTCTATACACTACTGAAATGATTTCATCATCAAGGCAATATAAAAAAAAGATAATACACCAACAAAAGAGGAGAGACATGAATCTGGCCAGCAAGAACAGCAACAACTCCAACAACTGAGGAATCCTTAATAATTTCATCAAGACCAACATCAACCCATTTACATTCTACTTCTGGGAAACTCTTACTAGCTAACTCCACTGCAGATCTAGCTGACTCCTATAATAATATCGAATAAAACTTTCCATAAAATTAAACCATTTCCATAACATTCAATTAGAAAATATAGTATATGATTCTATAAACCATTAATTTCACCGGATAAAGTTACAATGATAACAAGTATCAGACATCAACAGTTTCCACATAGAAAACATCATAACTAGGGCTCAGAGAGAGCAAAACTAAAACATAATACCAGCAATTACCAATTGCACAATATACAGCATAAGCCATTTTATTGCCAGCAAGGGCAACCAGATCAGTAAGTATTACCTTCTGTAAACAACCTTCAATCCTCTCCAATCCACAAAGTTACAGAGCTTTGGACCACGAGCAAGAACCAACCCACTCAGCTCACGGAATCTTCATAAATTAGCAGCTTCTCGTTAAAAATCAAATGAAAGAGACTAGATTTCACACTAAGACTAGTTCACCAGCAAGATTATTCAATATAAAAAAACAAAACTATTTATGACGAAAAATCAGAAAGTACTAGATGAACTTTTAAAGCTTGTACCTTTGATCTTTCCTTCTGTGCATAAGGTGAATACCATTTTGTCAATCTCACTTTCCCTTGTCGATTAATAAGAACCACGAAATGAATCTGGAAATCACATTCCAATTACTACATTGATTACCCATTTCCACACAGCTTATAAATCAATCACATCTCATCTCATGTTCAGAGAATCGATCAATTTCAGTCAAAAATCAATGATTAACCATTAGTGCATAGGTTGTGGAACTTTTGAATTGTATATATTTGATAAGTTACGAATTATTTCTCATACATAACCTCAAATTTATGTCAGCTTGGTTCCATCAACCAGTAAAGCAGCAAGTGCTCATTCAGAGATGAAGCACACCAAGCAGTAGGCACACCAAGGGTTTTCAAAACAAGACCAAGTTCAAAAACAATTTAGTTACTTAGAACAACTCAATAAACTGATTTTATAATTTAACTTAACTAAATAGAAAGTGATCGGATTTTATAATTTAACTTAACTCAACAAACTGATTTTGCTGTTATACCTAAGATTCAGAAATGGGTTTGAGGATTCAAGCAAGTACCCATACAAATTTAGAATGAAAAGAGAGAGATTAGGGAGCTTAAACCTTGATAAGAATGCCTCAAATTGATTTGGGTGCACAATGGCGACAACCAACATTCGCACAACGTGCAGCAGTGAGATGAGCACCAACGGAACCGCGGCGGCAGAGTACCGCCATGCGTATGCCGAGGCAAAGAGCAAGCAAGAGCGGCGCACCACCGACAGAACTGAAGAGAGAAAACTTCTTGAACCGCGCACCACTCTTGCAGATCTTTAACAACAACGGCACGACCACTACACCTCCACCACCGCTGGTTTGGTTTTGTGTGGTTGTTGGTGAAGATTCACGAAGAGAGAGAATGAAGAAGACCGCTCGCCAGCGAACCACCAAACGTCGTGAACCCTCGCCGGCGAACCACCAAACGTTGTGAACCCTCGCCGGCGAAGAAGTGTGAGAGGAGAGAGATGATGCGGTGAGAAGAGGGGGGATGGGTTAAGGGGAATTAGGAGGAGAGAGAAATAGGGTTCAGCGGCTGCTCAAGGGAGTAACACGGGGGAAAATGGGAATGGGTGGGGTTTTATTTCATTTTTGGGTTGTTGAAGGGCTGCAGTTAGCCCAAAAACCGCAGCCCTTAATTTAAGGGCTGCGGTTTTTGAATCAACCGCAGCCCTTTTATCAATTAGGGTTGCAGTTAGCCTAAAAACCTCAGCCCTTAATTTAAGGGTTGCGGTTTTTGCATTAACCGCAGCCCTTGCACTGCAACCCTTGCGTTTTTTTCTACTAGTGTCACCTAATTAAAAAAAAGGGGTCAGTCTTTTCATGCAAGGTCGAGTCTGTCCTAAAAAAAGTGCATCTAGAAAAGTGGTCATTGTAGAGTTAGAATTGTCATGCATGTCTACCTTCTCCCTTCCACCCAACTAATCTTCCCTATCAATTCTAGCCAATCATATTCAATCAATTTAAAAAACGTACATTTTTCAAAATCAATCCTACACTCTCTTCTATTCTACCTTTTTCGAAAACATTTACTAATCATCATCATTTCAATAAAAAATATATGTTTCAAAATTAATCCATCATCCTTTTCTAACAAAAGATAAAGAATTCCTCTCAAAAATGAATTTTAAAAATTCTAAGCCCATTCCAAATACCTTCAATCCAATCCCATCAACCAAATCCAATCCACTTGCATTCATTCTAGGGCCATATGCAATAGAGTTATTTTTGCATTCATATTAGGTCCATCTAAATTTGAGTACATGCATTCATATTAGGCCCACTAGCATTAGAGTCCATCTTAAGCCCATATAAGTCTAGTTCAAGTCAAACCTAGGCCAGTTTGCATCTTTATGTGAACCCTAGTCTATGTCAAGCCTAGCCCAAGTCTAATCCCAGTCCATTCCAATCTAGGTCCAGACCTAGTCCATTTTTGATGTCAAGCCCATGTGCATTTCCAAGTCTAACTTCAAACCAATATAGGACTAAGCCCAAAATTAGGTCCATATAAGGCCCAACTCATTCCCTAAGTTTAATCTAGTCCATTTCCAAACCCGTATAGGACGAAGTCCAAACCATTAAGTCAAGCGAAGCTAGCATCCTTTAAAGACCATAATGGCATCCATTGACCTAGCGAAGCTAGTCACCCTTAAGACCATAACGACACCCTTTGACCTAGCGAAGCTAGTCATCCATATGACCATAACGGCACCATTTGACCTAGCGAAGCTAGTCATCCTTAAGATCATAATGGCGCCCTTTGACCTAGCGAAGCTAGTCATCCTTAAGGCCATACGGCACCCTTTGACCTATCGAAGCTAGTCATCCTTAAGACCATAACAGCACCCATTGACCTAGCGAAGCTAGTTACCCTTTAAGACCATAATGGCACCCCATTGACCTAGCGAAGCTAGTCACTCTTTAAGACCATAATGGCACCCTTTAGACCTAGCGAAGCTAGTCAGCCCTAAGACCATAAAGGCACCCTCCGAGTTTAGCGAAGCTACTCCGACCTTACATCTATAGTAGTCCAAATCCTCGAGTCTAGCGAAGCTAGTCTACCCTAAGTCCATAATGGCCCCAAAACCTTTAAATCTAGCGAAGCTAGTCCATCTTAGATCCATCAAACCCCAAATCATCAAGTCTGGCGAAGCCAATTCCTTCCTAAGTCTAGCGAAGCTAGCATAGGCAATCCTTTTGAGTCTAGTCCGTTTGCATGTTCAAAGTCTAGTCCAGTCCAGTCCAATCCAATCCACATCTGCATATGCATAGTAAGGCCCATGTCGCCATCATAACCATAATCATACCCATTTCTAATCATTTCCCATTCCCATTTCCACTTTCATCCTCATTTCTCATCTCCAATTCCATTTCTCATCACTAGTGGAAATAACCTCATCTGCTTCGGTCAAAACAGGCCTTACTGATCCGAAAATGGACTGGAGCGGGTAAGGGCGCAATAGTAAGAAGAAGTTAACTAATCCGGTGCAAAACTGAATCAGTTAACCATTTACTGATCCGGTTTGGGCACAAAACCAAATTAGTTACACAAGATAACTGATTTATACCGGATCAGTAACCACTTTACAGCCACCTTTTCTCGTATACAAAATGTTTACTGATCCGGTGATGTTTGGTCAACCGGATCAATTAACCATTGTTTCAATAAATAAAAAAACCTACTATTATTCCCCAGAATCCACACGAAAATCAACAGAACCAAATTCGAACGCAGATTATTAACAAAATCAACAATTCGGATGCATATTATTATTACGTAAATAAACGAAGAAGTGAAGAACGAAAATTACAAAAAAGCGACGAAACCTAAATTTACAATCAAAAATACAAACAATTCAAACATAAATTGTAAAAAATTACATAACATATCTTGATCCTAGAACAAAACGCTAAATCCAAAGTTATGAACGGAAATACAAAAGAGAGAATAAATTATAGATCAGAAATCACATGAAGATTAATCAAAACATAGATTAAGAAATTAAATTAAAAAAGAAAAATTATCACTTTCATCATTGGCAACGAAAAATTGTTCTTGTTGCTGTTGTTGGTTGGCGAATTGTAGACTCATTGTTCAATGCGGAGTTCGACGACTAACATTGAGGAAGAGTTGAGCGGTGTTTAACGAGCGACGAGCGACGAAGATATGAGCGGAGAGGCGAAGAACAAGGCGAAGATGGTGGTGGTTGGCGACGGGGCGTGGCTGAGAGAGGCGAAGAACAAGGCTGATGGTGTGGTGGTGGTCGTTCGAGTAATGAGGAGAGATAATGTTTGAGGAGAGAGATGGAGGGGTAACTGATGGTGTGGTGGTGGTTGTTCGAGTAGTAAGGAGAGGAGAGAGGAGAGATTAGAGATTAGAGATTAGAGAATTAGGGTTTAGAGGTTTGAGAGATGAAATAGGGAGTATGTGGTTTATGCCTTTATGGGTTCAGCGCTGTGTTAATGCGTTTGGGCCCTGTGTTATTTATGTTTGCTAACTTTAGGCCCTGTAGATTTTTTGGGCGGATGTGGTTTATGGGTTCAGCGCTGAAATTAACTGATCCGGGTTATTGAACCTGATCAGTTAACAAAAAGGAGAAAATCCTTTTTGTCAACTGATCCAGTTCGATACCCAACCGGATCAGTTAATTTACCCAATATTTTGCGCGCAAAACAATGACTAAACTGATTTGGTTTTGGACCCGACGGGATCAGTTTTATTGTGTCATATAAGCTTTTTTCCACTAGTGCATTTCAAAAGCATCATTTCTTAAAATTTACGAGGTCCATTCCATTTCTGTTCAGGACAGATCATGAGATTATAAGTTGGGAACTCCCGTCAGAGAGGATACAAGGTCAACCTACTCCCACTCGTCAAACGAGTTCTCACCTTTTCAGATTCGTCTTCCGAAACATCTGAATCATCAACTGAGATGGGAGACACTTCTGAACAACTCAATGCAACCATGGCTCAGCTTCAACTGATGAACTCTCGTCTTGAGGGACAACACAAAGAGATCAAAGCACTGAGAGAAAAGCTGATAACTGAGGAAGAAGATCATGCTGACACTCCACCACCACCGCCTCCTATCAAGACCGAGACAGAATTGAGGTTCGAAAAACTCGAGCAATTGATCCAGTCAGTTCCTGTGCTAGATGGTCTGGCTCATGGCCATGACATCATTGATCCTAAAATGAGGGAAATCCTCCCTACAAAGGTAGCATTGGATGACTTCCCAAATTCGAGGGGGTCGAAGACCCAGATGATCATTTGAGAGCTTTCTCCATCTCTATGGCTCTCAAGGGCATGAGCAACGACCTGTTTGCTTATGTCTTTCCCTTGACCTTGGATGCACATCCATTCAAGTGGTTGAGGTCACTGAATAAGACCAAGCTGAATGACTGAGACTAAACAAAACTAAACAATGAAGATTAGCTTCCTATTGGCCTTCGTGAGTTGGAGTTAACTAAACAAAACTCCAATGAAGATTTTGTCACCTTCCTTAACAGATGAGGGTAAAAGCTGCACAAATGACTAACAGGCCATCTCAAGAGGATCAAGTCCGACGGGTGATCCGTAAATTGCAGCCTAAGTATGGGGATCATATTAAATTCCAATCCATAAAGTCTTTCACGAAGCTTTATAAGGTAGGTCTGCTGATTGAAGAAGATGTACAAGCCAACAAGAACAACAGTTCCAACAAGAACAACTCTTTCAAGAAGAGTAATAACAATCCTTCTAGCTCTAAAAGCAACGACGTCAATGCCCTAACTACTGAAAAAGAGAGGTTATCAAGGGCCTCAAAGAACATTCACTCCATTGGGCATGACTCTAAAAGAAGCCTTCACTAGGCTTCATGCAAAAGGATCACTTCAACCTCTTGGCCCTACTCCAGACCCTGGTCCTGAGAAAAGATCTAGTAAATGGAATCCTAATGCTTAATGCAAGTACCATCAAGGAAAAGGGCATATTACATCACAGTGTTGGACTTTGAAGCATGCTTTACAGGATATGGTTGAAGACGGTAATTTGCCAATTCCACCTGTAGCAAAAGTCAGCAATAGCGGTAACCCCTTGGGCAGTGCCTAAATAATGTCGCGGCTTGGTCATTTCACACTAGTTTTCTAGGTTGAGTCGGAGAGTCCATCCCCTAGCTCCTTCATTTCCTTTCCTGTCGAGTCTATGTCATCTAGGACTTTATTTCTAATAACCTTCGTTCCATTTATTTCTAATAAAATAATTGCATTTTCATTTTCATTTTCATTGGCCTTCCATCATTTTATTTATGCTTTTCATTTAATGATGAAACTTAAATCACCTAATGAACTTGGCTAGTAATAATAATAATAAAAAGAGATATGAAATATAAAAAAATGAAAAATGAAAAAAGGACATACGTTGGATTAGGAGTTATTCCCTCTTCCTCTATCACCTTTCATCATCCATAAGCCATCCTCATCCATGCAATCCAAAAAAAAATTCCCTTAAAACCATCATTTCTATTAGCCAAAAAACCCTTCAAAATTAAAGCTCCACAAATAATCTAATAAAAGGATTACAACACTTGGTACAGAGAGACTCTCTATACACAAAATGTAAGTCTAGCATTTTCATATGTTCACTATAACAACTTCAAATCTTTTGTCCCACATTTTGCTTATCGCTTATGTGTTATTCATTTTTATTGGTTGATAAGAAAATGTTTTTTAAAATTTGTTTATAGCTAGCCATAGTAGAGGCGATCAGCCCACTTGTCGGCCCTTACCAAATTTTGCGTTGATTTTTTTGCGCCCGAAGCCCACTTTTTCACGCCAAGTTTAGGTTGGGCAAATTTTGAACTAAAATAAATTAATTTTAAGTTGTTCAAAATCCATCGTTGACTTTTAAAAAATTGAAAACCGAGCTCAAAAAATCTGCCCAATCCTGGACATTTTCGGGCAGGGCCCATAGACCGCTTAACCTTGATCAGATATAGGCCACAATAATAATAACAACCAATAAAAAATCAATAGTACGTCTCAGAATTTTCGTGGGTTAGGTTGGTGCGGTTTGGGATGTAACCCAAACCAAACAGCAAACATACGGTTTGAAAATTTTACAAACCAAACTAAACCGCACTTTTCCTAAACCAACCCAAACTTGACGCAGTCGGAAAGATTCAAAGAAAAGCAAGCGCTAATCTTTAACAAGAACAAACAGATTTACAAGCGATAAATCTGTAGAAACTCCGGAATCCACCAGAAAAGAGTAAAAACTCTGAAATATTATTAAAGATGAAAAACTGCTTCATAATAATGACCTAATAATGTTTAAATAGTTAAAACAAAACCCTAATACGAATATAAGGAAATAATAAAATTCGTAAATAATTAAAATGCTATTTTCGGGCCCTAAACGAACTCGGATGACTCGTTGGCCCGTTTCGCTTCTAGAAAGGTATTATAATAAGCATTCAGACTCCAGAGGCCTGACTAGTGGAAATCATTTCAGGCTATTTTGACGAACTTCTTCGTCGAACTTATCCGCTAACCTTCCTACGTCAAAACTGCACCACGTGAAAAGGTTTGGTACAATACTTCCGCGATACGAGTTTTGTAATCTAAAAATTAAGATATATTTGTTTTGTATATTTGTGGACTATGGTAAAGTTTCTGTAAATTAAAGTTATCGTAAGCTTGTTGTTATTAATTAGCTACAAATTGTTGGAAAAGTAACTCATAAATGACACATTGTGTTGTAAAAAGTTGTTGAAAACCCAATAAATAGTTGATCTAAATAGTTTTGCACTTTATGGTGCAGTTTGGTTTTACAAAAATTCAAATACAACCTAAATCGCAAACCACATTTTGTGTAAAATCACAAACCAACCTAAATTTTAAAACCGCAAACCAATTTAAACTGAAAAAGAACAATTTGAATTACGGTTTATTGCGGTCCTAATCATACTATAAGTGCTCGTTTGGTTATAAGTAGGAAGTATAGCTTCCTAGGAAATCCTAATGCACATGAAAATATATTTCCTAACAAATGCTAAAATTTGTTTGGTTGGATATGGGAAGTTCTAATTCCCATGGGAATTTTCACTTACCTAGGGGGGACTAGGTAAGTTATTTCCTCCATTTTGTAGGAAGTTAATTCCCATGGGAATTTGTATTTCCTACATTATTGTCAACCAAACAAGAGCACATGAATATACTTCCTAGGAAATACAACTTCCCATGAATTTATATGGCAACCAAACAATACCTAAACAGCCATAATGAACGCCAGTAATCCATCAGGCATCAATAGTAAAGTGGGACATTTCGATTCATAAAAATGTGGAGATATTACTTGGTAAGTTGTACTACGTCTGACATAACTACAGCTTGCAATCTACTGTCATCCTTTAGGCTCTCTTTCCAAGTTCGCACCGCTTCTATTTATACCGTCTTTTGTCACTTGTACTCATCTCACCACTCCACTACAAACACTCACTTGTAGCTTCACTTTCTCCCCCAACTCCTTTGGAGTTGCTTTTGTTTCGTACTTAAAATGGCTTCAAACCATTCTTACTTCCTCCTCATTTCTCTCCTTTTGGTTGCTACTACAACAGTATGCTCTTTCTCTCTCTCCTCTTTTATTTCTTGTACTCCATGTTTTATTTCTAGTAATTACTCTTGACTTTGTTATTTTATGGCTTTGAGTAACGACAAATCTTGCTTATTAAACAAGATTATCGTTTATCAAAGTATGATATTTTTTTATATATACACCTCGTATATACAGACTTGTTTAATGAATCTAATGCCTAGATTATTGTCTCTACATTTGTTTATTATGATAAAGTATAGAACTAGCTAAGATCGATCTATAAATTTTTTTTTTCCATTTCCTTAACTTTGCTTCCCTATCTACATGAATGTAACATGGTAAAAAGTAAAAACTAGAGCTTAATGTAGGTTATTCTAGCGGTTTTCTTTTGTTTGAAAAGTGAAATGGTAGGCATTCATTTGATAGAGCTGACCGGGAAGGTTATGATACTTGTATAATAAGTCGGAGATCCAAGTAGGACCACTCTTGCTAGATCTCATCAAATAGACGAGGTACCGCGTAAATGACAAGTCAGTGCTGTGACCTCTAGAGTTAGTGCTCGTCTGGTCGACCTAGATAATATGGGAAGTAGAAGTTGTTCGGAACTTGGAAGAATGAAGTTTTTTCTAGGAAGTTCTTCTTTTCAAAAATTACCACCAAAAGATCTAGGTAAGTAAACTTTTCATGATTGACCAAAAGGATCTAGGTGAGTACAACTTTTAATGATCAAATAAATAACTTAGTTATAAATGAAAAAGCATATAGAGAAGTAACAAAGACTCAAGAAATATTTTTAACCATGTTCAATCAAACAAGCACTTCATGAACGATGTTTGTCTATTGGTTTTATGGTTCTCTTCTCATACCCGTGTGCCACGGGTTTTGATTCTCACCTCAAAAGTAACCTTAATAGCCCATTTCTTGCAAGGTAGTTCTCCTTATTTAAAAAAAAAAAAAAACCCAAACACACACTTAAAAATCTATGCTATTTAACAAACGGTTGGCACGAGAATCAACTAGTATATTGTCTATTGTAAATTTATTCACTTGACTAAACTTGACTAAACTTAGCTAGTAAACATTGAGCTCTAATTTTCCATTTTCTAGTAAAGTGTACGTCTTCGAACCTGAAGATTGGGGGTTCTTAATATACGGATATACATGCTTTTATTAGCTAATTCTTATAGAGATAGCCACACTCGAGTTAACTAAATAAATAAATAAATAAATGAAAAGGAGACATTTTGACGGTGTACTAAAATGACAAAGGAATTTCCTTAAGAAAAACTGAGGGAACACAAATTTTACATCAGCTGGCTACTAGCGCATCATCTAACTGAGTAACTGACAAATGTTCCGCGGAAATCTGTAAATCCATGTAACACTGTTGGTACGATTTGATTTAGTAGATAGTAATGATTGTGTTAAAATAGTTGCTTAATTGAGTGAAATAAAAGTTAAGTGACATTTTAAAAGGTACTAAATTACTAATATAATGACATATTAATTAATGTAATAATAATCCGAAAAAGAGAATCCATGATAGTGAATAATTAAGTAATAATCACTTCTTTATTTGTTAGCTACGATTGAATATGACTTGTGACTGTAATTCTTATATTATGCCTCTTTATGTAATCAAGTTGATTTTAGAAAACTTAAGTACTTAGTAAATGGGATAGAAAATAAGCATACAATAACATGTCAAAAAGTGTTGACGACATGCCAAAAAAGACATCATGATGCGTTTCACATGTCTTGATAACTTTTTGCAGTACCTTGAGATGTTTAATACGGATATAATCATATGCTTAACATGCTAATCTGTGACTTCTCCCAATATACGTAACCTCCAAATTAAAGGAACATAAATTTCTGAATTTTTATACTAATTTATATTATTGGTTGTGTTTGTAGGATGCTTATGATTCACCTCCACCAGCTCCTAAGAGCTACCAGCCACCAACGCCTACTATCCCAAAACCCCCAACTTCACCACCTGTGAGGTCCTATACCCCACCACGAACGGTGCCTTCACCTGCACCGGTGGTGGCTCCATACCCACCAAAAGCACCAACTCCTCCAGTGGTTGCACCATACCCACCTAAGGCTCCAGTGGTTGCACCATACCCACCTAAGGCGCCTGTGGTGGCCCCATACCCGCCAAAGGCTCCCGGGGTGGCACCATACCCTCCCAAGGCTCCCGGGGTGGCACCATACCCTCCCAAGGCACCCGTGACTCCGTACCCACCAAAGACACCTTCCCCGGCCCCTTACTATGGCAGTCTACCCCCGGTTAAGAAAGAAGGTACTATCACTCTTTTTGACTCTTGTTCTTATTTAGGTAGTGTGTGATTGACCTTATTTTCATGTAATTCTGAAAAATAAGTTCCCATACGATAAGATAACTTTATTAAAGATTCAATAATACTTGTGAAAATAAGTTTTAATAAATTCGGATGATAATATGTTTCACATGGTGTGTACACGACTTTGAGTTTGTTGTAAGTCGTGACTATTCCTTTTATGATAATTTTAAATGTAAAATCATTTAAATTTGAGGCTCTCTCATTTAATAATGTTATGTAGATAGTTTTTGGAGTTTTCTTGAACTTTTTTTTTCCACTCAAAATAAGTCAAGAAAACTCCAAAATTTGCCTACATAGGTTAATAAAAAGTGTTTCCTTTATTGCCATATAAGGGATGGAGTTATTATTCCTGGTCCTTTGTTTACCATTTGTATTGTCTTCGTGTGGTGGTGACCGACAAAAGAATTATCTCTCTCTCTTCGTTTCAAATTGATTCTTTTCCTTTGATTATTCATTGTTTCTTGTAGCTTTTATAACTTTTAATGCTACAATTAACAAGTAGTAAATGTTAAGACTTCCTATTGGTTCTTTCTCACTTACTATCTTAATATTGGGCACAATCTATTATGACAGACATTATGAATTGGAGTAAATGGTACTCCATACATCTAAGTTGTGGTGCTTTACCCGAGAAATATATATCTAATAATGTAGTAGTACATAATTCTAACCAAAGTCCTAATATGTTGATCTGAGTTGGTTGCCATGTTGATGATTTCATATATTCCAACTTGTGTCTCATTTTACGTTCCATCTAATTTTGTTTTGAATCGTAAACTGTTGTCAACTTAAATAATTTGTTCAATGGTATTGATGAAATATGGTTTCTCCAGAATGTGTGCCACTATGTGAGAAAAGGTGTTCATTGCACTCAAGGAAGAGACTATGTGTTCGGACATGCTCAACCTGCTGCGCAAGATGCAAATGCGTACCACCAGGAACTTACGGCAACAAGGAAGTTTGTGGTCGGTGCTACACAGATATGACCACCCATGGAGGCAAGCCTAAATGCCCCTAGATTAAGCCAATGTACCACCGCGCTACTCGTAATTGTTGTCATATTATGTGTAGTAAACTTAGTAGTAAACTAGAAGAATCAAATAATTTACTGGTTAATTGCATGATTTCCTATATATATTGGTTTGTTGCTACTACTTGCAACTATAGCAATATGGGTCTACCTTACCGTGAAGGCGTGAAACATGATTTTGTATGTCGGTTGTTTGACTAGAGATTCGCATGCGATGAATATATTGCTCTACTTTTTAAGTTAACAATATGGTACTCTTGTAGAAGTACTATACTACTATATAATTGGAGTGCTCCAGTATTTGTTATGATTGTTTTTTTTTTTTGTTTACTGTTGAATATTCTACCGAAAAAGAGCTGGACACGAAGATAAGATTTTACTTTTAACTAACGAAACAATTTGATAGACTTTTCTTTCTTTATTCGTCAAACATGGGTCTTGAATATCCAACAACTCCTCGTTGTGTTTCTGATATGCAACAGCTAAATATCCCCCACATTGCAATGATATACAATGTACTCCATGATTATATGACTCTTCAATTCATAGGTCTAGGACCCACTTCTTAGGATAAAGAGGGGGATTTGATGTTCATCCTCTATTTAAATTACACTTCGATTTAGGATGTAACCTTAGCTTCTTCCTTTACATTAATAAAAGAGTTTCAGGTGAACTCCATACAACAATTACCTCTTGATAGAAAGCAAGCATGATTACTAATTAGTAATTACTTGATATTGTTTCGGGTAAAAACTTGTAAAGTAGGGGGTCCAACCAAGAGTATGAAGGGAATGTGTTTTTAGGGTCGGGGATCCAACCAAGAGCATGAAAGGTGTCACGAGACCTGCAAAACAAGGATTAGATAACCCCGGAGGTGATTCCGGGATCGTCCCTCCGACGCTCAAGGTAGTATTGGGATTTGAGGTATAGAGAGAGAAATAGAGTTAGTAGGTTAACTATTCATTACCTCCATAAATGGGAATTTGTTCCCTGTTTATAGGGATTGAGAATGATGATGTTTGAGCGCGAGAACAGACCATATATCCGGTTGGGCTGGCTTCCCCGAGGAACTAGCCCCCTGGGCATCCTGAGGGTAATATAGTAATTCACCCTAGTTCCAGGGCCCAGAGGTGTATTGGGCCCAAACATTAGCCCCACGTAGAACGTACGAGGGAGGACACATCAGGACTGGTATGTTGTTCGGAATGACTGGTAGATCTGCTGTGTTGGGATAAACTCCATTCGTGGCGTCAAAGCTTTAAGGGGTGATTGGTTCTTGCTCGAGGTGTCCACGGGGTAATGAGCCTCATGTACCTCGAGGGGTGTTTCGACCCTGCTCGAGGTGTCCAGAGACTGATGAGCCCCATGTACCTCGAGGGGTGTCTGGACCCTGCTCGAGGTGTCAAGGGGATAATGAGCCCCATGTACCTCGAAGGGTATTTCAACCCGGTGTCTAGGGGTTAATGAGCCCCATGTACCTTGAGGGGTGTTTGGACCCTACCCGTGGCGTCCAAGGGCTAATGATCCCCATGTACCTCGAGGAGTATTTGGACCGTGCTCAAGGCATCCAGGGGCTAATGGGCCTCATATACCTTGAGGGGTGTTTGGACCCTACTCGAGGTGTCCAGGGGATTATGTGCCCCTTGTACCATGTGGGGTGTGGATGGCCATGTTAAACTCATGGGTTCGATACTATATCTCTTAACAAGTATCAACTTCGAGGGCTATTGAGCCGGTGAAGGTGCTCGAAGTATTCTTCGCTCAATCGGGGTGAAATGCCTAGGTTTAGGGCTTTTGGAGTTGAGCTGAATTTGAGTCAACTTTTATGTTTGGGGGACCCGTGTGAGCTGACATGAGTTGCCCCCCGAGTGCCAAATGGTTGCCCTGGTGTAGATGAACAGTAGGCCTCGATTTTGGGCTTAATTGGCTAGGGCCTGTGGATAGCGAACCTCGGACCTTAAGGGAGGCGCCAAGCCCGCTAGGTTGTTGTCGTTTGAGTGGAGAGTACGAATTGCTTATAAATAGGGGGGACCAGGTCATTTGTCCCATTCCCATTTTTCCTTTTCTTTTTAGAGCTTTGCTATTTCTCGAAGAGATTACATTGCCAAGCCTACTCTAGACAACTCGACAGGAGTACTTTGCGGGTGTGTTCCAGAGACTTTGAGGACTTTATACCGTGCTCGAATTCTGGAGAATCAGTGATATCTACTGGGGGGTGGAGATAAAGATCCCCCCCACGATGTCATGGTGGCCCTCACTCGAGCCATTAGGAGTTACCTAGACCATCTTCTCGACACCTAGGTAGTCCGTGTCATGAACAGTGAGGATGATGATGTGCCTCTCGAGTCTAGTACCAGCGACGACAGCCAGCGGGGCAAGGGGATCACACACTTCTACATTCGAGAGCTCTTTAGACAGTTTCTCGACATCAGGTTACACGATCTTACTGTCTCGTATTGGGTATTTGGGTTCCCCATCCCTACATGTTGTATATTCTGAGCCAAACGAGTCAGTCTGTACACCTCCGACAAGTTGTATAGCCGTCTACAAGGCTTATCTCGAGGGCCTCCGATTTCCCCCTCACCCGTTCATCGTTTCCGTACTTAGGGCATATGACCTTGCCCTTTGCCAGCCGATGCCTAACAGTGTAGGCTCGATGGTGGGCGTCTTGGCTATCAGCAAAATGATGGGTGTGGATCTGAGGTTGTGGAGGAACCTAGTGAGGTTGGTAGTGTTGGCTCCGACGTCCCACGAGGAGGGTTGGTATAGCTTCCAAGCTCGCCTTCGTTACTGAATAGTTGAGGGCATGCCTTCGAAGCAGCATCTTTTGCGGTCAGAGTTCTTGTTTGTATATCGAGGCGAACAATGGATTTTCCTGTCGTCCCTCGAGTTGGGGGTCTGAATATGGCCTTGAATAGGTCGGTGCCTCAGATGTCTGAGGACTGAGGAGGAGGCTGTCATCGCAGTTTACTGCCAAACGATCACCAAGCTTGTGGATGGAGACAAGGTGACGGTCCCCTCCCACTAACTACCCAATGCGAAGTTCGTCTGCATCGAGCACTTCCTCTCGACGATCGGGTTGAGCCGCGCTTACCCCAAGGGTAGGGCATTAATCGATGGGATTTTTTCTATTTTCCAATTTTCGTACTTTGATGTATCTTGTTCTTTCGAGCAACTACAGCCCGCCAACAACTCGACGAGGCGATGCAGAAGAGTCTGACAACAAACCAGCGGGCGCAGGAGAGGATCACCCACAAAATCCAAAGGGGGGATATAAGAGTCCCTCAACCTCCTAAGGTTCGTATGTAGCTCTTTTTCTTTTTACTCTGATGTTTTTATCTTGGATCATGTTCCTTACTTTGTCGTGACAATTGCGGGATCCGGTCAAGGCAAGGCGATAGCGCGCTCCTGCTAGCGCACCGTCTTAGCCCCGGAGGATCAGGCTGGGAGACAGGCCCACATCCTCGAGGCACCTACTTCGTGTGGTACCAGTGGGCCCCTCGAGGAGATGGGTCCATTGAGGTCCCTCTTAACCTGTCCGGCAGCATCCTTGGCAGAAAGAGGGCAAGGGGAGGGGACCCCCTTTCTCCGGATAGGCCTTTTACATAAATCACCGGTGTCGAGAAGGCATACCGGTTCGATAAGGCTACAAGGCGTTTGCTCACTAAGGCGGACATCAAGCTTGCAAGTACCTCGACGAGCAGGAGGAAGTCGAGGCCCTCCATGCTTCCAGGGTTGACGTAAGTAGCCTCTTTGTGTTTATAGTGTCATATATGTTATCTCAACTCACCCCTCTTGGTTTTACGCAGCGTTCGATCAGGATGGCTATTATGAGCCACCGCCATAGAGTTGACTCCAGGAAGCTTTGAGAGAAGCTGGCGAGTCAGAAGGAGTTGATGCTAAACAACCAACTCGAACTCGATACCTCCAGATGGAATGTGCCGAGGAGAAAACCCTCGCCGATCGAGAAGCGGTTATGTCTGCCAGCGAGGTCTCTTGGGGATAAAAGGTTGTCGATGCCCAGAGTCAGAGAGAATAGATTAAGAGGCTGTATGAGAAGGCTAAAGCTGAGCTTGATTCGATTAAGGAAGAGCTGTTAAAGGCCACGACGGCTCGAGAACAGGTTATATTAGAGTGGCAAGGTTCTGACAACAAAGTACAGTTCACTGTCTATGCGGGGCTCGAGGCTGCTGAAGTTGCGACCAAGGAGGCTCTTCAAAAGGTGAAGGCAATCCTCTCGAGGGTCGCTCCTACATTGGCTTGGGACCCCATCGAGGCTGAATATACCTCCCTTGTCGAAGCTGAGCTGGCAGCTGAGCCTCCTCCCAAGGGTGCTTTGAAGTGAGATCTCAGCTCTAGGTGGAAGCAGCTGCTGATGATGTTGAGGGCCATTCCTAGGACGAAGACCAGGGTCCGGAGGCCGTTGATCAAGAGCTCAAGGAGGACTTGGAGACCTCCAGCGAGTAGGAAGTAGTTTAGGTTGCCTATCTTCTTACTGTATAGCCTCTTGGACCCTTGGGTCCTTAAGATGTAACTTTTTGTGAATGAATGGAAATCGCTTAATTTTCACTCGATTTCTGTGTTGCTCGATTGCTTATTCTTGTTGCAATGGTAGGGCCCTCGAGGTTTGAGGGATGTGGGCGTTTCCTTTCAGTGGGGCCCATCTTCTAATTACCTTTGGGCTTGAGGCTGGATCAACCCTAATGGTTTGAGGGGGGTTGGCGTTGCTTCGGAGTCTGTGCCCCCGTTTCTTTATAAGTACGTTTTTTTGTCTTCTTTCATCTTATTCTTCAAAATCTCTCAAACATGTCTTAGAAAATAACCTTCGAAGCACTTCGAGCAGCCCAAGCTTCGGAAGATGGCTCAGACGAGCTCGAGTGGTATCCATGCTGCTACCAGGATCCCGGACTTCTCGACCGCTACCTCTGCTGAAGGGGGGACCTCGAAGAGGAGCACCTCACTCTCGTTGGCTCCCAAGTCCCCCTCGAAGACCCTTCCTCCTGTGGGGCATGCAAAACTCTCCCCTCGGGGGATAAGGCTCGGACCTCTCGCAAGAGGCGAAGCTCGAGGAGCCCTCTCACCCGGCTCCTTCGACTCCCTTTACCACTTTGGGGAGGGGAGACTTGGTGGAGAGGTTCGACAAAGTCTCGTGTTTGTTGACGAGGAGGCGTCGGTCGCTTGGCGACCAGGAGCTCGAGGCTCTAAAAGCATCTTGGGTCGAGGTAATCACTCAATCTTGAGCTCGTTTGTCTGAGTTGCTTTTTCACACATTCTAATTGTTCACATTTTTGCAGTTCTCTGTTCAGGTCGCTGCTATGGACCGTCGTCCCCTATGAGGAGCCTCTGGGGACGAGGCACTGAAAAAGTTGGACTATCGTCACGAGAACGAGAAGCGGCAACTCAACGATCGGTTTGAACCGTGAAACTGAAGCTCGAGGAGGCAGAGGATGCCATCAAGAAGGACCAACTGTCCTTCAAACAAAAGACGTATGAGTTCGAGGCCAACATCAAAGACCTCACCCAGCAAAAGGACACATCCCGTAAAAGGCACCGCCAAGCCACGAAGGATTGCAAGGAGGCCTGCGCTCGAGCTGAGAAGGGCGACCAGAGGGCTAAGGAGGCTATCTCGAAGGCCTTAGCATAGAGGGACCTCATCATCGAGAACTGGAAGGCCTCGAGGGATCTTCCTCGAGGATGCTTATCTCGAGGCTTATGAGGTTGGTCATGCAGAGGCTTTCAAGAAGGTTGAGTTCGTTCTTGAGAAGGTGGCTCATGAACTTGTTTGGTCGATGGTCGAGGAGAGTGTGGCGGCCCTATCTAAGGTCAAGGTTTCCACACCCCCTGTTGAGGGCGAGGGTGTTGCGTCGAAGGAGGATGACCGGGTCTCTGCCACCGGTAGCCTCGAGGGTTGAGGGCTTCCATACCCTAACACCTATGATGGGAGGACCATTCGAGAGACCAATCTCCTAAGGTTCAAAACGTGTAGTTTGGCACTAAGGGGATCATGTTTGCAAGAGTTCGACCTGTTCAGTTTGGTACGTCAAGAGTCCCCTACCAGGGTTATTGGGCTTCTTCGAGGGCTTCATCTTGAATAATAAGCTGGGTTTCTTTTGTACTTCGATAGCACTTAAGATTTTTCATTTGTAGGCTTGTACTTGTGACGAAATTGTACTTGTATCACTTTCAATTAATGAAATTAGAGGTGTAAGTGGATTGAGAAAAGTCCCGTTACAATCCAGTCCAGTCCAAACTTGTCGGACTGGATGGGACTGAAAATTGTTTGGACTGGACTCGGACTCAAATTTTCGAGTCCAAATATCTGCGGACTGGATATGGATTCATCCCTTTGGAGTCCAATCCAGTCCAAAAAATATTATATAGATAGGAAAAAGTTTCGAACTGGACTATACTGAGCTCAAAAAAAGTTTGGATCGGATTTCGACTCAAATTCTCGAGTCTAAAAAACTTTGGACTGGATTTGGATTTGGGAAAGTCCAATCCAGTCCAATCCACTTTCAACCCTAAATGAAATAAAATTATCTTTCGTAACTCGAAGCTTGCCTCTTCTATGTGTCTCTGAAATTTATTGTGTCCTTCAACTAACTGCCTTAACTCGATAAGGATATGTAAAGTGTATGTTTCTATTTCGACTGTGGAATTTTTTGGGCTTATAACTTGTCAACTTACATAGTCTCCAACATATATAGGCTTGTTGCCCTTAATTTCGCAGGCAAAATATTAAACATGAAACTTACGTAGGTTGTCCGCATTCCATGGATGAGGTAGTTCTCGACCCTCTTGATCGACGAGGTGATATGTGCCTGGTCGAACAACCTTGGTGATCTTTTAAGACCCTTCCCAGTTAGATTGTAGTTTGCCAAGTCGATGTTCTCTTCTTGTAGCCTCGAACTTCCGCAATAGCCAGTCGTTGACCTGTAGGGGTCGATGCTTCATCCTTCTGTTGGTCTGGTCATCTTGAGCTTGTAGGAGATTACCTTAAGGAGGGAGTTGCCTCGAGTTTCAGGTAGTAGGTCAAGGTTAACTCGTTTCTCTTCTCCATTATGATCATGGTCGCAGAAGGTGATCGTCAGTCAGGGGATCCCTACTTCGACGGGCAACATAGCTTCACTTCCATACTCCATATTGAACGGTGTTTGGCATGTTGCCTCTTTCACTGTTGTCCTCGTGGACCACATAATGTCTGGTAGGTCATCGATCCAGGACCCCTTGGCTCCCTCGAGCATAGTCTTCAACCCTTTCAGCACGACTTTGTTGGCTGTCTCAGCCTGCCCATTGGTTTGTGGTCGGCTAACAGCAGAGAATCTGGTTTCGATGCCAAATCGAGAGCAATACTCCCTCATCGGGCCACTATTGAACTATCTGTCGTTGTCCGAAATGAGGGCTCAAGGGACTCCGAACCTTGTAATTAAATTTCTCTAGATGAACTGTTGTACTTGCTTATCAGTGATGGAGGCCAGTGGTTCAGCTTCGACCCACTTACTGAAGTAGTCGATGGCCACAAGCAAGAATCTGTGTTGCCAAGAGGCTGGTGGGAAGGGCCCTTGCAAATCCATCCTCCACATGTCGAATAGTAAAACATCTTTAATTGTTGTGAGGGGGTTGGCTGCCTTGTGAGGTAGGCTGGCATGCATCTGGCACTCCTTGCACTTCTGAACCTAGCTCGATGCATCCTCTATCAAGGTAGGCTAGTAGTACCCCGCTCGAAGAGTTTTGTACACGATGGTTCTTTCCCCCTGATGGCTACCGCACGCCCCTTATTAGTGGATCTCTCTTAACACATAGTCCCCTTCTTGGGGGCTCAAGGATCGAAGTAGGGGGTGGGTAAATGACTTTTTGAACTTCTGGTTGTCGTGATATATGAATCATCGAGCTTGCATCCTTACCTTCTCAGCCTTCAGCTTATTCGGGGATAGCTTATCATCCCTTAGGTAGGCCACTATCCTGCCCATCCAAGTGGAACTTCTATATAGGGTCGACACACCCCTGTTGATGCTGGGTGCCTTGAGCACCTCCCACATTATGGGTCGAGGTGATAAGTCCTTTGACCGAATTGGCTAGCCTCGATAATGCATCAGCCTGTTGATTTTCAGATCGAGGGTTGTGGGTAATGGTGAAGCTTGACATATTTGATATCTCATCCTTTATTTTCCTAAGGTACATCTTCACGCTGTCTTCTTTGGCCTTGAATTCCGCCGTCACCTGTCCAATGATGAGCTGAGAGTGCTTTAATCCTTCGAGCCCCTGTTGTTTTACACCACTGAATACCAAGTAGTAGGGCCTCATACTTGGCCTCATTGTTCGAGGCAGTAAAATCGAACTTGACAACGTACTTAGTTCAACCACTCTAAGGGTCAGTGACCAGCAAATCAGCAAAACATCCAGCCTTCGACGATGACCCATCAATAAAGAGTTCCCAAGGAACCTCCTCATTTTACTCGGGCCTCGAGGTGCATTCAGCTATGAAGTCTGCTAGAGATTGGGCTTTGATAGCTTGATGGGGTTCGAATTCTATTCCATAATCAGATATCTGGTTGGCCCACTCAGTAACTCGGCTCGATTGATTCTTCCCTTCGATGACTTTTCAGAGGGGCTGGCTTGTAAGAACTTTGACTGGATGAGCCTGAAAATAGGGTTTGAGCTACCTTGTTCCCATAATGATGTAAGTCTAAATACACCCTCCAAAGAGTTGGATGATGAATCTAAACTTATAGGAACAAGAACACTCACAATTGAACTCAAAATCACTCGAAACCAAGGATAGAACCAAATCACAAGAACACACTCAATGATTTAGGGTTTTAGGCCAGAGACAAGACCCACTCAACCTCTCCTAAGCTTATTACTGAAGAACTCACTCAATGTAATAGGGGTAAGTTTTCACTTGAGACACACTCAAAGCTTAAACTTGAAAACACTAGGTTTTTTATATTTCACTCAAATCTGATTTTCTCATATCATTACTCTCCTTATATAAGATGTAGGAGCAGCAAAGAAGCACAAAAGGCTCATAAAAACAGCAAGCAAAACTGTCTATAATGGACAGCTTTAGGAGTTACAAAACTCCCCTGGAATCATGCCCTAATTAAGCCTCATTAAAGGGGCTGTTACAAAAGGAGGCAATCAGAAACTAAGGAGCTCTAAACAACCCCTAATTACACTCCTAATCAGCCACAAAACACACACCTATCATGAGATACTTTATGAGTGATCTCAAGGTTTATTACAAGCTTAAAAAATAACGACAAAAGTAAATAAAACCCAAACATAACTTGGGTCTTCAATTCACACGTCCAACTCACGTCCCATTTGAAGTTGTTGCTGCAAATTTAGGTTGGGCCTTCAATTTTGTTCATTGTTGGCCTCATATTTGGTTCACATATCTAGTGCAAAGATCATCTTCTCGATAGGAGGATACTTCGCATCTGCCCCTCGGAAGGCATGACTTACAAAATAGCTGGTTGTTGGCTCTTCTCTCGCTCAACGACGAGGACGGCGCTGAGAGCATTCTCTGACACGGCCAAATAGACTAACAATGTCTCCCCTGGCGAGGGAGACGAGTTTTAGGAGGCTGGCTAGATGCTCTTTAAATCGACGGAAGGCCTCCTCGGCCACATTTCAATGTTTTGAAAAAAAGCAGGCTTTTATCTGCAGACCTCGAGAGGAATCGACCTAGAGCTGTCATGGAACCGGTTAGGCATTGTAATTCTTTGACGATTCGAGGGCTTTTCATCTCAATGTTGTCAGGGTTGGCCTCGATGCCTCACTCATCCACAAGAAAACCGAGGCACTTCCGTCCTCGGACCCCGAAGATACACTTCTTCAGGCTAAGTCTCATATTGTAAGTGCGCAAGGTGGAGAGAGTTTCTCTCAAGTCTGAAGCGTGATCGTGCTCTTTCTTACTTTTAACACTCATGTCGTCACGTAGACCTCGACATTCCTTCCGACCTGTTGCTTGAACATCTTGTTAACAAGGTGTTGGTAGGTGGCTCCAGCATTTTTAGGCCAAATGGCATGACCTTGTAACAGAATATCCCAAATCTTGTGGTGAAGCCAGTGTGGACTTAGTCTTCTTCAGCCATGAGAATCTGACGATACCCTGCATTAGCATCCATGAAGCTGAAGAGCACATGCGCAGCCGTTAAGTCCACCAACCTATCGTTCTTAGGCAGAGGGAAGTCGTCCTTCGGACAAGCCTTGTTCAGGTCGGTGAAGTAGATGCACATCCTCTATGTGTGGGATGCCTTTTGAACTAACACCACATTGGCTAGCCACTCAGTGTATTGGCATTCCTTTATGAATCCTGCTTCGAGCAATTTTTTCACTTCCTCGTCAGCGACTTTGCTTCTCTCGACCCCCTGATGCCGCAGTTTTTGCTTCATTGGGCAATGATCCTCTTTGATGTTGAGACGATGCGGCATAATGCGGGGGTTGATGTCAGGCATCTCGTCGACAGTATAAGCAAAGACGTCTCGGAATTATTTAATAGTGGCAATGATATGAGATCTGACATCGTTGGGCACTTGCTTCCCAATGCATATTGTCCTACCTTTCTCTTCGTCGATGCATAATTCTTCATCTCCATCCACCGGACGAGGCCTTTCGTATCGCTTTGGGTTTTCTGCGACGTAAAGCCCTATGACGGGAAAGGTTCTTCAGGTTCAGGTTGTTTCCTTTTTGTTCGAGACTTGCCAAATGTTTTAGGATATTCACATAGCATTCTCGTGCGGACCTTTGGTCACAGACAATTGGACAACCTTCCCATCATTCGCCTCGAATTGAAGCGGCAGTTGATAAGTAGATATTGCAGCTTTCACTTGGTTGAAGGTTGGTCACCCAATGATCACATTGTAAGGGAGGTCGACATCAACGTTCAAGGACTCGACGAGAACACTCCTATCTTTCCCTTTCTCTCCCACCGTGACTAGTAGTTTTACTGATCCCAGTGGATGCATTGCTTGCCTGTCGAACCCGACGAGCGGCTGACTGATGGGTGTGAGATCGATGGCCTGATACTTCAGTTTCTTGAGACAATCTATGGTCATAATGTCGGCAGAGCTTCCACTATCTATCAAGGCTCGACCTACCCGCAGATTAGCAATCTTGAGCTCGACGACTAATGGGTCGTTGTGAGGAGTTTGGATAGGTCGGTGACTATCTTTAAACGTCATAGTTGGTCACACTGCGGAGGTTGTCATATCCGCTGACCCGTGTTTCAGGGTGTGGAGGTGTTTCTTTCGAGAGCGACAGGTTAGGCCACACGAAGCGTACCCCCCAGCGATGGCATTAACGAATCCTTCTGCTTCGTCACTTCTCAACTCCTTTTTTCAGCAAGGTTCTATCTTCTTCTATGTCGAATTTTTCAAATGCCGATTTAATTTTCCTTCATCAGCCAGTTTGTCTAAAGTTCTTTTCAGCTCTCGACAATCATGGGTGGTGTGACTGTAGTCGTGGTGGTATTCGCACTAAAGCTTCTTATCCCTCCTGCTAACAGATGTCTTGATTGGATGGGGCTTATGTAAGATGGATTTTTCCTTGATATCAAGGTAGATCTATCTTCTGTTAGTGTTGTACGGTGGGTCGTACCCATTGTCCTCTGTTCGAGACTTCTTATCTCTTTCCCTTCGAGGGGCATCCCTCGATGTATCCGCTCGAGTCGGATGGTCATTGTTTCTCTTGTTTGATGCTTGTATGAATTTTTTAGCGAGACTCATGGCCTCAGAGAAGCCAGATCATTCACTCTCTGCCATATTTAACTTGAATCTGCTTGAGGGCCAAAAGTCCCCACATCAAAGAAGTAAAGGCCACACTGTCCTGAAGGTCCGAAACTTTTAGGGACTCTTCATTGAATCTCTTGATATAGCATGCCAAATCTTCATTCCTCTGTTATCTTATGGACATCAAATGAATGATCGTCTTCCGATGTCTCCTGCCTATTATGAATTTATGCTTAAATGTTGCCTCAAGGGAAGCAAAGTCTGAAATGCTCCCTAGGGGATAAACCATGAGAGGACGAGCCCCTTCATTGTTGTTGGAAAAAACTTGCACCATGCAGCTCCGCTCCCTGTTTGCAGACTCATCTACGCTTTGAAGGCCGCGAGATGGTTGATAGGGTCCGTGGTCCCTCCATAATGCTGGATTAGGAGTTTGCATGATCTCTTCGCTGAAGGGAGTGATGAAACCTAGATTACCGAAGTGAGCATTATAATGGTTATTGGGCCCGGATGTGCTTGATTCCTCCTCCTCGATCCTTCAACCATCGTGCTCGCGTTCTCGTGGACCATCCCGTCACCGGTTAGGTACTGGCTCCCCCTTTTGCCTCGAGCGTCTAGGGTGTCCTTTATCATGGCCCGTGCATTTATGATGTGTCGAGCGTCTTCTCTTCCTTAGGAGGATCAAGCAAAACTCTGTGGTGCTCGAGCTTCAGGTTGAAGTACTCGAGTTTCGAGCCGAGGTGCTCGAGTATCCAGTTGGGGCCTCTGACCGTCCTGACCCAGGACAAGATCAAGACAGGTGGCTCCCAGGAGGATAGGATGCCTGTTCGAGCTACCTTCACCCCCATTTTGGAGGCTATACACGAGGGCTCGAATGCAATGCTCGAGGTGCACTACTACATTTTTCAACAAAGGCAACAATTGAAAAGAGCCTATGACAACAACAATTCGTAAGTCGTTGCAGTACATAAAGCTATTGCAACGGTTCATTTAGTATCGTTGCAGTATGGTACCTAATGCAGCGGCTACTTAGAGTTTGTGGACAAGAATTATATCTATTGCAACGGTACAGGAAATGTCATTGCACTAAATAGTGTACCGTTGCAATAGATTTATTTTATCACTAATGAAGTATTATCATATGAGCGGGAATGTTCTCTTCTCGAAATTTTCGTGAAATTCTAAAATTTAACTTCTCCTCCTCCGGAATCTCAAAAACCAAATTGTTAAGAAAACCCACCTCCCTACAGCTTCCCACACTCTCTCATCGAAATATATAGACATCAAAAACACCTGAAACTCCCACTCACATCTATGAATTCTCTCGAAAAAAGCCCTTGCGAATTCGAAAAACTCAAACCTAATGCAAACGCCATCGAATTCGCGAATCTAAATCCCTAAAATAAGCCCTAAATCATTTTCCAAATTCAAAAACTCTTGATGATTTTTCCTAAATTCGAGAAACAGATGAAGGAACTCCTAGAGCTTGGAGGGTGTGGTGAGGTGTGAGGTCCAAATTTGTGGTTGACTGATAGATTGTTTTGCCCAAGGCACCACTGCCGACCTTCTGCCAAAGCGCACAAGTGAAGTAGATTTTTTTTGGGGCAATTTTATTTCTTTATTTATTTCACTTTACATGGTTTACATGGTTTAGAGTATTTTCTGTGTGGAATTCATTTTGTTATTTACTGAAGATTTTTTAGTTTAATCTAAGTTCTTATGATTTTGGGTTATGGCATTGAAAATTTTAGGAAGCTAGAGCTATAATGTGTGCTTTAGAAATGTTAAATTTTTAGTGGGATTTACTGATTTTAATTTTTTTAAATGATACCTTAAGATATGATATGATAAAACTAGGGTTTTATCTTTAGCTAAATTTTGGGTGTATTTGATTCAAATCTATTGTATGCATAATTTGTATGTGTCAGAGAGATTTATAGTGAGTTTTACTCATTGTGATCCAGAATTACTTGAGGAAATTTGTTTAAGAAGTTAATTGTTTTTGCATAGTTTTTATAATATATTGCAACTAGCCTCATATCCACGTGATGCGTGCGCCAACATATTAGTATTAATACTGATATTCAAAATCGTAAAAAACATTAATATTAATGCGAAAAATGAACACACTACAAGAAAAGTGGTAATCAACGACGGCTAAAAGCCGACGTTGATTAAAGAAAAACCGTCGCTAAATAATCAACGACGGCTAGCAGTCGTTGTAACGGTAGTCGCTGATATTGGAATCAACGGTAGTCGCTGATAAGGTGTATTTTCAATCAAAACTACTTATAAATATATGTTTAGAAGTATGTACAGAGATTTGCTTTGCTTTCTTGTTTGCTGGAATTTCTCCTTTTCCAGGAAAAGTCTTAAAATGAGTCTTCAAGAACAACTCGGGAGCGGTAGGGAGTACTCCTCCTCTACTCTTTGCCTGTACACATTGTTGAACAAAGGCTTTATTTTTTACTCATACCGAAAATGTCATGTAAATTAAACTAAGTAGTAGATATGAAACATTTTTACCATCTTTCTAGCATGCTGTGCCGCCGAATTAGAACCCTGAAAGTGTGACGACTCAATTGGATTAGACAGCGAGCCACCTCTTCGGTTCTTCTTCGCCTTTTCAGATTTTTCCCGAAATGTGGGCTATTCACTTCTCTTATTCATGTCTTCGTAGATCGTCTCCCCCAACCATTTTGGCCTTTCTTTGGCTTTCTTAAGCACCCAGTATCGCAAGTCTCTCAGACGAGGTGAAGCTTTTTTCTTGTAATCCTTCCTCACTAGGCCATCTAACTCAGGAGCCCATTCGTAAATACCCTTTAATCAAACATTAAACCAAGTTATTAATAAAGTAATATAATCAATTTCATTCTTCATAATTCGATTCATACATAATGTGAAAATGTTCCACCAATGCGTCTTGTTGCATTGTCTACCTCACTGTAATTGAACCAAGGTTGTCGAAAATGGCCCTGGAAAATGTCAGTGATGGACCCACTAACCTTGTTATCATCAAACCTGAATTGAAAACCAAACAAACACGTGAATTGTGAATATCATTTCATACAAATATCATGAAGCATATAGTAGCTTACGAACTTACCATAATCCAGTAGGGCTTAAAACATTTTTTTGTGCACGGTTCGAACCTTCACCTTCCTCCGTATGAGTGTTTCGGAGTCTCCGGTACGTGGTTACCAAAGTCACGTGCCTGTGAATCATCTCCCTGTGTCTCTGACATACGGTTCTGGCTTTCTTCTACTTCGGTGATCGAAAAGCTCCCCGGGAATCAAATTCCCACGAGCTTGGCTTCCACCTAAGCCATCTCGACCTCCGCGCCCCTTAGGATTAGACATGATTACCTAAAATGAAAGAAATTAGAAACGCGCAAGATTAAACAAAAAAATGAAATAAATTATAAATACATTAAAGTATGAAAGGTGTAACTTCAAAATCAAAGTACAGATGACATCTCTAACATTCTTTTTGAACATAAATATAACCCACAAACTACAAGCAATAAATGAAGAAACTAGTAACATTAAAATAAATTTTGAAAACAAGATTATAAGAAGATAGTATACCAAAACAAGATTATAAGAAGATAGGGAACTCCACCTTTGGTAAGTTAAGAAAGAACAGGAGTAACCCCCTGCTGACCCTGCTCTGCACTCCCCCTCTTCCCAACTCCCTGCACTCCCCGGTCCCCACCCCCCGTGATGCCCCCCACCCCGCACTCCCCCCCTCACTTCCCCCTTCATCGACCCATAATGCACTCCCCCCCTTCAATCAAGGTGCTTGTTTGATGAAGAACACTGATTTCAGATGAATTGGATAACTGTAGTACAAGAAAGCAATAGACCATAATTTCGATAGAAAATCAGGATGAGTGCAATGAGAAGAAGAATAAGAAAACCAGCAAACGTTAGAAGTTTATAGATAAGCATCCATCTAATATTATTTGTGCATATATAATGCCTTTCAAAGATGATAGCTGAAGTAAAAAAATATACGCATAAAAGATAAAAATAATGATTAGCAAAGACCACCTTCACATGCAATGATCAATGTGATTAGCAACTCCATAGACCAACAAGGAAAGACGCAAAATCTACAAGTGAAACACACCCTCTACAGCTATCTGAACAGCATTGAGCCAATTTACAAGGTTTTCCACTACTAAAGGTTCAAAATCGCATAGAGAATTAAGGAAATCATGCTCCAGATAAGTTTCCAAACAGTTGTAGAGTTCCTAAACCAACCTCCTTTGCCGTCCTGATGAAATATATAACAGAAAGACACTGAAAGAAACAAAACCATAGGCAACTTACAAGTGAAACACAAAATCTACAAGTGAAGAGACACAAATCTACAAGTGAAACACACCCTGTACATCTATTTTAACAGCATTGAGCCAAGTTACAAGGTTTTCCACTACTAAAAGTTCAAAATCGAGCAGAGAATTCAGAAAAGAATGCTCCAGATAAGTTTCCAAACAGTTGCAGAGTTCCTAAACGAACCTCCTTTGCTGTCCTGATAAAATAATATATAACAGAAAGAAACTGAAAGAAAAAAACCATAGGCGATCTTGGCATCACGCACACGAAAATGATGTGGCACACTGATACAACAACGCTGTCATGTTTCAGAGGATCAAAAAGGATAAAATACAATCACCCAACAGATGCACTTCATTACAAAAAGGATCAAAATACAAATACTCTATGTTGAGATAGAGAATGCGGACAAACAATACCAGAATGAATAAATGGAAATGTCACAACAAGTAATCTTTAACATTTCATTACAAAAGTCACATATTTTTATTGAAATGTTGTCCTTAAGACAAGCTATGATATACTAAAACAAATCAAAGTGAATTCCGATCCTCGCTTAGTTCATCATCACTATCGTCATCCCAAAAACCATCATCGTCATCGTCATCATCCTCGCTTTCTCCAGACTCGAAACTAGACTCTTCTTCATCATCACCTGAGAGGGCTTCGAACAAAATTTCTTCATCATCTCCTTCAACACACTCGACATCATTACCCCCTTCATAATCGGGAATATCATTTGGATCACAAAGAGTTGGAGTCCCAGCACTTGTCTCCTGAAGGAAGTCGAAGTCAACGGGAGCATCATTCACAGACCTTGCCTTTGTCCTAAACACAGCCCACCATTGAGCACGATCTCTTTTCAAGCTTGGGTATGGTGCGAAATATACTTGGCTAACCTGGTATGATAGCACAAAGGGATCAAACTTGGGGCATTTCTTGGTGTGGTTGACTTCAACTAGCTTGTATTGATCGATGTTCATTCCCCTCACATTGTCCATCCAATTGCACTTGAACAGAACAGTGCTATATTGCCTAAGGGCACCAGTAAACTTCAATTCTATAACATCATCTAGAATCCCAAAGAAATCACTCCCTCCATCATTAGACACACACACTCCATAATTCATGGTGGACTTGTGTTTGCTTGATCCTTTTCTTTGGAAATTGTATCCATTAACATAGTATCCATTCCAAGTGCGAACTAATGTCGAAGGACCCATTGCCAAAGCAAACAGTACATCATCATTGGGTTTGTCTTGAATAACCTATTGAAATTCATTCATATGTTAAATACAGCTTTGTATCAAGCGAGATTTAATAGTCACACAAACTCACTTTCGATCTAAACCAATCAAGGTATTCTGCTTCATGTTGCACCCACACATCTTCTGTATGTAGAGTAGGTCGAATTTGAAGAATGTGGTCCTCGAAATCCCTTACAAACATAACAATTGTTAATGTCTAAATTAAAAATGAAAATTAAATTTATAAATAGTATGATTAATAACAAGTGTTTTACTTCTCAAATTCTTGTAAGATGCCTGTATTTGCTAACACATATAGGTGTGCACGTTGTAGTTCCACTTCAGTTAAAAATCGTGTTCCACCTGCATTAGACGGCCGACCACAATTAACCCTAAATAGCTCTTGGACAGTTTTGTCGAGCATCCTATCAACTTCATCATTTACATTACGGCCTAAATCTCGTGTCTTAGTATCCACTCCTTGCTGAAAGTAGTTTGAACAGAAGTTTGCAATCTCTTCACACAAGTACGCATTACAAATAGAACCCTCCACACGAGCCTTGTTACCAATTTTGCGTTTCAAATGATTGAGGAACCTAATAAGGTGGTTATAAAAAGAGTTACACAATTGCGAAGAATAATAAAAAAGGATATATGAAAATGAAGGATAAGGTACCTTTCAAAGGGATACATCCAACAGTATTGCACGGGACCACATAGCCTAGCTTTGCGTGGAAGGTGAACTGGTAAGTGTTCCATGGAATTGAAGAATGATGGTGGGAAAATCTTTTCGAGTTTACAAAGGATCTCGACTATGTCCTTTTCCAATCTTTCCATGTCACTTACTGTGATGGTGGAGCAACACAAATCACGGAAAAAGAGGCTAATCTCAGTAACAACTTTCCACACATGAACGGGAAGCAACTCCTTTAATGCAATCGGCAATAATCTTTCCATGAAGACATGATATTCATGGCTTTTCATACATGTGCAGCTTACCGGAGTGCATGTCCACACATCTTGTTAAGTCGGAAGCATAACCATCGGGAAATTTCAAATCTCTGACCCAGTTGCATAATACTTTCCTTTGGGACTTCTCCAGTGCGAAAGGTGCTTTTGGTGGAGTTTCTTTTCCGTTCGCATCCTTAGTAACATGAAGTTGAGGCCTTTTGCACAATTTAGCAATGTCTTTTCTAGATGCAACGGTGTCTGCTGTCTGTTTTTTCACATCCATAACTGTGTGAATGAGTTGGTCGAAGAAGTTTTTCTCAATGTGCATGACGTCAAGGTTGTGACGAAGATGCAGATTTTTCCAGTATGGGAGCTCCCAAAGACAGCTTTGTTTGAACCACCCTTTTTTCAACTTTTTCAAAGCGTTAAGTGCTTCTGGTCCATCTGTAGCCTTTGGCAAGTCTTTAACACATGACCTCAACTCTTCCCCAAACATGATGTGTGGTAGAGACCCTTTTTCAACCTTATTTCTGCAAAAAGCTACTTTGTTTTTACAAAAAGGATGATCTTGAGGTAGGAATTGACGGTGACAATCAAACCAAGAAACTTTACCCCCATGCTCGAGCCAAAAAGCTTTGGATTTATCCATACAATAAGGACAAGCCTTTTTCCCAGCGGTAAACTAGCCAGATAGCATACCGTAGGCAAGAAAATCATTTATTGTCGAAAGAATGGCGGCACGCATATTGAAATTTTGTTTCCTAGAAATGTCATAAGTAGTTGCTCCAACATCCCATAATTGCTTCAATTCCTCGATTAAGGGTTGCTTGTACACATCCAAGTTTCCCTTCGGATTGTTAGGACCAGGAACGAGCAACGAAAGGAACATGAAGGGTTTTTTCATGCACATCGATGGCGGCAAGTTGTACGGGGTTAAGATGACCGGCCAAGATGAATATTGACCCCCAAACTTTCCATGTGGACCAAACCCATCGGTACACAAACCGAGCCGAACATTCCTAGGCTCAGATGCAAATTCGCCAAAGTATCTATCCAAATGCTTCCAAGCTTCACTGTCGCTAGGGTGAGCCATTTTGTCTTCGACTCTTGGATTTTTGGCATGCCATGTCATTTATTCAGCAACGTTCTTTGTTGCATACAACCTCTGCAATCTCGGTGTGATTGGGAAATAAATCAGAACTTTCATTGGAACTAAAGACCCCTTAGAAGTCCTCTTGTATCTGTCGCTATCGCACACTCTACATCTGTCCAAGTGTGCATCAGTTCTCCAAAATAACATACAACCTTTGGGGCAAGCATGAATCTTCTCGTGGGGAAGCTCTAATCCCTCCAAGATCTTCTTCGTATCGCAAAATGTGTTACTCATGTTGTTGTTGTTAGGTATTGCTTCTTTCATTAATGAAGCAAAAGCATCAACACACCTATGTGGCATATTGTACTCACACTTCAAAGATACTATTCTAGATGACTTTTCCAACACAGACATGGAGCTCCCGTCGTACAACGGTTCCTCAGAAGCCTTTAATAGGTCAAGAAACACCTTTGCTTGAGGATTAGGCTCCTCCTCCATTCCACTAGGCTCTTCAACAGTGGACGATCCCGGGTTATTCCCAAGAGCATCGAAAACCATTTCACAGTATGGATTAGATAGCTTTTGCGCGGATTGAGGTAACTCTTCACCATGAGAATACCAACCGTAGTAATCAGGTATAAAGCCCTTGCTATACAAATGCACTTTAACCGTGTCTGCATCATGTATACGTCTGTTCTTGCATTTCGGACACGGGCATCTAACTTCATCCTTACCTGGGTTTTCGGGATTTACTTTGCAAAAGTCAATGAATTCATCAACCCCCCTCAAGACTCGGGCCTCAAGTTATGCACATTGTCATATCTATCATACATCCACCAACGCTCCTTCCGTTTCATGGTGACCAATTCTACAATTCTAAACCATTTCAATCACAATACTCATTAACAACCAACATACGTACAATTAAAACATTTGTGTGAAATGCATATAGGGCCTAAAATGATGTCCAAAGGTCCTTATCACTCCAACCTAACCCATTCTTTGACGTCTAACCCCACTAGTGAATGTATGCCAACTATTCGCTTCTACGCAAATTCCGGCAGCATTTCCCATGAGTTCTCCAAGTACACAATGTGAGCTTCGTAAAAACTTACATATGTACCCAGAGAACAACATAGAGAAACAACATCACTGGAAATTACATAGAATTGAAAAAAAGGCATACATTCACCACCTAAGTGAGGTCAAACGTCCAAGAACAGTCCCAATCGGGGACTATTCAAGATATACTCATAATGAGTATACCTTGAACAGGTATCTAGGCACATGATGATGCACACATATTTATTTAAACACTTAAATTAAATTTATAACATCATCCAAACTATTTCCACGAAAACAAATATGTCAAAAACAATATAAACATTTTAAATAGTGTAAACTAAATAAAGGAATGTGCAATAAATAAATTATTGTGATAATTATATAGTTTTTAACTTTTATAACCTTTAATAAACGAACCATTATAAAAACTATTGTGATAATTATATAGTAACTTAAACTTATACAATTAAAGTAACTTAATCTTCATAGTAATATAAACTAATAAATTATATAGTTTTTAGCATTCTCTAAACAATAGTTTTTTTAATACATTATATTTCATGATGAAAAACTTACACAAAAATTAAAATATAGAATTTACATGAAAAAAAACAATATAAATTGAAGACAAAATATGCTCAAAATTGCTACTAACCTTACAATTAAGCCAAAGAGAAACACCAAAATGCTACGTAATCCTACATCATGTAGAAAATACATTATTAAACGGTAACCTTTAAGCATTTAGTAAAATTTATACATAAAATTAAGCAATTAACCATATAAACTAAATTTACAATTAAAATTAAAGAGTACCTAGAGGCGACAGGGGTCCGGCACAGGCGGACGGCTGTCGGGTCGTGGTGTTTGGCGACCTACATTGCCAAAGTTGGGGGGAGGAGAAAGATTTGGAGTGAGTGGCCAAAATTCAAAAAAAAATATTAAATAGGCACGATTTGGGTATTACTGGCGGCGAGAGGAGAAAGATTTGGATTTAGACACGATTTTCCGGCGGCCAACGGTGGATTTCGCCACCTACATCCCAAAATCCCAACTTTTAGGGTTTGGTTTCATGAGGAAAAAAAATAATAATACAAGAAATCGAAGCTCACCGGCGGCAAAGAGGGCAGGCAGCGAAGCTTCGTTCGGCGTCCGTTGGTTGGAGGGAGGCGGTTTCGTCGGCTTTCGTTTGTTGGACTGTGGTTTTCTCTCTTTTAATTTTGCGAAAAAAACCCGACTGGAAGAGGCAAATTGATTTTAACCCCCCCTCGACATCAACGACGGTTTAAGACCGTCGCCTAAGGTAAAAAAATTTCAGATTTACATTAACCACAACAACGACGGCTTAAAATTGTCACTGATAATCACCGACGGTTAATACGTCGTTCTATACATTATAAACAGTCGGTGACCACCGACTGCTTGAAGCTGTCGCTATATGTTGAATCACCGACCGTTTTATTGACCGTCGCTGTGAAGCGGTCGTTATTTTAGCTTTTTCTTGTAGTGACTTGTACTTCGTACTTATAATTTATGCTTACAAAACATAGGATTGAAAATGGAGATAAGAGAAGTTAGTCTATGCTTATTTTTTCTCATCAGGTTTAACTTTTTCTCTTGAATAACATCTTGACTACAACAATTATGAAATCAAAAAAAAAATACAAAGATGAGTTATACTCTTTTTTTTTCTCAGTAATTTTTGTAATTTTTAATGTATGTTCTTTGTAATTGTTATTGAATATTGAGGTAAAAGAAAACTTTGTATTTTTGGTTTTACAATTGTTGGAAAATTTTTTTGTTAGGATAGTTTACTCATCATAAGTAATCTTTTAATGGCAATCTTTTTTATGTTATTAGTTTTCTCTTTTTACACCTTTTCTTATTGCATAAGTGTATTTCAGTAAATGAATTAGAAATTTTGAATAGTTTTTTTTTTATGTTTCAAATTAGGGGTATATAAGTCTTTTCAAGAGGGGACACTGTAGCTCCCCTCTTGGCTTATATAATAGAGATTAGTGTACTAGAAATTCGAATTTTTGGATTTTCTTAAATCTACATTATTAGTATGTCCCAAAAGATGGGGATAAGAGTTATACAAGGCAAGGTTACAAAGTGTTTTATGTTTGATTACTGTGTTGTACTAAGTTTTGATGCTTTGACAATAGGGATGTTATGTGAAGTTATGGACTGACGCATGTTTGTCTTTAGGATGATGATGTTCTTAAGGGTTACCTCATCTGTTCCATCAGCCAAAGTAGGAACCTGAGCCACACATGAATAAAACCCCTACTCCATGTGGACATTGTTGATAGAAGTAAGTGGCCGGTTTACATCATTAGCTATCAATAACAATGTTTTCTTACTGTTGTTCTCATCAAAAATTTGTTATTTCTACTCTATGTTTTTTTTGGGGGGGTGAGGGGGGGTATCTAACTCTCCTCTTCAATTTAAGTTTCTATAAAATCAGGTATCTTTTTTATTAAATTTTGTAACAAAGTTGTAAACTCCTTCAATAGGACTTTGATTTTGCTCGTGGATGCTATAATTCCTTTAGTGTTCTACATGTTTGTGCTGGAGAACTTTCCTGTATAATAAACAATGGAGTGCAGATACCTTGTGGGATTCAAGATGAATCATTTTTCATATATTGACTTATTTTAAAATGCACATCATGTTGTCAATTTGTCTAGATAAACTTAAATAATACTCCCTCTGTTTTCAAAAGTTCTCCCTACTTTGATCAATTTTCTCTCACAAAGAGATTCCAAATAAGAAAAACAAAAGAAAACGGGGGGAGTATTAAATTTGCATCTTAGATTGTATACTAGTGTCACTGAGAGTCATATTTGACCTTAAAAATGTCTAAGATACTAATACACTTTAGGGAGATGGGTGTTTTAACGAAATTCTTTTTGTAGAACTAAAATCCCATATGGAGACACAAAGAATATCAGTAGAGGAAATGGATAAAAAATATGCGGATTCTTATTGTGGTTCTTCTTTCACTAGTAGAATAAATGATTATTGTTGCGATGGTATTGCTGCGGTTTTACCCATACGCAGCAATATATCACGACAAAAGAAAAGGTAAAATATAAAATAACCATATTGCTGCGGTTTTTAAAAAAAACCGCAGCAATATGGTTCTAATGGAAACATTTTGCAAATAGTTGACCATTTGACCAACCATATTGTTGCGTTTTCTACAGAAAACAGCAGCAATATATTTCCAACGGATTTTTTTGAAAAAAGTGGAATATTTTTTTCCAGATGTAGGGCACAGATATTGCTGCAATTTGGACGAAACCGCAGCAATATGGACAGAAACCGCAGCAATATGGTTCAAAAATGTGGAATATTTTTTTCCAGATCTGGGGCACAGATATTGCTGCAACCGCAGCAATATATTAAAATAATATTAAAAAAGTATTATTTTAATATATTGTTGCGGTTTCTGACAGAAACCGCAGCAATATTATGCCCCAGATCTGGAAAAAAAACACGGGTTTGTTTTGTTTTGCTTCATTGTTTCTCTCGACTCTCTCTCTCTACTCTCACACTCTCTCTCTACTCTCACACTCTCTTACAATTTCCGGCGAAAAGGTTCCATTTTCCGGCGAAAAAGTTTCGGTCTCCGGCGACAAGGGTCACATTACTCGCGTTTTTCCGGCGGTTTTCGGCCCTCTTTGGTGCGGTTTTCGCCCCTCTTAGGTGCGGTTTTCGCCCCTCTTTGGTGCAGTTTTCACCACCACCGACGGGTTTTCGCCCCACTCCTCTACTCCGTTCACAGACGCCACCGCCACCTTCCCCTTGTCATAGAAGGTTAGTTTTTCATAATTTCTTATTAATTTTCAATTTTCTTATTTAATAGTGCTTTAATAAAAAAATTGGCTTTAATAGTAGTTAAAAATGCTCAATATAATGTATATATATGATTAGTTATAAGATTTAAGGATTAAAAACTAATTTTGTGATGATTTTGCTTAAGTTTTTGTATGCCCTAGAATGTTATACGGGATTGTTTTTGCATAAGTTTGGTGAATTATTTGAAGTGATATGTATAATGGGATTATTTTTACAATGCCTTCATATTAATAGACTCACCAATGGGAAGGGGAAGGGAAATCTAAGGCATGGTTTGGTATTTGTTGTTTGGTAATGACTTGAAATTGCTTAAATGCGATTGTTTGTATGTATAATGCGATTGTTTTTGCAATGCCTTCATATTGATAGACTCACCAATGGGAGGGGAAGGGAAATCTAAGGAATGATTTGGTATTTGTTGTTTGGTGATGACTTGGAGTTGCTTTTGAATGCGATTGTTTTTATGTACATCATAATGCCTAGATACCCGTTCAAGACTTACTCATTACTCATTAGGAGTAAGTCTTGAATAGTCCCCTTTTTGGGACTGTTCTTAAACATCACATCTCACTTAGGTAGTGAATGTGTGTTGATTCTTTGATTCTAAGTGAAATACGGTTAATCATTTTCCTAATTTGTTCTCCGGGTGCATATAAGATAAGCAATTATCTTCATCGTGTACTTGGAGAACTGAAGGAAAATGCTGCCGAATTTTACTTAGAATCAAAGATGATACATGCATTCACTAGTGGGATTGAACGTTTAAGGATGGGTTAGGTTGGAGTGAAAAGGACCCAATGGAAGCATGCATTGAATATTAGCTTGTTGTGTTATATTTATGTGAATTTTTAATTGATAATAATTTTTTATGTATGTATGTATGTGTGGGGGTTTTTAGAAATGGATTGAAGTTGGATGTATGAAAAGCGGAATATGTTGGAGTTCGTACAAGGTGTGAATGACTTTTGTAAACGTGCTGTAGAGCATCAACAACTTATTTGCGAGGATGAGATTTATTGTCCATGTGTTGATTGCTACAATGTGAATACAATTTCTGATATTAGGTTAATAAGAGATCATATTATTCGTCGAGGATTTAGGGCTGAGTATTATATTTGGTTATGGCATGGTGAGAAGGGAAAATATACTCAGAATAGGGTTATTGTTGATGATGGCACTAGTAACTCATTAGAGATTGATATGTCGAATATTGGGGCTGAGAATGAAGTTGTGATTGAAGATCATGTTAGGATTGAAGGTGATGATGTTGTAGGTAATGAAAATGACCACGGAGATAATAGTGACATTGAGGATGAAGAGTTTGGTGATGATCGATTAGGTGAGATGTTGGAAGGGGTCCGTGACCATTTTAATGAGCGGCCACGAGTGTTTGACAGTTTGTCTGAAGCTATTGGGAAACCCCTTTATCCAAGGTGTACAAAATACACTCAATTGAGTGGGGTTTTAACCATTTTCAACATCAAAGCGAAACATAATTTGATTGATGTAGGCTTCACAGAACTCTTAGAAGCCTTACAAGATATGTTTCCTGAGGGTAATTTATTACCAAAATCCACCTACTATGCCAAAAAATTAATGTATCCTTTGGGTTTAGAATATGAGCGGATTGATGCATGTCCGAATGATTGCGTGTTGTATCGAAATGAGTATGCGGACCTTTATGAATGCCCGAGGTGTGGTAAGTCCCGCTATAAATTGTCGGGCAATACGGGTCCTTCTGCGAAAGTGTTGTGGTATCTTCCAATTGTGCCAAGGTTTAGGAGGCTCTTTTCTATCAAAGAAGATGCAAAGAACCTAAGATGGCATGCTGATCGAAGAAAGAAAGATGGGATGCTTAGGCTTCCAGCATATTCTCCTCAATGGAAGGTTATAGATTCCAGATATAGGGAATTTGGTCAGGAAGCTAGGAACTTGAGACTTGCATTGTGTACGGACGGAATGAACCCTTACAATACTTTGAGTAGTCAACATAGTACTTGGCCTGTTCTGTTAGTGATATACAATCTTCCTCCATGGTTGTGCATGAAGCAAAAGTATATTATGTTGTCTCTCTTAATTTCTGGGCCTAAGCAGCCGGAAAATGATATAGACATCTATCTTGCACCTCTCATCGAAGATCTTAAAAAGATGTGGAACGAAGGTGTTATGGTGTTTGATGCGTATTCCAATGAAGATTTCAGGCTTCGTGCTATACTATTCTGTACTATAAATGATTATCCTGCTTATGGCAATTTGTCGGGGTATAAGGTCAAAGGAAAGCCATGTCCCATTTGTCAGAATGGTATGGAGGCTACACATTTGCCACATTGTGGGAAACATGTCTATATCATTAATAGGCAATTTCTACATAATTCTCATCCATATTGAAAGAAAAAAGCACCTTTTAACGGGTTAGTTGAAAATGCTCCAGCTCCTAGACCTTTGACCGGAAAAGAAGTTTATAATCGTGTTAAGGGGATGGGCACAATATTTGGTAAGGGGGTTAAACCTTCGGAAGACGATGGTATCATTTGGAAAAAAGAGTCTATATTCTGGAGACTTCCTTATTGAAATACTTACCAGTTAGACATTGTCTTTATGTAATGCATATTGAAAAAAATGTTTGTGATGCAATTATTGGTACTCTGTTGAATATGCTGGGAAAAACTAAGGATGGTCTGAAGGTTCGCAGAGATATGGAGAAATTGAAGATTCGGCCTAATTTATGGCCAAAGGTTAAGGAAAAAGCTAAGAAAGAAAAGGGAACATTAACATATTTGCCTCCAGCTTGTTATACATTGTCTAGGCAAGAGAAACGATTGTTCTGTGAGTGTTTATACGGTATTAAGGTTCCCACTGGATACTCATCTAACATGAGAAGACTTGTTTCTTTGACTGATTTGAAATTAATTGGGCTGAAGTCCCATGACTATCATGTGTTGATGCAAGTGTTTTTGCCGTTTGCAATACGCGGGATTATTCCAAAACATGTCAGGCTTGCCATCACGAGGTTGTGTTCATTTTTCAATACCATATTGTAACACCCTATATTTTTTTATACATGTTTTGTAATTATTTATATTATTTTAGTTTATAAAAATAATTTAAAATAATGTTTTATAAAATATATATATTTATTTTTCATTTGACTTTACCTAAGTATTTAAAACAAATTCCTAGATTTACTAGGTTGATTAAGTCATAAAGATAGAGAAAGAAAAAGGAAAAGAGTTTAAAAAAAATAAGAAAAGGGAAGTTAATACCTAAACATAAACTACAGCAAGGCAACAACAAAATCATTCACCACCATTACTCTTCATTTTTCCCCGCAAAGCGTCCCTTCGTCCTATAAGTGCAAATATTTCTTTTGTTTTTTTTTTCTCCTTTAATTCTTGCTTCAACCATTATCACACATCAACCTTGATCCATCATCTCCATCTTCATCTTTGGTTCGTTAGTTTTGAAGAGAGGAATTGGTTCTTGGGCTTGCGGATTTTGGGTCGGAAATCGGATGAAAGAACAGTTTTTTCGGGTCTTTATTAGTGTAGTTCACCCTTATTACTTTCCCTAATCAAGTAAGTATAATCTTCAGTTTATTTTCGTATTGGGTTAATTTATCTAAATTTCGGGTTTTTGTTAAATTAGAGTTCTTGAATAAATTAAATTGGGGGAAAAGTTTGTTATACGAAATTTGAGTAATTAGTTCATGTTTGAGTGTTGTACAAAAGTATGGTATGAGTGTTGTTGCTCGGGAATGTGTAGAGTCGAGTTAACTCTAGGTACACCGTATGTTACTTATACTATGATATTATATTGTAGATCACGGGTTTGTAGAGGAACCTTTTTGACTTAAAATTTGAGATTCGTTGACTGTTGTTGCTGATAAGGTAAGATTTCATACTAAGCTTGTACTGATTATTTCAGAAAGTATTTCACTTTGATTTGTGATTTATATGGAGGTTGGAATCGTTTTTACGATGCTATTTATGGAGCTTTTAATTGTTTTGACGATATTTATATCAAAATAATTTATGAGATTATTTAAGACAATTATATTAAAAGGAGGAAGTTCCTTATGAGACAAGTTTGAGATTATTAAAAGGAGGAAGTTCCTCATTGTTACTAAGTTTATTATGTTTGTATAAAATGTGGGGTTGCCGGTAAGCGGTATTCCCCGAGTATGGAAAGTAGGTTGAGTTAACGGTGTCTCAACAATCTATTTAGTAGTTGAGAGTATGTTGATCAATACTCTTGCCAATTGTCTTCCTTCTCGGTTCGTTATCGAGTTAGGGGTATGCATACTAGGGACTTTGGTGCTTATCTTATCTAGTGAGCCTAGCTAGCTCATTGGATCTTAATACTTCCTACTCACAGATTTCAAAGGAGTTATATTTGAAAGTTTTACAGAATGGTTTAGAAAGAAAGTAAAGTAGATTTGAATTATTGAAGGTTGTCTATTATATTCAAGTTCAATGTTGTACAAGTGAAATGATTTTGTGGAATACTATGTATGTATTCCACCTGCACATTGGACAGTTCAAAGTTGTTATTGGTATGAAACCTTGCTCAGCCTTTTGGCTGATATTACATGTCTTCAATGTGCAGGGCTCGATGGTGACTAGCTTATATTGGGGTGAGAGCGTTGACTTCACCTAGATGTATATTTATTAAAATTAAGACTTCCGCTGCAATAGTTTAGAATTATGGTTTGTTATAGGAGTGTATTAAATAATTACATTTCCTTTTAGTTGTAATAGTTAATAATGGATTTATGTATTAGTAGTAATATCTTTCGCCTTGCTATTATTCAATGTTTAATAATCGCGGCATAACAGCTCTTGAATTGTCCGTGTTTTGTACTCTGTTATGTTTTCTAAAGAAAAGGGAAATTCAGGGTTGTTACAGTTGGTATTAGAGCCAACGATCCGAGTTTATGACTAGAGCCTAGAGTTGAGCTTAAAGTGGTCTAGAGGATTAGCCACCAGTTTAGTGGCAAGGTATAGAACCTTAGGTTAGCCCTAGAGGTTAACCTTTAGTTGTGGTCTAGGATTGAGACCTAGAGTTGTGACCATCGATTTAGAACCTATCGGGATCTCCAAATTCTTTTGTTTATTTTGAAACTATGTTTTTAGGAGAAAGTTCCTCTCCCTACGTGGATTGTTCATCACCATTAAGACCATCAGCGGCCGGGGTGCGTGTTAATGATGAAGAATAATGTACGAAAGTTTTAATCATTGTTTTGATTGAAAATTGGATCCATCCTTATCTTGAGGTAGATTTTTGTGACCTAGTAGGTTGTTACTTGAGTTGTAACCTTGAGGTTGTGACCTTAAGTAGGACTAAATAAATGAATGTATTTAAAAATAAATAAAATTGAAAAGCCGAGGTAAGATTGAGATGTGGGAAGTAAGTGATTATATGTGGTTGTTGTGTATGGTAGTTGTTGTGGATCACTCTTATGTGGATGTTTGACTTGATAAAGTCAATGAGTTTGGTAAGTGTGGAACTAGTTGAGTTCCATGTTTGACTCAAGTTAAGTTGTGCTTGCTTCCATGTTTGGAATGGTTGGCTAATAAAGGTAAACCATTTCGAGTATATCCTTGTTTGGGTTGTGATTTTAAGTTGGTGCATAGTCGAGAGTGTGCTATAAGTTCAAGTTTGAGTCGCATAATTCGAAATTTAGTTTCATTTGTTTACGAGAACTTTGGGGTGACATTTCGTCTTGACGTTAATTTCTATCGTCACTTATTTCATTTAAGTATCTAGCTCGTCGGTTTTTACGTTCGCATTAGGATGAACTATTTTTGTGGATAAGGGTGAGCCTTATTCTATTCAAAGTGGCACTCCCTTTTATTTTTTGTTCTTGTGTGTATTGTGGTGTTAGACCCACCCACCTCCCGTACTTTGTCCATCTTTTGGCCTTGAAAATGTTTAGTGATTAACTTCTTGATTCTTGAATTGCAAACTAATTGAGTTGCGTGATGGTATACACGAAATGTAGTTGGTGTGAATTGTTAATTGAAAACCTTATAGGGAATGGTTTGGTTATGTTTTGGATATGCTAGTCTTGTTGACTAAGTGCTATGAATTGACTTGTTAGTGTATGATTGTGTGTTGAGGCTATAACAAGAGTTGAAACTAAAGTTATCAGCTCTCTTGATCATGCCTATAGACCTTGTTTACATGAGTTTAAAGTAGTCTAGCGAGTCATGAGATGACTATCTACTGTAAGTTGTCGTGTTCTGTTGACTTTCATGGAGTATTCGTGGTGAAGTGGATAGCTAAAGGAAAAAGAAATTTGTCCAAGTGGGTCGGCTTCTCGTAGCATACCCGTGATTAGCCAAAATCACCTCATAACGTGTTAAGGGTCAACCGTTTGACCCAGGTAAACTATTACTGTTTATTCGTCGGTGTCAAGGAGTTAGTTTGAGACCATTATAGAACAACTAGCAACTGTCATGTATCTAGTAAGGCTATGGAGTGGTGACATATACAAGGCATAATGTCAAATCGAGTCATGTCGATGGTGGGACGCGTAGTTCCCCGTTGTGTAATTTGTTTAATAGTGATCAAGGTCTAATAACACTAAAATGGTTAGCGAGTCTAATGTAGACTGCTTTAACGAAGAGAGTCTCTTCTCATTGAGTTTAATGTTAGGAGTATAAGTTGAAGTAATCTAAGTCTTTGATATAAAGTCATTGCAAAGTTCTTGATTGGTAGTCACTAACCTTAAATGACAAGCTACAAGCTCCACAGTTTCTTGCACTTGTCTAATGAAATGACTGTAGTTATGGAGTTATAGTTGTACCATGTTAATTGGTTAAGAGCCTCAAGATAGCTTTGTTATAACTTATAACAAGCTCTCCTTTGTGTCGTCCTGGAGCGTTAGACGTCCACTTAAAGTTGAACAAATCGTCGTTAATGACCTAGAGGCCATTAGGAATGGTTTAATGTGTTCAAACTCAGTTTACTTAAGTCTTGTCCGAAGAATGAGACTAAGTTATTATAGTGTTCAAAGTGTGTAATTGATTAATTTGATTAAGTTTTAAGTGAGTAAGGGTTAAGTGTATCATGTCGCAAGTCTATGACTAGTCGTTTGAGTTGAAACTAATGAATTTAATAGAAACTAAGGAAGTATAGTGGACCATATCTATTTCATGAACCTTGATAAGTGAGTTTAAGTTAGCTCTTGATTGCTATGTTTGGAGTGTTGAGTATCGGTAGGCAAGGGTAATACCGCCATTATTGTTGATGGAGTCGTTAGTTTATGTGATTCACGTATACATGCACAATTTGAAATTTTATTTCGTGAAACTATAGTGTGTGAACGGTTTATGATGTGTTATGAATGTGTGTTAGTTTTGAGACATGGTTCTAAAAAGGAGTTTCATATAAAGTAAGCTTTAGTTTCATGTAAATAGAGCATATCATGTTCTGTAGTACCTTAGTAGCTCGATTTGGTCCTGTTTGGTCAACGAGTAAGTTATCCTACCAAAAGTTATGTGAGATTGTTCAATTTGTTTGTGTAGTGTGTGAAAGTGATTTAGACACATTTCAATTAAGGTTGTGGATTCGTTCTCGAATCGATCCAGAAATGGTTTTTCTACAACGATTTGAGTGAATTTGGGTAAAGTTAAGAACATGTTTTTACAAAAAAAAAAAAAAAAAAAGGTTTGAAAGGGGGCAAGTCTCCCACGGATTGTGAGCCTTGAAGGTCTGTCAATGGAGCTTTCTACCGCTCTATAATGTGTTTTGAGTTTTACCAAGTAATATGAGACTTAACGTTTAGTAAAGAATATTTGAAATCGTGTATGTGCTTTAAACTTGTCTGGGTTTCGACCCAAGTAAAGTGAATAGTTGGATGGCCGGCCCCATGGTGGAGGTTTTAAGTCTCCACGCTCCCATTGTCGGGACTATGAGTCAAACCAATGCCAGAGATTTTAAACTCCACCTTTGTTGTCAGGGTTATGTTCGACCCCGTTGTCAGAGGTTCCAAGCCTCAACACCCAATGGAAATATATGCCTTATTATTTGGATTGATTGGATCCCCGTCAAGAAATCGCTTTAAATCGATAGAGCTTAGCATGTTGTTACTTAGTGTCTAGAAGACTGTTGTGACAGTAAGAATGATTGAGCACTTTTTTTTTTTTTGCAAAACAAGAATTCTATAAAAGGGTCATTTATTATTGGATTCCCAATAAAGAATCGTTTTGAAAGAAAGAAAATAGGTTGTCCATATTCATGTGTAAGGTTATTTAAGTACTTTTTGGATGTAAATGCTTAGTGTGCTTATTTTGTTTTGCCATTTGTGGTATGCCTTGGTGATTGTGAGTGTTATAATAACTTCAAGTTGAAGTTCTAGACGTCGAGTTGTGAACTGTCTTACGTTTTTTTTAGGCGAGTAAGCCCAACCATGTAATGGTGAGTTCATATTGTATGAGTTTTTACTTCTACTTTAGAAGAGATATAGTACTCTCGGTTCGGGTTAATTGTTGCTCCTCAAAAGCGTTGATTACTGGATTTGGAAATGCTTTTATGTATTGTGATTGTAACAGATTTAGAACACCTTCTCTCATTTCGAGTTGTCCATTTTACAAAGGAAACTCTGCCGATTTTCGAGAAAATCCTATGTTATTATTTAAAGCGCTTGTGAACCATAGTGTAGTTATGAATTGAATTCCACACTCTACGACAGAGTCCAACGAGTGTGACGGTAGTGGTTCGGTTTAGCTCGACTTAGATTCTTTCCCGTCGTGTCTAAGCCTTAGTAAGCGAGTTGATTCCCATGTTTATCGGTCCATATGTGATCCTTGAAAGGATAGTTGAGACTTTAGACCAACAGATCTTTAAGACCCGTAGGGTTTTGAAATGGATAGTAAAGGTTTTATGGTCAAACCACAACACCGAGGAACTACTTGTAAGACTAAGGATGTCATTTGTTTTATGTGTCCCTATTTCTTGTTCATGTTATTGTTAGTTACGAGGGCGTAACTTCCTTTTTAGGGGGGTAGATTTCGTGCCAATTGTGTGTTTGGTGCTAAAAGTTGTTATGATTTCATATGTGATGTATACCTTAATGTCTAAAGTATACATAATTCGTGTATGATTAGAAGTTTTATGGTAAAGTTTTATGGTGAACCTTGTAATATGTTGCATGTTTTACTTCTTATAGTATGAACATTTTAGTTGAAATGGTTGTATGTCTACAAGGGTGATCAAATGAATTGATCTATGAGGTGCTGGTTCTACTTGTTATGGTATGAATATATTAGTTGGAATGATTGTTTGGTTATAAAGGTGATTAATTGAATTGATCTATGAGAAAGTGCATTAGTTGTCGGAGATATTCTATGAAATGATTTGGTTGTTGGAGATGTTATCCGGGGTGATAGTAGTTAGCTAACCTATAGAGTTTATGAGCTGTTTTCATAAACAAGAGTATAAGTTTGATCATTTGAGTAATACTTTAAGTTTCAGGACGAAACTTATTTTATCCACTTGTCCAACAAGTAAGCTGCAGGCCTAGCTTCCTTGTCGAGCAAGTAAATTTGTATCCCTTCGATGTTCTTCTTTGGAGACTTGTGCAACAAATGTCTGAACTTCTTTTATCCAAGCCTGAGTTTCGTTCCCAAACCTGCAAAAAGGAACCCACCTTGGAGGTTTGGGGAGGTTTGGGTGGTGGTTCCCCTCCGAAGCTTAAGTCAGATATCAGGAGTTGTAAGAGAAAGTAGAGATAGAGAGAGAAAATAGGAGAGTATTTTTTCAGAGTAACTTTTCATTGTTTGCATTGAATACCCTTTCTCCTGATTTCAGGGGTATTTATAGTGATAGCAAGTTGACAGCTATCCTTAAAATCTGCCCTAGAATAATAGCTTTTGATTGGCTGGGAATCAAATCATGACACGTGGCAGGCCATGATTGGTGAAGGTTTATTAACCACTCTCCTGCAGCCACCTTGTAATGCTGGGTTCTGACTGTTGGGCCAGAAAATCAACCTTTTAACCCAACTGAGTATAGCCCAGAGATTAAGCCTTCTTTCCATATTAACTAGGGTGACACGTGTACGGCTCTGATGAGCCCACGTGTCGTTAAGGGAGCCGTAGATGTTAGGCTACAACATTTGCCCCTAAATGGGCTTTCACTGTTGGCCCATCTGACGGTTAAGGCCCTTTTACCCAAAGGTAGCTTTTTGTTGGCCCATCTGACGGTTAAGGCCCGTTTTACAGAAGGTAGTGTATTCAAAATGAAGGAAATGACGCGCCCTTTCCAGGATTTTACCGGTCATAACCGACCGTTACCTTCTTTTCTTCGGTCATTTCTGACCGGCTCCACAAGTTTTTTACCCCCTATAAATGCTCTTGGTGTGAGAACATTTAATCATTTCACACCTTGAACGAATTTTTCTAGAGAGAGGAGCTCTGCAAACTTTTCTAAAGAGAGAGAGAGATCGTCCAGCTTCAGCATTCTTCACCGAATCATCTAGACGTTCTTAGCAGGTATCGTTTCTTTGTTCTTTTCATTCTTCTTTATTCTTTATTTTTTCTTAGAAAATCAATAAAATGGAATCTTCTTCGTCAAATAATCCTAGCCAAGCAAGAGCTTGCCTTGACCCTAGAACCGATACTTCTTCTTCGGCACATTCTAGAGTTGGGCCTCTTCTGGCCGAGTATATATTCTTTCATGGTTTTGGCCGAGAAAGTCAGACGACCCAGTCTTTACCTGTGCAGGGTAATCTGGCTCGCGTCAAGCAAACGGCCCGTCTAAGACGAAAGGTAATAATCCCGTCAAATAGTTCGGATATGGAGGAATCTACTGGACGGGTGCCAGACGAGGCAAGAGAGGTTCAAAGTGCTGGGCCTTTGGACGGCCCTCCTTCCCCTGACCATATTTTAGAAACCAAAATAAACCCTGAGGCCAGTACTTCTGGCAGGGACACCAACATGGAGGAAACCGGCGAAGGTGATAATAACGTCAGTGAGTCTGATAATGCCGAAGAGTCAGACGAGGCTTCCACTACCTCGTCGGAAATTAGAAGGCGTCTAGGTCCCCTATCTGACCCCGGCTTCATTTTGGTCAATCGTAAATGGTTAGAGAAAATCGGCCCAGACCCTAGCTATTTATTGTCCTACATGCCCATGCCGGGCTTTTCCTTTGCCATTCCAAATAAAGACGCGACGATCCTGAGCGCTCCCAGGAACCATTTCGCCGTCTATAAACTGGCCTTGGACGCGGGATTGAGGTTCCCTCTCCAGGAGTTCATAGAACAAGTGTTGCATTACTACCACATCGGCCATAATCAGCTGGCTCCAAACGCTTGGCACAACGTCTTGACGTTCATTGCCGTCTGTGAGCTGCGCGGCCCAGCCTTTTCCCTTCAAGCCTTTACTCACATACATTATGCGGCCAAGGTACCTGGGGCCGTGGACGGGGCATGGCTCAGCATCTGCAACCGCCCCGGCTTTATGACGGCTTGGGGAAAGCCGTCGAAGATGCATGAATGGAAGGCCGACTTCATCTTCTTAAAGGCGGCCAATGATTCGGCCACTGAGGGATATATATTCTACAATCGATCCGTCACGAATACGGGGCGGAAGCAGTCCTGGCTGGACCTGGAGGATAGCTTCGACGAAGAAGTGGTGGAGTACTTCAGAGTAAAGGAGTACTCCAGGCCCGGTCAACGATCTTTTAAGGGACCATCTAACTGGATACCCTTTAAAGAAATGTTTTACCAAGACGACTTCTTGGTGGCCGCCGGCTTGCGGTTGGCCGATGATAAAGGTATATATTCAAAATCCCCCAAGTAAAATTCTTCGTCCATAATTCATTAGACTAACCAATTTTTTCTTTTTGCTGCAGACTCGGCCAGAACTCGTCTCAAAGCTTCTTGGACGGGAGACATAAGTATGTCTAAATTCACAGACAACTTGTGGAAGGAATATGACAAAAGCAGCGCCGAAAAGAGGGCTGAGACGCTGGTAAGTTTTTTTTTTTTTTTTTTTTTTAAAGACGAGGATCATTCTGGCTCGTCTGGAATTGGCATCCAATTTTTGGACGAGAATCACCCATAGAAGGAGAACGTCCAAGCAAGGAGTTTATAATCTTTGGACGAGTGTCATTCAGAACTCTCTCTGGACGAGGGTAGCCCGAAGAAGGAAAGCGTCCAAGCTTGGACGGCCACCTTCTTGGGGCCATACTCATCTAAGAGTTTATAGTCTTTGGACGAGTCAATTTTGGACTCGTCCACGCCATAATGCCTTTCCTTGGACGAGGATAGCCAGAAGAAGGAAAGCGTCCACGATAGGACGGCCACCTTCTTGGCGCCATTCTCGTCTGGGAGGCTTTGGGTTCTGAAGCCGGACGAGGAGTTGATTTCCTCTCCTTGGACAGGAGCCATTTTAGTCCGTCCAATTTTGGGAAGGCTTCCTTCTGTGCATAAGCTTCGTCTGTATCCGAAGTTTTTCTCGGACGAAATTCCCTTAGGATAGGAGGTGTTTAGTGTTTGACGCCCTCCTTCTTTGGGTAATTTTCGTCTGAAGATTTGCAATTTAATTTGTGTTTTGATCTGTGGACGTCCGTCATTTTAACTTGATTATTTCTTGCAGAAAAATGCTCCTACTAACAAACTCCCACCCGGGAAGTCGTCCTCGTCTAAGAAGAGGCCTACGGCTGCCGCGGACCAGCCTCTCGCGAAAAAGCCTAAAGGCTTTATGAGAAAACGGCCAGAGAAGACGACTTCTGCTGAGGGAGGTGTTGAGAAGAGCATGCCGCCACCCAAGGACAAGGCCCTGAAAAAGGAGCCTTCAGCTGCTGCCCCTGCTGAGAGGGAAGAGATGGCGTCCTTGGCTTTGGTTATTCCGGAGCCAGAGACGGCGGCTGGGAACTACCCGGGCTTCAGCGGCTCGGTGGCCAAACTAGTGCCTCAGATGCCGTTAGTTGTTAGGACGACATCTATTTCGTCTGGTGAGTCGTATTATCCAAATATAGTTAGGACGGTGCGGGTCGACGGACGGTCTATGATTCCGTCCAATAGACAAGCCATCGTCTATCCCATCAAGATAACTGACTCTCCCCCTCTTTCAGATAAGGGCAAAGGCCCCGCTATACCCGCAACTCCTCCTACCATAGACTCGGACGAGGAGTCTTCTCCTGCTTTCGCCAAAATGTCAAAAGCTGAAAAGGATCGGCTTAAGCAGGAGCTCTTCATGTGTTTTCCTGAATCCTATACCAAAGGATTAAGGGGAGCATCGGCCGCGCATGTGGGCTACATGTCACAACTTGCTGCTGAGGTATTACTTACTGCCGCTTTGGTTTAATACTTGTGTATATTTATTTACTTTTTGTAACTCGTCTGATGACTTGTTTGGTTTTTATTGCAACAACTTTTTGCTCGCAGCATGCTTACTGAAGAATGGGCAAGGGACTTGAGAAAAGAGAATAAGAAACTCGTCCACCTTGCAACAACGGCAGGCGACAAGGCCATCCATGACATTGAGATGGCCAATACCCTTCATCGTCAGTCACTGGACGCTTTGGAGAAGAGATCAGCAGACCTGGAATCCACGAACAAAAATTATCTTGTTACCATCAACGATCTGTACACGGAGCAAGACCGCCTGAAGATGATCATAGATACCGTCTCTACAGATCTAAAGGGTGAAAGAGATGCTGCTCTTCTCGCCGCTGTCCAGCTGAGGAAGGAGAATATTCTCCTGAGGGTGAGAACTTCCCGTCTAGAGAGACAGGCGGCCAAGGCCTTCGACGATGCCAAGGAAGGGTTGGAGCAAGTCGTCGAAACGTCTATGGACTGGGCCGTCAAGGCCTTCGACGATGCCAAGGAAGGGTTGGAGCAAGTCGTCGAAACGTCTAAGGATTGGGCCGTCAAGGCCTTCGAGATGCTGGTTGAAGCTGATGAGGTCCCAAGCTTTGTACGTCGTCTGGAATATCAACAGAGTGTCCATCGGGCTATGGTATGCACCGAGGAACCTCCGGAGTTTTTAGAGTCCAACGACGAGGCTGCAGCCGAGGATGGGAACCTTGAAGACGACCAAGAAACTCACGCTGAAGATGAAGCCTAGCTTTAGGTTTATTTTTCTAAGTTTCTTGGCTTGTCTGCCGTTGTAGTCTTAGCCCTTCAGTAGTCTTAAGTTGTAAATTTTTGCTTATGATATATATGAAGGACTTTTGTCAATTGCTTGTCTCTTATTTTCAACAATTCCAATTTGACTAAGTATAACATTAACTTCGTCATGATTGTTGGACGTCCAGCACAGATGTTTAAGGAAACAGCAGCTTGCTTGCCTTTAGACGATTTTCAATCTTTAAAAATTGTCTCAAGTACAAGAATAGACTCGTCCTGAATTTTTGGACGGTCTGCATAATATGAATGAAACAAACAGACTTGCCAAAAGAGACTTGTCTAGGGCGGTTTACAAAATGTATGCAGGAGAAGATTGCCATCCTTGGCCTTGGACGATTACCAATCGTCCATAAAGTATCCAAGTATTTAGTGGGATTCGTCCTAGATTTTTGGACAGTCTGCTTTTACAGACGAGTCTCGCCCAAAGAGGGAAAGCGGCCAATACCTGTTTGTTTTTGTGGACGAGCCACATTCTAGCCGTTTTACTCGAGCTACTAACACTCGTCCTACAGTATCAAACCATCACAAGGGCATCTATTGCCTAGGTCCTCCTGGTTTTTGGACGACCTTTTCTCTTTAGCTCGTCCTATAGGCTTTTATCATCCCCCTTTTCTTGGGCTTAGCTCAACCGCACATGGTGGGCGAGCCAAAGTCCAAGAAGGAGAGCGGCCATCCTTGGCCGAGCCTGTTGAAATTGATGGACGAGCTTGAGATACATGTTCAAAGCATGTTTTAGCCGGCTTCCTTGAGGGAGCAACACTCGTCATTAAGTAGTGATCCCTTACTAGGGTCTGGACTACTTAGTTGTCCGTGCTTTTGAAAGTAAGTATCCTTTACTAAGGTCTTATTTCAGGCCAGCTTTCTCTCAGAGACTTTGACGTTATTCTTACTAGAGGTTTGGTCAGTTTGACGGCCATGTATGTGTTATATTTTTGCCGGTCTCTTCGAGGGAGTGATGTTCGGCATAGAAGTGAGTAATTTTGACGTTCTTTTATTGTTTGTATTTTTGTCCCAAAATGAGTAACTTGGTGAAAATAAACAAAGAAATAAGAAAGTAGGAATTGTATTATATGGATTTTGCTTGACTAAATGCCAAGATGCATGTATACAATTCTCCTTCCTAACATGTGCCGTGGCACTTTGGAGTAACTACAAACTACCTTTATAGGTATCTGACAGTGAACTGAGTTAGACGTGGTACTTCTTCAAATTATCTGAATTTCGAGTACGCTGTATAGGTCGTCCATCTAGATCTTGGAAACGAAAAGTCCCACTGCGCAGCTCTTGGACGATCAGATAAGGTCCTTCCCAGTTTGGTGTTAGCTTCCCTAGCTCCTTAGCTCGTCCAACCGCCTCCATTTTTCTTAGAACAAGATCCCCCACCTTGAGTGGTCGTCTAACAACTCTTTTGTTAAACTCCCGAGCCATTCTCAACTTGTACAATTGCATTCTTAGCAAGGCATTGCCCCTGACTTCTGGCACTTGGTCCAAAGCCGTGCGTAATGTAGCCCAGTTGGCATCTTCTGTGTACAACATGACTCGCAGGGTGGGTTCTTCAATCTCAATGGGCAAGACGGCTTCAGTGCCGTAGACTAACATGAAAGGCGTCTCTCCTGTAGAATTTTTGGCCGTGGTTCGGATGGACCATAACACTAATTGCAGCTCTTCAACCCATTGTCCCTTGGCGTTATCCAGCTTCCTCTTGATTCCATTTGATAGAATCTTGTTGAAGGACTCGACTTGCCCATTGGCTTGTGGGCGGGCGACTGCAGCGAAGTGAGCTTTGATTTCTCTTTCTGACAACCAATCTTTTAGCTTAGGCGTTTCGAACTGTGGACCATTATCAAAGACGATGGACTGAGGCATGCCAAAACGAGTTATAATGTTTTTCCAGATGAAGCCCTTGACGTCGTTTGTTGTTATTCCTCGCATGGCTTCAGCCTCTATCCATTTAGTGAAATAGTCCACTGCTACTATCACAACCTTCTTTTGCCCAGCTGCCACCGGGAAAGGTCCTAAGATGTCCATGCCCCATTTGGCAAAAGGCAGGGGGAACAAGATGGGGCTTAAGTAGTTGGACGGCTTCTGATGCAGGTTTCCATGCTTCTGGCAACTATCGCACTTTTTTGCATAGACGAGAGCGTCTTCCTTCAAGGTAGGCCAGTAGTACCCCGTCCTTAAAGCCTTTTCTCCTAATGCTCTTCCCCCAATGTGCGATGCACAAGCTCCCTCATGGAGTTCTTTCAGAACCTCTAGACCATCTTCTCTGGTGATGCACTTGAGAAGAGGGCGGTTGAATGACTTCTTGTAAAGGGTCTCATCCCATAGTTCAAACCACTTGTCTCTAGCCTTCACATACTTAGCCTCTACAGGGTCAGAAGGCAATCGTCCCGTCTTCTTGTATTCTATGTTAGGCTCCATCCAGACTGCTCCTCGGCTAAGAAACATAATCTGCTCTTGGTCAATGCTCTTTTTGGGTTTGACTTCCCAAAACTCTGTTCTTGGCACATCACCTTCAGCCGAGCTGGCCAATTTAGAGAAATCATATGCTTGATGATTTTCTGACCTTGGCACTTGGTCGAGAACAAATCGTTTCAAAGGCTTAATCTCATCCTTGATCAGACGCATATATTTGCTCATCGATGCTTCTTTGCATTCGAAATCCCTGTTGACTTGACTGACGACCAAGAGCGAGTCCAATTTTGCCTCAATTTCTAAAGCTCCAGCCGCCTTGCACATTTTGATTCCAGCTAAGAGTGCTTCATATTCAGCTTCGTTATGGACACTTTGAAATGGAATCTTAATGCATATTCAAACTTGTCCCCTTCGGGAGATTGACAAATGATTCCTGCCCCACATCCATTGACTGTGGACGATCCATCAACCATGAGCGTCCAGTGCTTCCTTCCTTTAGCTAGATCGGATATTGGCTCTATGGTTGGCCGAGTAAGCTCAACTATATAATCTGCCAAGGCTTGCCCTTTGATGGCTTTCCTTGGTTCAAATGATATATCAAACATGTTAAGCTCAACCGCCCATTTTAGCATCCGCCCAGCGGCTTCCATCTTCTGCAGAACTTGCTTCAAAGGTTGATCAGTGTAGACGATTATACTGTGCGCCAAGAAATAAGGCCTTAACTTTCTGCTGGCCATGACGAGGGCCAATCCAAACTTCTCTACTGGAGTGTACCTATTTTCCGCGTCTTTGAGTACGTGACTCACAAAGTATATTGGGACTTGCACGGATTCTCTTTCAGCCAGCAGAAGAGCACTCACAGCCTGAGTGGACATGGCCAAATATACAAACAGCTTTTCCCCCTCGGTTGGGCTGACCAACCTAGGCAGCTGCCGAAGGTGGTCCTTGACTTGCTGCAGTGCTTGCTCCGCCTCCTCTGTCCACTCAAACTTAGCCCTCTTCTTAATAGTGGCGAAGAAGTGATGGCACTTGTCACCTGACTTAGACAAGAAACGTCCAAGGGCAGCCAAGCAACCCGTCAATCTCTGAACTTCCTTTATCTTTGACGGAGATTTCATGTCTAGAATAGCTTGGATCTTCTCGGGATTAGCTTATATTCCCCTCTGGTCCACCAAGAAACCTAAGAACTTCCCTGACAAGACCCCAAAGACACATTTGTTGGGGTTCAACTTTAACTTGTATTTCCTGAGAGTTTTAAAAGTTTCTCTCAAATCACCGACATGACTCTCTTCTTGGCGGCTCTTGACTATCATATCGTCAATATACGCTTCCATGTTCCTTCCCAACTGCGACTGAAAGACAGCATTGATCAATCTTTGAAATGTGGCCGGAGCATTACGTAGACCAAATGGCATTCTCAACCAGCCATACAGTCCTTTTTCAGTAATGAAGGACGTTTTGTCCTGATCCTCTGGCCACATGGGAATTTGATGGAAACCTGAGTAAGCGTCCATGAAGCTTAGTAAAGCGTGGTCGGCTGTGGAGTCCACTAGTCGATCTAACTTAGGCAGCGGGAAACTGTCCTTGGGACAAGCCTTGTTGAGATCAATATAGTCTACACACATTCTCCAAGTGCCATTGGGCTTTGGCACCATGACCACATTTGCTATCCATTCTGGATAATAAGTCTCTTTGATGAATTTTGACTCCAACAACTTCCGAACTTCCTGGTCGACCGCTTGATTCCTAGCCGGTCCTAAATGTCTTTTCTTCTGACGAACTGGCTTTAATTTTGGATCAACATTCAGCCGGTGGACGGCTACCTTATTATTTCACATTGGAAGAGAGAGACCACAAAAATAACCAAGGGATGATAAAAAGAATAAAAGAAAGGAGAAAAGAAAAAGGATGAAAAATTAGCAAAAGAAGACCAAATGCCAAAGCTCACGTGATACATAAAAAAAAAGAAGGAAGTCATCTTCCATATGGAAAGTTGGAAACTCTCCTACTTCTCAAATCTCACCAACAAGTGAAGCAACATAACAAAAATTATCTTCCTATATCTTTTCAACCACGCAGAACATAAGAAGATGAGATTTCATCCCAATTTCATGGAAATCTCTATCTTATTCTCTAATCCCTTCCCCTATCTATTGGGTATATATTACCCATATTCTTCACGCAAAAAAGGACACACACACATATACAGAGGAGTCGTGAGAGTGAAGAAAACAAGCGGGTTCGTCCAAGATCGACATATTGTTAGGGATCGAAGAAATATTGCGTTTTTGGAGGCGAATTGAGGGCAGCGGCTGCATTAGTTCGGTTCTACAGTCATGAGTTTTCTCTCTTCTACTTTCAATTAGTTGTTCTTGTGATTGAACTTGATTCTATCTGAATTTATTCATGATTTCAGTTTCTTATATCTCTATTATTTGATTCTAATTGGTTTAACGCTGAGTTGACTGAATTTAATTATTTAATTTAGCATTTATACAGTTCATACTATTGTTGGTTAATTATGAAATTTGATATCTTTACTTGTAATTGGACGCAATTAGTTGTTTAGATACTCAAATTATGCTATATAGTTGAATACGGAGGACGACTTGAGATTAATAAGAGTGAGCGGCTCATCTTAGTAGTCTTAAGTGTATGAATTGTGCTAATAAAATAAGTTTATTAGGATTGGATTTGTCTTAGCAAGACTCTAGGTTTCTAGTGAGTAAGACAAGAATTGATCGCGGCGATAATTCACCAATCTAATTGCTAAGTTAACTATTAAAGTGGTCTCAATTATAAAGGTTAAGAAGCTAAATTATGACTAAACATTCTATGATAGAATCGGGAACCCATAAAGTTTGTGTGTCATCACTTGTAATTAGTAGTTTTTAGTAGTAGTTTTAATTTTAATTAGTCTAAGCAGTTGGTTACAACCGAAACCCCCCTAATCGTATATATGTGAATAGTGTAAATATTGTAAATTCGTTTATAATATATATTTTTGTCACTTAGTTGAATATTTGTGTTCAGGAAGTTAATAATCTTCTCGTGGGATCGACCCTTTCTTACCCTTTTACTAGTTATAAATATTTTTGAAGGTTTAAGTTAGGATTTTAATTTTATGCGGTAAACGACACGTATCAAATTTTGGCGTCGTTGCCGGGGAGATTTATTAAGTATTTCCATTCTCAAATTTTAATATAGATACTAAATTTTCTTATACAATTAGGTGATAGAAACAAATTAGATAGTTGTGATCTTAGGTTGTCTAAAAAAATAATTTTTCTAGGTTGTATCTCCTTAGCTTATAGTATGTTTCTTAACTTCTTTTTGCATACTATGTGCCATGGTATTTCTTCCTTGCTGATTCATATTAGGATTAATCAAGGTCTGCTATATTAGTCTTAAATAAATGAATGAATCGTTAACATGCTTTGTCTATACAATACTTGACTTTCATTATTTTCTATACTTGTGTTGTTCTGAATCAATGAAAGCTGAGTTATTAGCTTGCTATGAAATTTCTATGCTTATTAACTATTCAGGTATGTACAAGTAGTTTGGCTTGGTTGGGTATATAATGTCAGCACTGTATAACTTCACCTTTAAATGTATTTAAGGTCAGCTATCTATTATATATGGGTTCCCTGCAAACTACTGTGTTTTCCTTCACATGAAGATTTTATCTATATACTATGAAGCGAAATACATTTGCTGCAGATATTGTGAACCCTTGCTTATTCTGTTTTATTTGACTTGATTTTATTGATATCATATCTTTACACTAGATTCAAGTGCTGCAAATGTAGTTAAAGTGTTGACTTCTAAAATTTTATTGATTAGTGTAGTCTTATGGAATAATTTCTATGAGCCAATCAACCAGGCTGTAGGAACTGAGTTCATATCTAGCTAAGAGTATGATTGATAATATGAACCATATCCTTGTCTCCATAATAACAGTTTAAGCTTATCTGCAAGTATATAAAGATCTGATTTTTTTTCTTTAAGGGATTTTGCTTGGAATAGAACCATCTTGGACATGAGTGTTATAGACTGATAAGTTTTATTGTATGACTGCTAATTGAACTATAGATGTTACTGGTTTAGTTACCTATAACATATTAAGTTGATAATGTTTTTCTAATCTATGACAGTACAGAGCAGAGCCTCATAAATAAAAAATTAGGCAACCAGAGAGTCTCTATAAGATAACTTCTGCTAGTACTAAAAGCTGTAGATGCTTACTTTCTACATAAAGTAAGTTCACTTAGTGGGAAAGTAGTTTGTACCATGCAGATTTCATGACACCAAGAATCTCATCCATGTTGACATAAAAAGTAAAAGTGAAACATAGGATTAAAAAAAAGAGGTCAAAGCAAGTAAGCAACTGCAATAAGATTTATGACCCAGACCATTATATTGTCTTGCTATGCTATATTCATGTCTTAATGATAAATTGATACATACCATTTTCTCTAGATTATAATAAACACAACCAATAGTTGTGTCGCTATTAGTTCCCTAGAAGCTGATATAAGAAACATGCGTGATAAATCAAGAAAATCAAACATTGTTAAGTATGCGTTGTGGGTAATATTTAGATCATAATATAATGAATTGGTCCCCTCGTAATTATGCTTGAAATGGGATATGAGAAATTGATTCTTAAACATGTGCAGGGGTTGAAGACAGCTGAGTTATTTGGGTCATTCTTCAGACTTTGCTGACTTGATTATAGGTTTATCAAGCAATCTGTGCGTAAAGAAACAGATTATTTAAATCCAAAACTAACAAAAGGAGTCTAGAAGGATGGAGCCCTCTAAAAATCTGAATGAGCCTAAAACTTGTAGATTTTATTCTGAATTATGAAACATAGGAACTATGACTTGTTTAAAATGTAGGTGTGTGCTCTTTGTCTTAAATCTGATCTTATTCATTTTTAAAGGTTGTTTCTTCCATGGTTTTGCTAATTGGTTAAATTTTAGGAAGCTATTATTCTGTTTTGCTAAGGTAAGGTACTGAGTTATTGACACACTTATATTTTTATGTTCAATTTATAACCACTGCAGAACTAGCTAGCATACTCGTATAGCACTACATATTTGCTTTTCTTTTAAATATAAAAAAATTGAGTCATGGTTCATACTAATAAATCGAATAATGATATGCAGACCATATATTGAATATATTCTACTTCCTTTGTGTTCTACACTCATGAATCATTTTCAAGTGTGGGGGGAAGATATCCATTTCTGTTTATATGGTTTTAGCTATGATTTGTTTCTCCGGATATTCAATGGTTATACCTAAATTACAGAATTTCATGAACTTCACACCTAAACTTTCTCTTTTCTATTTTCAAGTGCATGAGTTTGGATATTGCAACCAAACTTAAGCGCATAAACCAGTTCATTGAAACTCTAAACGAAGCTAGCCTAGAGAAATTACTTTACATCTTTCAAGATAAACCAATCGAAGACTCAGAGATGGGTGAGGAGAGAACTTTGAAGGAATTAGGAGCTCCAAAGCTAGATGATGAACTTCTCTGCATTGTCTTTCCAACCTTGGAGAAACCCTTGAAGCTGAACTCAGGTTTTCTTAATCTTCTTCCCAAATTCTATGGGAACGCAGGTGAGGATCCTCATAGACATTTAAAAGAATTTATAGTTGTTTGTTCAACAATGAAACCTGAAGGAATTGAACAAAATCATGTAAGATTACATGCTTTCCCATTTTCCCTACATGATTTAGCTAAAGATTGGTTGTATACTCTATCTTCTGATTCCATTACGACTTGGGACGCCTTACAAAAAGTTTTTCTTGAAAAATTCTTTCCCGTAAGTCGTATTGGATCCATAAGAAAGTAAAATATGTGGAATTAGACAACATGCTTCAAAATCACTATATGAATATTGGGAACGTTTTAAAAGATTATGTGCTTCATGTCCACAACATCAAATAACTGATCAACTGTTAATTCAATATTTTTATGAAGGATTGTTGCCTAATGATAGGGGTATGATTGATGCTGCTAGTGGTGGCGTATTAGTAGACAAAACACCAACTCAAGCTAGGAATTTAATTGCTAACATGGCCCAAAACACTCAACAACATAGCACTAGAAATGACGTTTAAAAGAGTAAATGAAATTGACTCAAGTGGTGTAAAATATCAATTGCAAGAAAATGCTCAACAAATTGCTACTTTGACCACTTTAGTGTCTAAAATTGTTGTTAGTAATGAGTCTAAAGCTAGAGTATGTGGTATATGTTCTAATTTTTCTCATGTTACTGATGCTTGTCCGACTCTGCAAACTGAAGATGTTAATGCCTTAGGAGGTTTTTCCAATCAAAGAAAATATGATCCTTATTCACAGACTTATAATGAAGGTTGGAAAGATCACCCAAATTTTAGGTATGGAACTAGACCACGGTTTTCACAAACTAATCAACCTAGGCAATTTGGTCATCAAAACCCTCCACCCCAATCTTCTGGCCATCACTAGAAGACTTAGTTAAGCAATTAACTACTCAAATAGGTCAAGTTCACAATCATGGAGTCGAGTATCAAAAGAAAACCGATAACCACCTTCATCACATAGATACTCAAATAGGACAAATTTGTACTTCTCTAAGTAACCTAGAAACTCAACTTTCAGGTAAACTACCATCTCAGCCACTACCTAACCCAAAAGAGAATGCCAAAGTTGTGACCCTTAGGAGTGGTAAAGAGTTGAGTGAACCTAAGGTAAAGAGTCGAGAGATTGAAAAAGAGATAGAGGTTAAACCTGAAGATGAACTTAATATAGGAGGAAATGGAGAGACTGAGAGTAGAAAAGATCATGAAGGAAAAGGTAAGATTAATTCTGAAATTGATGTTTCTCGTTTTAAAGATGTGCCCCCTTTCCCTTCCAGATTTGCTAAAGCAAAGAAAGAGGCTCTTGACAATGAAATTCTTGAAACTTTTAGGAAAGTTGAAGTCAAGATTCCCTTACTTGATGCTATTAAACAGGTCCCCCGTTATGCAAAGTTTCTTAAGGAACTTTGTACTAACAAAGACAATTTCGCCCTTCTGAAAAGGTAAGTATGGGGGAAAATATTTCAGCTCTGATTCAAAAGAAGCTCCCCCCTAAATGTAAAGATCCTGGCATGTTTTCTATTCCTTGCAAAATTGGTAATTCGAAATTTGAAAGATGCATGCTAGATTTAGGAGCTTCGATTAATGTTATGCCTAAATCTGTCTATGATACTTTAAATGTGGGATCTTTGTCTACAATTGATGTGGTTATTCAGTTAGCTGATAGGTCGAATGCATTTCCCATTGGAGTTTTAGAAGATGTACTGGTTCAAGTAAATGAATTAGTCTTTCCTGCTGATTTTTATGTACTTGATATGGGTGATAGAACCGATAATGTTCCTTTACTGTTAGGAAGACCTTTCTTGAAAACTTCTAAGACTAAAATTGATGTTCATGAGGGTAATTTGACGATGGAATTTGATGGTGAAATAATTAAGTTCAATATATTTGATGCTATGAGATACCCAAGTGATGTCAATAATGTTAGTTCTATTGATTCCTTTAATGCTTTTGACTGGATGGCTCAAGAAGTTTTTGATAAGTGGTGTGAAAAATTGTTTGAGATTGATGATTTTAATGATAGCAAGGAAACTAAAATGTCTGCTTCTTTAGTAGGCGTGTCTGATGTAGCAAGTCTTGATTCGCGGAATGATAAAAAAGATAATTTTGATCTTTCTTTGCCATTGTCTGTACCTAAACTAATCCCTTCTATTGTTAAAGCACCTCAATTAGAGTTGAAACCACTACCCTCGCATCTAAAATATGTTTATTTAGGTGATAATGAGACTCTACCTGTGATTATCTCAAATGCTCTAAATCACTCTCAAGAAGATAAATTGGTAAATGTGCTAAAAGACCACAAGGAAGCTATAGGATGGACTTTAGCTGACATAAAAGGAATTAGTCCCACCTTGTGCATGCATAGAATTTTTCTCGAAAAAGATGCCAAACCCACTAGAGAAGCTCAACGTAGGTTAAACCCCTCCATGATGGAGGTAGCTTAGTTAAAAAGGAAATCCTTAAGTGGTTAGATGCAGACGTGATTTATCCTATTTCTGATTCTCAATGGGTAAGTCCTGTTCATGTGGTTCCTAAAAAGAGTGGAATAACTGTTGTTGAAAATACTAAAGGAGAGCTTGTTCCAACTAGAGTGTCTAATGGATGGAGGGTATGCATTGACTATAGGACGCTTAATCAAGCTACTAGAAAATATCATTTCCCTTTGCCCTTTATTGATCAAATGCTAGAAAAACTTGCTGGTCAATCATTCTTCTGCTTTCTTGATGGCTATTCTGGTTATACTCAAGTACCCATCGCCCCTGAAGATCAAGATAAAACCACATTTACCTGCCCTTTTGGTACATCTGCCTTTAGGAGAATGCCTTTCGGATTATGCAATGCCCCTGGAACCTTTCAGCGTTGTATGATGAGTATCTTCTTTGATTTGATTGAACAAGATATGGAAGTGTTTATGGACGATTTTACTGTTTTTGGTGATTCCTTCGATAGATGCCTCCATGGTTTATCTCGTGTTTTGAAAAGATGTGTTGAAACTCACCTTGTGTTGAATTTTGAAAAATGACTTGGTGTAGTACTTGGACATATTGTAAGTGCTGAAGGTTTAGAGGTTGATAAAGCTAAAGTAGATGTCATTAGTTCATTGCCATATCCTACATGTGTTCGTGAAGTTAGATCATTTTTAGAGCATGCTGGCTTCTATAGACGCTTTATTAAGAATTTCTAAAAATTTGCATCTCCCTTGTGTGTTCTGCTTGCTAAAGACGCCACTTTTGACTTTAACGAGGAATGTAAAAAGGCTTTTGATGAGTTGAAAGAAAAATTAACTAGTGCACCTGTGATTCGACCACCTGATTGGACTCTGCCCTTTGAAATCATGTGCGACGCTAGTGATAAGACCATAGGTGCTATTTTAGGTCAAAAGAAAGATAAAGAATCCTATGTGATCCATTATGCTTCTAAATCATTTGATTCTGCCCAATGCAATTTACTAGGCACACATGTTATTGTTTATTCTGACCATTCAGCTCTAAAATATCTCTTGAAAAAGAAAGAATAAAAACCTCACTTGCTTAGGTGGATGCTTTTGTTAGAAGAGTTTGACTTAGAAATTAGAGATAAGAAGGGTGTTGAAAATCTAGTTGCTGACCACCTCAGTAGAATTGTTCCTAGAGATGATTGGCCTTTAATGACTGAATTCTTTCCTGATGAACAACTTATTTCAATGTATCATGTTGAAACTCCTTAGTATGCTGATATGGTTAATTATTTGGTGACTAGCACATTCCCTCCGACTTTGTCTAGAGCTCAAAAAGAAAAGATTAAATCTGACTCAAAGTACTACTTTTGGGATGATCCTTATTTGTGGAAATCGTGCTCTGACCTAGTAATTAGGAGATGTGTAGACAAATCCGAATATGCTTCGATTCTTACTTTCTGTCATAGTCTTGAAAGTGGAGGACATTTTGGTCCTCAAAGGACTGCTCATAAGGTTCTGGAATGTGGTTTATATTGGCCTACACTTTATAAAGATGCTTATATGTTTTGTAAGTCATGTGAATGTTGCCAAAAGACTGGGAATGTGTCTAAAAGGAACGAAATGCCCCAACATGGAATCATAGTTTGTGAAATCTTCGATGTGTGGGGTATTGATTTTATGGGCCCCTTCCCCTCCTCTTTTGGTAATCTTTATATTATTCTTGCTGTCGATTATGTTTCTAAATGAGTGGAAGCTCAAGCCACCATAACTGATGATGCTAAGACAGTTGTTAAGTTCATTAAGAAACACATATTTAATAGATTTGGTATGCCAAAGGCCATAATTAGTGATAGGGGTACCCATTTTTGTAACAAAACATTTGGGGCTCTCCTTGAGAGATATCATGTGACACATAGAGTAGCAACAGCCTACCATCCTCAGACGAACGGACAAGCTGAAGTGTCAAATAGGGAAATCAAATCAATTCTAGAAAAAATGGTGAATCCTAACAGGAAGGACTGGAGCCTTAGGTTAGATGACGCATTATGGGCATATAGGACAGCTTATAAGACACCTCTAAGAATGTCCCCTTACAGACTTGTTTTCGGAAAAGGATGCCATTTACCTGTAGAAATCGAGCATAAGTCTTACTGGGCTATAAAGCAATGTAATATGGACTATGAACAGGCTGGACAGAGGAGGAAACTTAGTTTGCAAGAACTAGAAGAATTCAGATTAGAAGCTTACGAAAACACTCAGATTTATAAAGATAAGACGAAAGCCATTCATGACAAGCGGATTATTAAAACTGATTTTTCTTTGGGACAGAAAGTCCTTCTATATAATGCTCGCTTAAAGTTGTTCCCTGGTAAGCTTAGGTCCAGATGGTTAGGTCCTTTTGTTATTACTGATATTTTTCCTCATGGTGCAGTGGAGATTAAAAGCTTGGAATCTGGAAAAGTGTTTAAAGTAAATTGCCACAGATTAAACCATTTTATGAGTTTGAGCATGCAGGTTTAATTGAAGAGCTCGAGCTTCATCGAGAGTGATGCTTGAATAACGTCGAGCCAACGACATAAAATAAAGGCGTTGCTTGGGAGGCAACCGAAGAGTGATATTATCGCTTTCTCTTATTACTTCCTTTTATTTTCTTACTGTTCATTCAGTTTTATACTAATCATTCATGCCTAATGCTTCTCATAGCTAGGAAATCTAGTCATAATCTAACGCGCTTGTGCTCTCCTATACAGTTCTGTTTTACTGTCGACCAACACAAATCAGTTTCTACTTGCCACCTTCGCATCTCATGAGTGCAAATCTAGAAGTGGTGAAACAATCATAGTTTCCAAACTAGCTTCATGTTAGGAAGACAGGACATTAAAGCAACATATATGAACAAGGCAGCCTACTATGATCTCCATTATTATTTCTCTTTGTTGAAGAAATATACACATAACCAGCTAAGTTCTCTCATTCTTTCGATTAATTCTTTTTCATTGAGGACAATGCTAATTCTAAGTGTAGGGGGAGATAAACGGTGACAAATTTCATTTTTGAGCTGGACATTTGGTGAATTGGCAAAATCATAGGATGGATTGTGTTTTGTGCTGGCATTATATGATATATAATTTTATAGGTTAAATACAGGTTCTGGTATCCATGACTTTAAGTTATAAAAAATTGGGATATGTCCTGTTTTAGGGGAAGTGCTACGAAATTTTATGTAGAATTTTTTTTTTATTTAGTTACTATAAACCAAGAAAAAATAAAAAAATAAATTGTGTTTTTGCTTGCATTAGTTATAGGACTTTAGTTGAATTTAATTTAGGATATCCACCTCTTAACTTCCTAAGGAATGACGATTAGTAAGTTGATAAGAAACTCTAACCTAACTTGTTTTTGAAATAAAATAAAAAACTCCGAAATAAAAGATTTTGGGAATGTTATATAATTGGAAACGAATAATTGAACTTGAGAGATTTATAATACAATTGAAAAAAATTATCTTGCTTCTCTTAAATAAGCTGGCTAGATAAATAGACCAAACCTTGTGACCTTCTGAGCCTATTAGACACATCTGCATCAGTCTCATTATTTTCTTTCTTGTGTGATAGTTCCTCAATGAAGTGTGGCTCTTGAACTTGACTTAGTACTCTTTGAGACTTTTGTGACAAATGCTATGAAGAAATGATTTAGGCGTCCTTTTAATTTTTTTTTTTGTTAGCCTCAGAGATTTTATTTCATATAATATTTCCTTTGTTTAGCCCTTTTGAGCCTTAAATCCCGTGTTTATTTTCTAACCATATATTACAAACTTGCGGCCTCCTACAGATTATACCCAAGCTTGGCTAAGGGGAGTTATTATACATTGAGTTTGTATTGTAAGATTGCGTTATGGTAGAGATATATTATTGAAAAAAAAAAGAGAAAACAAGGGTTATGAAAGAAAATTATTATTGAAAAATATCAAAGAAAATAAATGTTTGAAAGGCATAGAAAGATGAAAATGCTATGAAGTATCCATATAAGTGTTATAATTGCATTACATATGAAGGATATGGTGAAATATATGAAAAGAACAAAATTGGATTATGATGGTTAAGTATAAATGGAGTTTGTTGTGACTGGAACATCTTAAGTCATGTATTTTTGCTCCCTTTATTCCTAAATACTATTCCCATCCTTCAACCTTAGCCACGTTACAACCTTTTGAAAGACCTTTTGTTCTTTATGCATTTATTATGTCACTCTTGAAGTGGAGAATTGAGACGATAGTCAAGTTTATAGAAATATACTTCATCTGGAGTCGACTGGTTATAGGTTTGAGTGAATGTTATTTAATCCCAGACACATGAGAGTTGAGTGTTTTATTTATACCTGTGAGGGTCTATTTATTGAACTTGATACGCATACATTTATGGATTCATGCTGGAAATTTTTGAGTTGTGAAGATAACAATTAGTTCATGAAGTATTATGAGATTTGATAGTTCGATTGTTTAAACACTAAGAGTATGACATCTCCACTAACATGTTCTCAACGTTTTTCTAACTAACTTAAAATGTTTTAGTTTATTGTAGTGTACTTATCTAATTTAGTTATTTCCGACAAAGAACATTGAGGTGGTATATTAGGTCTTGCATTTAGTTCCTTTATTAATGTCATTATAATATCCATGTTTGTTAATTGGTTTGAAAACCTATGTTAATAAGGCTTTGTGGGTCTGTCATTTGAAAATCCTCACGAGACCGTACTCGTCCACTAGGGTAGCCTAGGGGTTTAAAGGGCTTGTTGCACATGCTAAGTGCAATCGTGATTCCTACGACAGTGAGTTAGGTTTATTGCTTTCCTAGTATAGTTTTTATTTTTATTTTAGTAGTGTGTTGTCGAGGGCGACCAAAGGCTAAGTGTGGGGAAATTTGATAACCGTGTAATATGTTATGCTTTTACTCCATAATTTTAGTCTGATATTTGTCCTTTATATGTTATTTTTATATTTTTACCGACGTTTATTGGTAGTGATTATTTCTATCCATATTATATTTTATTGAATAAATAGTGTATTATTTTTGTTATAGGTACTTTACTATTTCACATTGGAAGAGAGAGACCACAAAGATAACCAAGGGAAGATAAAAAGAATAAAAGAAAGGAGAAAAGAAAAAGGAAGAAAAATTAGCAAAAGAAGACCAAATGCCAAAGCTCACGTGATACATAAAAAAAAAGGAGGAAGTCATCTTCCATATGGAAAGTTGGAAACTTTCCTACTTCTCAAATCTCACCAACAAGTGAAGCAGCATAACAAAAATTATCTTCCTATATCTTTTCAACCACGCAAAACATAAGAAAATGAGATTTCATCTTCTTCTCATCCGAATTTCATGGAAATCTCTATCTTATTCTCTAATCCCTTCCCCTATCTATTGGGTATATATTACCCATATTCTTCACGCAAAAAAGGACACACGCATATACGGAGGAGTTCGTGAGAGTGAAGAAAACAAGCGGGTTCGTCCAAGATCGGCATATTGTTAGGGATCGAAGAAATATTGCGTTTTTGGAGGCGAATTGAGGGCAGAGGCTGCATTAGTTCGGTTCTACAGTCATGAGTTTTCTCTCTTCTACTTTCAATTAGTTGTTCTTGTGATTGAACTTGATTCTATCTGAATTTATTCATGATTTCAGTTTCTTATATCTCTATTATTTGATTCTAATTGGTTTAACGCTGAGTTGACTGAATTTAATTATTTAATTTAACATTTATACAGTTCATACTATTGTTGGTTAATTATGAAATTTGATATCTTTACTTGTAATTGGACGCAATTAGTTGTTTAGATACTCAAATTATGCTATATGATTATTAGGCGCGGTGTTTAATAGTTGAATAGGGAGGACGACTTGAGATTAATAAGAGTGATCGGCTCATCTTAGTAGTCTTAAGTGTATGAATTGTGCTAATAAAATAAGTTTATCAGGATTGAATTTGTCTTAGCAAGATTCTAGGTTTCTAGTGAGTAAGACAAGAATTGATCGCGGGGATAATTCACCAATCTAATTGCTAAGTTAACTATTAAAGTGGTCTCAACTATAAAGGTTAAGAAGCTAAATTATGACTAAACATTCTATGATCGAATCGGGACCCATAAAATTTGTGTGTCGTCACTTGTAATTAGTAGTTTAGTAGTAGTTTTAATTTTAATTAGTCTAAGCAGTTGGTTACAACCGAAATCCCCCTAATCGTATATATGTGAATAGTGTAAATTCGTTTATAATATATACTTTTGTCACTTAGTTGAATATTTGTGTTTAGAAAGTTAATAATCTTCTCGTGGGATCGACCTTTTCTTACCCTTTTACTAGTTATAAATATTTTTGAAGGTTTAAGTTAGGATTTTCATTTTATGCGGTAAACGACACGTATCAACCATCCAATTAAAGGTGAATTACTAATCCTGCCCCTAAGTTAATTATCATAAAACAAAAACAAAAACCTTTTCCCACTGATTAAAAATCACTTTTCTTCCTTCTCATAAACACTCTCTGTCCTTAGATAAAAATCTTTCTCTTTCTCCTCCACGCTTCTCCCTCTCAACCCATCCTCTCCCTTAGCTTGAAATTTCACCTGCATCTCTTGCTCGTATGATGGCTTGCACGAGCGTAGTTTAGGAAGGAAAGGAGTAGGGGAAAGAAATTTTATTCCAAACGGGAAAATGAATAAACCTGTTCTTTGATACGTTCTTCATCGTACTCTTGCTCGTGTTTTCTAAATTTTCCTATAAAGTTTTCTACCTCTTTCACCCCCTCATCAGTTGATACCTGCATTCAGTATCATCAGCGAGCAAGCGGGGTAGTTATTCTTACAAAGTTAACTTTTGAAAATCTATTCTCTTCGCTCGACTTATACAAAATTGAAATTATTTCACTCATCAAAACTAATATATACTTCCTCCATCTAGAAATAGTTGCACCATTTCATGTTTTCACCCTTGCTAACGCATGTGTTCAAACATTAATATCTTTAATTATTAATAAGTAAAAATTATAGAAAGTTGATATTAAGAATATATACATTGAGACGAATCTAACAAGATCCCTTATTGACTATGTTTTTTTTTTTAAATATAAATCACCAAAGACAATCAAATTGTAACATGTGAATAGTAAATACTATGTAAATCGTGCAACTATTTCTAAACGGAGGAAGTACTAGTTAACATCAATTTATGTTGTTTCTAGTGATTTAACTTGTATACTAGTTTAAACTAATTTTACTTATCAACACTAATTATTACTGACTGAAACTGATTGTTATTGATTGAATCAAATCATTATTACATATAACCACATCTAACCCTCTCTGAAACATTTTATCTCTCCTCCATCAATGGTGGCTCTCCCTCAATTTCTCCAATCTTCAACCACTCTTCCGGTCAAGGAAAAGCCACTTAAAAAACCTTTGAAATGGTTGTCAACTCATCATCCTCATCTTTACTATCTCTCAACAGCTTCCGAAAGAAGTCATCCTTTTTCAAGTCATCATCTTCTTTCTCAGTTGACTTCCTAAAGAGTAAAGCATCCCTGACTTTCGAACCTGGAGTAAATTTATTTAAGAATATATACATTGAGACGAATCTAACAAGATCCCTTATTGACTATGTTTTTTTTTTAAATATAAATCACCAAAGACAATCAAATTGTAACATGTGAATAGTAAATACTATGTAAATCGTGCAACTATTTCTAAACGGAGGAAGTACTAGTTAACATCAATTTATGTTGTTTCTAGTGATTTAACTTGTATACTAGTTTAAACTAATTTTACTTATCAACACTAATTATTACTGACTGAAACTGATTGTTATTGATTGAATCAAATCATTATTACATATAACCACATCTAACCCTCTCTGAAACATTTTATCTCTCCTCCATCAATGGTGGCTCTCCCTCAATTTCTCCAATCTTCAACCACTCTTCCGGTCAAGGAAAAGCCACTTAAAAAACCTTTGAAATGGTTGTCAACTCATCATCCTCATCTTTACTATCTCTCAACAGCTTCCGAAAGAAGTCATCCTTTTTCGAGTCATCATCTTCTTTCTCAGTTGACTTCCTAAAGAGTAAAGCATCCCTAACTTTCGAACATGGAGTAAATTTATTTAATAGTTTTTTTTCATCAGGCAACGTCTTCTCATTTTCATTTCCCTCATTAGACCCTGACGAGGGTGATAACGTGAATACTTAAACCTTCCTCCCATAACTTCACTATCCCTCCTTAGCCTCCTCAGCAAAACCCACATCTCATCTTCCCATTTTGATTCTCACACTGAATATTGTATAAAAACTTCAGGCGGAATTAACAGCGTCGAAAACTTGGATCTAACCGTCGTTGGCGGGGGGCGACAAGCTTGTCGAGGGCGGCGTAAGAGAACTGGCGGCCAAGAGGAGAGAGAAAAAGGAGGCAGGTCTTGGATTGGAGATTTCACACATATTAATGGGTTGTTACACCCAATAAAAACTGATAAAATTTCACTTTTATAAAACATTTGTTTGCTTTTATACAAAATTAACAATTTTGTATATTCTTGCCATTTAACAATTTTTTATATTATTTTACTCGAAAATCGACAAGTTTTATTTTCTTAAAAAAATTACTTCACTTATTTACCAAAATGCCACAGAAGGAGTGTTATTTGCTCCTTCTTGGGAGGAATTAGGAATTTCTCATTCTTGGTATGTTATATAAGAAGTATATATGGTGTCATTTTTTTTATTTGTATAATTTAAGTTAGATATGGTAGGGGAATTAATTATACAAGAAAGAGAAAAATATTAAAAATATTCTACAATTTCGAGAATTGGATTTGTATCAGAACAAAATTGTATGAATTTCTACAAAATAATCTTGTAAATTAAAGGATTATCTCTATTACATTTTTTTCCTACCACAAGCCTATTCACCTTATTTCTCATGGATGTATCTGAAATGTACTTTTATTATTGCCAAAAAATAAAGAAAAACAAACAGCAAAATCAAAATATTGAAAATAGTCAGTTTGTTCATTGAATGACAACTAGCTTTATATGCACGCAATGCGTGTGAAAGCATATAATAAAATTAAATTGTGTAATTGCATCTAATAACCTGAAATAAGAAGACTAGAAAGTTAAAATAGTAAGAACAATCTCTGCAAAGTGCAATCTACTCTAAATTAACGGTCCTAGTTGTGGGCCTAAGAGAGTCTAATTCACAAGATTAATGATGTTCCACCTTAAAACCATATGGCAATAAGGGGAGTAGCCTCTTTGCATTATAAAGTGAGCACATTTCTCTTATTTTATCAATGTGGGACACTCACATGTGTTGTGCACTATACATCATAGCTTCAAAAAAATATGATACACATCTCTGTGAACTCCATCGAATTTTTTTTAACATAATCCGAATTTACTTTATTTCTTGGATTTGGATTTCATCGGATTGAGCTGGCCTTGAATCAAATTCGAGATATGCTATCAAATCTTTTCCATTATTAAACCAAAGAATTTATAAAAGTAATCCTTTCTTCCACTTATCAATACCATTTTGTTTTCGATTCCCGTGATCAAACCAAACCACCCTTAAGTATCTATACATATATATCAAAAGGCGTTACTATTAAATTATGAATCGAACACATGACCTTTGAAATAATATGTGAGAGTTTACCACCAATCCAGTACAATTTCAATGTTTAATATTTCAAAGTAAAACATAATAAAATCTAATAACTATAGGAAAAATGGCTAGGAATGATCTCACCTTTTGCCCGTATGCTCAAAATAATCTCACCTTTAGATAATTCAATAATAAGTAATAACCCCACCTTTCTATCCTATCTGCTTATTTTGGTCTCAATCCAATATTAACCGATTACAATAGGCTATTAATTGATTTGACCTTGGTTGATTGAAGTTGACCCTCTAACCCTCTTAATTAATTACAACTAGTTATTAGGTCCGGACGATGCCTCAGGTTATTAATATTTTCATATCAAAAGAGAGCATCTAATGTTGCATAGTTCATTGGTTAGAACTTTATTATAGTAACTTGAGGTTACGTGGTCGAATCTTGTACGAAACATGTTTTAAATGTATGTTAATGACATGGAACGAAACGACTAAAGAAACAGTGCCATAACGCCTTTTAATATATTTGCATAGATGACCCTTAAACAATTAAACCACACCACCTCCCACCATCCCCAACCGCCACAGCCCCTCTTAAACCGCCGCCACCATCATCATCTCGTTCTATGCACCTTCACCTATCTCCTCCTCCATTCAGCCAAACCGTCCAAACAACCACCACCACGCGACCAGCTGAACCACCAGCACCATCAATCAAAATAAATTCAACACTTTCACCCATTAATTTCTTCTTCAGATCATTCCTGTCCATTTTGACCTATTGTTTATATCCGAGCAAAGTCATAAAACATCAAGAGACATCTTCAAACACCGCCTGAAATCCAACACCTGATTGCTCATGTGAAGTATCTGGAAGAGACTTCCCATGTGGTATTAACAAATTTATATATAAGTAGCATGTCTCTTGCATCTTTTACAACATTGGAATGACCATAATATCAAGGGAATGACAACTTGAAGTTGTGGCAACATATTTACACATTTCATCATATATTTTCCTCCAAGCAAAAAAAAAAAGGATGTCGAGGAAACGAAAAAATGAAAAGAAAACTGCATCATCTAACATTTCAATATTACCTTGGAAGAGATGGGTGAATGGTACGGTGGATAGGAGATGGTGGCGATGGTGGTGATGGTGGAGTAATAAGGAGATGAGATGGTGGCGGTGGTAAAGTGGAGAGGAAATGGTGTTGGTGACTGGTGAGAGAAGGAGAAAGAGAGAGAGAAAGGGATGAGAGAGCCAAGCTTAGATGGTGCACACGCTAGTACATAGAACATGGTGCGCACATGTACATGAATAACAAGACAAATGTACATAGATAACAAGTCAAATGAACACATGTACATGGATAACAAGGTAAATGAACATATGTACATCTTTGTTGGTACATGTTCATTGGTATTAGTCTTTATGTACATAATCTAGTGCTTGATGTTCATCGTGGTATGGTCCTCTTCATACGGACGTGTGTATTGATATATTTAATCTAAGGAAGATTAAATAAGCTGTGGAAAAACGTGTGTTACTATGAAAGTTCGAACAATGTAACTAAGGATAGTTCTTAGTTGCTCAATGATAAAGGCTCAGCCACCACAAGGAACAAACTAAGGGTTTTGATGCGTAAAGGCTAGGCCACCAGCAATCAAGGTTGTTTGTGTTTGCACACTTAAGTTTTAACAAAACTCACAAAACTTTAATTCATTCACTCTAATCTGAAAATAAACGTACAACCTAAACTATTTATAAGGAAAACAAAACCAACTCCTACTATGCTTAGGACAAGTCCCTAAGTCATAATCCTAATCAAACTGAAACTCAATAAGATAAGAAAGTAAAACTCCTAAACATCACACACTTCACACATTTAGCATGTTGGATGTCTCTTAGAGTTTTAACCACACACAACTGCTAACACACATAGAACTATAAAGCAATAAAGATAGTTTGAGTCCTAATAGAACTAGAACTCCAATAAACATGCACGTCTATTCCACGCCACCTAAGTTGGTTAGCAAACATGCTACCACCTTGGTAGTAAGCCCCATGAAGAGTCCTCCATGCAAGTCAATTGAGCCAAGATCAAAGCTAACATTCTTATGTACAAGAGCTAGTAGATTCGCATCACTTTCTCCCGTATCATCCTCCTCTTCTTCAAAAGCAATTGTCCTCAATTGAGCCATATCATCATCATGAATATAAGGAGCCAAATCACCCACATTAACAGTAGAACTCACGTTATAGTCTCCGGGTAAATCAAGCTTGAATGCATTATCATTGATCTTCTCAACAATCTTAAAAGGCCCATCAGAATGCGGCATAAGTTTGTTTTTGTGAAGGCCAGGAAACCTCTCTTTCCTTAGGTGCAACCAAACCAAATCACCAACTTTGAAAGCATGTTGTGTACGATGCTTGTTGGCCAATTGTTGATATCTTGCGTTCACCTTCTCAATCCTAGCTTTCACTTGTGCATGAAGCTTAAGCATTGCTTGCGCCTTCTCCTTAGCATCAATGTGATAGACTTCATCATTAGGGAAAGGAATAAGATCAATAGGCACCCTCGGATTTGCGCCATACACAACCTCAAATGGAGAACATCTCGTGGCATATGTAGGTGACCTATTATAAGCAAATTCAGCATAGGCAAGCTTCACATCCCAATCCTTGGTACTCTTGCTAACAAGCCCTCTAAGCAAAGCGCCCAAAGTCCGATTTGTTACTTCGGTTTGCCCATCCGTTTGAGGGTGATGTGACGTGCTAAAATATAGCTAAGTACCAAGTAGCTTCCACAAAGTCTTCCAAAAGTAGCTCATAAATTTAGTATCCCTATCACTCACAATAGTTTTAGGAACATCATGGAGACGAATGACCTCCTTACAATATAAATCAGCCACCTTAGAAGCATCATCCGTTTTATGACAAGCAATAAAATGTGTCATTTTTGAAAATCTATCAATGACAACCATTATAGAATCCTTGCCTCTTTGTGTTCTAGGCAATCCCACAATAAAATCCATAGCCACATCATCCCAAGGACAATTCGGAACAGGTAAAGGAGTGTACATACCTTGGTGAAAAGAACTCTTGGATTTTTGACATGTAGCACATCGTGAGATAACCCCTTGAACATCTCCTTGCATCTTTGGCCAATAAAAATGCTCTTGAAGAATAGCCAAAGTCTTGTTCATACCAAAATGACCAGCAAGCCCTCCAACATGAGCTTCCCTCACTAATAACTCTCGAATAGAACATGAAGGTATGCATAAACGATCCCCTTTGAAAAGAAAACCATCAATCACCATATAAGAACCATAAGAGCCCGTGGAGCACGCCCCCAAAATCTCTCGAAATTTCTCATCCTCCTTGTAATACTCCTTCACCAATTCAAACCCAAGGAGACGTGTACTCAACACCCCAAGTAATGAATGGCGCCTAGACAAAGCATCTGCCACCACATTTGTCTTACCCTCCTTGTATTTTGATGAGAAATTGAAAGATTGCAAAAACTCAACCCATTCAGCATGTCTCGGATTTAGCTTTTGCTGTCCATGTATATACTTCAATGCCTCGTGATCAGAATGAAGCACAAAGTGACTTGGACGAAGGTAATGACTCCAATGATCAAGTGCACGAACAATTGCATAAAATTCTTTGTCATATGTAGAGTAATTGAGTTTAGCACCACCCAATTTCTCACTAAAGTATGCAATTGGACGTTTCTTTTGGATTAGAACAGCCCCTATACCAACCCCACTAGCATCACACTCTACTTCAAAAGGTTGTGAAAAATCCGGCAATGCTAGGATGGGTGTACTACTCAACAAGTCCTTGATGCTATCAAACGCACCTTGGGCTGCCTTAGTCCACGTAAACTTTCCTTGCTTAATACATTCAGTCATAGGAGCTACCACACTACTAAAATTGCGCACAAATCTTCTATAAAAAGAAGCCAAACCATGAAAAGAACGTACCTCTGAAATTGTAGTGGGAATAGGCCAACTCTTGATTGCCTCAACTTTCGAAGGATCAACTGAAACGCCATCTTTAGAAACAATGTAGCCCAAGAATGTAACACTAGGAACTAGAAAGTAGCACTTTTCTAGCTTCCCATATAGTTTTTGTTTGCGTAACACCTCAAAAACCTCCCTAAGGTGAGTTAGATGCTCCACAACACTTCGACTATACACAAGGATGTCATCAAGATAAACCACCACACACCTCCCTAAGAATGGTTTCAACACCTCATTCATCAACCTCATGAAAGTACTAGGTGCATTAAGTCCAAATGGCATGACAAGCCACTCATATAACCCTATCTTAGTCTTAAAGGCGGTCTTCCACTCATCTCCTTCTCTCATTCTTATTTGATGATAACCACTCCTCAAATCAATCTTGGAGAAAATAGTAGAACCATGCAACTCATCCAATAGATCATCGAATCTAGGAATGGGAAATCTATACTTCACAGTGATGTTATTTACAGCCCTACTATCAATGCACATGCGCCAAGTACCATCTTTCTTAGGTACCAACAAAGCAGGAACGGCACATGGGCTCATACTCTCTCTAACATAACCCCTAGCCATCAATTCCTCAATTTGTCGTTGCAACTCTTGTGTCTCTTGAGGATTGCATCTATAAGCAGCTTTGTTAGGAAGGGATGCCCCTGGAACGAGGTCAATATGATGTTCTATGCCTCGAATTGGGGGTAAACCTGGAGGTAGGTCTTGAGGAAACACATCTTTGTACTCATCAAGTACTCTCTCTAAATGCTTAGGTATCTTGTACCCTTGTTGTTTCCCCTCAACTTCCTTTGCAACCAACACATAAACCGCACCTTCCCCTTCTAACTCCCTCTCAATCTCCTTAGCACTCACCAAAAATGACCCCTTAGTTGTAGGAGAGGATGTTAAAGGTTTTAGGGCAGTCCTTTTACCTCCCACCGTGACAATACACACATTGGAGCGTCCATCATACTTCACAAAACGGTCATATTGCCATGGCCTTCCTAACAAGATATGGCAAGCATCCATATTGCATACATCACACAAAACATCATCCTTAAACTTGCCAATTTCGAACGTTATTAAGGCTTGTTTGGTTACTTTTATACCATTGTCATCACTAAGCCAGTTGAGTTTATAAGGACGTGGATGATTAAACGTAGGCCATTTTAACTTGTCAATTAGGGTTGTAGACACTATATTAGCACAACTACCATTATCAATAATTAAATCACATACCCTTTGCTTCACTAGACAGCGAGTGAAGAAGATCTTGTCCCTTTGAGTGTCATCCAAGGGTGCTGGTTGTGTATGCAATGTGCGTCGAACAATAAGTTGTTGGCCTCCAATGACTGGTTCTTCCTCCGAATATACTTCATAATCATCCTCCATAGCACGCTCCTTAGGTTGATCACCATCAAACTCCTCTTCTTCAAAGTTACCCTTGGCATAATCCTCGTCAATCTCTTGTATGTCTCTTAAAGTCATGACCCTATTGTTGGGACAATCCTTCAAGATGTGGCCATACCCCTTGCACTTGAAACAAATTCGCCTCTCCTCATTAGCCAAAGGCGTAGAGGTCTTCCCTTTGTCTCCCTTGAATTTATCAAACTTAGGGGTGAACTTCGAACCACTAGCTTCCCTCTTCTTGTTCCCTACGGTTTTATCAAAGCTCTTCACAAAGGGTTTAAAGTTCGAATTTTTCTTGGCCTTGACATACTTTTCAGTCCTCAAAGCAACTTGAACAACCTCCTCAAAACTCCAATAGGGTTGGAGATCCACTTTCTTGGCAATTTGCTTATCCAAACCCGAAATCAATCGAGCTATCTTGTGCTCGGCTTTCTCTTCTATGCCACAAAGCATGTTGATCTTCTCAAATTCAGCCACATATTCTTCAACACTTAAGGCGTTTTGTTGAAGTACTTGCAACTTTCTATACATGTCTTGTGTAAAATCAGCCGGAAGAAATCGTTTCTTCATCCTAACTTGTAATTTCTCCCATGAACGTAGGCTAGGTTTTCCATCTTTTCTCCTCTTAGCCTTCAAGTTCTCATACCATAAACTAGCATATCCCGTTAGTTTAAGGACAGCCACTTTAAACCTCTTGGCATCATCATAGTCCTTGTAATCAAAGACCCGGTCCATCCTCTGCAACCATTCCAAGAATTTTTCGAGTTTCATGCTCCCATCAAACTCGGGCATGTCTAGCCTTAAACCCATATCATCGTCCCTTGGCTGCCTCCTTGGCCTAGGGTTGATTTCTTCATCTTCTGAACTAGAACCGTGGTGGTTGTTTCTAGCACTCCTAACAGGACTAGGAGTATTCCTTCGTTGATTCCCACCTTGGCCTTGTTGGAGCAATCGCATCATCTCACCCATGCGTATGGTGAGATCCTCTATTTGCCTATCCCTACGTAAGTTTTGAGCCTGTTCCAATGTAAGGCCCCTAGGGACTCGACCCTCCATGTCTCCTTGTTCATCCTCCATAGCAAAATCCAAACAAAACTTGGATCAACGTTTGAAACTTGAGCACCAAGTAAACGGATGAACTAGTGTGTATGATTCAATTCTTGAACGCTTTCAACGATCTTGGATGAATTTTTTTTACCACTCAACATATATAAGCAATCACCTTTGATGAAACTTTGTGAAAAATCAAAAATCTTGAAAAAAAGATTTGATCTTGAAGAGTTTCTTGAAGATCAAACTACTCCACTTGAGGCGAACAAAAACCGAAAAAAAAAATTGAACCTTGCGTGGATGAATGTGTTTGAATGGCTGCGTTTTTATGATGTGATGATGGTGATGGATGTAACTAAAGCTCTTGATACCAGATGATATATTTAATCTAAGGAAGATTAAATAAGTTGCGGAAAAACGTGTGTTACTATGAAAGTTCGAACAATGTAACTAAGGATAGTTCTTAGTTGCTCAATGATAAAGGCTTAGCCACCACAAGGAACAAACTAAGGGTTTTGATGCGTAAAGGCTAAGCCACCAGCAATCAAGGTTGTTTGTGTTTGCACACTTAAGTTTTAACAAAACTCACAAAACTTTAATTCATTCACTCTAATCTGAAAATAAACGTACAACCTAAACTATTTATAAGGAAAACAAAACCAACTCCTACTATGCTTAGGACAAGTCCCTAAGTCATAATCCTAATTAAACTAGAACTCAATAAGATAAGAAAGTAAAACTCCTAAACATCACACACTTCACACGTTTAGCATGTTGGATGTCTCTTAGAGTTTTAACCACACACAACTTCTAACACACATAGAACTATAAAGCAATAAAGATAGTTTGAGTCCTAATAGAACTAGAACTCCAATAAACATGCACGCCTATTCCACGCCACCTAAGTGGGTTAGCAAACATGCTACAACCTTGGTAGTAAGCCCCATGAAGAGTCCTCCATGCAAGTCAATTGAGCCAAGATCAAAGCTAACATTCTTATGTACACGAGCTAGTAGATTCGCATCACTTTCTCCCATATCATGTATGTACTAATTTTGGGTGAGAGGGGGTTTGGAAATTTTTTTAACCTATTCTACCGAGGTCAAATGGACCAAAATAAGCAGATAGGATATAAAGGTGGGGTTATTATGGAATTATCCAAAGGTGGGATTATTTTGAGCAGATGGCAAAATATTGGATTAAATATGTCCATTTTTCCAATAATTATATGTAACTATAAAGACATAGACAAACTTTTTGATCTCTAACACTTTTATTAATGTATTAACATTCTCTTACCGCGGTTCCATTAAAATTGAAATTTTTATCCTCAATTACTTAGGAGATTTCTTTTAAAAAAAAATTGTTATGCTATAATGTCCACTTTTCGATTTTACACTAGATAGAAAACATTATAAAAAGCTAATAAAATCAATTATAAAATTTATGAATAATAATATATTTTATAATTGTAACTGAAGCCAAAATACTAGTATACATTTTATACAGGGGGAAGGGCAAACAAATTTATATATCGGAATTTTATATGATGTCATTGACTGTGGTATACCCCACAAACAAAGGGTACCTGGTACATCTCCATACCAATTCCTTTGCACAAGATTTCCTTCTACATAGATTGACGCCTACACAAGTTGGATTGGATTTTCTACATCTTACTTATAAGTACTTGATACTGCTACATGCTTTCCTTTTTAACTTCCTTTTACTTCCACTTCTCAAGGAACTGTGAACCTGCATCTTTGCTAGCCGCAGCCGCCTACCAGACTCTTGAAATCTTTTGCGCTGTGTTTTAGCTTTATACATAAGACGAGCATTGTAGTCTCTCCATGGCTTGCACTCGATAAAGTCAGCCAACTCAGAAATATCCTTCCGGTTCTTTAGCAAACACCTGAGATAAAGCTCCCCATTGCAAGTTTCTTCATCTGAGATTTCTGAAACTTCAGGTGCTGTGTGCTCCCTGACAAGAGTAAAGCAGTTATATTCTTAACATCAAGGGTGGTGTTGAATGAAATTACAGAAAAAAAAAAAAGGGAACAAATATCCATATAAGAAAATTGAAATACTTCTATATATTCCTTTGTATTTGCTGGACGTACTCCTCCATAAGTATTGACATCACATAAGAAAAAAACGGCAATTACGGTTCTAAACTTAACTAAACCTTACTATTGCTTTTACTCCTATTTACCTACTTGCTTATTGCTATTGATACTTAAAAGAGAAAGAAAAGGCATCAAAAAAGGAGAAAACATAAATAGCAACATATCAAAATCCTCAAACCCCAAAAGTGAAAGAAGATAAAACATAAAATAGCAACATAGTTTATGTTACACACTTCAAAGAAAATGATCATCAAACATGAAGCTTTAGATTGACAGATAAAGATTGCTTATGGAAGTTGTACCAACAATATATACCATACTCTTAAGTACTCCCTCCGTTTCATTTTAATCTACACACTTTCCTTTTTGGTCTGTTTCTTTTTAATCTACACACTGTTGCTTTTTTTATTTTAGGTAACATGTCACATCTACTTTCTCCTCTTTTTCCACCCATGTCATCCACTTTTTAATATTTTAACCCACTTTTTACTTTCTCTCTCTCACTTTTCAGTTTCTCTCTCCACCTTTTCAATTTCTCTCTCATACTTTTGTACTTATTCCTTGGTTCTCCCCCAAAGTGAAGTGAGTAAATTAAAAAGAAACGGAGGGAGTATAAAGCATAATCGGACTGATCATAGGATTTTACTTGAAGCATCAGAATCAGGAGGGATAGACTAACAGGAACTATCTCAGAACTTCAGATTACCACAGGAGAAACAAGCAAAGGTACTTCAGCAAGAACTAAATGTAAAGCAAAAAAGTCCACAAGCAGAGAAATGGAAAGGAACCTCCATCAAGTTAGTCATTTGTTACTCGTGAAGATAAAAGTTAGAGAATGCCTACAAACCACAGACCAAACTACACTGTTGTATTCTGGAGTGTATATGTTAAGTGTAGCCAGTGTAATTGTGGCACTATATCATCTCTTCAAACCCTTAGAATTATTAGAATGCAATTATTCGACTCTAAGAGTTGATAAAATTTAGAAAAATGGTATGTGGTTTTCTGAATAACAAATAATGACATGTTTTGGTGTTGATGATCCATGAAAGGAAGCAACTGAACTGAATTGAACTATATAATAATAATAATAATAAAAATAAAAATAATAACAACAATAATAATAATGACAATATTAATAACAACAGTTATTGCTATTATTATAGATTATGGTTATTATGATTATATTGTTGTTGTTGTTATTATTATTATTATTATAACAATGGAGCTAACTTAACCACTAAAGTGAACTGAACTAGATTGATTAACTTAAGAAATAAGTCCAAAAGAACAGGGCAAATTTTGATCAAAAATCGTAATTGTAGAGTCAAGTCGATAATTGAGTGCTGCAAAGGGCTATTGAACAGTCAGAATTATCAATTATCGACGACCTAACAGATAAAATATATAGCTTACAGGGTTGCCGGTAGAAAACAACAACCCTTTTCTAGGCAGCGTAACTTAGTCTCGTATAGTTAAAAAAGATTCAGGGACCTGACAACCTTGGTTGATGCTGACATGTCTCCTCATATACTCGCTACATTAACAACGTCAACCAATAGATATTAGTGGACCTGACAACTTTGAATAGTGAAGACCTTTGCCAACAAAATTAATTATATGAAAAATATTATGATTTCAAACAAAAATTCCAGTTACCAAAAAGGTAAAAGCACTGTGACACAGGCAAAGATGCAAGGATTACAGCATAGTGAAATGATTAACTTCTCAAGTTAAGCACAAATTCATATATCATATACCTCAACAACTTCCGTCTTTCTCTTTGAAAGTTTGATGCAACTCTGAGGCTGGATGTCTGTTGTACAGAGAACGGTCACTTCTCAGAAGATTGAAAAATGTTAGGATATAGATGAAAGAAGGTCATCAATTTTATAACAACAGCAGATATAATTACATTTACCGTTTGAGATCTACCAAAAGAATTAGAACTACCAGCAACAGAGCCACTGACAGTGGCCTGTGGAAACACACATGCGGGTGACTCTGTTCTTGATTCCAAAGCTAAAGTATTCAGCAGAACCAGCATAAAAAATAAGCATCCCCTCATGAGGATGTGCAGCCCACCGACAATGCATAATAACAAAAAGCCAGCAAAATGTACAAGCATCAACTCCAGTTCTTCATATGTTGAAAGATGTGGTTTCAGGGCATCAACGATGAACTGTTGGACTTGAATTGGTATACGGAAGTTGTACTGTGCAAAGAAACTCATCAGACCAGCTAGAGAGCTGTAGCCTGGAAGTGCCTCGTTTCTCTTCAACAATGCTGTCAAACAACTCAACTTCTTATCAGAACAACAAGTAGCTTGCAACAAAGTGCTGCTCATCAGTTTTAATATTGAAGCCAGCAGGCAAAAGTCTTGCATAGTGATTTCCTTAAAACTTTGTAATAGAACCTCGTCAATTTCAACAGAAATAAGTCTTGTAATCAATGAACTAAGAAAGGAGAACACATCATCTCTGGAAGTATCATCAACAATACAGAGATTCATCTTTAAGTAATGAATAGCATCAATTGCCATGCTATAAATTGTCTTCTTAAACATGCTGCTGCTTTGTTCTCTCCACGCATTATCCAAATCAACATGCACTAAATTAAATCCATCATGGATCTCGGACTGGAAATAAGGGTCGAAAGGTCTCAGGACAGTTCTGTGAGAGCTACAGGAACCAGTCATCACCTTAGACATGTGTTCGCAGTATAAATTGACCGAGTCACAAAATGTTGATAGATAGATATTCAGAAATCTAACATTCAGGCCGCCTTTCTCTGGAAAGACACAGATGCCAATAACCTCGGACACCAAAGAGATCAGATGTGAAAGGAGAAGTATTGGGGAAGATGTCATGACAGGGTGATTAATCAATGATGACGCCACAGATAAGCTCACTTCAGGAGAAGAAAGAACAGGTTTGTCTGTCCAAATCAGACTTTCAGTAAAACTTTGAAGGACATTATCTTTACCAGTAATTGACATAAGAAAATGAGCAGCAACGACTTCAAGGACAATTTCAATCTGTAAAGAGGAGAACAGAGACAGGTTGTGATGGGTTGAAGAGGTTGAAATAGCAATACACTCTCGGAAAGGTTGGTCCACAAACACCTCGTCCAAATAGACCTGAAAAGAGAACTCCACAATAAGTTATGCACAGAAAGGATGTACATATTATATACATTGATGCAGCTGGTAGAATACCTTTTGCCAAAAGGCATATGATAAAGCAAATATTTAATATTTAGATGAAAATGCACATGTTATTCCATTAGTAAATTCATTAGCTTGCAATTAAATCAACCAGAAGTTAATGGTTGCAGCTGGAATTCTGGAGTAGTCAGATTCATACACGTAAGAAGTGTGTTGAAACTTAAATTAGAAATGACTGTATTATTATGTCAAGCATAACATTTTTCTGTAGAAAGAGCAAGAAGGATAACGAGAAGCTTGCTCTAATTATATTATTAGAAACAACATTTTGGAAATCATAAGATTGAGGATCTAATGCAGCTTATCCAAAACTTCAAAAGTTAACAGATATGAAAAAGTGCCCCAAAGCCACTAAATATTATCCGATTTACTCTTCACCAAACTAGGTCACTGTCATACATTGGAGAAAAAAATATATGCTCTAGAGGTTATATCGAAAGGCATATGCTCATGGTTCAAACTTCTAGATCAAGAAGTTCACTGTATCTATACGCTAAGTAATAACTAGAAGGAAACTTCAAGTTGGTAGAGTAGTCCATAGCTAGCAAAGAAAGTAATTTAAATAACATCACATTGCAAGCTATCAGTGACCAGGAACAAGAAATTGAATCTTTACGAATATCATCTACTCTAAACACAAATATATACTTCGTATAAGGGAGTGTACTTTTCACCTTCATAAAAATAATTTTCCAGACTAATCAGTGCAATCAGAATAAGTTCAGTTCAAATAAGTTTCCAGTGAAGAGAATGCACCCTTAATTAAACATGCTGACACTCTATTCCCAACCCACTATCCAATTAGCAAGCTAAACATTAGACATGTGAGCAGAAGTTTCATAGATAGAAGAGCTTTCACGTAGTTACCTCTAGCATCTTTTGCAAAAAACACAGGTACAAGTCAGATGATTGCGCACTGAAATTAAGAGAGGATGAGTTTGTACAGCTACCACAATTTCTCTGAGAAGAAATCGGCTTATTGAGCTTAATTAAACCTCTCTCTTTGCTACTCAATAACCTTTGAAGACACAATTCGCGCAGTAAAGCAACAACAACCTGGAATTGCTTGGTGAGTATTTGATCATATGGATGTAATCTCACAATGAGAATACAACATCTTAAAAGCAAAAGCAATTCTTCCCCTGAATCCTTCACATCAACTCGCATTATTGTCAATCCAACATCACGATCCACTGATGCATCATCTGAGCAACACAGTAACCTTTCATGAAGCTCTTTAAACAAGATAGCAGAAAGAGTAACTGTATCTTCAAATTCGAGCTTGAAACTGTTTCTAGCAGCATTTATACCACGATTGCCTTCACAAACTTCATAACTTAGACATGAACAGATCAGTGAATATAAAAGTTTCAGGATAGGCTTCAAACTCTTCAGCCCCTAGAGTAGAATGTACAAACAATTAAGAGCAACAATGGAAGTCAAAACAGGTCAAGAATGGCAAATTCAAAATTAAGAATCATCATACTATAGAATCTTTCCACAATGGCACAATGTTCCTCATCAAGTACTAGGTAAAACACAATACCCATAAAGCGAGGAAGTAAAAATTAGTACTAAACAAACCTTCAATTTTTCGGAATCCTCGAAACAATCCTTCAAATTCTTTGCTTTCACTCCTCTTATATGCTCCCCAAATTCTGAAAAGTAACTTGAATTCATGCTGGAAATACGAAAACTATACTTTGTAGATAGAAAACTGGAAATGATGAATGTAATATAGAGACTAGAGAGATATGGAAAATCCCTTGTAATCGAAATTTATGCAAATAATACAGCTTCTATAAATTGGAGGATTAGGGTTTACAAACTTCTTCTCTTTTAGATAGAAATTACACGGACAATGTCGCCCCTGTTGTGGGTTTTCCCTCCAAAAATTAAAATGGTGGCATGAGGCCTGAGGGCGGAACTCCTCAGTTCCTTATTAATGGTTCGAGTTTTTTTTTTTTTTTTTTTTTTTTTTTTTGGGTAGAGGGAGGAAAGTTAGACACCCTCCTCTCAACGAACACTCCTAATGAAAATGGTTCGAGTTTGCTAATGTACATTTTTTACCATTAATATATTGTATGTAATATTGTATTTGTAAAAAATTATAAAAATTTCATATTACTATAGTACTTTGAGACAAATTGAACAATATCCCGCATGATTATGTTTAATCTTATATATACTGAAACAATTTAGAAGAAGCCTATGTAATTTAAGATGGTGTCAAGATTCCATATACGAACATTAATATGGAATGAAGATAGGAGGAAAAATAAGGATTTGGTCTCTTCATCTAAATAAATAAGTTTCAGGCTATACAAGTTCAAATAAATTTAATTTTAAGGCCTTAGAAAATAAGAAAAATGATATATGCAGCTCTATAAGAAGCTAAGAATAAAAAGGTTGAGAATAAATAAGCATTAATTACATAGATTGATGCATAATTATATCATATATTTCTAAAGTAATACCCCCTCTGTATTTTTTAATCTTTCCTACTTTAACTGCGCGTTTGCCAATGTTGAATGTACATATTAGACCTTAAATATATTTCATTAGACATTAGGAAAGATTATAATGAATGAATATTAATAAAGTAATCAGTGAGACGAATCAAACAATGTATTACTAGTTTTTAGAAGACATTATTCTCTCTAATTGTGAATAGTGGCAAGGTTCCAAGTGAGAAAGATTAAAGAATACAGAGGAATTATTATTCTAGGAAATATATTTAATGCTTATTTGCAATCCCTGAAAAATAAGAAAATTTTAGAAGATAACACACACACACACACACACATATATATATATATATATATATATATATATATATATATATATATATATATATATATATATATATATATATATATATTTGAACTTATATAGCCTGAAACTTATTTCTTAAGATGAAGAGGCCAAAACCTCATTTTTCCTCCTATCTTCATTCATTAAATATATATATATACATATACATACATATACATATATATATATATATATATATATATATATATATATATATATATATATATATATATATATATATATATATATATATATATATACATATAGCGTTATATTTTTGTAAGTCAAAAATGGCTCTTTGATTTTTATGTTGTACTGTAATATCTTCATCGTAATCAACTTCTTGTAACTCTTTATTCATTACTATCAGTTTCAGTATTATCTCCTTCTTCACTACTTTCATCGTTACTTCTTATTTCATTAATTTCATCATTATTTATTTCATATTCGAACACATATATTTCTTCATCTGGTGGTATATTGGCTTTACCTAGTTCATATTCTGCTATATGGAGTTCAATGAAATTTACATTTTTTATATTTTTATTGATATTTCTATTTGCTTTAGTCTTACATTCCTTTGCTATGTGACATATCTGTCCACAATTATAACATCTACATCTTTTTGGATTTTTAGCATATTTATAGATTTTTCTTTTAATAAAGTAATTTTTATTTGATCGTTTCTTATTTTTATATTTTCCATACGGTTTGAATCTTTTATATCGTCTTCGCATTAATTTGGGTCTTTTAGCTTTATATCTTTTGTTTAATTTGTGACATCCAAATTTGGGTATTTCATATTTTTCACAACAGTCACTTATTTTAGCTTGTTTTCTAAATGCCTTTTGGTTATTGACTTCAATACAATAATTTTTATACCATGTTTGTAAAAATGCTATTTGTTCTCCTAAAGTTCCTGTTTTAGGTCCTGTATAATAAGCTTGTTGTACCATAGTATTTATAGGTATTGGTAATTTTTCAAAATATAATTTTCGAAATACAGCTAATTGTTCAGGTGTTTCGGTTCCTAATTCATAATAATTCATTTGAAAAGGACACGTATATTTATTTAAATCTTCTGGACACATGGAACATATTTGCATATTATATAATTGGGACTTACAATATTCTTTCTTAGCTGCTGCATATTTTAAATCTGAATTTGGATTACCAAATTCTCTTCGAATTATTTTTTCGTATTTTTTCAACATTTGTGTTGAGTCTGTCATCTCAGTTCCTTCTATCTTAGTACTTCGCAGTTCTGTTAATTCTTTTATTCCTATGTTAATTAAATAGCTTCTTGCTATTCCTGTTATAGTTGCTTCAATATAACTAGCCGCTGCACTAACTGGTATTTTAGCTTCTATTAATTTTGCATTTATTCTAGTTGTCCAGTTTTGTATATCTATTTCAGCATTTATAGAACAATCTAGATTTAAAGTTTCTCCTGTTTGGTTATCTCTGGGTATGTAATCATTTTCTAATTTTCTTCGATATTTCCATATATAGTCATTTTTTTTATGATTATAATCATATTTTTTCTTTTTGAAGGTAGGTTTATAATTTCTACTGGTTTCCATATAATCATAATCGTCATCTGTGTAGACCTTAGTTGTAACACCCCGTAATTTTCACCCTTTATTTTTGGTATTTGTTTACATTAAAATGATATTTTTTTCGTAAAAATAAATAATTTATTATTTAAATTATTTTGGAACGTGTTGTGAAAATGTGTATATATATTTATATGTTGTGATATATTTATATATATTTATTTTAAGTTGTTAGTTATTTATTTTAAAGGTTATATTAGTTTCGTTATTTGTTTAGGCGTTTAGGATGCAGTTTTGTCGCGTAGCGTTTTTGTAACGTTGTTAGACCGACTTGGGTGATGAAATGTTGCATCGCATGTGGCATGTCATGCTGGCCGAAAATCAGCAATTATGGTGTGGAGGATGAAGAGTTTTGGTGCTCATTAAGTTAACCTTTGGATCTCTTGTAACCCCCTATTTGATTCCCCATTAACCCACCTTTATAATCACCCTTTAAACCATTGCTTAATGAGGTTATTAATCAGGTTTTTGCTGCATTCTAACCCCCATTTTCGCCCAACCCTTAGAAAGGAAGAGAAAGAGTTCTTCTCTCTTCTCGGATTTTCGTCCATTTTTGCACACCTATTTTGTTTGCATCATATCTCCTTCTTTTCTTATCCGAATTGAACGTGTGAGTAGTCAAATCCATCTACTCGGAAAGATCTTGCTCGTGTTACAATTTTTTTTGAAGAAAGGGAAAGATGCGACTGAAGTTTTTGTTTCAATCAGACGAGTCATCCGGTTTTTGTTCCCTGTCACACCTTCACGAAATTAACCATATCCGGAGATCTAACCGTTGGATCATTCTCAAATTTGGACATCACGTTTATAACATCTTGATCTTCACTTTAACCGGCGCGATTGTGAATATGATCTTTCAATCGTCGGACCAGAACAGCACGAAATGAGATTTTTCAATGTTCAAGAAGAAACGCCTAGTGACTTGTTGCTACAAATTATCGTTCGTTGTGCTTCGGGGTTAGAAGAGGAATTGGATTACATGCGTAACTCTTAATTATCTCTTTAGACTCAGCTCTCCTCCCGACGTTCCAGGTAACTAGTAGTTATCTTAGAACGCTAGAGATTAAAGTATTTTTCGGTATTAGATTATTATGCTAGGAAATTGTTTAAAATACTTTTTGAATGAAATTATTGACGAAATTTGACATGAATATACTTAATGCATGCTGTATGAATACTGTATATAGAAAATTAATTTTCGTCTGATTTTTAGTATTTATTTGATTTAATTGGTATTTTACGCATTTTTGGCTTATTTGCATAATAATTACTAAACGAATGTTAAAATTGATGAAATTATTTTTAGTGAATCATGTTATATGTGTAGTATGTATTTCATGCCTTGGAATAATTTTTCCTACTGTTTACAGGTTTATTTCATTGATTTATCTGTTTTTGTATTTTCGTGTCTGTTAGTATATAAATCATGAAAATTATTTCTGGAGGCCGAAAAATTAATTTCTTTGTATATTATGTATTATCGTGAGTTTGTTCATGTTATTTAAATTTTTAGTAATTTTTGGGCATTTATTTTTATTTTTAGTTATTATATTGGCTTTATTGAGTATTCTATAAATTAACGTTTAAAAATACTTTTAGAGTCCAAAAATTATAAATAAAAATTGTACCATGTCAGTAGAGCCATTAGAGTCGTATGATAATTTTTGTGTTATTTTACTGATTGTACTTATTAGTTCCTTAATTATTATTGTGTTTTTGTGGTGAGTTTGAGGATATTCTTTTTAATTATTTAGGAGCTTGTTAATCAGAAATAATTTGTGATCTTTTATGTTCTAGGATGCTGGTGTTTAGTAGGTTGCGGTAAGTATTATTGGGTATCATTATGTTTATGTTTGATTTATGTAAAAATGATTAATTGTGTACTATTCATTTATTTAATAAGCCTTGGAGTTAATTGGTGATGCATTTTTGATTGAACTGTTAATGCTGTAAAAACTAGTTTAATATCATTGTTGATGCTTAGAGATGTTCAAAGTATTTATTGTTGGAGATATTTATTGTAAGTTTGTAAGTTGCTACTTTGAGGATTTTTGAAGAATTACTTTTGATGAATTATGGGTATAAGGCCGGGTGTCATCCCTTTGACGAATATTTTTGAGATGAATGATACTTTGATGATATTTATGATTTTATTTTGAGATAAGAACATCCGGTGGGATAGATGTAGTCCCCGGTGAAGAACATGCCAACCACCTGGTTTGCGAACTAGGGGTAAACCTGGGTTAATTGTTGTCGTCCGAGAGGTCAGGGAGTTCTGCGTGTTCTACCCTGCATCGGGAGTTTGGCCATTCTTAGACACAGGCTGTGGGGAACGTAAGCCCATAGACTGACTTGGAGATTGCGATCTGACAAACCTTAGGATGTGAATTGCGATTCACTGGCGTTCGGTTTCTGACTCAATCACTTGTTTTACCTATACTTTTATTTTTATAAAAGTACTCTTGAGATGATTTATTTATTTTTATCCAATTCACTTGCTATTTATTATTCATTTGCGTTACTTGTGAGTTATATGGAAGTTGATGCATATTGTAGTTGACTTGACTTTATTTTTTCCTTTCTTACTAATCTATGTCTGGAATAGACTTTGATTTCTTTTGTTCTGGGAGAACTGTTAGTTACTCCCCACTGATTGTGGATGTTGTTGTATATTTTGCAGGTTTTGTTGATGTGAATCTTCTTTGGTTTTGGGTTCGGGTTGAGATGCGAGAATGAAATGATAGTTGTTCTAGGCCTAGACTGCTAGTTAGACTTTTCTCATTTGGAATACTCTGAATTAGTATTTATTGATATTATTTATTTAAGTTGGTCTCTTAATATAGTTATTTAAATACCTTTGTATTAGAAGTGGCATTCCCAGAAGACGATGTTTCCGCCATCGTCCTATAATACTATTACTTTTTCTTTCTTTTTCCGCATTGAAATTCTGGGGTGTTACAGTTGGTATCAGAGCAAAACGCTCCTGAACTCTGAAAAAGAGTTGCTAATGATTCTTTAGAACTATTAGTTAGCCATAGGATATAAAATTTGTTTAGAATTAAGTTTAGTTGTTTCACTATAATGAAAGTGTTATGCATTGGTGAAATTAGTCTACCAAGTTTGCTAATCTTATTTGCAGGGTCTCTTACATGTAATTTATTTTCTCTTTTATCAGAGTGCGCAGCGAAAGCGAAGTAATTTATAGCCTTCTCGGTTTAGTTGTGTGTTTAATTTGTATTGTGTTTTGCAATTTGAAAATAAACTTTTATTTTAATTTTAATATAGTCATGTGTGTTGCATTGCATTTATTTTATTTGTTGGTTGCTTGATAGTATATGTAATTATTATGTGCGACGGTATATATTTTCCGTTCTTTTTCAATTAAGTGTTGTTTTTATGTGAGTACTACGTATCTGTTTTATTATTTACAAAACTTTCTAGTTTCAGTTTATATTCCAAATTATATTTTAGATCTTTGAACTTAATAAATTTCATACCTATATTAGAGTTATTTTATGACTTTCAAATTTTCCTATTGTTAATATTTTGATATACTCTTTTGAAAAACGTTTAATTTCAATGGTTCTATAATGGTTTGGAAAAAGAAAGGGGTTTGAAATTGTCTTTCAAGATATTTTTCAAATTTCTCTTACCGTCTTTGACCATCTATATTTATAAATATTTTTCTTCTGATATTTTTATTTTTCATGCTAATCCTTGTTTAGCTTTTAATTATGGTAATAATTTTTGTAGTCTTTGAAAATAAAAGTACTTTAATGAGTTGTCTTGGTGTTAGATTGAAATGTAGACGCAAACTATTTTGTTTTAAAGGTTAGCATTCAACCACTTTTACTTTACTTACTTTTCTTGTTAGCATATTTTTTTTCAAACTCAAATGCGTGAAAGGATCTCATTTACTATTTGTTGTTTCTTGTGTAAATATTTAGTGCTTTCTCATTTTATAGCAAAATTTTGGCTGTTTTCTTTACTACTTATATAATTATCTGACTTTAACTATTTTGTTTTATATTCTTTGGAAAGGAAATTTATATACTCAGTCTAAATTTTAAACTTGTTTGAGTTGATATTAAGTTATAATGGGTGATTCCTTTGACTTGTATGTATATTTGATAAGTCTAAATTTTAAACTTGTTTGAGTTGATATTGAGTCATAATGGGTGATTCCTTTTACTTGTATGTCAATTTGATAAGTTGACACATTTTATCTATTTGATTTAATTTCCTTTTTGAGTTGATATTAAGTTTATATTGGGTGATTCCAGTAAACTCTAATGTCGATTTGATAAGAAGGCTTTCAAATATTGTTTTGTTGATACTAGGTTGCAATGGGTGGTTCCATGCACATTTGTGTCGACTTGGCAAATTTTATAATTGTTGTTAATAATTTATTACTTTATCGCCTATTTATTATTAGTGTTTCGTCGTTGTGAAATTTATTTTAAAGTTTTCAATTTCTTTTGCGAACTTTAATTTTCATATATATGTTTAGGAGGCGTACGCTCTTATAACATATGTCATGACTTGTGTTCGTAAGTGCTATTTTAATAAAGCAGCTAGCTACTCTTTATTAAAGTGTTCTTATCTCTTTAAGTGGAGTATAAGCCCGTGTGGTTACCTCTATTTAAATTGGTTTGGCTATCTACTTACGAACTTTTTTCTTCGTTTCTTTTCTAAAAATATTTATGTATGGTCGGATTTATACTTTTATAATTTTACGTAAATATTTATTCCTGCTTCTTTTACAAAATTACCTATAGTTTATTGTGCAAACGCTTTTACCTCAAACTTTCTACTTGTCTTTGGTTCTTTCACATTGTATAAATGATGGTTGTTACCATGCTTCTTTACTATACAGCTCTGTTGGTCTTCCAAAATAAAATGTATATTATTTGAGTTATCAAATTTAATACCTGCAAAGTTGTTTAGTTCTTAACTAAAATCCATCGATTTCTGTTTTCTTAATGTTCTTTATCTAGAGTATTTTCTTTTGTCTCTTGGTTGTTTTGAAGTTTCGAGGACGAAACTCTTTTAAGGGGGAGTGATTGTAACACACCGTAATATTCACCCTTTATTTTTGGTATTTGTTTACATTAAAATGATATTTTTTTTCGTAAAAATAAATAATTTATTATTTAAATTATTTTGGAACGTGTTGTGAAAATGTGTATATATATTTATATGTTGTGATATATTTATATATATTTATTTTAAGTTGTTAGTTATTTATTTTAAAGGTTATATTAGTTTCGTTATTTGTTTAGGCGTTTAGGATGCAGTTTTGTCGTGTAGCGTTTTTGTAACGTTGTTAGACCGACTTGGGTGATGAAATGTTGCATCGCATGTGGCATGTCATGCTGGCCGAAAATCAGCAATTATGGTGTGGAGGATGAAGAGTTTTGGTGCTCATTAAGTTAACCTTTGGATCTCTTGTAACCCCCTATTTAATTCCCCATTAACCCACCTTTATAATCACCCTTTAAACCATTGCTTAATGAGGTTATTAATCAGGATTTTGCTGCATTCTAACCCCCATTTTCGCCCAACCCTTAGAGAGGAAGAGAAAGAGTTCTTCTCTCTTCTCGGATTTTCGTCCATTTTTGCACACCTATTTTGTTTGCATCATATCTCCTTCGTTTCTTATCCGAATTGAACGTGTGAGTAGTCAAAATCCATCTACTCGGAAAGATCTTGCTCATTGTACAATGGTTTTTTGAAGAAAGGGAAAGATGCGACTGCAGTTTTCGTTTCAATCAGACGAGTCATCCGGTTTTTGTTCCCTGTCACACCTTCACGAAATTAACCATATCCGGAGATCTAACCGTTGGATCATTCTCAAATTTGGACATCACGTTTATAACATTTTGATCTTCACTTTAACCAGTGCGATTGTGAGTACGATCTATCAATCGCCGGAAATCATGGTCGGACCAGAACAGCACGAAATGAGATTTTTTCAATGTTCAAGAAGAAACGCCTAGTGACTTGTTGCTACAAATTATCGTTCGTTGTGCTTCGGGGTTAGAAGAGGAATTGGATTATATGCGTAACTCTTAATTATCTCTTTAGACTCAGCTGTCCTCCCGATGTTCCAGGTAACTAGTAGTTATCTTAGGACGCTAGAGATTAAAGTATTTTTCGGTATTAGATTATTACGCTAGGAAATTGTTTAAAATACTTTTTAAATGAAATTATTGACGAAATTTGACATGAATATACTAGATGCATGCTGTATGAATACTGTATATAGAAAATTAATTTTCGTCTGATTTTTAGTATTTATTTAATTTAATTGGTATTTTGTGCGTTTTTGGCTTATTTGCATAATAATTATTAAACGAATGTTAAAATTGATGAAATTATTTTTCGTGAATCATGTTATATGTGTAGTATGTATTTCATGCCTTGGAATAATTTTTTCCTACTGTTTACAGGTTTATTTAATTGATTTATCTGTTTTTGCATTTTCGTGTCTGTCAGTATATAAATCGTGAAAATTATTTCTGGTGGCCGAAAATTTCTTTGTATATTATGTATTACCATGAGTTTTTTCATGTTATGTAAATTTTTAGTAATTTTTGGGCGTTTATTTCTATTTTTAATTATTATATTGTCATTATTGAGTATTCTGTAAATTAACGTTTAAAAATACTTTTAGAGTCCGAAAATTATAAATAAAAATTGTACCATGTCATTAGAGTCATTAGGGTCGTATGATAATTTTTGTGTTATTTTACTGATTGTACTTATTAGTTTCTTAATTATTATAGTGTTTTTATGATGAGTTTGAGGATATTCTTTTTAATTATTTAGGAGCTTGTTAATCAGAAATAGTTTATGATCTTTTATGTTCTAGGATGCTGGTGTTTAGTAGGTTGCTGTAAGTATTATTGGGTATCATTATGTTTATGTTTGATTTATGTAAAAATGATTAATTGTGTACTATTCATTTATTTAATAAGCCTTGGAGTTAATTGGTGATGCATTTTTGATTGAAATGTTAGTGCTGTAAAAACTAGTTTAATATCATTGTTGATGCTTAGAGATGTTCAAAGTATTTATTGTTGGAGATATTTGTTGTAAGTTTGTAAGTTACTACTTTGAGGATTTTTGAAGCATTACTTTTGATGAATTATGGGTATAAGGTCGGGTGGCATCCCTTTGACGAATATTTTTGAGATGAATGATACTTTGATGATATTTATGATTTTATTTTGAGATAAGAACATCCGGTGGGATAGATGTAGTCCCCGGTGAAGAACATGCCAACCACCTGGTTTGCGAACTAGGGGTAAACCTGGGTTAATTGTTGTCGTCCGATAGGTCAGGGAGTTCTGCGTGTTCTACCCTGCATCGGGAGTTTGGCCATTCTTAGACACAGGCAGTGGGGAACGTAAGCCCATAGACTGACCTGGAGATTGCGATCTGACAAACCTTAGGAAGTGAATTGCGATTCACTGGCGTTCGGTTTTTGACTCAATCACTTGTTTTACCTATACTTTTATTTTTATAAAAATACTCTTGAGATGATTTATTTATTTTTATCCAATTCACTTGCTATTTATTATTCATTTGCGTTACTTGTGAGTTATATGGAAGTTGATGCATATTGTAGTTGACTTGACTTTATTATTTCCTTTCTTACTAATCTATGTCTAGAATAGACTTTGATTTCTTTTGTTCTGGGAGAACTGCTAGTTACTCCCCACTGATTGTGGATGTTGTTGTATATTTTGCAGGTTTTGTTGATGTGAATCTATTTTGGTTTTGGGCTCGGGTTGAGATGCGAGAATGAAATGATAGTTGTTTTAGGCCTAGATTGCTAGTTAGACTTTTCTCATTTGGAATACTCTGAATTAGTATTTATTGATATTATTTATTTAAGTTGGTCTCTTAACGTAGTTATTTAAATACCTTTGTATTAGAAGTGGCATTCCCAGAAGACGATGTTTCCGCCATCGTCCTATAATACTATTATTTTTTCTTTCTTTTTCCGCTTTGAAATTCTGGGGTGTTACATTAGTAAGTACGTTAATTTCTTCATCTTTTTCTGGATTAAAGTCTGATTCTAAATAATTTGAATATCTAAATTCTTGACTGCATTGTTCAGAATAAACTTCTTCATTATTTTCTTCTAGAGTATTTACCTCTATATTATTTACCTCAAGTCGTTCTATTTCAGTATTTAAAGCTTCTATGGTAGTATTATTTATTGTTTCGTTATCTGATTCATGGATTTCTGATATTTCAGTGTTGTCTTTGATATTACATATAAGCTGTTCTTCTATTTTATTAAACCTATTATTATATTCTATTTTAAGATTTTGTACCTCTTCATTAAAATTGTTTTCCACTCTGTAGACTTTGTCTAATCTTTGTTTAGTATTAATATGGATTATTTTAATAGATTCTTCCATTTTTCGCATTCTTTCATCATATTTTCTTTCTAGTTTTTCTAATTTCTTGTAGATGTCATTAATTGTTTTATTGTCTTGATAGCTACTTTCTATATCTGTTATTTGTACGAAATTGTTTTCTAGTGCTAGTCTTCTTTCTCTTTCAAATTCATTTTCTAGTATCATTTGTTTCCTATCTTTTATTAATTAAAATCTGCCTTCACTAATTTCTGCAAATTGTCTATTTTGATTAGTCTTGTGTATTTTAAATGGACCATCAGGGTATCTAATAATTTCTTCTTCAATGATTTTTTCGTTTTTATTCATTATTCTGATTGTCAATTATTCTTTCATATTCTATTTCTATTCTTTTTCTTAAAAGTAATTCTGGAAATAACTGTGAATATTCTTTAGTTATCTTCTTTTCTAAAATTTCATAACCTTGTTCTTCTAGTTCTATTGGTATTCTAGTATTACTAGACTCTAGTTTATCTGGATCCTTCTTACTTTCTTTTAGTAATTGTATAATTAGTAAAATATTTGTATTTATTATTTTTAGATTAGTTCGTAAATTTTCTTCTTTTTCTAGTTCACTCATAAGTATAAAGTTGGTTTTCTATCTAAAGTATAATTAATATAATCCTTTGTTATTTTCTTAGCCATATCCTCCTGTTTTTTAATTTGTATATTTAGCAGTTCTATTTGATCATCAAAAGGTTTTAACTCTTTTTCAATCTCTTCATGATTATGATTATCACTTAATGTTGCTTTTTTTAATATTTGTAGTTTATTAATGAAAGCTATTTGTTTTTGATTTCTTAATTCTAAATTTTTTATATCAGATTGCATAGTTGATATAAAATATTCCCAATTAGCTCTTCTCATAGCCTTTTTTACTTGTGATTTAGTACTCATATGTATAACGAATTTTGTAAATCTCTAAGTTCTTGTCTAGCTGTTAAGTATCTATTTTTCTTATTTTGTAGCTTAATTAAATACTTTCTTAAAGCATTTTTTATTTCATTATCTTTTCTACAATAGGCTTCATATAAATAATTTTCAAATTCATCTATTGTATCTTGTACGATTTGGATTTGAACATTTAATATGTTATCTCTCATTTCTATATGATCTTTAGCTTTTTTTATTTGTGTCTTAATAGTCATAACGAATTTATTAATTGTTCAAGTTCTATTAATAATTGTCTAAGTTCTATTTGTTTTAATAGATCTAGCAATTTTTTAAGTTCTATTTGAATTTTTGAAAGTTTTTCTATCTTATTTTGTTCTTTAGGTATTGATTTAAGTAAAGAATACCTTCTTCAGTATCTTCTGCTTCAGATGCTTGAATATTATAAATAGTTATCTGATCTCTTACTCTATTAATTTTAAATAGTAAAGCATAATTTATCCATTCAACACTTAATCTAACAGTTTTTATTTGAGAATTCATAATATGATAAGCAAATAATCAAGTAAATATTTAAGAAAATAAACAAGTAAATAGGTAAATAGTCTGTTTCTTTATGAACTTTCTTGTAAGACTCAATCCCTTTTGCTCATAATAAACCTTAATCGGTTAATAACAATTCTATCAACTTTCATATAAGTACTGCTAATCCACTTTGACAACTCTTAAGCACTTAAGCAGAATTAAAAAAATTCATGTTTTTCAACCTCACCACGTAGGTTTTATGCATCACGCCCTCAACGCCTTCTTATTCTCAACGGCTAAACGGGCTCCTGCTACCAATTGTCTCTTGGTTTCTAAACATGATTTTACTTAATCGGGGAAAGCATGATTAAGATAGCATACATCCTATATGAAATTATAAAATTATCTTAACAGATCTCAGTATTATTATAAACTAGGGGATTGAATTTAAATTTAGTTCTTAAGAAAAGGGATTACCTTATCTTCTTCCATACTTGTTTGTAAAATATCTTGAGGAATTAGCTCTAGGTGAATAGCTCCGGTCTTGTGAATAGTAAGCTCTGATACCAACTAAGGGTGAAGCGTAATTATTTTTGAGAGAGGAAGGATTTAGAGAGAAGTAAAGGAAGAGAGTAGTGGAGAAATGGGGAGAAGCTGATGATGCCTCTTGCTTCCCCAGTGGTTCTTATTTATAGGCAAAGCTTTTACAAGTGTCGTACCATTTTTACAAAACTATTCGTGCTATTACAAATACTATTGCTACAGTGAAAGTGCTACAGTAAAAGTACTGTTCACACTATTCACTATTCACATTTTTTACATATTTTTTGCCGCCTATCTTTTGTCGTATTACAACTATTACAATATTTATCTATTACATGATAGTTTTTACAAACGTATCTCTATCCTTTATCTTTTAGTAGCTACTTAACAGGTGTCTTATACTTATAAGGTGTGCTCTATCTATGTAGTAGATGCTGCTGTGCTAGATGATTTAGCTCCACAGCTATCCATATCTTCAATTATTGGTACAGTCATTTGTTTAATTCCACAAATTTTACATGAGTGGTTATTATTCTGCTGCATCCAACTGCAATATCTCTTCAAGGTATCTTCAATTAGAAAATTTCTGGGTATATACCTTGTAACTGGTTCTTGATCAGGATGGAGCAGGCTCCATACCCATGATTTGATAGTTTCGACCGTATCATGGCCACATGTTTTGCCTTTGAGATATAATTAACTAGTATTTTTTGCACGCGATGCGTGCGCGAACATCGCGGTGATATTGAACATGTTTCTTTTGTTTTTAGAAAAATATGGAAGTTACTTTCACTAAAAAAAAATCTGGTAGTTTTTTTTTGGGGGGAAATCTGGTAGTTACATTAGAGTTTTTTTTTAAAAAAAAGTTCTATGGCTTTTTTGCCCTCATAAGTTATCCTGGAAGAATAAAAACATAAAGGGTATTTTATGGAACTCAGGTGGACACCAAAGTCCTCAAGAGTTCCCATATATAATATAATTAATGTATTAATCTCTCGATGATTTATCCAAACATGAGTCTTGACCATGGTAATCAAGGCGTCATAAATCGCTTTTATCTTGACTGCTCTTTTCTCTCTAAGGAGATCTGGTATCTCATTTCGGTTTAACTCTGGCTGAGCCTTAATTTCTTCGGGAAAGATAAAATTTGCTGTACAACCCATTTTAACAACCCTAATACATTGTTTTATTTCAGAGAAAGTAACTTCGCCTGGGGCAGTATAGCATCTTACAAAAATCATAGGAGATTTTGTAATTTGCAAGTAACTTTTAGCTGCTTTATATAGCTGAGGAATTGATGACAGCTCTTCTCCATTCATTGTATATACTGAATTAAGAAGGCCATAATCATATGCTGCTTTGATTAAATTTGCATTGCAACCAGGCAACACTATTAACTCGTTTACCCTTTTTAAGGGGTTAGTAACATAACCTCCTTCTATCTCCCCTGTGGCGGTCTTTAGTGGTTATTTCTGGGACGGTATTTAGTTTATTGGCAATAAATAAGATATTATCTATATATTGGCGAACCAAAGGAGATATAGTTTGTTTGGTTCCTAAGGTTAACTTTTCTTTGAAAGATGTGGTATCTGGTACTAGGCTGGGAAAATTTATTTCATTGATAACTGGTGTGGGGTTATTAGCTTGATTGGGGTAATAAGTTTGTAAGGACATACTCTTCTTGAAAGGAGAATTAACTTTTTTTTGTAATAATTCGGCTTTTATATTTTTGGCTAGTGCCAATATCTGCTTGCTCCATGCTAGGATTGCTGGAAGTGGCTTCCCTTTTCATGGAAGCGAGTTCTTCCATTAACTTTTTGAGTTGTATCTTGAGCTCCTGATTTTCTAGAATCAGTTGTTGAGTTATTTCTTAAGAGATAGTCTGCAAAAAAATTTTCGTTAGTTTTCAATAATTCAATAGAAAATTCATACTGAATGATGTCAGCTATTATTCGATTTATTTCTTTTCTTGTAATGGAATCTTGTAGTTTTTGGGTTAACCAACTTCTAACAGTTCTATTATCTGTTCTAATTATGAATTTACTATAAACTATGTAACATTCAAATTTTTTGATTCCATATTTTACTGCTTTTAACTTTTTTTTATTTATATCACAATTGATTTCATTTGCCTTAAATGTTCCTGAGTGATATCGACAAACGTATTCTTTTTTATCATTTTTATATCTGTATTTTAATACTACTCCGTAACCGTTATTGGTTTCACTAGCATCTGTTTCCACTATCCATGAAACTCTTTGTCTTCATCAGGAAAACTTAGTTTTGGTAATTTTTTGACTAAGTCTTTGATTTTTTCTAAAATCTTTGTATCAGTATCTTCCCATCTAAAATCGTAGTCTTTCTTTAGTTTCTTAGTTAGTGGTTCAGTATATTGTGATAATTTAGGAATAAATTCTCTAACCTGATTTACTATTCCTAGGAATTTTTGTAATTCTTTCTTAGTATTAATTTCTTTTTGAAACTCAATAATTTTTTGAGCTATGTGATCTTCCATTTTTATTCCAGCTTTATCTATTTTAAATCCTAAGAATTCAATTTATGTTTTAAATAATTCCATTTTCTTTTTACTTAAAACTATACCACTAGTTTTAATAATTTCTATAAATTGTTCTAATAACTTAAAGTGTTCTTGTGTTTTTGAATAGATTAGTATGTCATCGATATAAACTACACAATTTGATAATTGATTTAAATATTTATCCATGAATGCTTGGAATCTTCCTGGGGGATTTTTATATCCAAAAGGTAATACATTCCATTCATAAAATCCAATGGGGACATTGAATGCTGTTAGTTGTTTAGAATCTTCGGTTAACTTTAATTGGTGAAAACCACTTTTACAATCAAACTTTGAAAAATAATTGTAACCTTGTATTTGCCTCATTTTAAGTATCTTGTTTGGTATAGGGTAATTGTAAGTAATTGTTTTTTTTTCATTTAGAATTATATAGTCAATAACCATTCTTGTTTTTCCTCATTTTTGTTCTGAATGATTATTAACTATAAAAGTACAGCTACCATGTTTTGAATTACTTGGTCTAATTAGTTTTCCAGCTAATAGTTCCGTTATATGCATTTTAAATTCTTTTTCATCTCTTTGGGTATTATTAAAAGGTTTTTGGGATATTATGCTATTTTGGTCTTTCAATGTTATTTGTATTTCTGTTTTATGCTTATGCCAATTTTCTAGAGGATTGTCGTTGCATAGTTTTTCTTACTTAGTTTTTAAAGGAGTAAGCTTATCTAAATGGAGTATACCAATTTCTATAATTTCAAAGTTATTAATATCTTCCTTCTTGGTTGTCATTTTTTGGACTAACTGAGCTTCTTCGCCTATTTTACATTTTTCCCATTCTATTGGCATTCGTTCTCTATTTTTGACTACTTTAGCTCTTAACTTATGTTTACAAGGAGTAAATAATGTAACGAACTCTTCCTAGTATTATGTCTTTTCCTATTAATTCGAAACAGTATACTTTAGGTATGATTAATATTTTATTCCAAATTTGTATTTTTACAATTGTTTGATATAGGGTAATGTTACTACTATTGTTATTAAACCCGTTAATTATAAATGGTGTGTTTAATCTTTTCCATTCTGTATCTACCATTGGTGTATAATATCGACTTTTATATCCTTCAAAGATTATTTTTATAAGTATATAGGTAAAATTACTCTTTTTTTTTATTAAGAATTGCTAATTCATTATTCATTTTATATAAGTTTTGTTCTAATATTTGTATATCTCTGGTTTTTTCTTGTTCCCTTTTAGATAATGCTCTTATACTATCTCTATGGCAAACTGCAAATATAATATATTGTAGTCTTTGACTTAGATAAACCTTTTCTTCTTTTGCTAGTTCTATCTGTTTTTGTAATTTTATTAGTTATATTAAACTAGGTATAGTGTTACTCATTTATTATTTTAGTTTTATATAGAGTTTGGTTATAAGTAAATTTAAAGTAATCTGGTTCTATTGTCCATGGTTTAACTTTTTCTAAGAAGTCTTTTCCTAATACTATCTTATTATTTAAGGTTGTGACATAGTCGATATTTATATCTTGTAGTGTTGTTAAGGTAGTTAATCTATTAAAATTCTCATTAATGTTAACTATTTGATTTGACAGTTTATCTAATGGTATATAATTACTTTCAGTATTGATGTCTAATTGTGCTGTTAGGTTTTTTGTTCCTATTTGTATGATTATATAATATTCGTATGATTTTATTTGAATAGGTAGGTTGTCAGTTAAATCTCGTTTAGATCTAGAAACACTCGATCGTTTCTTTACTATTTCTAAGTCTTCATAATTTGGTTTAGAATATAATTTTAATCCTTTTTCTATAGGTAATATAAGATCTGTAAAAGGAGTATCTATAGTAATTGGTCTTAATTTGTTTTTAGTATAAACTTGATGTTGATATGTTAATATATAAGCATTCTTGCATTGTACTGTCATAACTTTTGATCCAGTTGTCATGTTTATTCCATCTAGTTTCCAATATAAGACTAATGCCTTTTCTATATTTTGGTCAGTTAAACTTATAGAATAATTGGGCTTAATTATGAATCTAACTTTCTGATAAATAAGATTTCCTTTAAGTTGTGCTATAATAGCTTGTTCTATTGGTTCTTTGATTGTATTATCAGCTAATTCTAATTCTAAGGGAGTATCTATTCCTTCTTTAAAACAGGCTTTTATTATTATTTCTATGGCTGCTAATTCTACAAATCTTAATGTGATTGGTTTATTTTTTAATACGTTATTAATTTTGGTTATTTCTTCGTTTAACACTTCTTGTGTGTGTTATTAATGGGACTCTAGTGTTACTTTGTACTTGTGTAATATCTATAACATGTTAGGTCAAATTTTTTCTTTTCAATAATCTTTTCGGGGGACAACGTAAATCCTTCATACTTTAATGCATTAAATTTTTGTAAGTCAAAAATGACTCTTTGATTTTTATGTTGTGCTGTAATATCTTCATCGTAATCAACTTCTTGTAACTCTTTATTCATTATTATCAGTTTCAGTATTATCTTCTTCTTCACTACTTTCATCATTACTTCGTATTTCATTAATTTCATCATTATCTGTTTCATATTCGAACACATATATTTCTTCATCTGGCGGTATATTGGTTTTACCTAGTTCATATTCTGCTATATGGAGTTCAATGAAATTTACATTTTTTATATTTTTATTAATATTTCTTTTTGCTTTAGTCTTATATTCCTTTGCTATGTGACCTATCTGTCTACAATTATAACATCTACATCTTTTTGGATTTTTAGCATATTTATAGAGTTTTGTTTTAATAAAGTAATTTTTATTTGATCGTTTCTTATTTTTATATTTTCCATAGGTTTAAATCTTTTATATCTTCTTCGCATTAATTTGGTCTTTTAGCTTTATATCTTTTGTTTAATTTGTGACATCCAAATTTAGGTATTTCATATTTTTCACAACAGTCACTAATTTTAGCTTGTTTTCTAAATGCCTTTTGGTTATTGACTTCAATACAGTAATTTTTATACCATGTTTGTAAAAATGCTATTTGTTCTCCTAAAGTTCATGTTTTAGGCTCTGTATAATAAGCTTGTTGTACCATTGTATTTATAGGTATTGGTAATTTTTCAAAATATAATTTTTGAAATACAGCTAATTGTTCAGGGATTTCAGTTCCTAATTCATAATAGTTCATCTGGAAAGCACAATTATATTTGCTTAGATCTTCTGGACACATGGAACATATTTGCATATTATATAATTGGGACTTACAATATTCTTTCTTGGCTGCTACATATTTTAAATCTGCATTTGGATTACCAAATTCTCTTCGAATTATTTTTTCATATTTTTTCAACATTTGTGTGAATCTGTCATCTCAGTTCCTTTTATCTTAATACTTCGCAGTTCTGTTAATTCTTTTATTCCTATATTAATTAAATAGCTTCTTGCTATTCCTGTTATAGTTGCTTCAATATAACTAGCTGCAACACTAACTGGTACTTTAGCTTCTATTAATTTTGCATTTATTCTAGCTGTCTAGTTTTCTATATTGATTTCAGCATTTATAGAACAATCTAGATTTAAAGTTTCTCGTTTGGTGATCTCTGGGTATGTAATCATTTTTCTAGTTTTTGTCGATATTTCCATATATAGTCATTATTTTTATGAGTATAATCATATTTTTTCTTTTTGAAGGTAGGTTTATAACTTCTACTGGTTTCCATATAATCATAATCGTCAACTGTGTGGACTTTAGTAAGTACGTTAATTTCTTCGTCTTTTTCTGAATTAAAGTCCGATTCTGAATAATTTGAATATCTAAATCCTTGACTGGATTGTTCAGAATAAACTTCTTCATTATTTTCTTCTAGAGTATTTACCTCTATATTATTTACCTCAAGTCGTTCTATTTCAGTAGTTAAAGCTTCTATGGTAGTATTATTTATTGTTTCGTTATCTGATTCATGGATTTTTGATATTTCAGTATTGTTTTTGATATTACATATAAGCTGTTCTTCTATTTTATCAAACCTACTATTATATTCTATTTTAAGATTTTGTATCTCTTCATTAAAATTGTTTTCTACTCTGTAGACTTTGTCTAATGTTTGTTCAGTATAAATTTGGATTATTTTAATAGATTCTTCCATTTTTAGCATTCTTTCATAAAAACTAGAAAGAATATATGATGAAAGAATGCTAAAAATGGAAGAATCTATTAAAATAATCCAAATTAATACTGAACAAATATTAGACAAAGTCTACAGAGTAGAAAACAATTTTAATGAAGAGATACAAAATCTTAAAATAGAATATAATAGTAGGTTTGATAAAATAGAAGAACAGCTTATATGTAATATCAAAAACAATACTGAAATATCAAAAATCCATGAATCAGATAACGAAACAATAAATAATACTACCATAGAAGCTTTAACTACTGAAATAGAACGACTTGAGGTAAATAATATAGAGGTAAATACTCTAGAAGAAAATAATGAAGAAGTTTATTCTGAACAATCCAGTCAAGGATTTAGATATTCAAATTATTCAGAATCGGACTTTAATTCAGAAAAAGACGAAGAAATTAACGTACTTACTAAAGTCCACACAGTTGACGATTATGATTATATGGAAACCAGTAGAAGTTATAAACCTACCTTCAAAAAGAAAAAATAAGATTATACTCATAAAATTAATGACTATATATGGAAATATCGACGAAAATTAGAAAATGATTACATACCCAGAGTTAATAACCAAACAGGAGAAACTTTAAATCTAGATTGTTCTACAAATGCTGAAATCAATATACAAAACTGGACAGCTAGATAAAAGCAAAATTAATAGAAGCGAAAATACCAGTTAATGCAGCGGCTAGTTATATGTATATATGTGTGTATATATATATATGTATATATATATATGTATATATGTATATATATATATGTATATATGTATATATATATGTATGTATATATATATGTATGTATGTATATATATGTATGTATATGTATATATGTATATATATGTATATATATGTATATATGTATATATGTATATATATGTATATATGTATATATATGTATGTGTATATATATATGTATATATGTATATATATGTATATATGTAGTTTTTACCGTGCAAAAATGCATGGAGAGATTTTATGTGGATATAATTTGGACCCGTACATAATGTACATGAAATTTTTTTGTTTATTAAGTAGTTTTATTTATTCCAAATTTATGAATCAATAATTATTAGAATTTATGCATTTTAAGTTAAAAAGAATATAATGTAAAATTATATTTCATGATATGAACATATCATTTGTTACAGCATTTTAAGTATAAAAATTTTATAATCGTGAAATATAAATTAATAAATGCGTAAATGAAACAAAAAAAATCAAAATGCACGGGAATATTTTGTTTTATAAATTCAAGATTTTTGGATTTATGTTTCTCCTAAAATCAAGGTTTGAATATTAGCTCGTGATTTAAAGTTTTTGTAGTCATATCGTGTATTAAAAATATATTTTCAAAATCGGCTTATGACCCGTGCATTCAGTGACTGATGTAGCTAATATCATGGCCGAAAATGTAACCAATATTTTTTTTATAAAAAAGAAGTTGACTAAAAAAGCTTTCACTCCGGCTATTACTTCATTCAGAGGCTCATATAAAATCACAAGTCCCACCACTACTAGTATCCAAACATATATGCAATCACTTCCACTTCCCCTTTTGGCAGTCCCACTCAACCCCTCTATCATGTACCGACCATTCACCAAACCACCACTACTTGCACCGGGAATTATGGCAGGCGTTATCTACAATATAATTTTGGCAGATTGTACAATCATTGCACAAAAATGAGAATTCAATGACCTGTCACAAAAGTCTTATCATATTATTTTCGTTATATTTAATTGGTTTGTAATCTTGTAAGTTGAAAATTAATGTAACTTAAATTTTAATACATCCTTTGCTCTAGAGAAATCCTAGCACCTTTTCAATTTATTTATGTCTCATGATAATACTGTTGTAGTCTAACATCGACGGCTCTTTTTGAGACACTTGGGCTCATCAGAGCCGTCCACGTGTCACCTTAGTTAAAAAAGAGAAAAGCCTTGAATCTCTGGGCTACACTCAGATCAGGTAAAAGGTTTAAATTCTGGCCCAACAGTCAGAGCCCAGCAGTGCCAAATGGCTGAAGGAGAGTGGTTAATAGACATTCACCAGTCATGGTTAGCCACGTGTCATAATATGATTTCTCAGCCAATCAGATGCTGCTATGGTAGGTCAGTTTTTAAGGTTAGCTGTCAACTTGCTATCACTATAAATACCCCTGAAATCAGGAGAAAAACACATTCAATGCAAACAGTGCAAAGTTACTCTGATAAAATTCTATCTCACTTTCTCTTTCTATCTCTACTTTCTCTCACTACTCCTGAGAACTGACTTAAGCATCGGAGGGGGAACCACCACCCAAACCTCCAGGGTGGGTCCCTTTGTGCAGGTTCGGGAGCAGAGCCAAGACCAAGGACTAAGAGGATTCAGACATCGTTGCACAAGTCTCCAACTGAAGAACACTCAAGATACTACTTTACTTGCTCGACAAGGAAGCTAAGCCTACAGCTTACTTGTTGGACAAAAGGACAAAACAAATACTATTAAAAGCAATATGTTGTTTTTCCATCACAACCCGGAGCCAGCTGCTAACAATCCACCTCGTCCTAGAGGACGTTCTCAAGTAGATCATCCAGGTCCTAGTCGACCTGTTCGTCAGGAACCCTCTAGGAGGACAGCGAGAGGAAAGCGGCCTTAAGAGATGCGATCGGGAGAAGAAAGATGGGTGGAACCTGGTGGTGAGGACCCGGGACCATGTCCATCCTAGTGGGCACCGAATGGAAACCGACGCCAGGGAGTACTTAGAGGCAAAGAGGGCTGCGACTTTGCAACGTTCAGCTACAGGATCTACCCCATACCTGAGAGACCCTCCTTTGAGGTTGTCGTCCAGAGGGGAAGGCCGAAGTTTAAGCCACTCTCTTGTTCATCCGCGGCAGGAGAAGACCGTGGCTCAGCCCATGGTCTACAGGCGTCCAAAACCAACCAACACTTCATCCAACCCAGTAATGAAAGAATATCGCAAGGAGTTCATACCCATTGAGGGACAGCTGGGAGCTCTCCAAATCAACTGGCCTACTCCATTCTCGGCCAGGATTATGGAGACGCCCCCCTTCCCAAAGGTAAAACTCCCAACCATTGAGCCTTTCGATGGAACTGCGATCCGGACGATCACCTGTACGCTTACAAGCATCGGATGTACGTCCAAGGAGTGGACGATGCTACTTGGTGTAAGAATTTCCAAGCTACCTTGAAGGGAGTAGCTCAGAAGTGGTTCAATAATCTTCCCCCAATTCGAGTCAACAATTTTACTTGAACTCGGTTTCTTATTTACTAGTCACTTTGTTGCCAACAAGCAAGAGCAAAAGACAAGCATGCACCTAGGCAAGGTCGTCCGGGGACCTAAGGAGGCTCTTAGAAGTTTTGTTAAGAGATTCAACCTAGAAGCACTTCGGATCCAAGATCTTAATCTTTGGAGTAGCCTTTGACGCCTTCATCGGGGCCTAAGGCCAGGAAGTTTCAAATTTGACCTTGTTAAGAAGAAAATCTCCACTCTCGCCGAGGCTTTGAGGGAAGCCGAAGCATTTATTCATGCCACCGAAGTATGTGCTGAGGCAAAGCATCCCGAGTCTAAGAAGCCTAAAGAGGGTACTCAGCCAAAAAAGAGCAACCCCAAGAAGGCCGAGACTTGGGCGATAACCTCCAACACCACTCCGGCTAGAAAGAACAAGAGAAAGGAGGCCGAGCCATCCTCATCCAATCCTGTTGAGTTTAACAAAGACCAACACTCCATCCTCATGGAGATTAAGGATCAGTATGAGTTGAAGGCCCCCGCTGAAATGAAAACTCCTTATAGAAATAGGGATAAGAGCAAGTATTACCACTTCCACAAAGATTGTGGTCATGAGACCAATGAATGTAAGCACCTCAAGAGAGCTTTGGAAGAGTTAGCCCGAAAAGGAAAGATGAATTCCTATATGACTCAAGGGGGAAGGAAGTTTCCAAGGAAAGATGATTGGCATAACAAGAAGAAGGAGAGTGTGAGCACAGACGAGGATGTGGTTCTCGTAATCTCGGGTGGGTTTTTTCTTTGGGGGACCAACCAATAGAGGGCACAAAAACTACCTTAGGGAACTCGGCCAAGTTTTATTAGCCGATCAGACAAAGGCTGAGCCCTTCCCAAGGGTGGTAGTTAGTGAGCAAGATCGGGGCAGGTTGAGGACTCCCCATGATGATCCCTTGGTTGTAGAAATGAAAATAGCAAACTTGAGAGTAAGAAGGATCCTGATCGACACCGGAAGTTCGACGGACATCATTAATGCTGATTGCCTGTCCAGACTAAAGTTTGAGGAGAAGAACTTAGTTCCCGTTCACCATCCCATCATAGGGTTTGGGGGAGGAGTCATCCATCCCATGGGAACTGTGACTTTGCCCGTTCGAGTAGGAGAGAAGGAAGCCTCAAGAACTCTATTTATCAAGTTCTTGGTGGTCCGAGACTTGACGACCCTACAATGTCATTCTTGGACGACCAACTCGAATCATGTAAAATCGGTAATAGTAACTCATCTGATGTTGATGAAGTATGAGTGTGATGACGGCAAGATTGGCTCCTTGTATGGAGACCAGCAGGCGGCTAGGGAATGTTACCTAACTACTCTGAAACCGTCATCATGGAAGGCAGATAAGAAAGATCAGACGAAGGTTGCCAGCGAAAGGAGAACGTCTGGAATAGAGAAAGATCAGATGAGGATGGCTAGCGACAGGAAAACGTCTGGATTTGTCAAAGACTCAGTCGCCTCGTTAAAGCCGACCATGGAGAGCCCTCAGACGTCTCTTGCTCCCTCAAGGAAAGCGTCTGAGCACCTCCCCAGCTAGAAGAGGAAATATGAGGTCATCAAGGAAGAACCCTCCTCGTCTGAAGAGATCATGGCCATCATGGGACTAGCAGTAGAACGTCCAGAGCCAGTAGAAGCCCCTGAAGAGGTACGTCTGGATGAAGCTCGTCCAGAAAGGACCCTTAAAATCGGATCTTCACTCAGTCCTGGTTTGAAGGGTCATCTAGTCCACTTCTTTGAAAGAGTTTCAAGATGTGTTTGCCTATTGCGTTGAGGAAATGCCTGGAATTGATCCGGAAGTAGCCGTCCACCGGTTGAATGTTGATCCAAATTTGAAACCGGTTCGTCAGAAGAAGAGGCATTTGGGACCGGCTAGAAACCAGGCGGTCGACCAAGAAGTTCAGAAGTTGTTGGAATCCAAGTTCATCAAAGAAACCTATTATCCTGACTGGATAGCAAATGTAGTTATGGTGCCAAAGCCCAATGGCACCTGGAGAATGTGTGTGGACTACACTGACCTCAACAAGGCTTGTCCTAAGGACAGTTTCCCTTTGCCTAAGTTGGATCGTCTGGTAGACTCCACGGTGGCCATGCTTTTTCGAGCTTCATGGACGCTTATTCGGGTTTTCATCAAATCCCAATGTGGCCGGAGGATCGGGATAAAACGTCCTTCATTGCGAAAAAGGGCTGTATGGTTGGGTGAGGATGCCATTCGGCTGCGCAATGCCCGGCTACTTTTCAAAGATTGATCAATAATGTTTTTCGGCCGCATGATTAGGACGAAATATGGAGGCATATATTGACGATATGATAGTCAAGAGCCGTCAAGAAGAAAGTCATGTTGGTGATTTGAGAGAAACTTTTGAAACTCTCAGGAAATATAAGTTGAAGCTGAATCCCAGCAAATGTGTCTTTGGGGTTTTGTCGGGGAAGTTTTTAGGCTTCTTGGTGGATCAGAGGGGAATAGAAGCCAACCCTGAAAAGATTCAAGCTATTTTAGACATGAAGTCTCCTTCGAAGGTAAAAGAGGTACAGCGGTTGACGGGTTGCTTGGCTGCCCTTGGACGATTTTTGTCTAAGTCAGGCGACAAGTGCCATCACTTCTTTGCCACGATAAAAAAAAAAGCCAAGTTCGAATGGACAGCAGAGGCGGAGCAAGCCCTTCAACTTGTCAAAGATCATCTTCAGCAGCTGCCTAGGTTGGTCAGTCCCGCCGAAGGGGAAAAGTTGTTTATATACTTGGCTGTATCCACTCAAGCTGTGAGTGTCGTCCTGTTGGCTGAACGAGAGTCCGTGCAAGTTCCCATATACTTTGTGAGTCACGTGCTCAAAGATGCGGAAAACAGATATACCCCAGTCGAGAAGTTTGGATTGGCCCTAGTCATGGCCAGCAGAAAGTTGAGGCCATATTTCTTGGTGCACAGTATAATTGTCTACACTGACCAGCCCTTGAAGCAAGTTCTACAGAAGATGGAAGCTGCTGGACGAATGCTAAGATGGGCGGTTGAGCTTAACATGTTTGACATATCATTTGAACCAAGGAAAGCCATTAAAGGGCAAGCCTTGGCAAATTTTATAGTTGAGCTTACTCGGCCAACCATAGAACCAATATCTGATCCAGCTAGAGGAAGGAAGCATTGGACGCTCATGGTTGATGGATCGTCCACAGTCAATGGATGCGGGGCAGGAATCATTTGTCAATCTCCTGAAGGAGATAAGTTTGAATATGCATTGAGATTCTAGTTTAGAGCGTCCAATAATGAAGCTGAATATGAAGCACTCTTAGCTGGAATCAAAATGTGCAAGGCGGCTGGAGCTGTTGAGATCAAGGCCAAATCAGACTCCCTCATAGTTGTCAGTCAGGTTAATGGAGATTTTGAATGCAAAGAAGCATCAATGAGCAAATACATGCGACTGATCAAAGATGAGATAGAGCCATTAAAACGATTTGTCCTCGACCAAGTACCAAGGTCGAGAAAATCATCAAGCCGATGCTCTCTCAAAATTAGCCGGCTCTTGAAGGTGATGTGCCAAGAACAGTTTTTTGGGAAGTCAAACCCAAAAAGAGCATCGACCAAGAACATATTATGTTTCTCAGCCGAGGGGCTGTCTGGATGGAGCCGATCATAGAATATAAGAAGACGGGACGATTGCCTTCAGATCCTGTAGAGGCTAAGTATGTAAAGGCTAGAGACAAGTGGTTTGAGTTATGGGACGAGACACTTTACAAGAAGTCATTTAACCGGCCCCTGCTCAAGTGCGTCACCAGAGAAGATGGTCTGGAGGTCCTGAAAGAACTCCATGAAGGAGCTTGTGCTTCTCACATTGGGGGAAGAGCTTTAGGGGAAAAGGCTTTAAGGACGGGGTACTACTGGCCTACCTTAAAGGAGGATGCTTTAGTCTATGCAAAGAAGTGTGACAGTTGTCAGAAGCATGGAAATGTGCATCAGAAGCCGTCCAACTATTTAACCCCCATCTTGTTCCCTCTGCCTTTTGCCAAATGGGGCATGGATATCCTAGGACCTTTCCCTGTGGCCGCAGGGCAAAAGAAGTTTGTGATAGTGGCAGTTGACTACTTCACTAAATGGATAGAGGCAGAGGCCATGAGAGGAATAACAACGAACGACGTCAAGGGCTTCATCTGGAAAAACATTATAACTCGATTTGGCATGCCTCAGTCAATCGTCTTTGATAATGGTCCACAGTTCGAAACGCCTAAGCTGAAAGAGTGGCTGTCTGAAAGAGAAATCAAAGCTCACTTTGCGGCAGTCGCCCACCCACAAGCCAATGGGCAAGTTGAGTCCTTCAACAAGATTCTATCAAATGGAATCAAGAAGAAGCTGGATAACGCCAGAGGACAATGGGTTGAAGAACTGCAATTGGTGTTGTGGTCCATTAGAACAACCGCTAAGAATTCCACGGGCGAGACGCCTTTCATGTTAGTCTATGGCACTGAAGCCGTCTTGCCCATTGAGGTGGAAGAGCCCACCCTACGAGTCATGTTATACACAAAAGATGCCAATTGGGCCGCATTGCGCACGGCTTTGGACCAAGTCCCAGAAGTCAGGGGCAATGCCTTGCTAAGAATGCAATTGTACAAACTGCGAATGGCTCGGGAGTTTAACAAAAGAGTTGTTAGACGACCACTCAGGGTGGGGGATCTCGTCCTAAGAAAGATGGAAGATGTTGGACGCGCTAAAGAGTTGGGGAAGCTAACACCAAACTGGGAAGGCCCTTATCTGATTGTCCAGGAGGTACGCAGTGGGAATTTTCGTCTACAAGATTTAGATGGACGACCTATTCAGCGTACTTGGAATTCGGACAACTTAAAGAAGTACCACGTCTAACTCAGATCTTCGTCATATATCTGTAGGATTATTTGTAGTTATTCCAAAGTGCCACGGTACATGTTAGTAAGAAAAGAATTGTATACATGTATCTTGGCATTCAGCCAAGCAAAATCCATATAATACAATTCTTGCTTTCTTATCTCTTTGTATATTTTCACCAAGTTAATTCACTTTGGGGCATTAAATCATTTACTCGTCTAAAAAAGTGACAATAATTTGGACAAAATACAAACAAAGGCAGAACGTCAAAATCACTCGCATTTACGCCGAACATCACTCCCTCAAAGAGACCGGCCAAAAATATAATGCATATCTGGCCGTGAAATTGACAAAAACTCTAGTAAGAGTAACGTCAAAGTCTCTGAGAGAAAGCTGGCCTGAAATAAGACCTTAGTAAAGGATACTTACTTTCAAAATCACGGACAGCTAAGTAGTCTAGACCCTAGTAAGGGATCGCTACTTAATGACGAGTGTTGCCCCCTCAAGGAAACCGGCTAAAACACGCTTTGAACAGATTTCTCAAGCTCGTCCATCAACTTCAGCAGGCTCAGCCACGACTGGCTGCTCTCCTTCTTGGACTTTGGCTCTCCCTCCGCGCACGGTTGAGCTAAGCCCAATAAGGGGGGGATGATAGAAGCCAAAAGGACGAGCCATGTTAAAACAGGGACGAGCCATAGAAAACAAGGTCGTCCAATAAAAAACTAATACGTAGGCAATAGATGCCTTTCTGATGGTTTGAAACCATCCCAGACGAATACGGCCTAAAGAAGGTGACCGTCTGAGAATGGACGTCCTACTGAGGATGACCATTGTGCATAAGTTGGATGCAAAAATCCAGACGATCATGACCCCAAAGAGGTGACCGTCCAAGTCTGGACGTTTCCTTCTTTGCGTGACTCTCGTCCAAGAATTGGACACCAATTCTTGGACGAGCATGGCCCCAAGGAGGTGACCGTCCAAGTCTGGATGATCTGTCCAATTCTTAGACGAGCATGGCCCCTGGCTCTCTGGACGAGTATGGTCTAAAGAAGGTGACCTCGTCCAAAAAAGTTGGTAGCTTGAGTCAAACAGGTCTTGGCCGTAACCTCTCAGTGGGCGAGACTCGTCTGAATAAGCAAACCGTCCAACAATCTAGGGAAAATCAATGAAAATGCTTGGGCACTTAATAAAGATTGGAAATCGTCCAATGCCAAGAATGATCGTCCAAGAAGTTCAAGACGAGTCAACTCTTGTACTTGGATATTTCATAAAATAACAAAAAGTCGTCCAAGGGCAAGGGGGACAATCTTCTAGTATGGGCACTTTGCAAACAGTCTCAGACGAGTCCCTTTTGGTTAAACGATCATGACGAAGTTAAAGTTACACTTAGCCAAATTGCAATTGTAAAAAAAAAAAAAAAAAATTAAAAGAAGACTAGCAATTGGCAAAAAAGTTCTTCATATATATCAACAGCAAAACTTTACAACTTAAGGCTACTGAAGAGCTAAGACTACAACGGCAGACAAGCCAAGAAACATAGAAAAATAAACCTAAAGCTAGGCTTCATCTCCAGCGCGCGTTTCTTGGTTGTCCTCAGGCTTCTCATCCTCGCCCTCATCTTCAGGCCCCTCACCATCGGCTGCAGCCTCGTCGTCAGACTCTAAGAATTCCGGAGGCTCCTCGACGCATACCATAGCCCGATGGACACTATGTTGGTATTCCAGACGACGCACAAAGGTGGGAACCTCGTCAGCCTCAGCCAGCATCTCGAAGGCCTTGACGGCCCAGCCTTTAGACGTTTCGATTACTTGCTCCAACCCTTCCTTGGCATCATCGAAGGCCTTGGCCGCCTGGCTCGCTAGACGGGCAGTTCTCGCCCTCAGAAGAATATTCTCCTTCCTTAGCTGCGCGGCGGCGAGAAGGGCGGCATTTCTTTCATCCCTTAGATCAGTGGAGACAGCATCAATGACCATCTTCAGACGGTCCTGTTCCTTGAACATGTCATTAATAGTAACAAGATAATTCTTGTTTTCTGACTCCAGAAGGGCTGATCTTTTCTCCAAAGCCTCCAGAGGTTGACGATGGAGTGTATTAGCCATCTCAATATCATGGATGGCCTTGTCGCCTGCCGTAGTCGCCATATGGACGAGCTGTTTATTCTCTTTTCTCAGCTCCTTCGCCCATTCTTCGGTTAGCATCTTTGCGAGCCGAAAAGCTGGAACAATGAAAACAAATCAAGTTATTAGACGGATTAAAGAGTCAAAATTTAAACAAGTATAAAACAAAACAGGCATAAAACAATACCTCGTAAAGAAGTGGGACATGTAGCCCACATGCCCGGCGAAGCTCCCCTTAATCCTTTGATATAGGATTCGGGGTAGCACTTGAAGAGCTCCCCGCTTCGACGCTCTTTCTCCGGCCTTGACATTTTGGCGAAAGCGAGAGAAGACTCCTCGTTCGAATCGAGAGGGGAGGAGTTGGGGGAATAGCGGGGCCTTTGCCCTTATACGAAAGAGGGGGAGAGTCGGTAATCTTGATAGGAAAGACGACGGCTTGTCTATTGGACGGACTCATGGACCGTCCACCGACCCGCATCGTCCTAACTATATTGGGGTAATACGACTCACCGGACGAAAGCGATCTTTGTCCTAACAGCTAAAGGCATACGTGGCACCGGCTTAGCCACCGAGCCGCCGAACCCCGGATAGTTCTCGGCGGCGGCCCCGGATTACGGTGCAACCAAAGCCAAGGCGGACTCTAGGTTGACCTCAGCGAGTCGGCCGGCAAAATGCGGTTGGAACAGTGCATGGGCATCCTTTCCCTCCTCGGCCGGGCCAACGGTCGAAGGCTCTCTTTTAAGAGCCCCGGCTTGTGGGGAGGCATGCTTTTCTCCCCGCTCTCGACGGCGGGAGCCGCCTTATCCACCTTCTTCCTTGTAAAGCCCTTAGGCTTCTTTCTTTGAAGGCCGGTCACCTGATAGTTGGCCTCTTCTTTGATGAGGATGACTTCCCAGGTGGAAGTTTGTTTGTAGGAGCATTTTTCTGCAAAAAGTAAAGGCATCAGATCGATCGTCCAAAAAACAAAATAACTACTATTGTAAAAAATCCAGACGAGTATGGCCCAAAGAAGGTGACCGTCCAAGTATGGACGTTCTTCTATGGTTGACCCTCGTCCATAAATTGGATGCAAAAATCCAGACGAGTATGGCCCCAAGAAGGTGACCGTCCAAGTATGGACGTTCTTCTATGGTTGACCCTCGTCCATAAATTGGATGCAAAAATCCCAGGCAGTATGGCCCCCAAGAAGGTGACCGTCCAAGTATGGACGTTCTTCTATGGTTGACCCTCGCCCATAAGTTGGATGCAAAAATCCAGACGATCATGGCCCCAAAGAGGTGACCGTCCAAGTCTGGACGTTCTCCTTCTTTGGGTGACCTTCGTCCAGGAATTGTACACCAATTCTTGGACGAGCATGGCCCCAAGGAGGTGACCGTCCAAGTCTGGACGATCTCCTTCTTTGGGTGACCTTCGTCCAAGAATTGGACAACAATTCTTGGACGAGCATGGCCCCAAGGAGGTGACCGTCCAAGTCTGGACGTTCTCCTTCTTTGGGTGACCTTCGTCCAGGAATTGGACACCAATTCTTGGACGAGCATGGCCCCAAGGAGGTGACCGTCCAAGTCTGGACGTTCTCCTTCTTTGGGTGACCTTCGTCCAGGAATTGGACACCAATTCTTGGACGAGCATGGCCCCAAGGAGGTGACCGTCCAAGTCTGGACGTTCTCCTTCTTTGGGTGACCTTCGTCCAAGAATTGGACACCAATTCTTGGACGAGCATGGCCCCAAGGAGGTGACCGTCCAAGTCTGGACGTTCTCCTTCTTTGGGTGACCTTCGTCCAGGAATTGGACACCAATTCTTGGACGAGCATGGCCCCAAGGAGGTGACCGTGCAAGTCTAGACGTTCTCCTTCTTTGGGTGACCTTCGTCCAAAATCAAGATGCCAATTCCAGACGAGCTCATATGGTTCTCGGCAAAAAAAAAAAAAAAAAAAAAAATATTATACCAATGTTTCTGCCCTCTTCTCGGCACTACTCTTTGCATACTCCTTCCACAGGTTGTCGGTAAATTGGGACATACTGATTTCCCCCGTCCAAGATGATTTGAGGCGTTGTCTGGCCGAGTCTGCAAAGAACAAAAGTGTGTTCGTCAAATGAATTATAGACGAAGAGTTTTACTTGGGTGATTTCAAAGATATACCTTTATCATCGGCCAATCGCAAGCCGGCAGCAACCAAGAAGTCGTCTTGGTAAAACATTTCCTTAAAGGGTATCCAATTAGATGGCCCCTTAAAAGATTTTTGGCCGGGCCTGGAGTACTCCTTCACTCTGAAGTACTCCACCACTTCCTCGTCAAAGTTGTCCTCCAAATCCAGCCAAGATTGCTTCCGCCCAGTATTTGTGACGGATCTATTATAATATCTGTAGCTCTCTGTGACATAGTCGGAGGATGCCCGTAAAAAGATAAAATCGGCCTTCCACTCGTGCATCTTCGACGATTTTCCCCAAGCCGTCATGAAGCCTGGACGGTTGCAGATGCTGAGCCATGCTCCATCCACGGCCCCAGGTACCTTAGCCGCATAATGGATATGGGTAAAGGCTTGAAGGGAAAAGGCTAGGCCGCGTAGCTCGCAGACGGCAATAAATGTCAGAATGTTGTGCCAAGCGTTTGGAGCCAACTGGTTATGGCCGATGTGGTAGTGCTGCAACACTTGTTCTACGAAGTCATGGAGAGGAAACCTCAATCCCGCATCTAAGGCCTGTTTATAGACGGCGAAATGGTTCCTGGGAGCACTCAGGATCGTCGAGTCATTATTAGGAAGGACAAAGGAGAAGCCCGGCATGGGCATGAAAGACGACAAGTAATTAGGGTCTGGTCCTAGTTTCTCTAACCACTTACGGTTAACTAAAATGAAGCCAGGATCAGAAAGGGGACCTAAACGTCTTCTAATCTCCGACGAGGTGGTAGAAGCCTCGTCTGATTCTTCGGCAGCCTCAGGATCGCTACCATTATTACCTTCGTCGATCTCCGCCGTATCGGCGTCCCGGCCAGAAGTACTGGTCTCAGTCTTTATTTCGGAAGTTTCTGCATCATGGTCGAAAGGAGGCCGGTCCAAAGACTGAGCACTTTGGACCTCTCTTGCCTCATCTGGCACTCGTCCAGTTGATTCCTCCATATCTGAGCTATTTGATGGGATTATTGCTTTTCGTCTTAGACGGGCCGTTTGCTTGACGCGCGCCAGATTACCCTGCACAGGTAAAAACTGGGTCGTCTGACTTTCTCGGCCAAAACTATGAAAATATAAGTACTCGGCCAGAAGAGGCCCAACTCTAGAATGCGCCGAAGAAGAAGTATCGGTTCTAGGGTCAAGACACGCTCTTGGTCGGCTAGGATTATTTGACGAAGATGATTCCATTTTATTGATTTTCTAAGAAAAAATAAAGAATAAAGAAGAATGAAAAGATCAAAGAAACGATACCTGCTAAGAACGTTTGGGCGATTCGTCGAAAAGTGCTGAATCTGGACGATCTCTCTCTCTCTCTAGAAAATTTGCAGAGCTTCTCTCTCTAGGAAAATTTGATCGAGGTGTTAAATGATTGAATGTTCGTTCTCACACCAAGGTTATTTATAGAGGGATAAGAAACCTGCGGAGCCGGTCAAGAATGACCGAAAAGAGAATGCAACGGTCAAATATGACCAGTAGAACAAGGAAGAAGGCGCGTCACTTCATTTCAAATCAAACTACCTTGAGGGTAAAAGGGCCTTAACCGTCAGATGGTCCAACAGTGAAAGCCCTTTTAGGGGCAAATGTTGTAGTCTAACATCGACGGCTCTTTTTGAGACACTTGGGCTCATCAGAGCCGTCCACGTGTCACCTTAGTTAAAAAAGAGAAAAGCCTTGAATTTTTGGGCTACACTCAGATCAGGTAAAAGGTTTAAATTCTGGCCCAACAGTCGAGCCGAGCCAGCGGTGCCAAATGGTGAAGGAGAGTGGTTAATAGACATTCACCGCGTCATGGTCGACCACGTGTCATAATTCGATTTCTCGGCCAATCGGATGCTTGCTATGGTAGGTCAGTTTTTAAGGTTAGCTGTCAACTTGCTATCACTATAAATACCCCTAAAATCAGGAGAAAAACACATTCAATGCAAACAGTGCAAAGTTACTCTGATAAAATTCTTTCTCACTTTCTCTTTCTATCTCTACTTTCTCTCACTACTCCTGATAACTGACTTAAGCATCGGAGGGGGAACCACCACCCAAACCTCTAGGGTGGGTCCCTTTGTGCAGGTTCGGGAGCAGAGCCAAGACCAAGGACTAAGAGGATTCATACATCGTTGCACAAGTCTCCAACTGAAGAACACTCAAGATACTACTTTACTTGCTCGACAAGGAAGCTAAGCCTACAGCTTACTTGTTGGACAAAAGGACAAAACAAATACTATTTACACTTTTATAGTGAGAAGGATCCTTCTTTTAAAGCAATTTTTGACTTTTCATCGTGTTTTTTGTCATCTTGCATTATGCGATTTTTCATTTTGTACTCGTTATATTCTACAGTTATTGATTGCAATTATTACTTTTTATTTTCATTCCTTGTATAGTTCTTTATGTTAGAAAGCATTAAATATGTTGTTTATTTCATATACCTTGATATTTTATAATTATATGCTAATGTTTAAAATTGTCACTTTCCCTCAATAAATTGTCACTGAAAAATATAATGAATAAATTCAACACTATTTATTACCATAAACATTCTAAAAGCGTTAGATTTTATTATTTGCTGTAAATAGATGTTACTACCTTTTCGTTTATATATTTGTTTTGTAGTCTTGTATGTATTTACATCAAAATTAAAGTAAATTAATTTTTAATACTATCTTTGTTATGTAGTAATCTCTGTACTTTTATCATAAATTTGTATCAAAATACTATTTACATTTTAATTGTGGGAATGATCATTTTATGTAAAGCAATTTTTCACCGCTATTAAAAACTTAAGGTCTGATACACTCTCTCATTCTAATAAATATACCTTAGCTTTCTATGTTCTATCACATCTATTAATTAATTAAATTAGAATATACCCACTACCATCTACCTTTAGAACAACTGAAGTATTATATATATTAGTTAGTTCCACTATAAATAACATGATCTCAATATAATATTTAAAGAAATTTATTAACACATCGAGTTTGGATTTGTCAATGTTTAAACTTGTATAGCATGATTATTAATAGGATTCAATAAATATTTCGATAAAATAATCAACTGATTTCTTTACATTTGAAAATTTTGTATTATGGAATAAATTTGGTTCGGTCTCGGATATATACTAGTTTTAAGTGATTATGTTCCATTTGTGGTGAAATTGATATTAATTATGCTATAATCGTAACATAAATTCATTGAAGATTTACTCATTGAACATAATTTTGTCATCTCAGTTATATAATTCAGTAATTTCTTTTACATTTTGCTAAAGGTTAAAGATCCCTAAATTAAATTACCTCTTTGCATGTTGGTTATAACAATTAACATGAAAGAAGTCAATTTGCCTAAATTAAGTACATAACAAGTTTTTTTTTATGCTTTTTTTGCTAGACGAACTCAAAACATGAAAAAAAAAATCAGCACATAGCAATTGACATGAAAAAAGTCAATTTACTTAATTTTCAATTTTGGAGTTTGAAATTCTGATAATAATTCACAAAGACAAAAACCACAAAGGTGCAGTGGACGGTGACCCAATGGTGGTCTTTTGGTGGACGGCGTCGCGTGTATACGGTGTTGCCTTTTGTCGTGGGACCGTGGTGCAGTGGAATCTTATCATATCTAAGTTGTAGACCCGTGCAAATTGCACGGGATAAGTTTTGTTTTATAAATTTGAGATTCTATGATAATTTTCCAAATTATTGTTTAAAAATTCATAAATATCTAACCGAATATTAAAGATATAAATTGTAGTGATGTTATAATTCAACCTATGTAGTAACTACAATTTAATAAAATTAAAGAGAAAATATGTTTTCTTCAAATCATAAAAAATGTGTGACTCAACTTATTAAATAGACAATGTATATTATTTATATTTTACATCAAAATTCTGTTTATAAAATTTAGATCAAGGTTTCGGGAACCAAGCCAGTAACTTTTAGCATACTGACTATGTAAATGATGATTTCCAATTAGATTTCCTCATTTTCTAGACTTGTTCCTTCACACAAGTTAATAGCAGCATCACAACAATCAAAGGCTTAAGCCTCTCCCCACAACTTAAGACAATTATTGTCCTCAATGTACTACTCAACATCTAGGGGAATAGGGGGAAATAATTTGGAAAAAAAAAAGATATGTTGACAACATAAGCGAAATTAAACAAAATAAGTGAGATAAGGAGAGACACAACCTGGTGTGCAAGGTGATATTTAACTTTAAACATGTGCAAGCAATAGACAACTCCTCTTAGCATATAGCAAAAGGCAGAAGCTTACAACAAATAGCAGCAGAAGCTTCAAGGAATCAGGAAAAATTTTAAGCGCAACAACCTTATTAGATATCAATGTCGGGATTTTTTTTTTATTTGTGTTGCAAAGTAAAAAAAAAACAGTATAAGTTAAAACATGAAAAGACAATAATTAAAAGGTGCATGGGTTGCCTCCCAAGTAGCGCTTGTTTAGAGTCAATAGCTTGACTATCATTGTGTTCCCTTAATACTAGGGATCTTCCAAGGAGTAAGCTACTCCTTTAAGCACCATTTCACCAGCAAAATGCGCTTTAAGACGCTGCCCATTTACTTTAAAAGTCTCACTCTTACCTTGCAACTCACTGAAACCATAACGATAGACTTTAACAATAGTGAAAGGAACAGACCATCGAGACCTTAACACTCCAGGAAAAAATGGAAGGTGCGAATTAAACAATAAGACTTGTTGGCCCTCCTCAAATTCTTTAGGTTTGTGTGTTTATCATACCAAAGTTTTGTTTTCTCTTTATGTAATTTAGCATTCTCATAGGCATATATTCTAAACTCCTTAAGTTTCTATTAGCTCTAGCAGCTTTACGGTCCATATTTAACACAGGCAATAGTTTATCTAATTGTTCATCAGTTAATGAAGCATTCACAATTACTGGCAGTGTATTATTATCACCTAAATAGGCATATTCTAGATGTGCAGGCAGAGGTTTTAATTCAAGAACAAGGACTTGCACTAAAGAAGGGGGGGGAAGAAGATTACCTTTACCGAGCTCCTTAAAGTAATTACCTTTTCTCTTCCATGCAGGACATGCCTCTAATGCAAGAGCTATCTCACTTACCTCTGTATCATTTTAGAATGTAACACTTACTGAACATGTCTCAGGAGGATCGTTAAAAGTCACTTTGTTAAACTTTCTGCCTCTAATTCATCATGCAAATCAACTCGAAATACATGATCAGTAAAAGAATAATATTTTCCATATTGAAAAACATTATATTTAACCTCGTCATCACCAATTTTAAAGGTTAAAGTACCATTCTTCACATCAATAACAACCTCGGCAGTAGCTAAGACAGGTCTGCCAAGAATAATTGGAACTTCAACATATTCATCCATATCCAGAATAATAGTCCACAAGAACTATGAACTTATCTACTTTCATTAAGACATTTTCAATCACACCTAGAGGATATTTAATTGAACGATCAGCAAGTTGTAATGAAACAGTATTAGATCTTATATCAGTTAATTCTAACTTCTTGCAAATAGTTAATGGCATAAGTGAGACACTCGCACTCAAGTCACATAAAGCTTTAGAAAAAGGAAAAATTGACAGTAACAGTCCTAACTATGGGCATTCCGCCATTTTCAGTCCCAACTAAAGATTATTCCTGAGCAGTCCCAACTATGTATCATTTTTGCCAAATTTGGTCCCAGCAGGTTAATGACCTGCTACAACAGGTAAAATGAATTTTATTTTATATTTTTTCCCCAAATTTTATTTTCCTTCTCCTCTAGTAGGCTTCCACCCCTCCCATCCCCCACCCCCACCACCACCACCCCCGCCCCCGCCCCCGCCCCGCCCCCACCCCCCACCCAAACCCGCCTCCTCTGCGACACCCCCTCCCCGACCCCAAATGTGCCACCCCTCCCCAACACACCCCTGCCACCACCCAAGCACACCATGCCACCACCACCAACACTTTTTCTCTTCACCGCAGAAACAACCACCACTAAGTACTTCCCGCCTAAATTCACCATCTCCAGCACCTAAACGTCCCCCTTCACCCTCCCCTGCATCTTCCTGGGTAAACTCTCCCCTAATCGGAGCTTCGAAAAAAAAAACCATTCCTAGCAATACCGCCAGCAGCGAGGGATTTAGAAATGCTAATCGAAGAAGCTGAGAATGTTTTCTCTCTCATAAAACTATTTATTTTCTCTCATCTTCTTAGTTGAAATTCCCTCCTTTTTCGATCTTGATTTTCACTGCTCAAAAAAACTCACTTTCTTCAACTTAATTTCACAGTTTCCAGTTGAATTTCTCTTTCAGAAGCTGAAACTCATGTGTTTTTTTTATTAATTAGCAGTTGAAAAATTTGAGCTCTCGAAGTTAGGGCATGTGTGAAAGTTTCTCAATTAGCAGCTGATTTATACCCGAATTAGAATGGTTTTTTGGGTAGCTTGTTGCATTATGGAGGTTGTTGAGTTGTGACTAACAACATCAAACTTGCTTGAATCCAATATTCTGTCACACCTAAGATCAATTGTCTTTGAAACAAAACTTTAAGTGGGTTCAGAGGGGTGGCAGGGGAAGGGGGAGGAGGTGGCAGGGGAGGAAGGAGGGAGGTGGGGGGTGGCAGGGACTACAACTGTGAGAAGGTAGTAAGGAGAGAGAAAGAGGAGGGAGAAGGTATTAAAACAGGTAAAAAAAAAAGTAAAAACAAAAATTAACCGGTAAAATGGGTCACCAGTCAACTGGGACCATTTTTGTAAAACATACCCCAAAGTTGGGACTACTCAGAAATAATCCTTAGTTGGGACTGAAAATGGCTGAACGCCCATAGTTGGGACTGTTCATGTCAATTTTTCCTTAGAAAAATTGATGTCACCTATAGTACAGGGAATATAAAAACTTTATGGATCTTTTAATTTAAGCGGAAGCTTATTCTGTATAACGACACTACATTCCTCACTTAAGGCAATAGTTTCGTAATCTTCTAATTTTCTCTTTTTAGACATGATTTATTTAGGAAATTTAGAATAAGAAGGAATTTGCATCAAAGCATCAACAACATGAATATTAACATGCAATTGCTTTAACATCTTAAGAAATTTCTCAAATTGATTATCCACTTTAGTTTGCTCAAGTCTTTGAGGAAAAGGAATTAGAGGTACATCAGGTTTATTAAGAGGTGGATAGGTGAGGTTTCAGATACAATTTCAGTTACTTCAACCTCCTTTTCCTTAATTCTATCACTTTTCTCAATTGACTCCCTTACCTATTCTAGTTGCTTACCACTTCTTAAGGTTACAAGTTTGCATTGCTCTTTAGAATTTACATTGGTTTTACTAGGCAAAGCTCCTTGATTCCTTGAATTAATGGCATTAGCTAACAGTCAAAGTTGAATTTCTACATTTCTATTAGAAATATCTATATGATCAACTTTAGTTTCCAATTTCTCAATCCTTTCAGATGTGACGTTAGCAAGTTTTTCAATAGCCAACTCCCATCCTGGTCTGCTTGTTTGTTGGGGTTATTTTTAGTGAAAGTCAGGTGGGTTTGGTGGTCTAAAGTTGGCATTTTGGTGTACTTGGTCTCTCCAAGAGAAATTAGGGTGATTTCTCCAACCTGGGTTATAAGTATTAGAGTAAGGATCATTTTGTGGTGACCTATTAAAATTAGAAACATATTGAGCTTGTTCTATATTAGCACATTCTATAGGTAAATGGTCACCTCCACATATATTACATGGCATAATAGTAGTAGACACATAAATAACATTATTCATTTTAGTAAACAAATTAACTATGTTGTCCACTTTTGCATTTAACATGTTTATTCCTTCTACTTCATACTAACCACTAGTTCTCTTTGGTTTATTTAATTTCGATCATTAGACCAGTGGTAATTATTTGAAGCCATTTCTTTTAGTAATCTATTAGCTACCTCGGTAGTTTTACCATTATAGCACCTCCTGCAGCAGCATCTATAGTTATTCTAACAGATTCATTCAGACCATTATTAGAAGTTTGCACAAGCAACCAATCTGGGACACCATGACGAGGACATTAACGTTGTAAATGTTTAAACCTTTCCCAAACCTTATATGAAGACTCCCCATCATTTTGTATGAAACTAATTATATCATTTCTTAGTTTAGCATTTTTATCGGGTGACGAGTCGTTGTATACTCGCCGAATATAACCTAAATTTACCCAATATAGGATAAGTATAGGGTCGAATCCACAAGTAAGGTTAAATCAAGAGTTAATTAACTAATTACAATGAGCTAAATCAATTTTTGGGTTTTTGAAAGTTTAACAATGATTCTAAAATCTAATTAAACTAGAAATTTGCAAAGTAAATCAACAAGCAAGTAAAAGAGATAAAATAAGGGTAAAAGAATTAGGGGATTAGGGGATTCACCAACATTCAATCCAAGGATCCAACAATCAAAACCAAGGGGAAACAGATGGGGGATCACAAGGGGAAAATCACGCACATATGAACTCTAATTACTCTCTCGAGCTAATTAGAGGAGCTTGCTTAGTCACTCATGACCTATTCTCATGGCATGAGCAACCAATCTAGCCAAATCAAGCACAACATAATCTAATCAAGCTTCCCTAAACAAGAAAATGCCTATTTTCATGGAGATCCTAGTCTAGCAACCAAACTTAGTTTATTCCTAGCTTCATCTCTCAATCCTTCACTAGGAATTCCAAATATGCAAGTTAAGTGGTGATCAAGCACCCAACAAACCAAGTAAAACAAGTTTGATTAACAAGTTCAACCCCAAAAGCTAACCCCCTAACTTAGATCTAAGATCCAAAGAGTAAAGGAAGGTTACATCCCTTCCCCTAGTAAGAAACTACTCACACATTATGGATATAAAACAAAACAAAGCTTCAAATAACTTGATCACCATAACCATGGAGGAAAAGAGGAAAATTGCAAATAATCAACTAATAAAGCAAGATCTAAATAAATAAAGCATGAAATAAGCAAGAATAATGGAAGAAAAGAAGAAAATAAACAAAGATTACCAACTTTAAGCTTTCATAAATGGACAAATGGAGATCCAAAAGCTTCAAACTTACACTTTTCTCTCTCCTAGGGTTTTACTCTAAATTTGAATGCTAAAACAAGATCTAATTTCTCTCTAATCTCTAGTTAATAATTGCCTAAGTTCTAATAAGAGGAGTCCCTCTTATATAGTCATAAGAAATAAAACAGAAAATTACAAAACAACCCCCCATTAGAATAAACAAAGTCGAAAAAAACGTCCCGAAAAAATAACCCGACCGGGCGGATTGGATGACCCAAGCACTCGGGTGGCCTGACCCGAGCCCTCGGGTCCCCATTCCCGGGCGGGTCAACTTATCAGGAACTTTGGACGTACCTCAAAACAAACGACCCGGGCGGGTCTGTGAACCCGAGCCCTCGGGTCAACAGGCCCGGGCGGGTCAACCGATTGTCGAAGAGCTGCTAAGGCTGGCTGGGCTGACCCGGGCCCTCGGGTAAACACCCTCCTCTGTTTCTTCTTGTCTTTCGAGCCCTTTGGTGCTCCAATCCTTCAATGCTTAGCCTCGGGCTTGTGCATAAATCCTTCAAGCGCGCTCCAAATCCTGAAACAAAAACAAACACCCAAAGAAATAGCGCAAAGCAGGGAAGATGCACAAAAAGAAAGAAAAGGAAGAAACTTAACCTAAATTAACCTAAAAACTATCATAAAAACTATTAAAAACAAATCATAAGTTAAGCATATAAACCAATCATCAAACTCCCCCAAGTTAGATCTTTGCTTGTCCTCAAGCAAAATAGATTAAAACACAAGTAGGAGAATGAAAATTTATTTGAAAACAAAATGAAGAAGAAAGAGGGGAAAGAAAATGAAAAAGGAAGGAAGGATAAAGAATTTGCACTAACTCATTTTCGTAGGAATCACGATTGCATTTAGCACATGCAACAAGCTCTTTAAACCCCTAGATCGCTCTAGAGGGTGAGTGAGATCTCGCGAGGGTTTCCAAAGAGTTTTCAAACCCACAACTCTAGTTTCATCAACAATTTATTCAATCAAATTCAAGAGTAATGCCCAAGTCAACTATTAATGAAATGGTTCACAAGCAAAGATAGATAGCAACTTTCAAAACAACTAATTTCCAAGTGTACTCATAGGTTATGGGTAGAGAAAACAACTAATCGAGATTGCAAAAGGACACCCAATTAGACTTTTTACTCGCTCATTAGAGAACACCTAGCTATCCAAAAGATTTAGAGCCCTTCAAGTATTATAGAAGCTCAAATTACTAGTCCACCATCCCTAGACACACTCAAAACTTTAGAAAAATAGTACTAAGTGTGGGAGGCATCCACAAATTGACCTCTTTTATTGGAATTCTTCTATTCTTTTTGCTTTCCGTTTTTCTTCACTATTTTTTTTCATTTTTCACGCCTTTTTTGACTGTTTTTGGCTTTTTCTTTTTCCCTTATTATGGGACTTTTTACTATACAAATAAGGAGTAACTACTCACTAAAGAGAAACATGAGAACTTGTGGCTTTTTGTACCACTTATTACAAAGAAAAAGAAGTCAAAACTAAGCTTTTTGTAGAGTTTTGTTTGGGGACATGATGAGAATATCTAGAGGCACTAGGGACCGCAAATTTGAAGCTAAATTTATTCAAGCATGAGCAACTTAGTCAAGATTCAAGACTAGACATTCAATTGAGCATTCATTGGTTTCATTTTGGTTGAATCTAATGCAATCAAGATTAATCACCTCTTAAAGCACCACAACCCAAGCTCACACTCTTCCAAAAGGAGTCTCTGAACATGTACTCAAAATCCAAGCAAGGAATCCACATATATCATCAACTAGCATCTTCCTTGGGCAAGGAAATCAAAACTTTATTCAAAGCTAAAACTTCTTTTTGTTTGTTTTTCAGATTTTTTTGCTATTTTTGCTCTTTTTCAAAAAAAAAATTATTTTGATTTTTATTTTTTTGAACTAAAAACAAAGATTGACAAAGAAGGGAAAGAAAAGTTAAAGAAATAAAACTAAAACAAGGAAATAAGGAGAAGCAAAATAAAGAAAATTGTTTTTGAGGTTTTTTTCTTTTTTTTTTAAAAAAAAAAACAAAGAAAATAAACAAATAAGAAGAATGGAATCATGGCACACCACATATTAACAAGCATTGGCCCATTCACCAAGCTTAACCACAATCATAAACAACAATTCAATCAAAATAGCAACAAGGGTCTCCTAACGCCTACCCCGTAAAGTAAAAACTACCCAAATCATGAAAATATCCCCCAAGCCAAACCAAACACCGTCCTCGGTGTGAAAGGAAGAATAAGCGGAGAGAGGGATGGGAAGAGACCAACTCAAGGGTCGAGGTCCTCCTCCCCCTCGGGGGGAGGCGGCGGTTGCATATAGGAGGGGTAGGGGGTGCCGGGAGGGACCATGTTGTTGTCATGAAAGAATTGCAGGATGGGGGTAAAACTCTCTCGCATCTCTTGTTGGAAGGTGGTTATCAAACCGCCTATCTATATGGGGATAAATAGGGGCATAGTCGGGAACATAGGTGGGATAAGGTTGGGGAGGATGAGGGGGAGGGGGAGGGGCGGAAGAGGAGGAGGCAAGCTCATGGGGATCCCACCTATGGTAGGTGCGGATCTCCGTGCCTTCCTCCACGGCTTCCAGGATGAGATAGTTGACTTCTCCCGTTTTAATCCCGGTGATGCGGCGGTTTGGAAGTTGAATGGAAGACATTTTACCAATCTTATAAGTAAAATGTATTTCAGTCACTGTAAACCAACGCGCATCTTGTAGGTGTTGTTGGTTTATTAGGGTCGGTCCTGGAACCTCGAGGGTCCTAGGGCGAACCCTTAGGTGCTCAGCAATGGTGGTAATCAAACCCCCCATAACAATCGACCCACGACCGAGAGTTTTTGGGGTGCCTACCCTTTGGAGATGGCGGGCGAACATCAAAGGTATGTTAAGCTTCTTCGTATTCCATAGGTAAGAACCTATGATCATAAGTTCCGACTGACTTACCTTTGAGTTATCCTTTCTCCCAAAGATAGTGTTCCCCAAAAATTTGCAAAAATATCGGATAGCTGGTTGGTGTATGAGTGAGTCATTGGCATTTTTAGCTTCATAATACTTTCCGTCACTCAACTTACTCCAACAATCATAAAGGTTGAAAGAAGGTGCGGGAGTGGTGCTCGATTCAATTTTTAATTCAAAAATTTCAGCAAAAGCACCAATAGACATAGAATGAGCCTAAAATTGAGAACTGCTTCGGCTCCAATTGAGCATGCAAGCCGTTGCTCTCCTGTTACTTCCAAGGAGCTTAAGAATTCAAGTGTTATGCACTTATAAGTCTTTTTTCTCAACAATAACATTTTTTTCATATTCAATCCGTCAGCTATATTATTTACATCCCCCCGAATCCCTCATTAAGACAACAAGGTCTCATCAACAAAACGGGTAGGGGCGAATTCCTTAGCCTTAAGGGCTTGGAATCTATTAAAATGTTCTAAGCCATCAAAAACAATGAAAGGAAATTCGGGATCATGAAACTCACCAGGGGCATCAAGCCCCGAGACTTTCTCCCCTTGTGATGGTTGGCTTGAACTAGCTTGCTCCGCTTGCCTACTCCGCTTTGAATTCCTCCTCTCCATGCTTCGAATTTCTTGTTGCTCAAAGTTTTAAAATCCCGTAACTTAGTGGTGAGGGTGGAAAAGAGTGAAATTTTTTTTTGTTTGTTTTTGAGTTTTTTATGGGAGAAATGGAAGGGGAATGATGTTTTAGGAAGAATTTGTGAAGAGATTTGAGCGGAAAGTGATGAATTTGAGAGTTCTGGTAAAAATTTTAGGAGAGAGAAAATGGTGAAAAATGATGGAGATGGGGTTTTTGAAGATGAAAAGGTTTAAATTTGTGGAGGAAAGTTGATGAGGATGAAGATTTGTGAGGGATTTTAAGTTTTTGAGTGGTGATTAGAGTGATTTGAGTGAGAGTTTGAAGGTTAGGGTTTGGAGTTTGAAAGGGGTTAGAGAGAGTTGAGAGGGTTGAAGATGAAGAAAGAGTGAAGAGAATTAAGGAGAGTGAGGCAAAAAAAATCGGTCAGCCCCTTTTTTTTGCAACTGACTTCCAGACCCCGGCGAGTCACCTCACCCGAGGCCTCGGGTCGGAATCAGCCTTCCCTTTTTTTTCGCATCACTTCATCGACCCGGGCGGGTCAGTGCACCCGGGCCCTCAGGTCGAGCTGACCTGGGCGGGTCACCGCCAACCCGGGTGGGTCACGCTGTAGCGACCCGGGCGGGTTAGTGAACCCGGGCCCTCGGGTCAGCTTGTTTGCCTCCGTTTTTTCTTTCTTTTTCTTCTTTTTTTGCTCCAACATTCCTCCCAAGCCATCCTAAACATATCCAAATCACAAAATCACCATAACAAGTATTTCAAATGCCATAATAATATGTGATAATCCATCATTCCAAGTAAATCAAAACTAAAAAGAAGAAAAAGAAATAGAAATAAGTGAGAAAAACGGGTTGCCTCCCGCTAAGCGCTTGTTTTAAGTCATTAGCTTGACTACCATAAATCTTCAATCATTGGGAGGGGAGTAGTCCTCAAGTGCAATAGAGTACGCTTCTTGAATTGGCGCACCATCATAGTATAGCTTGAGTCTTTGCCCGTTCACCTTGAAACACCCTTTTGCATCAATGCAAATCTCAACCGCACCATGTAGGGATACTTGATGCACGGTGAATGGACCACTCCACCTTGATTTGAGCTTGCCCGGAAACAACCTCAACCTCGAATTGAACAAAAGGACTTTGTCACCAACTTTGAATTCCCTTTTCATGATTCGTTGATCATGCCAAGCCTTTGTTCTCTCCTTGTACACCCGGGAGCTCTCATAGGCATCCCTCCTAAGCTCCTCAAGCTCATGGACATCAAGCATCCTTCTTTCACCCGAAGCTTGAAGGTCAAAATTCAAAGCCTTGATGGCCCAATAAGCCTTGTGCTCCAATTCCACGGGCAAATGACACGATTTTCCATAAACAAGCTTGTAAGGTGTCATGCCAATAGGGATCTTGTAAGCCGTGCGGTAGGCCCACAATGCATCGTCCAACTTGGAAGACCAATCCTTTCTAGATCGATTTACCGTCTTCTCCAAAATGAGCTTGACCTCTCTATTAGATATCTCCGCTTGACCACTAGATTGAGGGTGGTAAGAGAGACCCATTTTGTGATGCACCCCATATTTAGCAAGAAGGGCTTTGAATGATTTGTTGGCAAAGTGTGATCCCCTATCACTAATGATGGCTCTGGGAACTCCGAAACGGGGGAAGATCACCTTCTTAAATAGCTTGACCACTACCTTGGCATCATTTGTAGGGGAAGCGATTGCTTCAACCCATTTAAAAATGTAATCAACCTCTACCAAGATGTAACGATTACCAAGGGAGGAGAGATAGGGACCCATGAAATCAATCCCCCAAACATCAAAAACTTCCAACTCCAAGATGCTTGTAACTTGTAAGGGGTAGTTCATGCCTTTTTGAGATATTTCCAACTCTTTGACACCGATCACAAGCCTACAAAGCCCCAAACATCCTTGAACATACTTGGCCAAAATAGACCACATTGTAAGATCTTTGCCACGGTCTTGTCGGCTCTCATATGACCACCACATGGGGTTGAATGGCACATCCCTATTACATTCTCGATCTCATCATCCGGGAGACACCTCCGGTAAATACCATCCACCCCCCCTCTTGAACAAGTATGGGTCCTCCCATACATAGTGCTTGGCCTCATGCATGAACCTCCGCTTTTGTTGATAGTTAAGGTCATCCGGTATGACTCTACTAGCATGAAAATTAGCAAAATCCGCGAACCAAGGAGCATACATGGCCTTAATGGCATAAAGGAAATCATCTTGGAGAGAATCATTGATGGGAGGGTCCAAGTCATGTGAATCATCCATAGGAAGGCGGGAGAGGTGGTCAGCAACTGAGTTTTCGGTGCCCTTCTTGTCTTTGATCTCAATATCAAACATTTGTAGGAGAAGGATCCACCTAATCAAACGAGGCTTGGCATCCTTCTTAGTCATGAGATACTTGATAGCCGCATGATCCGTGTACACCACCACTTTGGAGCACACAAGATATGATCGGAACTTGTCAAAAGAAAAAACGATTGCTAGGAGTTCCTTCTCCGTAGTGGCATAGTTTCTTTGAGCGGAGTCAAGCGTCTTGCTTGCATAATAGATCACATGGAGCTTTCCTTCTTTTCTTTGCCCTAAAACGGCTCCCACTGCGCTATCACTAGCATCACACATTAGTTCAAAAGGCAAGCTCCAATCCAGAGCTTGCACTATGGGAGCGGAAATTAGAGCCTTTTTTAGAGTTTCAAAAGCATGCATGCAATCTTTGTCAAATTTGAATTCAATGTCTTTTTGAAGCAAATTGGATAGGGGCTTTGAGATTTTTGAGAAATTTTTGATAAAACGGCGATAAAAGCCCGCATGTCCAAGAAAAGATCTCACTCCCTTCACCGAAGTTGGGGGGAGGCAATTTCTCAATAACCTCAATTTTAGCCCTATCCACCTCAATCCCTTTTTGAGATATCTTATGACCAAGGACTATGCCATCTTCAACCATAAAATGACATTTTTCCCAATTAAGAACGAGATTCATCTTTTGACGCATCTCTCTAAAACCTTTTGAAGGTTGGAGATACAAATGTCAAAAGATGAACCTACCACGGAGAAGTCGTCCATGAAAACTTCTATAGTTGATTCAAGCATGTCCAAAAAAATAGCGGTCATACACCTTTGGAAGGTGGAAGGTGCATTATACAATCCAAATGGCATCCTTCGATAAGCGAAGGTGCCAAATAGACATGTGAATGTTGTCTTCTCTTGGTCATCGGGGTGAATGGGAATTTGAAAGAACCCCGAATAACCATCCAAAAAGCAAAAATGGGTATGACCCACCAATATTTCAAGCATTTGGTAAATAAAAGGGAGGGGGAAATAGTCTTTTCGGGTGGCTTTATTCAACTTACGATAATCAATGCACATGCGCCACCCGGTGACCGATCATGTGGAGATAAGCTCACCTTTGTCATTCTTGATGACGGTCATTCCTCCCTTTTTTGGGACAACTTGAACGGGGCTAACCCCCTACTATCCGAGATAGGGTAGATTATCCCCGCCTCAAGGAGTTTCAAAACTTCCTTTTTTACCACATCTTTCAAGTTAGGATTTAGCCTTCTTTGAGGCTCGATAGAGGAAGCTTGACCATCATCCAAATGAATTCGATGCAGATACAAGGTGGGACTTAGACCCTTGACATCAACAATTGTATACCTAATGGCACTTCGATGTTGTTTTAGAACACAAAGAAGTTTGTCAAGAGAAGGACCATTGAGTGTAGAATTGACAATCATGGGGTAAGTCTCGTTATCTCCAAGAAAAACATACTTCAAAGAAGGGGGAAGGGGTTTCAACTCACATGTAGGAGGAGGCGTGGTCCTCTCCTCTTTTTTCAATGAAGCTTCTAAAATCTCAAAGCTCGAATTAGGAGGTTGGTAAATTGGTGCTTTGTCCATTGCCTTTTTGAGATGCCAAGCTTCACTTTTTTGATCTTGATCTTCTCCTAGTAGTACATCCTCAAGAGGATCCCTTGCTTCAACTAATGCCCTTAGGCTTAGCACTTCTTGCTGAAGGGTGTCGATCCGATGCACTTCTTCCATAATAGGAGCTTTCATGCTCTTGTTGAAAGCGAACTCCATCTTCTCATCCCCAACCCTCAATGTTATTACATCTCTCTTCATGTCAACTAGCACTCCGGCCGTTTTCAAGAAAGGCCTTCCCAAAATAAGAGGGACTTGGGAGTCTTCTTCCATTTCCATCACTACAAAGTCACAAGGGATGAAGACTCTCCCAACTTGCACCGGAACATCCTCCAATTCTCCAACGGGCACCTTAACCGAGCGATCCGCTAGTTGTATCACCCTTCTTGTTGGTTTAAGCTCAAAGTTGAGCTTCTTTGCAATGGAGAGTGGCATTAGGCTTACACTAGCCCCAAGATCGGTCAATGCTCTCTTTGGCTCCAAATCTCCAATTCTCAAGGGTATAGAGAAGGACCCCGGATCTTCAAGCTTTTTTGGGGAGCTTGTTTTAGAGGACCGCACTAACTTCGGCGGTGAGAGCAATGGTGGAACTTTCTTCAAGTTTGGGCTTGTTAGAAAGAAGTTCCTTTAGAAACTTGGAATCGTGGGCATTTGAGCCATAGCTTGGGGAAATGGGATGTGAACTTGCAAACCCTTCATTACCTCAAGGAACTTGACAAATTTGTCATTGAAATGCTTCTTTGCTAACCGTTGATGATATGGGACCGGAGGAGTGTAGCTCTTCATTGGAGGAGGCTCTTTGCTTGATGTTTCGTGTTCAACAACTATAGGAGTCTCATCCTCATTAATGTTTTCCACAACGACATTTTCAATATCTTTATCAACTTCACTATCCACATTCTCACTCTCATTGGAGGGGTAAGCATCACCAAGTGTAGGCATCTTAGGACCCTCATAGTGAGCCCCGGATCTTAAAGTGATGGCTTTAGCTTGCTCTCGAATAATGGGTTGGCTAGGAAGTTGGGTGGAAGAGTTTGAAGAGTTATTGCTCACTTGTTGAGCGACTTGGGCAAGTTGGGTTTCAATGATCTTATTGTGGGAATTCATTTGTTGGAGGGAAGTGTGTATGTATCCAAACTTCCTATCGTTCTCGGCATTGGTTTTTGTTTGTTGAGCTAAGAAAAGTTGGAGAGTGGACTCAAGATAGGATTGTTTTGGTTGATTTGGTTCAAAGGGAGCTCTAGGGGGTGGTTGTGTGAATGTTTGTTGGGGGTTATGGAATCCGGGTGGTCTAGCTTGGTAAGGTTGGGGTGGTTGATGGTTCTTTCATCCTTCACTCGTATTGTTATTCCATCTCCCTTGGTTGTTGAAGTTTGGATTTCCCTCACCCCTTGTATTCACCCAAGCAACATGGCCCATAGACCCACCACAATAAGAGCTAGCGTGGTCCGACCCACCATAAATCTCACAAGAAAAAGCCTGGGAAGTACCTTGGCTAGGAGATGCCAAGCTTACCTTTTCCAATTTCTTTGCAAGGGTATCAAGTTTTGCATTGATGTGGTCAATGGCATCAAGATCATACTTGCTTTTGCTTGCACTTTTCTTGCTTGCGGTTCTAGTAGAATTCCCCCAAGAGTAGTGTCGTACTAGTTACTACCTCTTCAATTGTAGGCTCAATATTGTCAACCGGAAGCTTTGTTAGTTGACTTCCTGCACCCGAATCAAGGCTTGCACGGGTCATAGGAAGAAGACCATCATAAAAGCTTCGCATAAGCATCCATTGACTATACCCATGGTGTGGGCAAGATCTTCGAAGATCCTTGAACCTATCCCAATCTCTATACAATGTCTCATCCTCCTCTTGAGAGAAATTAGCTATATTCTTCCTAGCTTCGGAGGTCTTCTCTTGAGAATAGAATTCATCCACAAAAGTCGTGGTAACTTGTGCTCAAGTTGTCAAAGAGTTTCGGAACGGATTGTAACCATTTCTTAGCCTTGCCCACAAGAGAGAAGTGAAATAGGTTGAGCCTCACAAACATTTGACTCACATTGTTTAGCTTCACCGTGGCACATAGCTCCAAGAAATTAGCCAAATGCTCAAGAGGGCACTCATGAATCATACACCCATAGGGCTCTTGTTTGATGCGAATCAAATGCGGAGAAAATTCGAAGTTGGCGGTGGTAGTTGGGCGACGAATACCACTTTTGAGTTCAAATACCTTAGGATGCCCAAAATCCCGTAATGCTCTAGGAGCCTCATCCCCCATAGTGCTAGAATTAGTGGAGATGGACGACTCTTGTTCAAAACCCGGTTGCACCGTACGTTCCCTAAAGATTCTCCTTAATTGCCTCAATGTATTTCAAGGTTGTGATCGATGGGGATGGTTGGATCGCCCCTCAATCTTCGTGACATGCAACCAACAAAGCTAACGAGAATATTAGTAAAAACAACCAAGAGGTAAACACACCAAAATAAAGAAAAAGGCAATTTAGTCTCTAAATTAACCAATTATTAACCGCTACTTCCCCAGCAACGGCGCCAAAATTTGACGGGTTGTTGTATACTCGCCAAATATAACCTAAATTTACCCAATATAGGATAAGTATAGGGTCGAATCCACAAGGAAGTAAGGTTAAATCAAGAGTTAATTAACTAACTACAATGAGCTAAATCAATTTTTGGGTTTTTGAAAGTTTAACAATGATTCTAAAATCTAATTAAACTAGAAATTTGCAAAGTAAATCAACAAGCAAGTAAAAGAGATAAAATAAGGGTAAAAGAACTAGGGATTAGGGGATTCACCAACACATAATCCAAGGATCCAACAATCAAAACCAAGGGGAAACAGATGGGGGATCACAAGGGGAAAATCACGCACATATGAACTCTAATTACTCTCTCGAGCTAATTATAGGAGCTTGATTAGTCACTCATGACCTATTCTCATGGCATGAGCAACCAATCTAGCCAAATCAAGTACAACATGATTAATCAAGCTTCCCTAAACAAGAAAATGCCTATTTTCATGGAGATCCTAGCTAGTCTAGCAACCAAACTTAGTTTATTCTTAGCTTCATCTCTCAATCCTTCACTAGGAATTCCAAATATGTAAGTTAAGTGGTGATCAAGCACCCAACAAACCAAGTAAAACAAGTTTGATTAACAAGTTCAACCCAAAAAGTTAACCCCCTAACTTAGATCTAAGATCCAAAGAGTAAATGAAGGTTACATCCCTTCCCCTAGTAAGAAACTACTCACACATTATGGAAATAAAACAAAACAAAGCTTCAAATAACTTGATCACCATAACCTTGGAGGAAAAGAGGAAAATTGCAAATAATCAACTAATAAAGCAAGATCTAAACAAACAAAGCATGAAATAAGCAAGAACAATGGAAGAAAAGAAGAAAATAAACAAAGATTACCAACTTTAAGCTTTCATAAATGGAGAATGGAGATCCAAAAGCTTCAAACTTCCACTTTTCTCTCTCCTAGGGTTTTGCTCTAAACTTGAATGCTAAAACAAGATCTAATTTCTCTCTAATCTCTAGTTAATAATTGCCTAATTTCTAATAATAGGAGTCCCTCTTATATAGTCATAAGAAATAAAACAAAAAATTACAAAACATCCCCGCATTAGAACAAACAAAGTCGTAAAAAACGTTCCGGAAAAATAACCCGACCCGGGCGGGTTGGATGACCCGAGCACTCAGGTGGCCTGACCCGAGCCCTCGGGTCCCAAGACTCGGGCGGGTAAACTTATCAGGAACTTTGGACGTTCCTCAAAACAAACAACCCGGGCGGGTCTGTGAACCCGATCCCTTGGGTCAACAGACTCGGGCGGGTCGACCGATTGGCGAAGAGCTGCTAAGGCTGGCTGGGCTGACCCGGGCGGGTCAGACGACCCGGGCCCTCGGGTCAGCACCCTCCTCTCTTTCTTCTTGTCTTTCGAGCCCTTTGGTGCTTCAATCCTTCAATGCCTAGCCTTGGGTTTGTGCATAAATCCTCCAAGCGCGCTCCAAATCCTGAAACGAAAACAAACACCCAAAGAAAGAGCTCAAAGGAGGGAAGATGCACAAAAAGAAAGAAAAGGAAGAAACTTAACCTAAATTAACCTAAAAACTATCATAAAAACTATTAAAAACTAATCATAAGTTAAGCATATAAACCAATCATCACCGGAGGGAGTACTTTCTAAGAAAAACTCTAGATAAAGCTTCCCAAAAGTAAAAAATTAGCAGTATTAGATTTTAACCATAATTTTGCTTTATCTTTTAGCGAGAAGGGGAAAAGTCCTACTCCAATGGCATCATTAGTTACTCCATTTAGCTTAAGACTATCACATTTTTCTAGATAATAACTATATGGTCATTAGGATCTTTGTTATCTAATCCACTAAATTGATCTTGTTGAATTATACGAATTAAGGCAGGATAAATTTCAAAATTATTTGCAGCAACAGTTGGTCTTACAATACTTCCCCCCTGGTAAAATTGCTAAACTAAGAAATCATGTAACTAGTGTGAAATTCTTCAGAAAAGAGATGCTCCAAATAAAAATCTTCGAGCTTTCGTATTTTCGCCAACCTCTTTTATTTCCTTAGTGCACGAGTAGTTCTTTCAATCTCTCAATAACCAAAGGACGATCAGTATGTGGCATAAACTAATGAAAACAGAATTAATAATAATGTCATAATATATATTTTCAATATGCAGCTGCCGAAAATAATGGGTGATAACAAAAACTTGAAAACAATAGATGAGAACCTACTAGCAGATTGGAGAATTGTTAAAGATATCAATAATAACTTCAATTAAAAAGTTAAAACCAAGCTATAATGCAAACATGAACAATTTAATCTGAGTAAGCATTCGACAGTAGCTAACGGGAAGTGAAAAGAGAATAATTGCACACCAAATGACTATAACTTAAAACTATCAAGCAGTTATAAGAAGAAAAAAAATACTAAGTAACGAGAATGACTAAAGGTGGCAGAATGTAGATAACTAAAGAGAAGAACATAAACACAGGACTGATCGCGCAAATAAATAGTATTAACCTAGTAGTGCCACTAATGTAAATCAAATATGGATATCTATGTAGGCCAATTAAGTAAAATTACTGAACTAAAATAAATAAATAAAACTAAACTAACATAAGGATTTCCTTACTATGATATTGACTAATTGCCTCCCCGACAACGGCGTCAAAAACTTGGTCGGTCCTAAAAGTACCTTAAAATACCGCAAGTATACGGGTCAATTAGAGTAAATATAGGGTGAGCAAGGTATCGTTTCCCACAAGGAGGTATGATCAACTACCAAATTAAGAAATACTAATATTATTTAGACGATCCAGAAATAGTGAATGGTGGTGATAAACTAGACAACTAAAATAAGAACTATACTAATTCTAACTTTAAAATCGTCAGACAAAAGGTAATAAATCAAATATGAGAGATAATTCTAGAACTTAGATTTCGCCAATTACCTTCTACAATGAAATTAAGCTAGTTGTCGGATTAAAAGATTTTGTATTGCAATGATCAAATTTCCTATGATATATTATCTCCTCTTCCAAGGTAGAAAATGTGTATCTATACTAATCTTATGCCTACTTCCATGGTCATAACAATTAATATAAACCCATTACGAATAAGAAATTCATATAAAATATCACCCCAAGTGTACAACTATTCCTAAAATTATACTACTTGACGTTTGATAACCCCACGAACTAATATTGAAATTTCACTTTGACTACTAATCCGATACCTTAAACATATAATCAACTGGCCAAATTAACTCTATGAAAATAAACCAAGATTCTCAAATTACAATATAAATAAATCCACCCAAACAACTTAATTCAATTCATTGACAGCAAATAGAAGACTACATCTAGTCGTGGAACATAGAAATTTAGCTAGATAATGAATTTAAATTAACCAAAGTAATTATCAAAGAGTAATCAAATTAAACTTAGTAATTGAGATACGATAGGGAAACAGAGGGAACTCTATGGAATGAATCGATCGACTCTCGTCGAAATTGTATCCACTGATCGAATGTCCTCGTTCGCTTCCTTCTCGTCTTCTCTCTGGTCCTGCAGTTGTAGTATTTGTCTTTTATATATATATATCCTCCCCTTTATTTTCTTTTTCTCTATGCGGCTGCCGTGAGACTTAGGGTATGAAACCCAATTTCCTTTTGCGTGGAGGACGTCCTCTTTTTTCCTTACTAGTTGTTGGAGCGCGCGCAACGCCCCCCTCCCCCAAGGTAGTAAAATCATTATAGTGAACATTAACGGTGCAAGTAATTTAATTAAGTTTCTCATTTATAATTGGATCGGACTTTTATATAAATTTTTTCTAGTTGGAAGAGCAAGTATATATCGTTCATAATTAGTTGTTTGTTAGTCTACAAAATAAAGCAATATTATTGCTGCAAGTAGTGCTTATATGTTCCCTAAGATATATAATTTTTTCTTGTAAGTCAAGGTTTCCCTTGAAAGAATTACCTCTTTTCTTTCTGTTGATGAGTTGATGAGCTCAGTGATGATAGTTTATAGAAGCTACCCTTAGGTAGTTCAGATGCATCAGTTGAAATTTTTGACGAGAAATTTACAGGAAGATATTTCTTCACCACCCACTTCAACATTAAAAGACATAAACTTGAGAGAGTTTCATGGTATGAAGGTCGACATTTCTGGTAGTGTTGGCTCAGGCAAGTCGAGCTTACTTTCTTGCATTCTGGGTGAAATATCTAGGATTTCTAGGATGATCAAGTTGCGTCGGACAAAGGCAAATGTTGCATAGTCGTCTTGGAACAGAGTGATATGGTTCAATTGTTTGGTAGGGAGATGGATCTAAAAGATATGATCAAATACTTGAAGCTTGTTATCTAAAGGACTTGGAAATCCTCTCATAAGGCTCTATTTGGTAGGGTGAAAAATGTTTTCCTTGAAAATGAGTTTCCTTTTCCTCTCATTTTCCGTTGTTTGGTATGGTAAGGGGTGTTAAACAAGTTTTCCATCAAAGGAGCTCTAGGTGAAAATTATTTTCCTTTAAGAAAGAAGGGAAAACACAATTTCCTCCCTTCTCCTTAGCAACCTTTTATTCTCCTCTTATCCATCCTCTCCCTTCCCCTTCTATTTTTCTCTTTTCCATAACTTTTTTTTTCATTGAACCAAAAAAAGGAAAATTAGCTTCACAATTGGATTTTCCATGTAAAATGTTTTACATGAAAAATCATTTTACATTGAAAATGTTTTACATCCAACCGAACGAAGCCTAAGTGGGGGAGAAAAACAACTAATACAAATTGCTCGTGCTCTCTCCCGTGAATATATGATGATGATATTAATCTATTTGACGACACTTTTAGTGTTGTAGATGCTCATACATGCTCTCATTTATACAAGGTGAAGTATTTATACATTTGTTATTGTTTATTAATTATTGATAATTCTTACCACTTTTTTTATTTTGGATGACAGAAAGTTCTGCTTGGTAATCTGAAGCCAAAAACTATTATCTATGTTATAAAGTTGAGTTGTTAAAGACTGCATGTCTTGTTGTGGTGATTTCAGTACTACAACCTGCTGCTTTCTTCTATATTTTATTTCATGTTAGATTTATATATATCGCTTAACATGATAAATATATGGGATATTATCTCAGATAACCCTGACATATAGGTCTTTTTTTCACATAATTTTAACATTTTTTTTACCCAGATAACCCTAAACTTGTATTTTGTCATTAAACTTGACGGAATGTTGGACGGCGTTAACTATTTTGACATTTTTAATAAAATAATGATTTTTTTTTAAAAAAAAAACAAACACATTGATGTTCTTCATCCTCTCCTTTTTGTTCTTCATCAATCATGTCTTCATCTTCTCTCTCTCTATCTCAAAATCTAGATTTCATGACTTTCATCCAATTTCCCCATTAGATTTCATGCTCCACCGCCACTCCCTCTCTCTCCTCTGCCTCACACCACCGCCTGATGATTGGTTTATATGCTTAATTTATGCTTAGGGCCCGTTCGGTATTACTGTGGTTTTATGTTTTTTGGTTTTTTGATTTTGAAAGCCATATGATATATGTCCTATAATGAATAAAAAAATTAGTCAAATTTATTGCGAACATGATCATTTTGAAAACTGGCAACTAAGAAGTGAAAACCACTTTTTGTGGTTTCCTGTTTTTGGTTTTTAGTTTTCAAAAAAAACTGAAAACTGAAAACAAAAAATGATAACGAACGGGCCCTTAGTTATTAATAGTTTTTGTGGTAGCTTTTAGGCTAATTTAGGCTAAGTTCATTCCTTTTTTTCTTTTTGTGCATTTTTCCTCCCTTGCGCTCTTTCTTTGGGTGTTTGTTTATATTCAGGATTTGGAAGCACCCTTGGAGGGTCTATGTGTAACCGCCATCCCCAAATAGCAGCTTAATTACGACTAAATATAATTAATTAAAGAGCTAAGCTGCTAATTAGAGATGCTGTTAGTACAGATTCCTAACCCACCTTGCCCTTGGGAGGTTATGGAATCTGGAAGTATCTACGCATATTATGAAAACAACCTAAATTATTTAATTATTACATCTTAGTCTAAGTATTTAGTTAACCGGGTTCAAAATATAGTTACATAAGCATAGTCGTTATTATATAGAAAACACAACGCAGCGGCTGTTCACATAACACGAACATTCTAGACTTAGGCTAATCTTTAACCTTCAGTTTTAGTCCTGCAAAATAGCTGAATCTGCCCCCACCAGGACAGGTTCAAGAGAACAAAACAGTTAGCTTACGCTGGTACACAAGTCCCACCAGTTGCAAATAGTAAGGTGGCTGAAAATAGACTTCATTTTTGAAGTAATAACATAAATGTTGTTTCAAACACTTTTATTCGCTTAATTACAAAGTTACCTTCTTCTTTTGAATAATGTAGAAATAATAACAACATCATGAACATATCAAGTGACCTTCCAGAAGAACTTTATACTCTTTTCAACAATTACTTAAACATTTTTATACAAAAATCCAAAGTATTTCTAACTTTGGGAAGGAACACGAATGGAGGGCAAAGACGACTCTCCAAACTTTTGAGGGACGTCTCCCTACCTTTCTTATTTTCCTGCTTGCAAGATTTTCTAGGTCATGACCCTTCATAATGGAGCAATACCCGCTCCAAATACTTAAAGAGCAAACCCGCTCTGTGAGTGTTGCTCATCACTGCTTACGCAGCTACTTCCCTTCTAAAACTAGACTTTTAATAATTGCAAAACTTATACTCAAATATAAAAAACTTTAGTCTCAAATACTTGATAGAACCAACTTTCATAACTATCTTAATTTATCAAACAAGTTTTGTAGAACAAGTTTGCTATGTCAAGTTCCACTATATTTGGAAAGGTGACTTAACAACCATGTTTCGAAGGAGTGCTATGATTAATAAAGGTGATTAAAGGCAGGGTTATCAAGATATGGCAGTAGGTGAAGAGTTTATAAAGTGTACTTAACATATAGAAGATTACTTTACACAAAGAGAACATAGGTCAATTTAGATGGTTCTGGGTTTGGTGTTAAGGAACCATTGTTTAATGTAATGAACGCTTGTACTTCTTGGGTTTAGCCAAAGTTTAGGTTTCAAACTTAATATATATAAAGTCAGTAGGTATTCATCATGAAGAAAACATTAAAAGGATCAAAAGCATAAGGGTTTACAAGTTCAGAAAGTGATTAAGCGAAAAGTCGAGTTTTTAGGTGTTGTTTACTTCTCAAACAGAGGTTATACTTAATATAAGAGGAAGATGTGATACAAGGTTGATCAATCAAACAATTATAAGTACTTTACAGTGGTTTACCATAAAAGGGCAGCAACAATGAAGGCATCTAAACAAAGCACAATCGAAGTAGGATCATGGTTTGATCGGTTTTAGAGGAACTTGACATGCAACGATTTCTAATTCGAAAGTCATCAACCACGAATCATAATTAACACATTGAAATCAACTACTTATATATACTTAACAAAATAGTAGGGTTCCCACACAAAACATATTCGTAGCTTTCATAAATTCCATAAACAAGTGCTATGATAACAATTAAGAAAGTAAAGCTTCAAAGGGTGGTTCTTGTGTACCTTAACTTGGTGTCTAGGAAATCAAATCTTACTTAGCAACTTTTACCACCTCTCCAGCAACCTCTTAGGACCTTAGGAAAAACATTCATCACCTTAAAGTTAGTAATTAACCCAAAGAAATCAGGTTTCAAACTAAGATACCTCATGCATGCTGAAATTCAACCATACCTCACCTTCCTTGGTTTTTCTTAGGGTTACAGGAATGGAACTTCAAAACTAACGCCTGTCCAGTATGGAGGACACCTTGAGGAACCTAGGGAAGTTTTTGCATGCACGTTTCAGAGCAAGGAGCCAAGAGAAACAAGCTGCCAAAAGCAGGCCTGCTGCTTCGCCAGAATGGCGTGAGAAAGGGGAAGGAGAGAGATGTGTGTTTTGTGTGGTTTTTTGTGAAATGATTCTGATGAAAATGAATGAGGACCTTCCTCTCATATATATAGAGAATGGTAAGGGCAAAATCGTAATTTTCGATTTAGTATTAGGGGTAGAATTGTCATTTCCCATGCTTATGTATTAACCAGAATTTCCAAGGCTTTTAACTTGGATACTCTTCTTAATTCCCTCTTAATCCTTAATTATTCTTAACTAAATTTCTCCAAAATATATTATATATCTTAATGGAAGTATCTTGACCAAATAAATCCTTAATCTCACTTCCTCAAGTAACAAAACGATATCAATAACTAATACAAATCCCACAACTCTAAGACGATACTCAACATTTTTAACAGAATTCATGAATTACTCAATTATCACATAGCTCATGTTATTAGTTAGCTAATAACACATAATATCTACATTGGCAACAAAATTCACATAACAGTCATTTAAATTTTAAGATTTCAAAACGTAACGGCTACGGCTTAATTTAGCATCGTTAGCCTAAAAATCGTGGATTATCGATTCTAATCTTATCTTAATAAGTCAGGCTATTACACTCTACCACCCTTAAAGTGGTTTCGTCCCGAAACTTATAACATACCTTGGAATAATTGGGGGTATCTTTCTCGCATATCCACTTCTTTTTCCCAAGTTGCTTCTTCTGTTCCATGATTGGTCCGGAGTACTTTAACCAAAGGTATTGTCTGGTTCCGTAACACTTTTTCTCATCTGTCCAAGATCCTTATAGGTTTGTGAACTTTGGACAATTCTACTGGCAAGGCTAGCTCATATGCTACTTCACCAACTCTTCGCAGGACTTCAAATGGTCCTATAAACTTAGGACTCAATTTTCCTCGCAGCCCAAACCTTTTCACTCCCTTGGTAGGTGAAACACGAAGAAACACCTTATCTCCCTCTTCAAATTCCAGCTTAATCCTTCGTAAGGCAGCATACTTCTTTTGGCGATCTTGCGCGACTCTCATTTTCTCCTGAATTACCCGAACTTGCTCCATTGTATCTTGTATTAACTCAGGTCCGACTGGTATACCAGGACTCACATCATCCCAACAAATAGGCGTTCGACATTTATGCCCGTACAAAGCCTCGTATGGAGCCATACCGATGCTAGATTGATGACTGTTATTATAGGAAAATTCCACTAACGCTAATTTATCTTCCCAAGAGCCTTTAAATTCCAATACGCAAGCTCGTAGCATGTCTTCTAGTATCTGGATTACTTGCTCGGTTTGTCCATCCGTTGCTGGATGGAATGCTGTACTAAATTTCTGAGTCAACCCCAAAGCTTCCTGAAATTTTTCCCAAAAATGTGACAGAAATCGAGTATCCCGGTCAGAGATAATAGTGGTTGGAACCCCGTGCAATCGAATAATTTCCCTGGTATATGCATCAACAAACTGCTTCTTGCTCCAAGTTACTCCCATGGAAATAAATCGTGCTGTCATTGTTAGTCTGTCCACTACAACCCATATAGAGTCATTTCCCCTCCTTGATTTAGGTAATCCTGTTACAAAGTCCATGGAGATCGAATCCCATTTCCATTCTGGTACTGGCAATGGCTGTAGTAATCCAGACATCTTCTTCCGCTCAAATTTTACCTTTTGACGAATCAAGCATCTTGCCACGAATTGCGAGATGTCTCGCTTTAACCCTTTCCACCAGAAATATTTCTTCACATCCTGAATCATCTTATCTCTACCTGGATGAACTGAATAAGCACTGCTATGCGCTTCCTTCAAAATCTTATTCCTCAATTCCTCGTCATTAGGGATACACCATCTTCCATTCATCCGTACGCTCCCATCAGCATATAATTGGAAGTCTTTGGTCTCATTCCTTTCTATCTTCGACTTCAATTCCTTGATAAAGTCATCCTTTTCCTGCTTCCCCCGAATTTCCTCAAGAAGAGACGGTTGAATCACAAGGGCATTTAATTCTCCCTGTAATCTGTCTTTTGCAATCACTCGTAGATCCAACTGCACCAGTTCTTTATACAGCTCCTCTGGCACCGATATCAATGAATTTATCTCCCGACGAGGCCTTCTACTCAGAGCATCTGCTACTTTATTTGCTTTCCCTGGATAATATTGAATATCTATATCATAATCCTTAAGTAACTCCAACCATCTCCGTTGCCTCATGTTCATTTCCTTCTGGATGAAGATGTATTTAAGGCTTTTGTGATCAGTGAAAACCTTGCAAGCGACTCCGTACAGATAATGTCTCCATAATTTCAATGCAAAGATGACTGGTGCCAACTCTATATCATGCACTGGGTAGTTTTTCTCATGCGGTTTCAGTTGCCTTGAAACGTAGGCTATAACTCGCTGGTTCTGCATTAGGACACACCCTAGCCCTTCCTGGGAGGCATCGCTATAGACCTCATTCCCTTCTGTTCCCAAAGGTAGAGCTAAGAATAGAGCACTAGTTAATCTCTTCTTTAATTCCTGAAAGGCCTTCTCGCATTTCTCCGACCACTGATAATTTGTACTCTTCTTGATTAAATTCGTAATTGGTAGAGCTATCCGCGAGAAAATTTCCACGAACCTCCGATAATAGCCAGCAAGCCCAAGGAAACTCCTAACTTCCCCAATATTGGTGGGTGCAGGCCATTCTTTTACTACTTTGATCTTCTCAGGATCCACTGCTATACCTTCCTTGGTTACAACATGCCCTAGAAACATTACTTTGTCCAACCAGAATTCACACTTACTCAACTTTGCGTAGAGTTTCTCTCTTCGTAATATTCCTAACACCTCTCTTAAGTGTTCTTCATGCTCTCTGCGATCTTTGGAGTACACCAATATGTCATCTATAAAGATGACCACAAACCGATCGAGCAAAGGCTTAAAGTATCTCTGCATTAAATCCATAAATGCTGCTGGTGCATTGGTGAGCCATAACGGCATCACCACGAACTCATAATGACCATATCTTGTTCAGAACGCCGTCTTCGGAATATCTTCTTCAACTATGCGCATCTGGTGATACCCAGATCTTAAATCTATCTTTGAAAATACACCGGCCCCCTTTAACTGATCGAACAAATCGTCTATTCGGGGTAACGGATATCTATTTATGATTGTGATTTTATTGATTTCCCTATAATCTATACACAATCTCATCGTACCATCCTTTTTCTTCACGAACAGCACCGGTGCACCCCATGGAGATACACTAGGCCGGGTATAACCTTTTTGCAACACCTCCTCTAACTGCTTTTTCAATTCTGCCATTTCTGCCGGAGCAATTCGATAAGGAGCTCTGGATATCGGCGTATCCCCTGGCACCAAATCAATATGAAAATCGACAACCCGATGCGGTGGCAATCCCGGTAAATCTTCTGGAAATACATCCGGAAATTCCTTCACCACCAGAGTCCCTTCAATCTTGCTTCCTTCCTTTGGACCCCCTGCCATCTGATTCAGATAACCAACACCCTCAGGTACTACTTCTGTATCAATCTCAATTATTGGATTATCCTCCTTTTCCAGGCTCGCTATCCCATCCTGATATAAAATATTCGCTCCACCTGGGGACCTCAACCTAACCGTTCTAGCGTAACATTCTATCACTACCCTATTCCGACTCAGCCAATTCATTTCCAAAATCACATCATAATATTCCAGGTCAAAGGGTATCAAATCTACCCGCAGTTCTGACCCTGCTATCTTAATTTCACAATCTCTAAATATCCATTTACAACAGGTCGACTCCCCATTAGGCATACAGATAGTCATATTTAAGGGTTGAACACAGGGTTTATATAGCAGATTGCCAACAAACATATTCGAAATAAATGAATGCGAGGCTCCCGAATCAAATAACACATTGGCCACTGAGTTACATACAGAAAATTTCCCTGAAATCACATTACCTGGTATCTCATGCAGCTCCGGTATCTCCTTCGTTTATGTCTTAACAGCGAACAACTTTCCTCGTGCTTTCCCCTGACCGACAGGCTGAACTCCCTTCCCGGTCCTACCTTGACTCGAGCTTCCTTCTCCAGCGGTCAGCATCAGCATATTCCCCTTCTTATTATTTCCTCCCTACCTTCCCATTTCCTTCCATGAAGGACACTCACTAATTCGGTGTCCAACATTCTTGCACTTAAAACACACCATCTGCCCTGAACAATTCTTGCCATAATGATTCCTTCCGCAACGATTGCACCTCCACTCTGTTTTTCCACCCTTACTATTCCCAACTTGCCCTTTAAACTGAAATGGGGCTGCCATCTCTGTTCTTTGTTTCTTGAATCCTCCCTCCTTAAACTTTCCTCCATTCCTTTTCTTCCTAAACTCCTCATCCTTCATCTCTATTCGCTCCTGTTCTAGAGTGCGATCATATAGTTCTTCAAAAGTTGTATACGTCCCAATTCGTTTCTGGTACTTCAAATTCAGACCTTCAAAGAACCGCATCATCTTCACTCTTTCATTGCACACAAAATCAGGCGCAAATCGGGACAGTTCTAGAAACTTTGTTGCGTACTCCAACACTGACATCTTAGCCTGCTTCAGGAATAAGAACTCGTTCTCCTTCATTCTCCGCAATGCCGGAGGAAAGAACTTATCCTTCATCTTCTCCATAAACTCCTCCCAAGTAAACTTCGGCTGCTGAGTTACTTCCTTGGTGGTGTTCCACCATATATCAGCTGGTCCTTCCAGATAGAAGGTAGCCATTTTAACCTTCATGGTCTCAGGGCAACTGACCACATCAAGTAACTTGCTCATGTATGTAATCCAGTTCTCAAATTTGACGGGATCAGCTTCACCGTCATAAGTGCGTGGCTTATGAGCTGCTAAGCGCTTATAAAATTGCCCCTCATCATCATTCTTGTTTTGATTATGTTTTTCAAGTATTTCTAGCAGTCGAGCATTCATTTCCTTCATTTCCTGTAACTGCTTATCTATGCTATTCTCAGCATCCATCGGTTGAGATGTGCCTCCTACGCTGGCCATTTACCTACATATTCAATTGCAATGTTCAGTTGGAATTCCACACATACTTCTCTTCATAATTGCACTTAATACATTGATTTCAACTTCCCATGCTTATTTCATACATATCTCCATTTCACAAGCATATGCATATATTCCATAATAACGTAGCAACTTCTTTTATTATTTATCTTGCATGCTTCATACAACATGTTAGTCCTTATAGCAACTTGTCTCATTATTTATTTTACATTCTCCACTCAAACATGCTGGTTCTTATTATACAAAGACTTAACAGTACATAAAGAAAACATATGATAGCCAGTTTCTTTCTGCTTATCCCCAATCCTTGGCTTCACTCCCCCGGCTTGATCCAACCTACACGGGTCATAGTAGTAGCCACTATCGTCACTACTGATTGGCGGGGTCTCGGGAACGTAATCAGGGCCACAAGTCTTACATCCTTCTTCGGATCCGTAAGTTGTACTTGATTGGGTCGTACGAGTAGTACTTGAACCTTGTGCTGTTGGGGTTCTTGAGCAAGAACGACTCTTAGTTCCACTGGACCACCCCGACCAACCTCCATACATCCCAGCCACCCGCTCTTCCTCTCTATGGGTAATTCGCTCATACATTTCCCTCCAATGAGGGTCATTTGGGTAAATTTGCCCCTGCCTTTGACGTTCCAAGGTGATATCCATTTCCCGCCTAACTTCGTCTACGGTGCCTTCCCATCTTATTAGACTCTTGTCTATATTCTCCATGGTCACTCCATACCCTTGAATTGCTCCCGTAGCCACATACAACTGCAACAGACTCCAATACGCTCTACGGAAACTAGCCCATGGTTCGCAAGTCGGTAAGGTCTTTATTATAGCGTACGCCTGGATTCCTGTCCGCCAATAATGATTATTACTAGCAGGCCCCATAACCTCATTCTACTCCTGAATGTGCCCTAACACCTCATTAGCATGATCAATTGCATCATCCCACCATTTCCCAACCGGGGCATAGGTGTCGGGTTCCTTCAGATAGGGTACATTTTCATTCACGCTCTCACTTGATGTACTTGAAGTCATCTACACAGAATTTCTAATGTTTATACAATCATCACATACATAATCTATGCACATAAATTCCATGCACATAAACACATCTTCACATCATCATATATGTAATTATGTTTTTTTCCGAAAAATATACTTATAAATATATATATCATTATTCATTAATTTTGAAATCCAAAATACTTATTTTTTTTTAAAAGTTTTGGAATCGTTTGCTCTGATACCAAGTGTAACAGTCCTCCCCAAATAGCAGCTTAATTACGACCAAGTATAATTAATTAAAGAGCTAAGCTGCTAATTAGAGATGTTGTTAGTACAGATTCCTAACCCACCTTGCCCTTGGGAGATTATGGAATCTGGAAGTCTCTAAGCATATTATGAAAACAACCTAAATTATTTAATTATTACATCTTAGTCTAAGTATTTAGATAACCGGGTTCAAAATAAAGTTACATAAGCATAGTCGTTATAATATAGAAAACACAACGCAGCGGTTGCACATAACACGAACATTCTAGACTTAGGCTAATCTTTAACCTTCAGTTTTAGTCCTACAAAATAGCTGAATCTGCCCCCACCAGGACAGGTTCAAGAGAACAAAACAGTCAGCTTACGCCGGTACACAAGTCCCACCAGTTGCAAATAGTAAGGTGGCTGAAAATAGACTTCATTTTTGAAGTAATAACATAACTGTTGTTTCAAACACTTTTATTCGCTTAATTACAAAGCTACCTTCTTCTTTTGAATAATGTAGAAATAATAACAACATCATGAACATATCCAGTGACCTTCCAGAAGCAACTTTTATACTCTTTTCAACAATTACTTAAACATTTTTATACAAAAATCCAAAGTATTTCTAACTCTGGGCAGGAACACGAATGGACAGCAAAGACGACTCTCCAAACTTTTGAGGGACGTCTCCCTACCTTTCTTATTTTCCTGCTTGCAAGACTTTCTAGGTCATGACCCTTCATAATGGAGCAATACCCGCTCCAAATACTTAAAGAGCAAACCCGCTCTGTGAGTGTTGTTCATCACTGCTTACACAGCTACTTCCCTTCTAAAACTAGACTTTTAATAATTGCAAAACTTATACTCAAATATACAAAACTTTAGTCTCAAATACTTGATGGAACCAACTTTCATAACTATCTTAATCTATCAAACAAGTATTGTAGAACAAGTTTGCTATGTCAAGTTCCACTATATTTGGAAAGGTGACTTAACAACCATGTTTCGAAGGAGTGCTACGATTAATAAAGGTGATTAAAGGCATGGTTATCAAGATATGGCAGTAGGTGAAGAGTTTATAAAGTGTACTTAACATATAGAAGATTACTTTACACAAAAAGAACATAGGTCAATTTAGATGGTTCTGGGTTTGGTGTTAAGGAACCATGGTTTAATGTAATGAACGCTTGTACTTCTTGGGTTTAGCCAAAGTTTAGGTTTCAAACTTAATATATATAAAGTCAGTAGGTATTCATCATGAAGAAAACATTAAAAGGATCAAAAGCATAAGGGTTTACAAGTTCAGAAAGTGATTAAGCGAAAAGTCGAGTTTTTAGGTGTTGTTTACTTCTCAAACAGAGGTTATACTTAAAATAAGAGGAAGATGTGATACAAGGTTGATCAATCAAACAATTATAAGTACTTTACAGTGGTTTACCATAAAAGGGCAGCAACAATGAAGGCATCTAAACAAAGCACAATCGAAGTAGGATCATGGTTTAATCGGTTTTAGAGGAACTTGACATGCAACGATTTCTAATTCGAAAGTCATCAACCACAAATCATAATTAACACATTGAAATCAACTACTTATAGATACTTAACAAAACAGTAGGGTTCCCACACAAAACATATTTATAGCTTTCATAAATTCCATAAACAAGTGTTATGATAACAATTAAGAAAGTAAAGCTTCAAAGGGTGGTTCTTGTGTACCTTGCCTTGGTGTCTAGGAAATCAAATCTTACTTAGAAACTTTTACCACCTCCCCAGCAACCTCTTAGGGCCTTAGGCAAAACATTCATCACCTTAAAGTTAGTAATTAACCCAAATAAATCAAGTTTCAAACTAAGATACCTCATGCATGCTGAAATTCAACCATACCTCACCTTCCTTGGTTTTTCTTAGGGTTACAGGAATGGAACTTCAAAACTAACGCCTGTCCAGTATGGAGGACACCTTGAGGAACCTAGGGAAGTGTTTGCATGCACGTTTCAGAGCAAGGAGCCAAGAGAAGCAAGCTGCCAAAAGCAGGCCTGCTGCTTCGCCAGAATGGCGTGAGAAAGGGGAAGGAGAGAGATGTGTGTTTTATGTGGTTTTTTGTGAAATGATTCTGATGAAAATGAATGAGGATCTTCCTCTCATATATATAGAGAATGTGTAAGGGTAAAATCGTAATTTTCGATTTAGTATTAGGGGTAGAATCGTCATTTCCCATGCTTATGTATTAACCAGAATTTCCAAGGCTTTTAACTTGGATACTCTTCTTAATTCCCTCTTAATCCTTAATTATTCTTAACTAAATTTCTTCAAAATATATTATATAACTTAATGGAAGTATATTGACCAAATAAATCCTTAATCTCACTTCCTCAAGTGACAAAACGATATCAATAACTAATACAAATCCCACAACTCTAAGACGATACTCAACATTTTTAACAGAATTCATGAATTACTCAATTATCACATAGCTCATGTTATTAGTTAGCTAATAACACATAATATCTACATTGGCAACAAAATTCACATAACAGTCATTTAAATTTTAAGATTTCAAAACGTAACGGCTACGGCTTAATTTAGCATCGTTAGCCTAAAAATCGTGGATTACCGATTCTAATCTTATCTTAATAAGTCAGGCTATTACACTCTACCACCCTTAAAGTAGTTTCGTCCCGAAACTTATAACATACCTTGGAATAATTGGGGGTATCTTTCTCGCATATCCACTTCTTTTTCCCAAGTTGCTTCTTCTGTTCCATGATTGGTCCGGAGTACTTTAACCAAAGGTATTGTCTGGTTCCGTAACACTTTTTCTCATCTGTCCAAGATCCTTATAGGTTTGTGAACTTTGGACAATTCTACTGGCAAGGCTAGCTCATATGCTACTTCACCAACTCTTCGCAAGACTTCAAATGGTCCTATAAACTTAGGACTCAATTTTCCTCGCAGCCCAAACCTTTTCACTCCCTTGGTAGCTGAAACACGAAGAAACACCTTATCTCCCTCTTCAAATTCCAGCTTAATCCTTCGTAAGGCAGCATACTTCTTTTGGCGATCTTGCGCGACTCTCATTTTCTCCTGAATTACCCCAACTTGCTCCATTGTATCTTGTATTAACTCAGGTCCGACTGGTATACCAGGACTCACGTCATCCCAACAAATAGGCGTTCGACATTTATGCCCGTACAAAGCCTCGTATGGAGCCATACCGATGCTAGATTGATGACTGTTATTATAGGAAAATTCCACTAACGCTAATTTATCTTCCCAAGAGCCTTTAAATTCCAATACGCAAGCTCGTAGCATGTCTTCTAGTATCCGGATTACTCGCTCGGTTTGTCCATCCGTTGCTGGATGGAATACTGTACTAAATTTTTGAGTCGACCCCAAAGCTTCCTAAAATTTTTCCCAAAAATGTGACAGAAATCGAGTATCCCGGTCAGAGATAATAGTGGTTGGAACCCCATGCAATCGAATAATTTCCTTGATATATGCATCAGCTAACTGCTTCTTGCTCCAAGTTACTCCCATGGAAATAAATCGTGCTGTCATTGTCAGTCTGTCCACTACAACCCATATAGAGTCAATTCCCCACCTTGATTTAGGTAATCCTATTACAAAGTCCATGGAGATCGAATCCCATATCCATTCTAGTACTGGCAATGGCTGTAGTAATCCAGACATCTTCTTCCGCTCAAATTTTACCTTTTGACAAATCAAGCATCTTGCCACGAATTGCGAGATGTCTCGCTTTAACCCTTTCCACCAGAAATATTTCTTCACATCCTGAATCATCTTATCTCTACCTGGATGAACTGAATTAGCACTGATATGCGCTTCCTTCAAAATCTTATTCCTCATCATTAGGGATACACCATCTTCCATTCATCCGTACGCTCCCATCAGCATATAATTGGAAGTCTTTGGTCTCATTCCTTTCTATCTTCGACTTCAATTCCTTGATAAAGTCATCCTTTTCCTGCTTCCCCCGAATTTCCTCAAGAAGAGACGGCTGAATCACAAGGGCATTTAATTCTCCCTGTAATCTGTCTTTTGCAATCACTCGTAAATCCAACTGCACCAGTTCTTTATATAGCTCCTCTAGCACCGATATCAATGAATTTATCTCCCGACGAGGCCTTCTACTCAGAGCATCCGCTACTTTATTTGCTTTCCCTGGATGATATTGAATATCTATATCATAATCCTTAAGTAACTCCAACCATCTCCTTTGCCTCATGTTCATTTCCTTCTGGGTGAAGATGTATTTAAGGCTTTTGTGATCAGTGAAAACCTTGCAAGCGACTCCATACAGATAATGTCTCCATAATTTCAATGCAAAGATGACTGCTGCCAACTCTAGATCATGCACAGGGTAGTTTTTCTCATGCGGTTTCAGTTGCCTTGAAGCGTAGGCTATAACTCGCTGGTTCTGCATTAGGACACACCCTAGCCCTTCCTGGGAGGCATCGCTATAGACCTCATTCCCTTCTGTTCCCAAAGGTAGAGCTAAGAATAGAGCGCTAGTTAATCTCTTCTTTAATTCCTGAAAGGCCTTCTCGCATTTCTCCGACCACTGAAATTTTGTACTCTTCTTGATTAAATTCGTAATTGGTGGAGCTATCCGCTAGAAAATTTCCACGAACCTCCGATAATAACCAGCAAGCCCAAGGAAACTCCTAACTTCCCCAATATTGGTGGGTGCAGGCCATTCTTTTACTGCTTTGATCTACTCAGGATCCACTGCTATACCTTCCTTGGTTACAACATGCCCTAGAAACATTACTTTGTCAAACCAGAATTCACACTTACTCAACTTTGCGTAGAGTTTCTCTCTTCGTAATATTCCTAACACCTCTCTTAAGTGTTCTTCATGCTCTCTGCGATCTTTGGAGTACACCAATATGTCATCTATAAAGATGACCACAAACCGATCGAGCAAAGGCTTAAAGTATCTCCGCATTAAATCCATAAATGCTGCTGGTGCATTGGTGAGCCCGAACGGCATCACCACGAACTCATAATGACCATATCTTGTTCGGAATGCCGTCTTCGGAATGTCTTCTTCAACTATGCGCATCTGGTGATACCCAGATCTTAAATCTATCTTTGAAAATACCCCGGCCCCTTTAACTGATCGAACAAATCGTCTATTCGGGGTAACGAATATCTATTTCCAATTGTGATTTTATTGATTTCCCGATAATCTATACACAATCTCATCGTACCATCCTTTTTCTTCACGAACAACACCGGTGCACCCCATGGAGATACACTAGGTCGAATATAACCTTTTTGCAACAACTCCTCTAACTGCTTTTTCAACTCTGCCATTTCTGCTGGAGCCATTCGATAAGGAGCTCTGGATATCGGCGTAGCCCCTGGCACCAAATCTATATGAAAATCGACAACCCGATGCGGTGGCAATCCCGGTAAATCTTCTGGAAATACATCCGGAAATTCCTTCACCACTAGAATCCCTTCAATCTTGCTTCCTTCCTTTGGACCCCCTGCCATCTGATTCAGATAACCAACACCCTCAGGTACTACTTCTGTATCAATCTCAATTATTGCATTATCCTCCTTTTCCAGGCTCGCTATCCCATCCTGATATAAAATATTAGCTCCACCTGGGGACCTCAACCTAACGTTCTAGCGTAACATTCTATCACTGCCCTATTCCGACTCAACCAATTCATTCCCAAAATCACATCATAATATTCCAGGTCAAAGGGTATCAAATCTACCCGCAGTTCTGACCCTGCTATCTTAATTTCACAATCTCTAAATATCCATTTACAACAGGTCGACTCCCCATTAGGCATACAGATAGTCATATTTAAGGGTTGAACACAGGGTTTATATAGCAGATTGCCAACAAACATATTCGAAATAAATGAATGCGAGGCTCCCGAATCAAATAACACATTGGCCACTAAGTTACATATAGGAAATTTCCCTGAAATCACATTACCTGGTATTTCATGCAGCTCCGGTATCTCCTTCGTTTACGTCTTAACAGCGAACAGCTTTCCTGGTGCTTTCCCCTGACCGACAGGCTGAACTCCCTTCTCGGTCCTACCTTGACTCGAGCTTCCTTCTCCAGCGGTCAGCATCAGCATATTCCCCGGCTTATTATTCCTCCCTGCCTTCCCATTTCCTTCCATGAAGGACACTCACTAATTCGGTGTCCAACATTCTTGGACTTAAAACACACCATCTGCCCTGAACAATTCTTGCCATAATGATTCCTTCCGCAATGATTGCACCTCCACTCTGTTTTTCCACCCTTACTATTCCCAACTTGCCCTTTAAACTGAAATGGGGCTGCCATCTCTGTTCTTGGTTTCTTGAATCCTCCCTTCTTAAACTTTCCTCCATTCCTTTTCTTCCTAAACTCCTCATCCTTCATCTCTATTCGCTCCTGTTCTAGAGCGTGATCATATAGTTCTTCAAAAGTTGTATACGTCCCAATTCATTTCTGGTACTTCAAATTCAGATCTTCAAAGAACCGCATCATCTTCACTCTTTCATTGCACACAAAATCAGGCGCAAATCGGGACAGTTCTAGAAACTTTGTTGCGTACTCCAACACTGACATCTTAGCCTGCTTCAGGAATAAGAACTCGTTCTCCTTCATTCTCCGCAATGCCCGAGGAAAGAACTTATCCTTCATCTTCTCCATAAACTCCTCCCAAGTAAACTTCGGCTGCTGAGTTACTTCCTTGGTGGTGTTCCACCATATATCAGCTGGTCCTTCCAGATAGAAGGTAGCCATTTTAACCTTCATGTTCTCGGGGCAACTGACCACATCAAGTAACTTGCTCATGTATGTAATCCAGTCCTCAAATTTGACGGGATCAGCTTCACCGTCATAAGTGCGTGGCTTATGAGCTGCTAAGCGCTTATAAAATTGCCCCTCATCATCATTCTTGTTTTGATTCTGTTTTTCAAGTATTTCTAGCAGTCGAGCATTCATTTCCTTCATTTCCTTTAACTGCTTATCTGTGCTATTCTCAGCATCCATCGGTTGAGATGTGCCTCCTACGCTGGCCATTTACCTACATATTCAATTGCAATGTTCAGTTGGAATTCCACACATACTTCTCTTCATAATTGCACTTAATACATTGATTTCAACTTCCCATGCTTATTTCATACATATCTCCATTTCACAAGCATATGCATATATTCCATAATAACGTAGCAACTTCTTTTATTATTTATCTTGCATGCTTCATACAACATGTTAGTCCTTATAGCAACTTGTCTCATTATTTATTTTACATTCTCCACTCAAACATGCTGGTTCTTATTATACAAAGACTTAACAGTACATAAAGAAAACATATGATAGCCAGTATCTTTCTGCTTATCCCCACTCCTTGGCTTCACTCCCCCGGCTTAATCCAACCTGCACGGGTCATAGTAGTAGCCACTATCGTCACTACTGATTGGCGGGGTCTCGGGAACGTAATCAGGGCCACAAGTCTTACATTCTTCTTCGAATCCGTAAGTAGTACTTGATTGGGTCGTATGAGTAGTACTTGAACCTTGTGCTGTTGGGGTTCTTGAGCTAAAACGACTCTTATTTCCACTAGACGACCCCGACCAACCTCCATACATCCCAGCCACCCGCTCTTCCTCTATATGGGTAATTCGCTCATACATTTCCCTCCAATGAGGGTCATTTGGGTAAATTTGCCCCTGCCTTTGACGTTCCACGGTGATATCCATTTCCCGCCTAACTTCCTCTACGGTGTATTCCCATCTTATCAGAATCTTGTCTATATTCTCCATGGTCACCCCATACCCTTAAATTGCTCCCGTAGCCACATACAACTGCAACAGACTCCAATAGGTTCTACGGAAACTAGCCCATGGCTCGCAAGTCGGTAAGGTCTTTATTATAGCGTACGCCTGGATTCCTATCCGCCAATAATGATTATTACTAGCAGGCCCCATAACCTCATTCCACTTCTGAATGTGCCCTAACACCTCATTAGCATGATCAATTGCATCATCCCACCATTTCCCAACCGGGGCATAGGTGTCGGGTTCCTCAGATAGGGTACATTTTCATTCACGCTCTCACTTGATCTACTTGAAGTCATCTACACAGAATTTCTAATGTTTATACAATCATCACATACATAATTTATGCACATAAATTCCATGCACATAAACACATATTCACATCATCACATACGTAATTATATTTTTTTTCGAAAAATATACTAATAAATGTATATATCATTATTCATTAATTTTGAAATCCAAAATACTTAGTTTTTTTAAAAAAAAAAGTTTTAGAATTGTTTGCTCTGATACCAAGTGTAACAGTCCTCCCCAAATAGCAGCTTAATTACGACCAACTATAATTAATTAAAGAGCTAAGCTGCTAATTAGAGATGCTGTTAGTACAGATTCCTAACCCACCTTGCCCTTGGGAGGTTATGGAATCTGGAAGTATCTAAGCATATTATGAAAACAACCTAAATTATTTAATTATTACATCTTAGTCTAAGTATTTAGATAACCGGGTTTAAAATATAGTTACATAAGCATAGTCGTTATAATATAGAAAACACAACGCATCGGCTGTTGACATAACACGAACATTCCAGACTTAGGCTAATCTTTAACCTTTAGTTTTAGTCCTGCAAAATAGCTTAATCTGCCCCCACCAGGACAGGTTCAAGAGAACAAAACAGTCAGCTTACGCCGGTACACAAGTCCCACCAGTTGCAAATAGTAAGGTGGCTGAAAATAGACTTCATTTTTGAAGTAATAACATAACTGTTGTTTCAAACACTTTTATTCGCTTAATTACAAAGTTACCTTCTTCTTTTGAATAATGTAGAAATAATAACAACATCATGAACATATCAAGTGACCTTCCAGAAGCAACTTTTATACTCTTTTCAACAATTACTTAAACATTTTTATACAAAAATCCAAAGTACTTCTAACTCTGGGAAGGAACACGAATGGAGGGCAAAGCCGACTCTCCAAACTTTTGAGGGACGTCTCCCTACCTTTCTTATTTTCCTGCTTGCAAGACTTTCTAGGTCACGACCCTTCATAATGGAGCAATACCCGCTCCGGAGCAATACCCTCTCCAAATACTTAAAGAGCAAACCCGCTCTATGAGTGATGTTCATCAATGCTTACGCAGCTACTTCCCTTCTAAAACTAGAATTTTAATAATTGCAAAACTTATACTCAAATATACAAAACTTTAGTCTCAAATACTTGATGGAACCAACTTTCATAACTATCTTAATTTATCAAACAAGTTTTGTAGAACAAGTTTGCTATGTCAAGTTCCACTATATTTGGAAAGGTGACTTAACAACCATGTTTCGAAGGAGTGCTATGATTAATAAAGGTGGTTAAAGGCAAGGTTATCAAGATATGGTAGTAGGTGAAGAGTTTATAAAGTGTACTTAACATATAGAAGATTACTTCACACAAAGAGAACATAGGTCAATTTAGATGGTTCTGGCTTTGGTGTTAATGAACCATGGTTTAATGTAATGAATGCTTGTACTTCTTGGGTTTAGCCAAAGTTTAGGTTTCACACTTAATATATATAAAGGCAGTAGGTATTCATCATGAAGAAAACACTGAAAGGATCAAAAGCATAAGGGTTTACAAATTCAGAAAGTGATTAAGCGAAAAGTCGAGTTTTTAGGTGTTGTTTACTTCTCAAACAGAGGTTATACTTAATATACGAGGAAGATGTGATACAAGGTTGATCAATCAAACAATTATAAGTACTTTACAGTGGTTTACCATAAAAGGGCAGCAACAATGAAGGCATCTAAACAAAGCACAATCGAAGTAGGATCATGGTTTGATCGGTTTTAGAGGAACAACGATTTCTAATTCGAAAGTCATCAACCACGAATCATAATTAACACATTGAAATCAACTACTTATAAATACTTAACAAAACAGTAGGGTTCCCACACAAAACATATTCGTACCTTTCATAAATTCCATAAACAAGTGTTATGATAACAATTAAGAAAGTAAAGCTTCAAAGGGTGGTTCTTGTGTACCTTAACTTGGTGTCTAGGAAATCAAATCTTACTTAGCAACTTTTACCACCTCTCCAGCAACCTCTTAGGACCTTAGGCAAAACATTCATCACCTTAAAGTTAGTAATTAACCCAAGGAAATCAAGTTTCAAACTAAGATACCTCATGCATGCTGAAATTCAACCATACCTCACCTTCCTTGGTTTTCTTAGGGTTACAGGAATGGAACTTCAAAACTAATGCCTGTCCAGTATGGAGGACACCTTGAGGAACCTAGGGAAGTGTTTGCATGCACGTTTCAGAGCAAGGAGCCAAGAGAAGCAAGCTGCCAAAAGCAGGCCTGCTGCTTCGCGAGAATGGCGTGAGAAAGGCGAAGGAGAGAGATGTGTGTTTTGTGTGGTTTTTTGTGAAATGATTCTGGTGAAGATGAATGAGGACCTTCCTCTCATATATATAGAGAATGGGTAAGGGCAAAATCATAATTTTCGGTTTAGTATTAGGGGTAGAATCGTCATTTCCCATGCTTATGTATTAACCAGAATTTCCAAGGCTTTTAACTTGGATACTCTTCTTAATTCCCTCTTAATCCTTAATTATTCTTAACTAAATTTCTCCAAAATATATTATATATCTTGATGGAAGTATCTTGACCAAATAAATCCTTAATCTCACTTCCTCAAGTAACAAAACGATATCATTAACTAATATAAATCCCATAACTCTAAGACAATACTCAACATTTTTAACAGAATTCATGAATTACTCAATTATCACATAGCTCGTGTTATTAGTTAGCTAATAACACATAATATCTACATTGGCAACAAAATTCACATAACAGTCATTTAAATTTTAAGATTTCAAAACGTAACGGCTACAGCTTAATTTAGCATCGTTAGCCTAATAATCGTGGATTATCGATTCTAATCTTATCTTAATAAGTCAAGCTATTACACTATGCACAAGCCTGACGCAAAGCGTTGAAGAAATGGAGCACCAAGGAGCTCGAAAGAGGAGAAGAAAGAGAAGAAGTGGCTGACCCGAGGGCCCGGGTATGTGGACCCGCCTGGGTCAGCCCAGCCAGACGAAATAGCGCGCTTCTTTCAGTAGACCAGCTCGGGTCTGCCAACCCGAGGGCTCGAGTTCTTAGACCCGCCCGGGTCGCAAGTTTTGAGAAACCTCCAAAGTTCCTGATAAGTTGACCCGCCCGGGTCAGGTGACCGAGGGCACGGGTCAGGTCACCTGAGAGCTTGGGTTATGTCACCCGCCCGGGTCGGGTCATTTTTCGGAAACGGTTTTGTGACTTTGTTTGTTTTAATGCGGGGGCTATTTTGTAATTTTCTGTTTTATTTCTTATGACTATATAAGAGGGACTCCTCTTATTTTAACTTAGGCAATTATTAATTAGAGATTAGGGAGAAATTAGATCTTGTTTTTAGCACTCAAGTTTAGAGCAAAACCCTAGGAGAGAGAAAAGTGGAAGTTTGAAGCTTTTGGATCTCCATTCTTCATTTATGAAAGTTTAAAGTTGGTAATGTTTGTTTACTTTCTTCATTTCTTCCATTATTCTTGCTTATTTCATGCTTTGTTTGTTTTGATCTTGCTTTATTAGTTGATTATTTGCATTTTTCTCTTTTTCCTCCATGGTTATGGTGATGAGGTTATTTCAAGCTTTGTTTTGTTTTATTTCCATAATGTGTGAGTAGTTACTTACTAGGGGAAAGGATGTAACCTTCATTTACTCTTTGAATTTTAGATCTATGTTAGGGGGTTAACTTTTGGGGTTGAACTTGTTGATCAAACTTGTTTTACTTGGTTTGTTGGGTGCTTGATCACCACTTAACTTGCATATTTGGAATTCCTAGTGAAAGATTGAGAGATGAAGCTAGGAATAAACTAAGTTTGGTTGCTAGACTAGGATCTCCATGAAAATAGGCATTTTCTAGTCTAGGGAAGCTTGATTAATCATGTTGTGCTTGATTTGGCTAGATTGGTTGCTCATGCCATGAGAATAGGTCATGAGTGGCTAATCAAGCTCTTCTAATTAGCTTGAAAGAGTAATTAGAGTTCATATGTGCGTGATTTTCCCCTTGTGATCCCCCATTTGTTTCCCCTTGGTTTTGATTGTTGGATTCTTGGATTGAATGTTGGTGAATCCCCTAATCCCCTAATTCTTTTATCCTTATTTTATCCCCTTTACTTGCTTGTTGATTTACTTTGCAAATTTCCTATTTTATTTAGATTTTAGAATTATTGTTAAACTTTCAAAAACCCAAAAATTAATTTAGCTCATTATAGTTAGCTAATTAACTCTTGATTTAACCCTACTTTCTTGTGGATTCGATCCTATACTTATCCTATATTGGGTAACTTTAGGTTATATTTGGCGAGTATACAACGACATGTCACCGCCACTCCCTCTCTCTCCTCTGCCAACCCCGAATATTAAGATCAAAGAGGAAGGTCTAGGAAGCATAACCGAGTTCATGGGGCAAATATAAAAAGTTTTAGAAGGGTTTGCGCACAAGGGTCAACTTCAAATGGCCATAACTTTCAATATATAAAACATTTTTGAGAGATTCATGTAATTCTATATGAAATCTTAGCTCAATATATTTCTAATAAGTGGTCATAAAATCAATTCCGATAAAAAAGAGTGAAATATGGCCGTTTTCTGGTCAACTGACCCACCAGGGTTGATTTGCGGAAAATAAAATTTCAGTTATGCTGATCTGACCCGCCGTGGTCAACCCCAACCCGAGCTCCCGGGTCACTCCAACCCACCTAGGTCGCTGGGTTTTTTCAGAAAATGAAGTTCTTTTAATACTCTTGTGTACGGGGGTTTTATTGTAATTATGTTTAGTTTATTTTAGGACTATATAAGGCAAACTCCTCTCATTTTAGGAAAAGCTAATTTACATTCTAATTAGAGAGAGATTTATTTTGTGTTTAGAATTTAAACTTTAGAACCCTAGGGGAGAGAAAGTTGAGGTTTGAAACTTTTGAACTCCATTTTTCAGATTCATGCAAGCTTAAAAGTTGGTAATTTCTTGTTTATTTCACTTTCTCTTTCTCTAATATTGTTTAGATCATGCTTTGTTTGATTAGATTCATTTTTATTAGTTGATTATTTTCCCTTTTTCTCTTTCCTCCATGGTTGTGGTGATGAACTTATTTCAAGTTTTGGTTTGCTTTATTTCCATAAATCTAAGTTAAAGGGTTGCAATTGGGGTTAAACTTATTCATTAAACTTGCTTGATTTGGTTTGTTGGGTGATTGATCACCACTTGACTTGCATATTTTGAATCCCTAGTGAAGGATCGAGAGATGAAGTTAGGGGTAGACTAAGTTTGGTTGGTAGACTAGGATTTCCATGAAAATAGGCATTTTCTAGTTTAGGGAAGCTTAATTAATCATGTTGTTCTTGATTTGGCTAGATTAGTTGCTCATGCCATGAGAATAGGTCATGACTCATGAGTGACTAATTATGCTCCTTTAATTAGCTTGAGAGAATAATTATTAGAGTTTATATGTGCATGATTTCCCCTTGTGATCCCCCATTTGTTTCCCCTTAACCTTGATGTTGGATTCTTGGATTGAATAATGTTGGTGAATCTCCTAATCCCCTAGTTCTCTTACCCTTGATTTACCTTCTTTACTTGCCTTGGTAATTTGCTTTGCCAATCTCTTAGTTATCTTAGACTTTAGAATTGTTACTAATCCTTGAAAAAACCACAAAAACAGATTTAGCTCATTGTAATTACCGAACTAACTTTGATTAACCTTACTTACTTGTGGATTCGACCCTATACTTACCCTATATTGTGTAGTTTAGGTATTTTTGGTGTGTTTACAACGAGCGCATTAGAAAACATGGAAAAAAGAAGGAAAATTACAAGGAGGCAATTTCGGGGATTTGAAGGGGCAAAAACGTCAAAGCATTGTTCCTAAGCTATAGTGAAGAAGTTCTTTCTTTTTAACGGGTATTGATTTGAGAAGGTCCATTCCATTTTCTTTTCTTTTGTTATCCTATGTTTGTTGTATGCTATATGCTTTGGCCCAGAAGAACAATTTTCCTCTTTCTTCAGTTGGTTACTACCCTTTATTTTATTTTATTTTTCTTTTTACAAATTTTACCTACAAAACAAATACATAAAGTAATAATTAAATGGGTTCTAAACCAACGTATTTGCATAGTAACATACCACTATTATAAATATCAAATTAGTCAAATTAGCATGTATAACATTATAAGTATTGTAGTAGTAGAATCAAGCAAGTAGTTTATTGACCGCATCTTATCCATATTTTCATCAATTTTGTTATCAAAGTAATTTAACTCTTATAATGTTAAAATATAAGAAGAAAACCTATAATAAGTATCAAAACTTATTCTCAAAAGTAATATATAGGGGCAAATAACACGTATAAAATAAAGACTTATCACCTTCCGTAAACTAAGACCACCCCTATCTTTAAGAAGATAAATTTTGTCCCAACCAATGAGATTAGGACTTTTACTATCAGGTTTTCTATTCCAGAAAAAATTCCTATATGTTTTATCAAGAAGAGAAAGGGTGGATTTGGAGAGCAGATGTAAAACCCCGTCCTTATACAGTAATATAATAATAAAATAATCACCCAAAAAAAGATAAACAGATGATAGCGGAAATATCACCGGACAGAAATGCCAAGCTAAAAGGTTAAAGAAACTATATTATTATAAAAGAATCATCCAAAAATCCATAAGGAAATAATCCAGAATCATCCAAAGAGATAGAGAAAATCTCCTACAAAATTAATAAATTCTTCATCTAAAGAGATAGAGAAAATCTCCTACAAAAAATAAAGAAAAACGGAAAAAAATAGGACAAAATCAATATAAACCAACAAAATTGCAGATTTACATCAATAAATTAGTAACCCATGAACTAATTTCATCAAAAAATTAGTAGTTCTTGGATTTTAATTTGCAGCAGCGACATGAGGCGAAGCTTCGACGAAGGTGGGGCAGTTGACCCAAGACAGTGAGGTAGGAAGAAAGAGGGAGGTGATGAGGGAGAGAGAGAGAGAGAGAGAGAGAGAGAGATGAGGTTGAGATGGGTTTGGGATTTGGAGGGTTAGAGATCTTCAATGGGGGGTAAGGACTAAAGAGGGAAGGCTGGTGAATAGTGGAAATGGAGGGTTTGGAGAAGGGGTTGGGTCGCTAGGAGCCGTTGATGATGGTGTAAATTGAAGGTGCACGTTTGCTTAGAGTGTGTGTACACTGATTGTGGTGTTAAGGATTGATGAGAGATTGAATTTTAACTAACAAAAATTATGTTCGAGCAATGGACACTAAATTTAAATGGACGTAATGCGCTCTTCAAGTTATACAAACTAGAGTTGTGTGTACACGAATAAGATAAGATAGGTTTTAATAAGTTTGGATAAAACAAGATAAGATAGTTCAAATAATATTTGATAAGTCTAATAAATATAAGCATCATCTAGTTTAATAAGTTCAGATAAGATAATCAGATGAGATAAGACAAGATAAAATGAGTTCAAATAAAATAAGATAAGTACAGATAAGTCAAAATAAGTTGAATTGAGCGGACATTGAGTTATTATTTATTATTAAGTTATTGCTTATTGAGTTATTGACTACACACTTATATATTAATATATGGTCATTACTATTATTAAGCTAAACTTCTTATAGCATTACTCATATAATTATTACTCGGTCAAGTAATAGTTCTATTATATTCACTTAAGTGTCCTCATTTAAGTTATAACAAACCTTAGTAACAAACATTATAGTACATGAATTTTTGCTTCGCATCAAGATATTGCTAATAAGTAGTAAGATTTAGTCGATTAAGATCATGTTAATTATGCAATAAGATATAATAACAATCCTCCTTATATGTTATACCAAACTTAAATGGAGTATTAATTATTATCTTAAAGATAATTAAGTTAAAGGGAGTATTGTTATCTTAAATTAGCTTACTGACTTACATTGATATATTCATTAATCTCATATGTAACAACTTATTCCAGTTCAATAAAATGTATTTTGTTTAGAAATGTATTTCACTTAAAGATGATTAACTTAAATGGTATATTGTTATCTCGAATGAACTTGTACTACTTGAAGTGATACATTTATCGATCTTATTCAATAACAACTTGTTTCAATTCAACCTGATGGTTTAAGTTTCAAAATGAATTTAGTTTGAAGATAATTGACAAGAATGGCGTACCTTTATCTTGAATTAGTTTTTCGACTTTCATTGACACATTCATTTAGTCGAATAAGTACTTGGAATCATTCAAGTAGATGTTTTCAGTTTCGAAATGAATGTAGCTGAAATGGACTTTTTATATATTTAATTAGCTTATCGAGTTATATTGGTGCATTGATCGAAAATATCTTTGATAATTAGGATCGATAATCGAGCTTATTTCAATTCAATTGGATGTTTTGAGTTTGGAAATAAATTTCACTTAGATATGCTTAACTTAAATGGAGTATTGATCTAAAATATCGATGTTAATTAGGTTTTACAACTAAAATTATCTTAAACTTGATCCGAAACTATGTGATTCGAAGTATCAATCAAACACAATATCAATAAAGTATATTTACCGATGTGACATTCACACACTATTTTTGGGAAGTATAACTGACACGTTGTTTATCAAGAACTGTAACTAACCGAATGGATGCAAGTCTTGTCAAGAACTGAAATTAACCTTAAAGTGTAATCGAGCCGACATGACTTTAGGCAAAAACAGATATAACCGATTTTAAATTGAAAATAAACCAGAAATAACTGATCAGGGTACACCGTGAAATAAACTGCAAATCAAATTAACTGAAACGAAAGTAAATTAACTGGCGATACACTAAACTGTTATGGATTGAACCGTTCAACTGCTGAACTGATCGGGTATAATCTGAATTAAACAGCAACTGAACTGAAATGAACCGAAAATGAAAATGAATGTGGTTACGTGGTTAACTGTTATGGATTGAACCGATAACCTGTTGAACTGATTTGGTTCAATACGAAAGTAACTTCAACTAAGCTGAACTACAACCGGGGAAAAAAATAATTGAAATGAACCGAAAAGATCGAAAATTTAACTGAACTGAACATAACTGTTCATATTTTTATCTGAATTGATATGAACTAATGTATGGTTAAAGCCAGAACTGAACTGTTCAACCGAATTGTCACCTCTCTAAGGAGTGTGCTTTTTAATTTATCAAAAAACATAAAGCTTAGGTGGTGCACACGCTAGTACATAGAGCATGGTGCGCACATGTACATAGATAACAAGTCAAATGAACACATGTACATGGATAACAAGCTAAATAAACATATGTACATCACTGTTGGTACATGTTCATTATTATTGGTCTTTGTTCATGTTCATCGTGCGTATGGTCCTATTCATACGGACGTGTGTATGTACTAATTTGAGCAAAAAACATCATGGAAAACATCACTCAAACTCAAACCCCCTCTTGCAAGTTTCCTACATTTCTCTTGCTTGTTAAATCTCACAAAAGCTAACTCGCCTTCCCACCCTGCGAACAGCAAACCTCCTTCGTCTTCCTTCCCACTCATTCTCGGCTTCTCGCAGAGCGCCAATTATCCCTGCCCTATTTCTTTCCCTAACTTCTTCAATGGCGGATTCTCAGAAGGGTAATGATGGTGCCCAAACACTACGAGGTTGTACGATTCTCTCTCTTCCCATTTCCGGGATTATCATTTCATTGTCGTTTCTAGTTTAGGCGTAGGAATGATACTCTGCTAGCTAGGTTTTCTTTTTGGAAAGCAGCAAATCATTTCAGTTAGAATCGTTTATAAAGTTCAGTGTTGCACCGAAAATGAATCCAATTTGAGTTCTAAAATTTGAGGAATTGTGTTTTTGGATCGATTGCGCATGTTTGAATAACTCGGAAACTTCCAGTTAGTTTATTCATTTTTAGGTCATAATTAAGTCAGATTTGTCTTTCTTTTGGATTCTTGAACTTATCATATAGGAGTAAGTTTGATGATTGAAGGTGGTTGTTTGTGTATGAGTTTTCGAAATTCTTGAGTCTTCGGAATTCCAGTATCTTATATATTTGTTTTATGACTTAATTTTACTTTTTCTTTTGAAAATGGTTTGCAGTGAGTGTGAAATGGCAAAAGAAGGTGTTCCCTGAGGTGGAAATTGACACTAGTCAGACCCCTTATGTTTTCAAGTGTCAGTTGTATGATTTAACAGGAGTGCCACCTGAAAGGCAGAAAATCATGGTGAAAGGTGGTTTGTTGAAGGTAATGAGGTCACGGCAGACGCCTACCTATTTTTCTTGCACCGAAAATGTAATGTCGAATCACGTATGTGGCATTTCTCGGTTTTGATTGATGGTAGAATGTGGAATTCTGATAAAGAGTATTGTGGATGTTCTGTTAGTCTATGAAGATTTGAAGTCCATATTCTTATGCATACTCAGCTAACTTGTTTTATACAAAATTAGGACGATGCTGAATGGGCGACTGTTGGAGTAAAAGAGGTTGGTATCCTTTCTTTCTTTCTAATGAAGATTTTTGTTGTATTACTGTTTTGGATATATTGCTCATTTGTTCTTAATTTTCAGGGTCAAAGATTAATGATGATGGGAACTGCAGATGAGATAGTAAAGGCTCCTGAGAAAGGACCGGTCTTTGTAGAGGATCTGCCTGAGGAGGAACAAGTGGTGGCTGTGGTATGGTTTCTCGATCTATGTCTCAAATGGGATTGTTTTTAGGAGTAGTACAAAACTTTAATTTCAGGTTCTGTATATGGGATTTGTGGGGTAATTGCTGAATGGCTTTGATTATTTCATCTTCTTGTTGTTTCTTCTTTTTTCCAGTTTTAGTGTATTCTAAAGTAACTACAATTCCTATCATGTTGAATTTTGGATCTCGAACGTTTAAGGCATTAGCTCTGTGTCAATGTTCTAATCTGAGTTGATACATTGAGTTGAATTTTTCAGTTTAGTTGTTTTATTTTTTGGTTAATTCAAATAATTTGGGATTTTTACTGAGGAATTTAAGCACTTGCTCTTACTGTTAGGTCATCCGCCGTTATTAGATATTGCTTTATGCAACAATTATGTGCACAAAGTTAACATTATCTCTGTCCTTTCGCTGTTCTTTTATAACTTGATTTTTTTGAGTAAATTTGGCAATCGTTAGTGCTGCTGTTGCTATATTTTTGTGCCTAAGGCCCTGATGAGTGATGACCATTTACAACCCTTGTGCACATAACAAGTTACCGCTTCTCTGCATGTGGTTGTTAATGTGTAGAAATGGTTTGAAATTCGGTTGTTGGGCTCCCCAAGTTGGCCCTTAGTTTGAGTTATGTGAACTTAAGAGTCATCAAAATCTTTTTGAAGATAAGAAGATACAAATTTTACTATAGATAGGTGATTAGCTGATGTAATAAAGTGCTGCATTGACCATGTGTTTTGAGTGCAGCAGCACAATGCTCAAGTATGAATTAGTTTAGGAACTTGCTCCTTTTAAGAGTGGACAACACGGTAAGGGGCTTGAGTGTTTTTGGCCCTAATATTTTAGGACTATTTTGGGGCAGGCTCGTAAAGGTGTTAAAATATTATGTGATTTATTTTGTCGAGGATAGTTGTTTCCATATATGTAAACCTAGTTAGTTTAGGAAACCATATAGTAGTTCTTAAATCGAATAAAGACGATATTAGTTCAGGTTTGATAAGATGTAGTGATGTACTTTGCTAAACACCTAATTGAGTTGAAGACACAAGAGTTTGAGGACCTCTCTATATAGAGGAAGAAGACATCAAAGAAATTCAGCTTTGCCAGATAAAGGTTACTCTCTCTGAGATGTAAAGTGTGTCTGTGTGTCCTAGCAAAGTGTCTCCCTTAATGTTGTGGTTCGTACAGTTCATAGACCGGGTTTATGTAGGTCATGCATACGTGGACCAGGTTCATTAGGTAATTTGTTCCAGGGGGTACTCTTCTGGCTTCTGGAAGAGCCTTTTTGTGGTGAAGTATGTGATAAGAGATTTCTTCCTTAGATTTAACGACATCGACATAGAGTGATCTATGGTGGTGTTGATGATGAGTTTCTGGAGGTTGTCTTCACTGGGGTAATTGAGTTGTTAGTGCTGGCCTATGTTGATGCTACTCTCTATTTGACATTTTGAGTGTTTATCTGTTTGGCTTTTTGCTTAGGGTGGCTTGGGTCTAATTATTTCTAACATGTAAATTTAGGCCCCTTGATCTGTGACATTTAACGGTTGCTGGTGCTACCCCTTCCACATATTTCTACTTCCCCTGGACAAGCTTTATTCTTTTGTTGCTAAATGCTTTCGGGCAGATAACAAAAATAGGAAACCTGCTTTCCACCTATCCTGATGTGTCACTATTTCCACCTGCTGGCCTGCTACATATATTCTCTAGGGATTCCATGGTTATTTTGGTGTCATTTTAAGGGAGTGTTTAGTTAGGAGGAATACAATTTCTTGTAGTGGTTTTCTCATTTTCCTTTGTGGTTTATAATGGTTGGAAAATAGTTTTGCCAAGGATGGAAAATAGGTCTTTGGAGGATGGAAAAGATTCTCCATTTTAAAGGGAAGAATACCGTATTTTTTTATTTCCTCCCTACTCCCATCTTCTTTCTCTTCTTTCATCCATTCTCTCTCTTCTCTATTTTTATTTTTCTACTCAACGCTTCTTGTAAGTAACTAGACAAAGGAAACTAACTTACAATTTTGTTTTCCCTTCGAAAATAATTTCCATCCGACCAAACAAAGCCTAACTCTCTCTCTCTCTCTCTCTCTCTCTCTATCTCTCTCTCTCGATGTGGCAAATAATTGTACCATTCAGACTTCTTTGGAGGTGAGGGATGACTTGGTGCTCAAGTTGTGTCCATGAGCAGTGGCGGATTTTCCTTGGGGTAGGTAGGGGCTTGGCTCCCCTTAAGCCCAAACCAAAATATGAAGTAGAAATAAAATAAGGAGTCCAATAAATAGATATTGGCCCTTCCAAATTTTGGCCCACACTAAGAAAATATGGTCATTTGTCCAGCAGTAGAGAAAGGGAAAGTAAGAGAAGGAGAGAAGAAAGAGAAAGATTGAAAAGGACATGTAACAGAGAAGTAGAGAGAGGGAGATAGAAACAGGAAAGAGAGAAGAGAGAGAAAGAAAGAAAAGTAGTATTGTAGGTCTGTAGTAGAAGTAGTAATACAAGCTAACACTTAGAAACTTAAAACTAGTCATCGTACGTACTAACTTTGTACTTTAAATTTACAGTACTTCTTAAAAATTGTGTTTTTTCACTACTTACTTGTGCATGGGAGTAGAGATTACCTTAATCCCCCCTACTCTCAAGCGTTGAGCAGGGTCCTTCTTCTTACCAAGGGGTTCTCAGTTGGGGCCAAAAAAAAATTTAAAAGGCTTGCATTTACCAAGCTTGCTCGGTGGAGGTGGTGGAGAACTCACCTTGTGACCTTGTTCCAGCCCCACTACCTACTTGTACTTGGGAGTAGGGATTCCCTTAATCTCCCTACTCTCAAGTGTTGACCTGTGTAGCTGGGCTGCCTGAGATAGGTGCTGGTCCAGTAGGGTCCTTTTTCTTACCAAGGGGTTCCTAGGGGGGGCCCCAAAAAATTAAAATAAAAGGTTTCATATACCTACAACATAATAAGGATAATTTTTGCCCAGGTTTAGTAACTTTTAACATGTTTATTATAAAGTAATTTTCGGTTAATGAACTTCTAAAAGAGTTATAAGTTTACCTCTTTATATTATAAGTGATTTTGTTCTTAAAGAGAAAATTAATAACTTTTACATTATACTGGGATAACTTTTAAGAATTTTAATATAACTTTACATCTGCTTTACAATATTATTGTTCATCGATTTTAATTAATTATTCATGAAATAGAAAGTCAGTTCAACTATAGTAATATTTTTTAAAATTATTGTTCATAATACTATGTACTACTCCTATAATATGGTAATATTAGTCGTATATGCGCGCAATGCGTGCGTCAACAACCTTATGTAGCTATATATAAGAATATACATATTTTTTAAATCTAAAATTATTTTGATAGTGATGTAAATTATTGAGATTCTGTTATAGATGTTATTATCTTTTTAAATTGAAGGTGATAGATTTTTAACTATTCAATACCGTCACTGAAAATTTGGTCGATGATTTAATAATTCATTGTCAGCGGCTTTAGTATAGTTCTTTAACGATTGCAAATGTTTTTTGTTTGACAGAACGATTGTAAATGTTAAAAAACCGTATTGTTTGAACTTTGTAAATACGGAGTATTATAACTTTTGTTGATTGAAGATTCTAATTAATCAAGTGAATTGATTGTGTCAATCTATTTTGTCAAGTTATTAATGGTGAATTGGTGATTGCATATTCCATTTTTGACTTATTCCATATGGCAAGTTGCACATATTCTCATTTTTTAAAATATTTTATAAAACGAAAATGTTGTTTTACATTATTAGAGGGTATTCTAGTCATTTCAAAAGGGGACACCGTACCTCCTCCCTTGGCTTATATAATAGAAATATATGAAGTATTCAAATTCTTCTATCTGCATAAGCTTGAAATTTGAGAAATATTGTTTCATATATTAGTTTTTTTTTTTTTTTGGGCCCCCACTGGGAACCCCTTTGGTAAGAAGGACCCTACTGGACCAGTACCTATCGCAGGCCAGCCAGTCCAACTACACAGGCCAACGCTTGAGAGTAAGGGGGGATAAAGGGAATCCCTACTCCCAAGCACAAGTAGATAGTGGGGCTCGAACTTATGACCTCAAAGTCACAAGGTGAGTTTCCCACTACCTCCACCAAGTAGGCTTGGTTTGTTTCATATATTATTTTGGCCCCCCCAAAGAAAGCGGTCAAGATCCGCCACGGTGACCATGAGTAATATGGATTTGGCATGGATATTTCGTTCAATCAAGATCTAGTGTGAGACTTTTGAGAGGGCATTGCTGCCTGTTCCTGCTTGGGTGTTAATGTTTGGGTTGTCTGACAAGTGAGATAACCAATATGGTCTGCCCCAATTTGCTGACTTTTCCCTTTTTCTTACTATTCAAATTCTATCTGTCATTTTTAATCTGTTGTTTTGTTAAGTTTTGATTCCCTCCCCCCCTCAAATCAAGCCAGATAAAGGGAAGAGCTGTAGTTAAGATAGGTAGCACATCAAGTCTTCTGAAGGGGACCTGCAGATACTTAAATAGCTCATGTTGGAGGTCTTATATAGACTCTTTGTCCACTTTGTTTGGAAAGTTAACGAGAACATTTCCGCATTAAAGTGGTTGTTCATGAACACCCATTTTGGAGTTTAGACTTTAGACTATCTTTGATGCATCTCAAGTTTGCCATTCATTCAAAAAATGGTTTCTGCCAATCAGAACTTGATTCTCCAGAATCTATCCTTTTTTTCTTTTGTAGGAAGAGTGAAAAGACCATGTGATGCTAGCAGTTTCACCATTGACTTCTTTGGTTCCAAGTTCCAATAAGTGGGGACCATAATTTCGGAATTGATAGTACGAATATAGGATTTCTGAGATAACTGAAACTGGGAATAATGAAAGAAGACTGCCCAATTGGATTGTTCTTCTTATTTCTTCATTTTTACAAAAAAATTCTCTAGGTACATTAAGAATATTGTTATTTATGCTAAAGTTAACAGCTAGGACTAGGAGTAGTTTTACCTCGAGTATGATCTGGCAAGAAGAACCGTGAGGGCATGCTTATGGCGCTTTGGGCTTAAAGATAGGAAACTTAGGTTTTTTCCCCTCTTTCGTATTCCTCCTGTTTTCTTTTGGACCTGGAACAGTGATTTGCGATTCCTTTATTTCAGTTGGCAACTGATGTTGTCTGGTAAATTGCTGAACTTTTAACAATATAAGACCCTTTGTGGTACGAGAAATTGCTGTATATTGGATGTGTTTAGAGGTTTCCTGTTGGTCCATACTCCATGGACAGCAAGGTTCGTTATCAGTTTTGGATTACAGTGTAAGGTTCTGCTTATGATTTGCGACCATATCTTGTCTGAGGTTCTCAATAGGCAATACTAATGTTCTCGAGTTGCTTATTTTCTTAGGCATTATATGTCTGCCTGACATTTAGCTCAGTTTAATCTTTGTTCCTTCAATTTTGAGGATTCTCCTTTCGCCTTCTGAAATTCTCCTTACTTTTGTTTACCCTCTTAACAGTAAGAAATTTCTTTATTTAAAATCTTGCCATTATAAGTTTATAACCATTGATGATAGAGAAGGACATAAATACCCTTCAATAGCGCTCCTTCAATCCCTTATTCTTTTTAGCAATAGGATTTGGCGCATTAAGTCTAGAATAAAGGTGGGCCATAATATGTGATTGTCGAAATATTTAAAATTAGATAAGTGGGGAATGTGGCATTGTTCGAAGAGGAGAGAGAAAATAATATCATTTGAGATATGTGCCTATAAAGGTGTTTCTTTATCATATTTTGAATGATGATATTGGTGGTTTTTATAACCCAAATTGTTTTGCAAAAGCAATTTGGGACGTTCATATTTTGGAAGTGAAGAAGTGTGTAAAACATTTAGGGACGAAGCGATTATTGAATATCTTTGACCTTGTGGTTTAATTCTTTATGGTTGCAGGGCCATTCTGCTGGTCTTTTCAATTTAGGAAATACATGTTACATGAACTCAACAATTCAATGCTTGCATTCAGTTCCTGAGCTGAAGTCTGCACTATTGGAGTGAGCTTTTCCTTCATTTTGCACTGGCTTTTATCAGAACCTCAGATTTTTGGCATTACTTTGTCTAATTATTCTTTATGTCTCCCATAATTTTGCTTGTGATTATTGAGCAGGTATTCACAGTCTGGTCGGAACAATGAATTGGATCAGACTTCTCATCTCTTAACTGTTGCAATCAAAGATTTATTTAGTGACCTCGATAAAAATGTCAAGCCGGTGGCACCGATGCAATTCTGGATGGTGTGTGTTTCACTTTGTAGCATTGGATTAATCTAATCACATTATTTGCTCCTGTGAATTTTCTGAGAGATAAATTATAGATTACTTATTTTATGTGATACTGAGGATTTGAACTATTCCAGTCCCTTGAATTTATGAGCTGTGAGTTGTTGATATGTTATTACTGACTTACTGGAGTCTTTTGTTACTCGCATCATATCAAATATTGGTGTAATGGAATTTTTCATCTGATCTCTGTCCAAATAAAGGACTATGATGTGTTTATATCTATTTCTACAACCCACATTTGCAACAAAATATCCTACTCGTGTGCTTTTTTAGGCTAAGGTAAAGTAGAATATGTAGGGTAATACAATATCATGGTTCCCTATGATGAACTACCTCCTTTATTTTGTGCTCATGTGCTTGTGACATTGCAGTACTCATTCTACATATTCATCTGATTGATGCAGGTATTGCGTAAAAAGTTCCCTCAGTTTGGTCAGCTACATAATGGATCTTTTATGCAACAGGTTCAATCTTAGTTGTCCATCTCATGTCATTTTCTTATTACTTGAAATCCATTTGACATGCTACAATTGTGAAATCATAGGATGCTGAGGAATGCTGGACACAGCTTCTGTACACCCTCTCTCAGTCTCTTAGATCAGCCAGTACTAGGTAACTTGTTTCTTGTCAAACAGTATCTGCTGCGCTTATTCCTTTTGATATGCTTTCTCTGCATTCCTGGTGCCAGTGTCTTGATCTAATGTTCTCCTTTTTGTTGGACTATTGTGGGTGGTGCTTGTTCATTGAATGTGCGATGCCTATCAGCCTATGTAAACTCTCTATTCTCCACTGTTTTCTGTTGAATAATGGACATTTATACAATGGCTGTGGTGGTTGGTTTATCACATAATATGTTTATGTAATGAACCAACTTAGATCAACAAAGACAAGCAAGTAAAGATGAGAACTTTAGAAAAGTAAAGAGAGAATAGATAATTATATTGCTGAAAACTAGAAGATATTTCCACAGCTTTCGAGGAGCTGGGTTCCTCCCAAGGTAATACAAACACTCAATATATTTCTGGATGATTCCCCTCTACTGCTACTGTTCATATTTAAAGGCAAAATCGCTAGCTAGCAGTCTACAGCCAACGGCCTTATTTTCAGCAAGAAGACAAAATACTAACAAGACAAAATAGCCAATCATTCCCAATCATTGACAGAATCATGACAGCTCATTAAAAATGATTACTGAATTTCTCGAGATGCCCTTTTGTTCCTCTGGCGCCTTGTGTATGTGAATTTCAGTGGTGGCCTAGGTGAATTCATGACAGTTTATTTTTATGGAATCTGTGTTATATCAAATCTTCTAATGACCATGTGAAGTATATGCCAGAAATTTCTGACCCTTTTATTTTGCTGAACTATATATCTTCGGTATTGGCTGTTCAATGCAAACATTTTCTCCTTAGGGTTTCTAAGGTATAATGAATGATGTGCCACTTTCTGAAAGAATGACTTTTTAAAAATAAGAAAGGAATGAGATACTTCGCATAGTGTGTCCTTTTTTTATGTATTAGATGAATTATACTTTTACCAACTGTATGAGTTCCTCTGATTTGTCTGGCTTAATATTTCAATTTTCACGATTATAATTGCTAACTTATGAAACTTATGACCTTTCATTCTATTCATGTTTATGCTCTCGATTTGATGTGTAGTGAAAATATTAGTGCTGTGAAGCGCCTTTTCGGGATTGAACTAGCTAGCAGGTAAATTTTTATTATTTATTTGTCTACTCTTTTTTTTTTTAATTATGTATGCTTGTGGGTGTCTACCTCCCTGTCTTCTGAAAAGGAACCTACTCCGTACTTGTGTTTGCACTCTGCTATCTTCACATTTTTTTTTTGTGTTGGCTACTGCTGTATTTAATGGGCCTTTATAACCAAGAGTTGAAGAGGAATAACCATCAATTTGTCATTGAAGGACTTAAAGATGGGGACAAGTTATATTATTGACATGGTTGTATTTTATTTTTTGGGTAAGGAGAGCCTTGACAAGCTGGGGGGGAGTAAAGGGGACCCAACTTGCCAAGGGTGAGAATTGATCCCAACATCTCTTGGAACTGGGTGAGATGCTCTAACCATTAAGCTATCCCTCACTCTTGTTGACATGGTTAGATGGGTATGCAATGCGGTCTGCTCCAAGATTACTTAGGTAGAAATTTTCATAAGGAGGAGGTGTTGGACAGGGTGGCTTGTTGAAATTTGAATTGAATAAATGGATCGTTTTGCTGATTAATCTAAGCCAATGAATGACAGTGGTTTGTTTTACACACCATGAGAATGCTAGCCTGCTGGGGTGGCTGCTTTCAGATAGAACTGCTATTGCTTGCTTGGGGTTAAAATGATATTCATCTGCTTATAGATGCATGGTGGAGGATTACAGGGGTACCAATTTTTATCTTATATGTGGTAAGAATTAGGGTCAGAGCATGGTGTTACATAACGGCCGCATCAATTCGGTTCGCCCGAGTTGTAACGGATTTCAACTTTGGCGAACCGAATTCGACAGGTTCATAACGCCTTCTTGTAGAACACCGAGATTTCGTCCGTTCCAACCGCGATGACGAATTATCGCCCGCATTTGCCGTTCCATGGTGCGATTTTCAGATTTTTTTTCCAGATAACAAACCCTAGATCCATCAATTGAAGATGAAGTGATTTCTTTCATAGAAACGTTGGGGCTTTTGCTCGGGAGGTTGATTCCGGTGCGAAAGTCGTGTTGTAAAAGTCGCCGGCTATTTCTCCGGCAACCGTGAAGAAGACAGAGAAGTGGTGAAGAGAAAGGTGCAGGCGCTCGTGGCTGGATTAGGTTTGCAGATTGCTTTATATTTTTACTAGTTCTTTTTCTTTTAATTTTCTGAGTTAGGAAGGGAAAGGTTATTTTTGCCCATGTGATTACTTTATGCAGTACAGCTGTACTGTACTATAATTTTTTTTTTTTTGAGACATGCAGTACAACACTTTTGATTTTTCAACTCCATATTTTTGCCTTTTAATTTTTTTTTAAAGATCTTTCTCTCTCTTAAACTCTATGTTTAGTTCACCTGAAATTTTCAGATCTGAACTTATCTGATCTGATCTGAACTTATTTTTTTTGATCTGAACTGATCTGATCTGAACTTATCTTTTAAAAAACATATTATTACTAATATTATTATTACTTTGTATTTCATTACTAGTATTACTATTACTATCATTTTAATACTATGCACAACTTTCAATAATAATAATAATAATAATATAATAATAATAATAATTTTATTATAATAATAATATAAATAATATAATAATAATAATAATAATAATAATAATAATTATTATTATTATTATTATTATTATTATAGCATAATTAGTTTTTTTTTTTTTTGAAAAAGAGCACATTAGTATATGAACATACAATTAAAAATAGAAGACTAAGGACTATTGGGTCCAATGGTATGGCTTCTTACCTCCCACATGGGAGACCAAGGTTCAAATCTTGGTGGAAGCATATATTTCAATATTGTTGTGGGTGGGGGAGGGGGGTTGGGGCTTGTTGGGTCTTTAGGTGAGTGACCTCGTGCGAGGGCGCCCCTGCAGAAAATTCATCTTAACACGGGATTCCCGAAAGGGGCCCAAAAAAATTAAAAATAAAAGAACACTCATGTTCAAGGTCCGTTAATAATAAGAATTTAGGTAGTAATGAAAAGAACATATAATGATATTAAAAAAAGAACATATACTGAAAGAGCATACAAGATTTGTTTAAAGAACACATTTAAAAAATAAAAGATAGATGTTATTTTTATATTGATGACATGTTTGGATTTAACTAACATGTTCTTTGTTATATCAATAAATTGTTCTTTTTTATTATAAATAAACCTATAAATATATATAATCATATGATCTTGAACAAAATGGTTAAATATTCTTCTTATATCGTTGTTTTGTTCTTTATAAACTTTGTTTTTAAATATAAGTTGAAATCCTTTGTAGGAAATTTTTTGAACGTGATGACAACACCATTAGGTTATCCCATGCTACTCATGTTTTATATAAACTAGTAATATATAATTTATATTATTCTACCAAAATTGTTTTAAAAAATAAACATCATATACTATTGTCATGTTCGTTACATGTACAACATCAAAAAGAACATCACATATCAAAATTATTAATTAGAATAGATATAAAAACGAACACTTACAAATGCCAAAAGAACATTATTCTTCTTGAACACAAATAGCTTCAAATAGTAATATCAATGACATTTATAATAATAGCAACGACATTAATAATAATTACCAATATTAATAATTAATAAGTACAACAACGACAATAATAATAATCTTTTTGAACAAATGTACTAGTAAATAGTAATATTAATAGCAATAGTAATTGTATAAAGTAATAATAATAATAATAATCATTACAATAACAATAATAGCATTATTAATACTAATAATCATAATAATCATGATGATAATAATAATAAGTTTTTAAATATAAGCATAATCTGAACTTATCTGATGTGATCTGAACTTATCTGATCTGATATGAACTTATCCGATCCGATCTGAACTTATTTTTTCTGATCTGATCTGGTATACCAGATCTGAAATAAGCAAAAATAAGGTGAACTGAACATAGCCTTAATGCATCTTTGTTTTGGCCTTTTAAGTAATGAAAAGTCACGTGCTAAATTTTTTTAAAACTTTTGACTTTTCAACTCCATATTTCATAACTTAGAGAGGAATCATAATTAGAAATTTTTTAAAGATTTTAAATATATTGATGCACAATCACTAAAATAAAATAAAATAATCGAAAGCATTATAATATAAAATTCGTGCACAACAACCGCGACACGATCCGCGACAAACGTATCCGTTCCGTTCCAGCGAAACCGTGACCGTTCCCGTTACCGCGACCGAAACCGTTTTTTCGAACTATAGGTCAGAGCTAGAGATATGGTGAGCATTCAGATGGTAATTGGTAACAGGTTGCTGCTAGTGCTCATCTCGGATATTACATGGTGTTAGTCCAGAGGATGTTCTAGTGGTTTGCAGCAATTAGTTTCTAGAAGTTGAAGGTGGGCTGGAGGCAATTGTAGGAAGGTGCTCGAATAGATACTTGTTGGGGCTTTTGGGGGTGCATAATCCATACTGACATGGCCAATGTGATGTGTAGGCTTATCTAGATGGGTGTCTGCTTCAGATCCAGTAGTATCTCCTGAATGTGAATAATTTTAGTCAAGACAACATTGGAGTTAAACACGCTATAACACTTGTGTAATTCATGGCTGAGAAATGAAGGGATGGGAATCATTTAGTGTAGGACAATGCTTTAGGTTGCCATTTGGGGAACATGCGTTTCCAATGATGACTGCATGTTCTGCAAAATAGCTTAAGGAGTTATGTTTGGTTTATATAACAGTTGAACAAAACGTTATTTTTTTTTTTCTGTTAAAGTCTTTACAAAAAACTAAAAAAGGAGCTAGGTCGAAGGAGAGGAATTTGTCCAAGGTAACACTTTAATGAAAGTATTAAGGTGGTGCTCGGCATCTTACTCAGCTATGAGGCCTATTGATTTACAAAGTACTAGACTGTCTTTGCTTGATGGTTTGGAGAACTTGGGGTCTCAGGCTCAACACCCAAGCGTACGAGAGGATGTTTATACTACTCGATGAGCATCTTTAAATTTTACCATAAGCCATCCAATAATCATATTTCTTTTGGTAATAGATAAATTGAGATGATCATGGTCAAGCTGTTGAGAGCAAGAACGTTTGGATTTGGTAGATTACTGGAAAAAAACCCAAATCTAAGTCAAGATCTTTAAGAAATTATAATATATTTTGGAATAGTGTTAGGATGTAAAAGGTATACATTTGCGCTTAGGAATAGATATTGGATAGGTATTAAGTTGTTCAGTAGTTTAGATAACTTGTCATGAATCATGATGATGTAAATAATTTCCTTTTCAATAGAACGACTTTTTTGTATGCTGGAAAAATTAATTATATCTGTTGAGAAATCATCTCCTGTGCAACTGAATAGAAGGAGCTTCTAGGCTTAGCTTGTTGTGGGGTTCTATCTTACTCGTGTTTCATGCAACGACATGAGTTTTGTGGCCCAGCATTGATACATAAATTCTGGTTTGCTTCTGTGGCAACAAAGCACGTTTCTTTGTAGCTACCACACTAACCTAGTCTATTATCCTTTTAAAAACCCTTTCTTTGTCATGTCATTCCTCTCTCTCTCTTATTTTTTTAACTGTGTATTCAGTTGCTACAATGATGGATAAGTTTCACAGGCAATATGTTAAAAAGCCTCATACCACTCCGTGCTAAGCCTGGAACGTATTAGTGAAGATAGCAAGCAGCAGTTGTATATACTCGCTTGCTAGTATTTTGTAGATGAAATTGAGCTAAATGCTAGCTAGTTGTCCTTCTTGAGATACAGATTTCTTTGGCTATTACTTTCTTATTCGTAGGTTCCACTAGATGCTTGGACTCATCATTTTGCCCTGTCATACCCGTTTTGAGTTTCGACACAACTCAACCTGGGTGTGGAGGTGCAATACAGCTAATTGAGGCAGCTCTGCTGGTAATTCTGACACGAACACAATCCATGGCAGAGTGCAAGAAGATGATTGAGAAAATTATTGATTTAGGGTGCATATGGTCAACGATGTATGTGCAGCATTGGGGTTTTTCTTATTGATGTTATCAGAAAAGGCGCATTTTGCAAGCATCCGTAGTGCTCCAGGCACCTTCCCTAGCGATTGCTCTGGTTATCTGGTTGCCTGCTGCATTTCTTTTTTTCTCTTTCTTGGGCTGTCGTTTCTTTTCTTTGACCCTTCTGCTTTGTGTTTCCATCCAATTATTATAGGTGGGGTAATAGTCATGTGGACATGCAGGTTTAGTAACTTTGGCTTTTTGATTGTTTTGCGTTTCTCTGTGCAAACTTTTCCTCTATTTTATGTTAATAGTTGCTAATAATTTTTCTTATGCTGACTTCATTATTTTTCTTACAAGTTACTCCCTCCCTTTTCTTAGTTGCAACATTTTGACTTTCATGCTTGCCGGCGCACAAGTGACAATCAATATTTTTAATTATCAATCAGTGGAAATCATAAAAAAGTTGATAAATTGAAAATATAAGTTGATATGATTCCAAAATTCAAACACTGAAATTAGATTTTACTTCCTCCATTTCTTTATAGTTTATACTTGCAACCAAGAGGTTTGCACGGTATTTAAGAAACAGGAGAGAGAGTATTGGAAATGACATTTGACCCATTTAATCAACAAATCTAATCTACCAAATAAAGTAATTAACAAAACTAATTATCCCCTCCCACCCACCTTTCCTCTTCCCTATCATACTACCATCACCACCTCCTAGCCGTACCACCACCAACAAAGTCCAGCCACATCACCACCACCGCCACTCCGTCACGACCAGCAGTCCAGCACCGTCACGAGATCACTGAGCTGCGCCACCAGCCCAACCTAACCAGTTGAAAATTTTCTCTTTCTTCACAATACCACCACCGTCTCAACCATTCTTTTCGCGATCTAGGGCCTTGAAATGGTCAAATTCGACCATTTGCATTCCAGATCTGGAAATTTCATGGTCCATTTCCGCCATGACAGCAGTCGTAGAAGAGTGGAAAGGAAGGGCCATTAAAATGAAGGAGAGAGAGTGGAGAAGATGAAGGAACTCGTCGGAAAAGAGGGGGCCGGAAAAATGGCGTAGGAAGTTGCCGGAAAGGGGTGGTGGTGGAGGGTGGTGGTGGGTGGTGGTGCTGGAGTGGTGATGGTTGTGGTTCAAGTTGGGGTTGGGAGTTGACAAGGGTTTAGAAAATTGATGAGGGGATGGGGTTAGGGATGATTAAATGTTAGAATTAGTGAACTAAGTAAGGGTAAATGTGGCATTTTGGTTATAATAGTTTCCATTTTGGACTTGGTTGCAAGTATTGTGATATTTCCCTAAAAGGAAAGTGTTGCAAGTAAAAAGAAACGGAGGAAGTATATGTTAGTCAAAGCTTTCTGGTCAAAGTATATGAATAGGGCAATATTATAAATGTTGCATCATACAAAAAACAAAAAGTGTCATTAGCTCCTATAGTCCTATTCCCATATAAATTCCGAATGATGAATTGAGCAAGCAGATTTTTCTATTAAAAATATTGTCGAACCCTAAGTCCAAAAATAAAATTTTGGACATCTCTTGAACTTATCCTCATGTCTTTGATTATTTCTGTGTCCGACTCTCGAATCCATAACCGAGTCGATTACCTGTACCAGTTTTCATTTGGGTCTCGAGTATACTGAAAGTTATGATGATTATACTTGCTGTAGCATAGATTATAAGAGTATCTTCTATGATGTAGTTTCTCTTGTGGAAATTGATGACGCAGTAGTTTGTGCCTGTGTGGGTCTTGCTAATGCTATGTGATGAACACTTTTTATTGTATGTGAAGTTATTTGCTTTCTTGTGCTTTTTTTAACATGGTTTTGCCGTCCATGTTTCTTTTATATCGATGTAATAGGGTGTACTGTCAAGAAAGTGGTGAAGAAAGTACGGAGATGGAATCGACCTTTGCTCTAAAATGTCACATATCTCACGAAGTGAACCATTTGCATGAGGGGCTAAAACATGTAAGCTCAAAGTCTTTTTTTTTTATCATTTTCACTCTCAATTCTCTCCACTTTTTCCCACCCTGGTTATGAATATTAATTGCCTTTTTGTCATCTAAAGTTGTGTCTTTAGTGGTCTGTATTTTTTGGTTCTTTACTTTTATTGGACTACTGGTGAGATGTTGACTTAGGCTATGTTCAGTGAACTTGAATGTTCTTGTGGAAGTTGGTTGTTTCACTAGTTAGCAATTTTAGACTTTTAGTAGCTGTTGGTGGTTGGTTATTAATTATTACTCCATCCTGTTCCGAAAGATCCTCCTTGTTACTGTTACTGCAGATACCAAGGAGGATCAATTTGTGTGGGGTTGGGATGGGTAAAGTAGGAGAGAGAAAGGGGGTTAAGGAAATAAACAAATAAATAGGGGTAAAGTAGGAGAGAGAAAGGGAGTAAAATTGAATTAATAGTGTAATGGGGACCATATGATAGGGACATGAGAGGGTAAAAAGGGGAAATTTTTTGCCAAATAAGGAATAAAGTAAAAGAGGGAGGATCTTTAGGAACCGGAGGGAGTATCTGTTAGTGGCCCCTGTAATAGATTGGCCTTTTTCATAGATTCGGTAAAGTCACTGCTAACTGTATAAACACGACATGACACGAGCACGGGTACACCATCCAGATAGAGGGGAGGGGGGGAGGGAATATGATTCTGCGATGTTGCTTGCTGAGAAAGTTGTATTAGTCTATAAATAATAGCAAAAGAGAGAGAATGAGGTAGGAAAAATCTTTTCAGTAATCTTTTTTTTGGAGAGTCCCTTCCTCTTGAATGCAAGGGTATATTTGTTAACTTTTCCCTGAAGTTTATCAATACAACAACTTCCTCTCATTTCAGTGTTATTATTCTGGTTTTGCTTGTCTTGAGAGCTGAATCTCCAGCAGACGCAAACGGGACTTTTGCTCAGTGGGGCTAAGGCAAGGCGAACACCTTGGCGGGTGCTCTACCGTATGTGTTTTCTGGTGATGCCGCCTATTTTCGAAGCTTCTCTCTCCATGTTCTTTTTTTGTACTTTTTTTTCTCCCTCTCTGACATTGCAGCAACATTATTTTCTTTCTTGGCTGCCTCTTTCGTGGAGTAGTCTGCTAGGGTCTGGGCACTTTGGGCCTGGCATATTAAACTAGATTTAATATATATTTGTACACGTATATGTATGAACGTGTGTATTCTATAATTGTCGTGTTCCACACCCATGTTCAGATTTAGGACATTGTCTAGAAATTTGAGTTTTTGCTGAATCAGGCACGTACTTGTACCCAACCCTTGTATGCAGTCCAGGTAACATAGGTAAATATTCAGTATATCTAGTTGTTAAGGTAGCTGTTATACAAATTTATATAGAAATTTATTTACTAATATTGTTGGATTGGATGAAGGATATTGGGGATGAAATTTGTCTTTTAACTAACCGTGAATCACTTTCATTAGCTTTTCGTAAACTCTAATTAAAATACTAGTCTTCATATCCTCATAAAATACTAATCTGTACTTTACCAAACATCTGAAATTGTGCTAACTAGTCGTTTTACCAAGTCAAATTACCTTTTGGAGGGAAAAGTGTGTAGGGCATCTAACTAATTTGATAACTAGTATCTACAACGAAATCGACGAGACATTGCACGAGGTTGCTGCATTTGGCAGCCTTATTAAACGTTGATTGTCATGCCATTTAAGATGTCATCTAACCTACTAATATCCGCCAAGGAAAAATTGTGTATACGGTAACGGTTGCGATGTCTTGGAACAATATAATGGATTGTATCATGACTAACGGGGCGTGAATTGTTTTTCAAAAAGTTCACATTTATTGATTTATATACCTCAAATTGCACGTTCCTAGTTTAAGAAGAACTTTCTTTGGTATAAAGTGACCAAATCTTTCATATGACTGGGCTAAGTCTTCGGTGAATGAATAATTTTTTTAATACATGAATGCTTCATCCTATTATGAGTATGAATAGAGAACTTGATATGCATTACCCAACTTGAAAGCCCACATCACATCTTCTCTCTGCTTTGGTGTGTGTTGCATCGATGTTGCTTTTAAGTTGCAATGCATGTTATCACTATTTCTTTTTCTATGTCCAACAAGGAACAAACATAATGAGAAACAAGAATGTTTCAACACGGCAAGTCATCATTACGTAACGGACGATGTGACAAGGACGACGTAATTGACATATACTAATTCTACTTGTACATGTATGCTAGAATCCATCTTAAGAATTTTTCTATGTAACTCACCACATTGTCAACTATGCTTCATATGCAAGACCAGATCTACCTTGAGAACCATCAAAATCCTTCTGTAAGGAAATCAAGCCGTATGCTGTTATGATGGATAGTAATAGCTTGAATTTTAGTCCCTTGATTGAGTAGACATTCCTGGTTGTCATCCTTGCAGGGTTTAAAATCTGAACTTGAGAAGAACTCGCCTGCATTGGGGCGTAGTGCACTATACTTAAAAGAGTCACGTATCAGTGGTTTACCAAGGTAACTTGCTTATATTCCTAAGTCCTAACCATATTTTAAAATAGAAAACTGTCTGCCAAATAGCTTGTTTTAAATGTGCTTTACTATACATGAAATACTGTAATGATATATACAACTCCTGAATCACTGACTCCTTCGTTTGGAGGTCCTTTTTATGATCTTTGATTTTAGAGGGCACAGCAGAGGCATATAGTCTTGTGGAGTTGCAGGATCAGATTCTAGATTTACAATATGATTTACGTATATACGAATATGGTGATCTGTTCTGTACTTCTGTTTTGTTTTGTTTTGGGTGCAGGTACTTGACTATTCAGTTTGTTCGTTTTTTCTGGAAGAGAGAGTCAAATCAAAAGGCAAAAATCTTGCGGGTAATTCTTACTCTCTCTATACATTTCTGCAGTGTTGGAGTTTAGAGGCTTGATACTATGATGTTTCCTCTGAGTTTGGATAAACTGCATCCTCACTCTTGCATTATGATATCCAGAAAGTAGATTATCCTTTGGAGTTGGATATCTTTGATTTGTGCTCAGATGAACTAAAAAAGGAGCTAGAAGCTCCTCGTCAAGTATGTATACAATTCTGCTTTTTGAATCCTTGATTTTCATGTTTCACGAATTTCAAAAGCTTTTTGAAATTCACCATTATCCTGCTATCAGATTCTAAGAGATGAAGAGGGTAAAAAACTTGGTCTCAAACCTAGTGAAAAGAGTTCTGGTTCCAAAGACAATGACGTCAAGATGCTTGATGCTGAGGTAAATACTTTCTAGCTGAATGATTTGCCAATGAATATATAAATTGTTCTTTTCAAATTCGAAGGTTTTTTCTGGTCTCGTGTTTAGCTTTTGGGCTGTATCTGCTAATAGGGGTCTTCGAATGGGAGTGGAGAATCATCTACAGGAACCTCTAAAGAAGGTATGATGTATCTCTAACAATTAGAATGGTGGATTTCATCATTTAATTTTATTCCTGTATTTGTAAGAAAATCTCAAGCCTTTAAATAGTCTGATCTTGAAGGAAAGGTATTGGAAGGGGCGTCTTATTGGGAACAAATTGTCAGTATATTCTCGTGAACACTTGTCAGCTTAAATTCTAGAATGAACTTGATGAAGTGCACAAATCTCAGAACAATTCTTGATTTTTGTGTTTCAGTAGGCATGATTTGGGTTGATGTTGGTTAAGAGACATGTTTAAAGATTTGAAGTAGTATAGGATATTGTACATTTGATTGTTGATAAATTAAGAACAGTAACATGCTTCTGTGGTGGAACTTCTATGCCAGCTCAAATGATAGTTTCCTTGTGACGTCTACTCTGGCATTTAAGGAGTATATCTTTGTGGTTTATTTAGTGTGGCTTTCCCATTAGCAATTTTATGGGGAAAATTAAGCCATGGCAATAATGGAGAAAACTGGGAAGGAAAACAAGCAGGTGTAGACCAACAATACAACCTCAGTTCTTCGTTGGCCTTTTTTATTGCCCATTTGACTTGCAATAGGAACGTAAAAAAGTTGTATGATAAAATTCCGAGAACTTTGAAATTGATGTCTCAGGTTAATTTGATGTCACTTAAACACAATTAACTTCCTCCACCCCCAGTTTTTAAGATGAATGGAGTGAACCAAAGATTTTCAGCACTATTTCACTGCCTCCACTTGCAAACTCTTTTGTAGTTGCCTGCCTGGAATTGCTAGGCTGTCTCTTGACATATGGAGACCTGCTTTATATGTGCAGCGACAATATGATTAGACATGTTATTGTATAGCTGGCTAAGCACTGTCAACTAATTGAAGATAAATAGACTTGTACAGCTCATAGTGGATCAGAAAGTTTGTCAAGTTGAAGCAAATGAACATAATGTCTTGATTGTCCAAACTATAAGATTGACACTACTTGAGAGGCCTGCAGGGAATAATTCTAACTATTAAATTTTTTAGATGGATGTTGCACCTGCTTCTCTTAGAATAATTCAAGGAAATCAATCCTTCTTGAAATGTTCTGACAAAGCATTGGTGATGACTGATCACTGGTAGAAAGAATGTCCAGGCCACTGTTGCAATGTTTTCTTCCAGAGTACTAGTGAGCACTGATGACAACTGATGAGATGTTGTGTTGCTTAATCCGGAGATTGTTGTGATAAGTGAAAGACTATCAAAAGGAAAGTCCTTTTGATGATAATGTACCAAGCAGGTTTAGATGTTGGCTTTCGCCCCCCTTTTTATTTCTTCTTATCAGAGTCTTTCTACTGAAGGGTATTAGATTAGTTTGATTGAGGAAATTGTCTCAGCTTATCCAAATTCTGCTTTATTGCTGCTGTATATTAAGCCATGCTGACTGACTGTGGGGTAATCTCCTCTCCTGCAGCCAAGTTTGCCATAACAACAGAAAAAGTTATTTATTATCTATGTGTCTCAAGGAGTTATATTTATGACTAGATTGCCTCCGAGTTCTTATAAGACCGTGCTTAATGTGATTTTCATGCGTCTGTCATTGCAGCCACTTCATCTGAAAAGGAGATGCACTTGACTGGAGTCTACGATTTAGTTGCTGTATTAACCCACAAGGGTAGAAGTGCTGATTCAGGGCACTATGTTGCTTGGGTGAAGCAAGATGATGGTTAGTGGTTAAAGCAACTTACATTTGAGCTGTCATCATCAAAATTAGATTCCCTGAGCACTAAGAGATGTTGTCTCCTGCAGGAAAGTGGATTGAGTATGATGATGACAATCCAATCCCCCAACGAGGAGAAGACATTGTGAAACTCGCTGGAGGAGGTAAGCTCATCTCCCCTGCTATCCCCCATCCAAGGGGAAAAAGAGATAAACTAATTATTTTACTGATTTCAATTCTTTGGGGGCTTTTGGTTCAAATAGAGGAATGGAAAGGGAATGGAATCAAGTAGAGGGAATGAATGGTAATAATTATTGTTTCTTTTATTGAGTGTTTGGTTCAACAATGGAAAGGAATCACTTGTAAGGGAATCAAAGGATTTTGTTACTCTAATTTGGAGGGTAGCATTTTGGGGGTTTGGGTTACCCGCAAGGGTAATGGTTAACCTACTACCTAAACCAAACAAGGAGAAATGAATTCATATTACTGAATCCGTTTCCAGACTCCCAAAAAGCTCAACCAAACAAAGCCTTTATATATCTTTTGTTTGATTGTCCTTCTCAAATCATGAAAAATCTCTACATGCTAACTTACATGATCTAGTTCCTAGAGCATCTTTTCTATCTACTTCCCCCTTGTCTTAATAGATGCATCATATTGAGTTTTTACCCTATTTGAATATCAACTTTGACAATCCTTAATTACTAATTTATAAAGATAAATCTCATAATTTTAGTTGTTTTTAATAATATATATAATTGAAGATATTGATAGTCACAGATGTGCATTGGCAAATGTGCTGTCAATATGATACATCTATTAAGAAATAAATAAGTATGTATTTATTGGTATAGAAGGTGGCTTACATATAAGAGTGTGAGTCTACAATTTAGATACCTAAAAACGGATGTATGTTTACTCTTCTAACCTCTTAAACCCAAACAAGGGCTAAAAAGTAATGGCGATAGCAGATATAAAGGAGGCGTGAAAGGATAAATAGGTCATAAATCATAATGCATGACACTTAGATATCGAAAAATTTAGACACAGTTTTCTTACATATATTCTAGAAGATGCCAATCTTGGTTTAGTATATGCCGGAGAGGGTTAAGCAAAATACAAAAACCCGAGTTTCTTACAAAAATATACCTTGCTTAAGCTAGAAGATTACCCACTCTATCATACAACTGCTCTCAAAAGTAAGCCCGACTCCTGGTAACTAGGCAAGGAGCTTCCTGGAATGAGACATGATAGCTGTGGGTGGGTTATGCAAACTGGTTCTTGAAGAAATTCATCCACCACCAGCTCGGAGTCTCAAGCTATGATGACACTTCGCCATTCAGTATGCTTGATCTTCTATGATAGGGCTTTTTTTTTATAGTAGTAAATCAGCATCTTTTCCTTCATTCATCAAATTTTCATATAGGTACTCTGGTCCCCTTTTAATTTTGTCAAATGATATTTATCAGCTGATTTTACTTGATGTCGCCACTGTCAATAAAAACATATAACTCAACATGATACTATGTGTTTCAGGTGATTGGCATATGGCGTACATCTGCATGTACAAGGCCAGAGTCACCCCAATGTAATCTAAGTTTCATGAGTTCTCGTGTGACGTATAACTGTATAAGTATTACGCTATTCACTTCTATGGATGTGAATTTGTAGACTTCCAAAGGAACAATTTTTCCTATCTTTTTCTCCGTTGATGTTATGCTAGGCGTTTCAGTCTCAACGCTCTCGGCTTGCTTTATCTGTGAGGAACGCCATCATCTTTTAGCTACATGTTCATTTTTTGTCTAATTTGCTGTTTCGTGGTATCTCCTTTTCCATTGTTTTGTCAATATCCATGGTTTCGTTTATTTGAAGTTTGTAAGTAGTTTTGATGGCAAATTGGGTGGAACTACACTGTGGAGATGTATCCGTCTCATTTATTTTTATAAGAATTCTAGATGATTTTGATTTACCAGCAAATGAATAGCACTATCAATCTGGACAGCAACCTTGTTTATGACTTGATTAGACCGTAGTCACGTTTTACTTCCTAGTTCTTTCTTCTTTATGAGAAATAATTTCTCATGCTTTGATCGCGAACCAATTGCTCTATATACAGACAATTTAAATAGGAACTCAGCACGTTTCCGGCTCCAAAACAGGTGGACTTTAATTATACCACAGAAACTACTATCATGTACAAGGATGAGATATTAATGGAACTTATTTTTATTGCAATTTTAAAACCTGAAACGAATAGTGGTTGATGGCGTATATAGAATAAACTCGAAAATAATCATTGAAAGGACATAATGCGTGAAGACCAACCCTCCAAAACCGCATAATTGACAACTGAATGGAGTTGTCAAATACTACAAGAAGCGCGGGATTGTTCGTGGGTTGGGTTGGTGTAGTTTGAGATGTAACTTAACCAAACCGCAAATATAAGGTTTGATATTTTTCCAACCTAAACCGTACTGCATTTTAGTCGAAACCAACCCAACTGGACCACCCAAAACGGTTTGGTGCAGTGTGGTTTGCGGTTTAACCATATTTTCCTCCGCGGTATGAGTTTTGTAATCTAAGAATTAAAAAAAAATTGGTACATAGTTGATAAATTAACACATAATCCTCTAAAACTAGAAAATAAATACAGAGCAGATAAGTGGAGGTCGGAGGAGCAGATAAGTGAGGAAGGCAGGGGATTGCAAAGAGGAGCAAATAACTAGATGAGTGATGAGTAGTGAGTGCAAAGACCTAACCTAATACTTGTATTAACTTATATAGTCGTAATATCTCGTATACTCCATATGCCTGTGAGTTTGTCAAGTGGTTTAAAAAAAAAATCAAAATAGATAATTTTTTTTTTATTTTAAAAAATCATATAAATTTGCGGTTTACAGTGCGGTTTCGGTTTCCAAAAATTCAAACATCTAGTTTACTTGAAATATCAAACCAACCCACAATTTTAAAACCGCAGACCAACCCAAACCGCAAAAAAAGTTTGGGTTGCGGTACAGACCACACTCTGAACAGCCCTAAGCGCCTACTGGCTTTTTGACATAAATTACAAGGAACACATATGCAAAGGGTGTTTTCACAGTCTAAAAAATGCCCATGAGGTTTTAAAATTCATTAGAATACCTTTATTAACTAATGGTTGTCAACTTCGTTGGTCATTAAGGCCAAATTTACCTAATTAACCTAATTAATGCTCATTAAATCCAATTAATTTTAATTAAATCCTAATTAAACCTAGTTAATTAAATCCACATCGACCCCCATCTGGTGGAACCACCCTCGCCCATATGGATGTCAATGGGGGGTCAAGTAGGAAACTCACCCCATCACCGTCCAATTGGGATGTGGTGGGTTTAGGTCTTGTGGGGGGGTAGGCGGGGATGAGGATGAAAATCGTACCCACAATAGGTTGTGGAGCGGATGTAGATTTTATGTTATACCCGCCCCATCCCCGTCCGCCCCGCTTCTCCTCCATAACCTTCTCGTTGAAGAAGACAAGATATGTCACGATATACACAGTTGATTTTAATCTTAAATATGCTATTTTGAACGTAATTTTCTTCTTAAATCACTTTTTTCTTCTTCTTGCATTTCTTAGTTACCCGATGTTAATTATTCGCCTTTAATATAATTAATAGTTCTGGTTAGACATAATTTTTTTTTCTCTTTCTATATTATATTGTGGCAGTACATGCAGAATGTGTTTAGGAGGACAATCGGGATAGGTGAGAAGCGGGTATGAAGTAGGTGTGGATACCCACGCGAGTGGTAGCGCTTCGTGGTTTTAGATACGTATCCATTGAGGGTTGGGATTGGACTGGAAATTTTCCCCGCAATGGGTGGTGGGCGAGGATGGGGATGAAATTTTTAGGCGAGTGCGGGTGGAGTGACCATCTTCCGCACCCGCCCCACCCAATTGACATCCCTACTCGCCCAACCACTCACCACCCATGCCCCTCTTCTCACTTTTCACTTCCTCTCTCTTCTCAAGTTTTTCTTAAAGTATTTTTAGAAACAAGCACAAGAATCGGACCTTAAGTGGTTGTCTCATTTCGTGGAAGAATCTTGCTCCCAATTTTCACCTCTATACCCGACCGGGTTTGAGAAGCCCAAGCCCAGGCCCAGGCCCAGGAATGAGCTCGAGCCTTGCTGTAGACACCAAATTTTGAACCCCCTATTACGAGTAATATTTTTAAAATAATTTTTTAAAAAGAAACAAAACAACGAACCCATCATGCAACGTGAAACGCGCACCCTAGTAAAAGCATGTTCTAGCTCAGAATGCAAATTTCGTTTCGATAGATGATTTTCCATTTTTGCCTTAATTATACAATTTTTGTTTATTAAGTCGTGGATTTTTCCGAAGTTGTAATCAATAATTACATTAATAGATTTTGATAAAATGTTTTGTCGTAGAAGGCGCTTGTTTTTATTAATTTGACGAGTTTGCATTAGTCCGATCTTTGGAAAAACGAAAAAACAAGTAGCACTTAGTTGCCGGAAATTTATCATCTCTCAAAACTGGTATAAAAAAGTTTTATTGATGATCAAGTACATTAAAACAACCAATTACATCGATTTATACATTGGTTAAGGAAAGGGAATAAGAATAAGAATAAGCCTCAAAATCTTTAGATGTAAGGTGATAAGAAGGGCTAAAAATCCCGTTTTTTCGACAAAATTAGGCACTGCCCAGGCACAATACTCATGCGTGGTACGCATGGGCTGCGCGCCCTGCAATCTCTTGCGTGCCGCGCAGTTTTCCCAATCAGAGTTTCACTTTTTTCGATGATCTTTCATGTTTAGGAGATATCTAAGCCACGTAGGAAGAGAATAATGACTGAAAAAATCTGATTTGTTTCCTTATATAAAAGCAAAAATCAAATCCAAAGAGAATAAGAATATTTGGATTTCCAATGAAAATATGATGATGTACGTAAGTCAAAATCAGGTTGTTGGGTGAAAAATATGATTTTCTATGTCTTTCAAATCCTAATTCATCACCTCATTTCTCCTATAAATACCCCCTTCATTTACACTTCAAAGACACTTGAATTCCATACTCCTCTCACTCAAAAAAACTTCATACAAGAGAATAAAAAGAGAGCATTAGAAAAGAAATATTTTTAGTAATTAGTAAGTAAGAGTGAATGTAACACCCCGATAATTCCCTCTTTTCAGAAATACCTTTATAATATAAACTTAGAGAATTACCCAAGTATTATCGCCCGTGTGATAACGTATCGGCTTATTCAGTATTTTGCAGCGGAAAAACATCAAACTAAACTTTATAAATAGTTAAATAAGTACTTCAAAAATAAACCACTCTATAAAGTCTATCAATCCAACTTATAATAACATGATCCGACTAATGCAGAAAACATGATAAATTAAATTTACACAAGCTCTCCATTCCCATATTCCCAATGATGCTACATCTGCGAACCTGTAAATGTCAATGCTCTAGAGAATCTGCTCACCAAAATTGGGTCATCACAGGATCAATAAGGCACAGCCATGATCAACACATACAAACAAGCACGTAATCAGCAAAGCTAAGTACTACATAACAATACATAAACAATCCTAATCATGATACTAAGAAATAATAAACAGGGATAAATAGTAATACAACAATATAACATTCTGCAGATAACTTCTACTGAACTAAACTTTAATCATCTTTTATTATATTAAATGGAATAGTTATTGGACCGAGTTGTCTAACTAAAAACCAGCCTTCACCTAGGAAGACGAAATACGGGCGCGACTCCGTATTCCATAATGACCTGCGATATCGAGGAACCTTTAAATAAAAAGAGGAACGGTGATCAATCCAATTCCCAGAAAAAGCCATGGCACGCTCACCATGTACCCCAACTCCTGATTGTCCAACTTCAGACGTGCACCAGTCTAAAGGTTATTACTATCCAAGTTACACTTTACGGGATTTACAATTTATTACTTGTTATGACACACATACAAGCAACACAGAATATAATTCAAACATTCACACTGAACTTCTTTTATCTTAGGATTTAATAAGTGATCACAACTTACAATCCAAGATTACTTTCTTTAATTCCAACCTTTCTTACTTTTCTGAACCTAGCCAACAATCAATCTTACCTTTCAAAAGCATAACTTGTCAACTTACCAAATAAGGCCCACAGTGCTCATAAAGTAGTGAAATACAAAAAGGGAACAATGATCAAACATGATCCACTACTAATAAATATATTAATTCCCCCATGTGAATTAATAAATAAAGTTCCCAATCCAATTAACATGCTTGCATCAATATTCCATACAAACATGTTATTCTACTCATAATCAAATATTATAATCAACATGTTGAACTCAACATAGTACCTATACATGATACTACATAATTCTCCTTCATAAAATCATGATACTATCTCAATCATCACATAGGTATGTACGTACCTTGTGTAAACTAGTCGACTGGCCACTTTTAAACCTTTAAAAGTATCCTACGGAATACTCTCCGCCTAGAAATCAAATATAACTAAAATTAATACCCTTAAATAAAAAGACAGCAACTTTAAAATATTTAAAATCCCCTTTAAACATATTCAAAAGTTGATTTTTCTATCAAAACTCCAATTACTTTTAATTCCTAGCATAGTACTACCATACTAGTAATTAAAATTCTTAAAACTCCCTAAATAAAATACTTTCTGAAATTCCAGCAACTTATAAAATCATAAAACCTTCTTTAAATCCACTTAAACATGCTTAAAATCATAAATTAAATCAATCTCATGGTATATAATATGCTACTATGGTTTTCTAATAATTGACACCCTAAAAATCCATGCTTTAATTATTAAAACTTCAATCTAACAATAATAAACAAATCTGAATTTTTATTCTTATAATATAATATATATATGAATCAAGATTATTCATTAAAACAGTAAATTAACATTAATAATCATGATTAACATTAAATAAAGCATAAAAACATAGTCTTTAATGGAAAACTTGAGGAAAAAGAAATTGAATTAAACCAACACAAGAGGCAAGTGATGATGCGCCAGCCAAGGGAAGAGTCTTGGTGGCAGCAGCGGCGGTCAACGGTGGTCAACGGCGGCGGTGACGTTTCTTAGCGAAGAAGAAAGCGTTACTTGAAGAAGAAGAAAGAAAAGTTTGAGAGGAAGAAAAAAAGAAAAATCACGTGGAAGAGGAAGAAAGAGAATGCCGTGAGAAAGAGAGAGAAGAGTGAAGAAAATAATTTGTGTAGGGTAAAATAATTGGGCTTAAGGTATTTATAGTTAGGGTTTCCTTTTGGGCTTAGGAAAAGGAGATTGAGTTTAAATAGGATTGGGATATTTCCTCAGGTACCCCTGAGGTTTGACGTAATTCCCAAGATACCCCCCACATTTGGGGAATTCCTCATATACCCCTGAGGTTTGTGTTTGTGCTCAAAATACCCTTACTATGGACGGCAGGCTAACGTCGTTATTTTTTTTTTCTCTCTCTCTTCCGTTTTCTCTCTTTCCTCCCACCATCCTCCATTGATGAACCTCCAAGCTTTCTCTCTCCTCCCACCATCCTCCAAGCTCTCTCCAATTTTCTCAGAATTTACTCTCTCCTCCCACCATCCACCTCTCTATTTTTCGGTACCCAAAAAACCCCATTCACTGCCATCTTTCTCTCTCCTCCATTTCATTCTTTGAATCCTCAACCTCTGACTTTCTTCTCTCCAAAATCCACGAATCTCATTTTCCGGATCTTCCATCAATTTCAAATTTCCAGATCTAGCTTATCAAAAAAAACTTTAATTTGATTTTCGACACAAAATTTTCTGATTATTTTTCTTAGATCTAGCTGAATTTTTTTCCATAAATTAATTACTTGGTTTGTAGTCTCGCCATTGATTATATACAAAATCTGCACTTGGTTCAAATGATGATGATATATCTCTTGGGTTCTCCATCCCTCGTTCAAATCCCACCTAAAGTGGTTTTCAATTTTTTTTTTTTTTTTTTTTTTTTGGATTTAATCACTACTTGGACGATGGTGGGAGGATGGTGGGAGGAGAGAGAAAGCTTGGAGGATGGTGGGAGGAGAGAGAAAGCTTGGAGGTTCATCAATGGAGGATGGTGGGAGGAAAGAGAGAAAACGGAAGAGAGAGAGAGAAACAAATTAACGGCGTTAGCCTGCCGTCATTAGTAAGGGTATTTTGAGCACAAACACAAACCTCAGGGGTATCTGAGGAATTCCCCAAATGTGGGGGGTATCTTGGGAATTACGCCAAACCTCAGGGGTACCTGAGGAAATTTCCCAATAGGATTTGATGACAACTAGGATTGATAAATGAGGACTCCTAGCATCAAGATAACTCCTCTTTCCTAATCTACTTAGGATTTGGGTTCCTCAAGTCCATTAGACTTCTTTTCTAAATCAAATTCATATTTCAAACCTTTTACAAAGCATGCCTAATTAAAATATTTTCAACTTTCTTAAATCCTTGAAATAATTTCATTTGACTTTTAAAATAGTCAACCTTCTTTAAATAATAAAATCATTTAAACTAAAATATAAATATACAAATACTAAAATATATTTATAAAATCCTTTAAAATTATGGGGGATTACAGTCTACCCCCCCTTAAAAGAAGTTTCGTCCCGAAACTTGACACGAAAACTCACATATTTTTCAAAACTTGAACTCAACTTTTCAAAAGTTTACAAAGAATTATGCCACTTGTGCACACTTTTGCTAACTTAAACACTTGTGTTACTTATGAACACACTTTCTTATGCGGAGAGTCTACTTCTTTAGCACTAACATGTGCAAATTGCTCAACATAGGCATACATATGCATAAAAATCTCATAAATATAGACAAAAAGCGCGAAATTTATCGCATTATATCCCCCTTAAAGAAAACGAGTTACGCCCTCGTAACTCACCTCAAGGAACAAGTCTGGATACTTCTTTTTCATCTCATCTTCGGCTTCCCACGTTGCCTCTTCAGATTCGTGGTTAGACCAAAGTACTTTCACGATATGGACATCCTTATTGCGTGTACTACGCACTTTTCTGTCGAGAATCTTGACAGGCCTTTCCTCATATGTGAGGCTACTATCGATCTGAATTCGTTCAGGCTGTAGGACATGACGTTCATCGGGAATATAACGCTTAAGTTGAGAAATATGGAACACATCATGCATCTTCTCAAACTCCATTGGCAATGCCAATCTATAGGCAACTTTCCCAATTCGCTCCAGAATCTCATATGGGCCTACATACTTAGCACTTAACTTGCCCTTTTTCCCAAATCTCATGACTCCCTTAGTTGGTGATACTTTCAAAAACACTTTATCACCCACTTCGAACTCATCTTCCCTTCGCTTCAAATCGGCATAACTCTTTTGCCTATCTTAAGCAGCTTGAATTCTGGCCTGAATCATCTTCACATTTTTGTCAGTCTCCTCAATAAACTCTGTCCCCAATACTATGTTTTCACTAAAGTCATTCCAACAAATGGGGTTTCTACATTTCCGTCCATATAATGCCTCAAAAGGTGCCATCTTAATACTCGCATGGTAACTATTGTTATAAGAAAACTCAATCAGGTCTAATTGGTCCTCCCAACTACCTTGAAAATCAATAGCACATGCTATCAACATATCCTCCATCGTCTGGTTAGTCCTCTCAGTCTGACCATCAGTCGCAGGGTGAAAGGCTGTACTCATCTTCAATGTTGTCCCAAGATTTAATTGGACCTTCTTCCAAAATTTCGAAAGGAATCTAGAGTCACGGTTTGAAATGATATCCTTTGGAACTCCATGCAGTCTCACCACATGCTTAACATAAGTCTTCGTAAGTTGCTTCTTCTTCCATGTCTCCCTGATCGGTATGAAAACGGCCGACTTTGTTAGACGGTCCACAATAACCCAAATAGTATCATTACCATTCCTTGTTCTAGGCAAAGCAGTTACAAAATTCATCGATATGGAATCCCACTTCCATCCAGGAACCTCTAATGGTTGGACCTTCCCCATGGGTCGCTTGTGATCTATCTTCACCTTCGGCAGGTTAGGCACTTAGACACATACTCGCCTACCTCTCGCTTCATGTTTGGCCACCAATAGATCTGCTTAAGGTCCTTATACAGCTTGTCACCCCCAGGGTGCACAGAGTACGGTGTATTATGTCCCTCATCCATAAGACGTCTCTTAAGCTCATCACATTTTTGTGGTATACACCACCTACCCTTGAACCTCAGACTACCATCATCATGGATCTTAAAATCACTTTCCTTACCTTGGCCCATCTTTTCCTCAATCTTCTCTAGGTGCTCATCCCCACCTTGACCCTCTTTGATCTCGTCGAAAATTGACAATCCCAATGACAAAGCACTCAATCTTGCCTCGATCTCCCCATGATTTAGAATTTCTAGGCTAAGCCTTTGCATATCTCGACACAACTCCTCAGGTACTATCAAGGCGTTCATGCTATGACTCGACTTTCTACTCAACGCATCAACGACTACATTTGCCTTCCCCTCATGATACTGGATGTCTAAGTCATAGTCCCACTAGTAGAATAAATGCTTATTGTCTTTGCGGTCATTAAGTGGCCTATTGTTTGCGGTTTTGGCCGCGCAAGCAATTCGTGGCGCAAAGAATAGGTAAATTACCTATTGCTTTGCGGTTTTAAACCGCAAAGAATATGCCAAGATATTGCTTGCGGTTTCGACGCAAACCGCAAAGAATATGCCAAGATATTGCTGCTGTTTGTGTCAGAAACCACAACAATAGGCGTATTTTTTTATATTAAAAATTAGGTCTATTGCTGCGGTTTTGGATAGAAACCGCAGCAATAGGTGCACGTTTTTAAAAAAAAAAAATTTTTTTAAAAATTTAAGTATCCATATAATTTTCGACCTTAAAATGCAATTAAAACAAAAGTAAATAAGACGAACTAGTACAACATATTAAGTTCATGCAATGACTTGAAAAATAAAAAATAATGAAAATTAAGAATTACAATATCTAACAGATAAAATAAAAAAATCAGATATTCTAATGAGCAAATCAAACTAGAACTAATTTAACATAATTACATACAAAAAAACGAAAATGAAAAAAAAAATTGAAAACCAAAGCAGATCGACGGTGACTAAAGCCACGAGAGCGGCAAGCGAGGCTGGGCTTGCGTGGTCGAACGACGGCGAGCAACGACGACGGCGAGTAGAGATCGCCGAGAGTAGTCGGATGTTAGAGGTGAGATTGTTGAGGATTTCAAGTAATTTCAGATCTGAAAAAAACAACAAAAATGAAAATAAAATGTAAAAAATCCATCAAGTAATTTTAGATCTGAAAAAAAAACAAAAAAAAACGAAAAGAACTTACAAAGAACGGAAACTTATCGGTGAACGGCCGACGAAGAAACCAAAAAAAACATCAAAATCGTTGCTTGACTTCAAACTCGAACTTGTTTTCAACCTTTGAACCTTCGAAGAACTGAAACTTACCGGTGGCGAACCTTCGACGAACAATCGAACCTTCGAACTTGAGAATCGGCCGACGAGTGAGTGAGAGAAGAGGCGTGAGTGAGGACCGGCGTGAGTGAGGACCGGCAACGAGTGAGGACCGACGTGAGTGAGAGGGAGGCGTGAGTGAGAGAGAGAGAGGAGGCGTGAGTGAGAGAGAGAATCAGTGGGTTTTGTGAAGGTGAGGGAGAGAGAGGAGAGAGGAGAGAGGAGTGAGGGTGAACGGCGTGTGAGAAATGAGAGAACAGTGAGGAAAAAAGCAAACCCTAACTCATGATAGCACGCATTTTATACTTTTTTTAAATATTTATTAATGATATTGCTGCGGTTTTTATCAAGAACCGCAGCAATATATTAAAATATTATTTTTAATATTATTTTAATATATTGCTGCGGTTTTTGACAAAAACCGCAGCAATAGGTTTGGTCAAAAAGTCAACTTTTTTCAAAAAATTTCTTGTTGATACCATATTGCTGCGGTTTTTGGAGGAAACCGCAGCAATATCTTTATTTTATATTTTACCTTTTCTTTTTACGTGATATATTGCTGCGTATGGGTAAAAACGCAGCAATATCATCGCAGCAATAAGCAATTATTCTACTAGTGTCCTTTATCAACTCTAGCCATCTTCTCTGCCTCATATTAAGGTCTTTCTGGGTAAAGATGTACTTCAAGCTCTTATGATATGTGAATATCTTACAAGTCACCCCATACAAGTAGTGTCTCCAAATCTTCAAAGCGAACACAATGGCAGCTAACTCTAGATCATGGGTAGGGTAATTAGCCTCATAAGGTTTCAACTGACGCGACGCATACACAATCACCTTCCCATTCTGTTGTAACACACATCCCAAACCATTCTTCGAAGCATCACTATATACCTCAAATCCCTCATTCCCATCAGGTAGGGTCAAAACAGGCGCGGAGGTTAAACGATCCTTCAAAATCTGAAAGGCTTCTTCATACTTTTCACTCCACTCAAATTTTGACTCTTTTTTCATCAAATTGGTCATAGGTCTTGCTATCTTCGAGAAATCTCTCACAAATCTTCTATAATAACCAGCTAGACCTAAGAAACTTCGAATATTAGACACATTTTTCGGAGTAGGCCACTCACTCACAGCTTGAATCTTAGCAGGATCTACAGAGACTCCTTCCTTAGACACATAGTGACCCAAAAATGCTACCTTCTCCAAACGAAATTCACACTTAGAGAACTTGGCATACAATTGATTCTTCCTAAGCGTCTCCAATATGATCCTCAAATGCTCATCATGCTCTTTCTCGTTCCTCGAATAGATCAGGATATCATCAATGAATACAACCACAAACTTATCTAAGAACTCATGGAAAATCCTATTCATTAAGTCCAGAAATATGGCAGGTGCATTGGTTAACCCAAAAGGCATTACAGTGAACACATAATGACCGTAACGAGTCCTAAATGCAGTCTTAGGTATATCCTTGTCGGCTACTCTCAACTGGTGATACCCCGAACGCAAATCAATTTTCGAGAACACGCTCGCTCCATTTAATTGGTCAAATAGGTCGTCGATTCTAGGCAAAGGGTACTTATTCTTGATGGTTACGTTATTCAATTCCCTATAATCGATACACAACCTCATACTCCCATCTTTCTTCTTGACAAACAACACGAGAGCTCCCCAAGGTGATGCACTAGGTCTAATATAACCCTTATCGAACAATTCTTGCAATCGCGCCTTCAACTCACTCATTTCCGGAGGTGCCATTCTATAAGGTGCCTTAGATATAGGAGCAGTTCCAGGAAGTAAGTCTATGGTGAACTCAATAGCTCTAACCGGCGGCATACCCTAAATCTCACTCGGAAACACATCCATAAACTCATTCACAATCGGAACATCTTCGATACCTACCCCAACTTCTTTACTCACATCTTGCACACTACAGAAATACAACTCACACCCCTTCTTCATCAACTTCTTCACTTGCATTGCAGAGATGACCCCAAAGTTCTTGGATTTCCCAAAACGTCTATACGAAGTCAGCTTACCCAAAGGATTCCTTAAAACTACTTTTTGAATTTCACAATCTATTTTGGCCATGTATAAACTTAGCCAATCCATCCCCGGAATTACATCTAGGTCTCCCGGATTAAACTCTATCAAGTCGAAGGAAAAACACAGTCTCCTATCTTTAGAGGCAAGTTTCTAAACATCTTGGTACACCTTATGGTCTCACCAAAGAGGTATACTAACAAGCAAATCAATTGCTTCAAAATCTACTAACCCCGGACTTTTAATAACAGACGACGAGACAAAAGAATAAGTCGCCCCCGAATCAAATAATGATTTAACTAGCACGGTGTTAATAGAAAAAGTACCAGACACTACGTCGGCAGATCGTTCAGCTTCATTGCGACTCATCACGAACAGTTTTCCCGGAGCCTTGTTCTGGTTGTTCTCACTAGCAGGCTTGCTATAGCTTCCTTGATTGTTCGTGCCCCCGCAGCTTCGAACTCGATTTCCCGATCTGGTTAAATCCAGACCTCACTTGGTTACTACCCCCATTGCCATTTTGCTCCTTCTTTTGCTTAGCAAAGCACTCATACTCCCTATGGCCCTTCTTCCGGGCAGTAGTTACAAATCACTGGGTCCCCTTTACGTCTCTACCGGGGTGATTGTTGCTAGACTTCTTGCAGTGATACACTCTTTCAGCTCGACCCCTATTACGGTTATCCCGGTTATTGTTTCCTTGGAAACTCCCATTACCATTCCTACTCTTCTTGAAATTCCCCTGGTTTCCCCCAAAGATTAAAGTCCTTCCTCTTCTCACCAACCACAATATTCTTTTTATCCCGCCTCGATCGGAGTCCATAAATGTGGGCGGCTCTCCCATACACAATATCTAGGGATGTAAAGGTCTCACCTCCTAACCCCAGCTTGTATCTCATCAGTCAACCCTTGCTCAAATCTTTGAGCCTTCAACTCCGCAGTAGCTACAACCTCGGGTGCAAACCTCGACGAGTGCTATGAATTTACTGTAATACTCAGAAATGGTCATACTACCCATCCTAAGGTTAATGAATTCCTGGGCCTTCTGCTTCCTCATAAATGCAAGGTAAAACTTCCCTCTCAAAGCAGTCACAAAAGCATCCCAATTGAATCCTTCTATAGCACTCAGTCTAGCTCCATTCTCCCTCCACCATAAATCAGCCTCATCCTTAAGGTACAACACAGCCTGACCCACTCTCAAATTTTCAGGGCAGTTTACAACCTCAAAAAGTTTCTCAAACTCCCTAATCCAGTTTTCTAGGAAGGTAGGGTCAGCTTGCCCCTTATAGTATGGTGGCTTAACCTTAGCTAGCCTTTCAAACATATCCCCAAAGACTCTCGGGACGCTCGGCTCTCTCCCGAGTCAATTTCTCCGCCAAGAGGCGAATATAGCAGCCTAGATCGTTGTTGTTAGCCATTCTACTTCGGGACCTGTAAGTAATATAACTCTACTTTAGGTTCCAGCATAACTCACATTTCCATCTAGGAAGGCAACATTTGATTTGATCATTAAAGATCGCATCAACAGACAATTTCTCGACGAGTTCCAAGTTCAACATGAAATGTTCTCTAATAATCACATAATCATCCATGTAAAATATATTCACATTAGCATGCAAATAGAAACAAGCAAGCAAGAATATAATTGCATAATGAAAATAAAAAATATCCCCATTACGTGCCCCGGAATAAATTTTTACTCACTCATATAATTAAGTGATAACTTTTATTCTTCCATAACGGGTATTTAAATGAAATAAGTGTTGCTATAATATTATACCTTCCTAAAAGAAAACCATGATTGTAAAGAAAAAAAAAATAAAACTATGCTATCACTGTTGGTCGACTAACCAACTGATTATAATATTATTTCCTCTATTTGCTAAGAAGAATAAAAAAAAAATAGTAACCTAAGGTATCACATTATCATTTTTGTCCTCAGTTTCTATGTATAGCCCAGGTACGAAGATCTCATCTTCAGACTCATCTATGTCCTCATCATAATACTCGACATATCTCCTTTGTCGTTTAGATCTCCTCGAAGGTCGAGGCTCTTCATCCTCCGACTCGAATCGTTTCAACCCCGAATGATGCATGATAAATGTCTCTTCCGGTTTGACCCCTAGCACGGTCGTACTCCACAATAAGCTCATCATCACTGTCTGCTCCTGACCTTAATACCCTACGCATAACCCACTCGAAACCGGTATATTCATTATCAATAGGTGCAATGTCCTCATCACTTTCATTGTCACTCAGAACAATGGGGTTATAATAGCTTCCTAATCTGGCAGACATGATTAATGATCTACAACAAATAAATATATTCAATAACATTTTTAGTACTCTCCCTGTACGTAATTCCCAACAATAACAATAAAAAGATGCCATTAACATCATAGGCACAAAATATAACAATCAGCAGGGAAGAAAGATATAAACAGTTAGCAGGGAAGAAAAATAATCATGAATAGTTAGCAGGGAAGAAAAATATTAACATGCTGAACTAACTATTCAATGCAGGCATATAATATTTCTATCCTATATGCCCTTCCTATACTACCCATTCTCACAATGCAACAAGTAAAACATCAAAGCCATGAAAATAATGCAGACACTTTTATAAGATAATAATAATAAGTGTCGAAAAATTTACGACTAACAAAAATAATTTTCGGACATCTAAAAAAAAAATCCCGAGTCAAAATAAATTCTTTATTTTTATTTATTTATTTTTTTTTCCGGCCAATAAAAAAAATTAAATATTTCGGACAAAATAAAAAAAATTCGAACCATAAAAAAAAAAAATTCGAACTCCCTTAAAAAAATAATCGATCCTCTAAACTTATATAATAATTTATTCCTATAAATTTTCAAATGAATAAGTAAGAACAATTCTAAAAGTTTATTCAAGTAACTAGTAAGTTAATTAGGCGCCTAAAAGTTTTGAAAATAACCTAAAGCTCTGATACCACTTTGTAACACCCCGATAATTCCCTCTTTTAAGAAATACCTTTATAATATAAACTTAGAGAATTACCCAAGTATTATCGCCCGTGTGATAACGTATCGGCTTATTCAGAATTTTGCAGCGGAAAAACATCAAACTAAACTTTATAAATAGTTAAATAAGTACTTCAAAAATAAACCACTCTATAAAGTCTATCAATCCAACTTATAATAACATGATCCAACTAATGCAGAAAACATGATAAACTAAATTTACACAAGCTCTCCATTCCCATATTCCCAATGATGCTACATCTGCTAACCTGTAAATGTCAATGCTCTAGAGAATCTCGCTCACCAAAATTGGGTCATCACAGGATCAATAAGGCAAAGCCATGATCAACACATACAAACAAGCACGTAATCAGCAAAGCTGAGTACTACATAACAATACATAAACAATCCTAATCATGATACTAAGAAATAATAAACAGGGATAAATAGTAATACAACAATATAACATTCTGCAGATAACTTCTACTGAACTAAACTTTAATCATCTTTTATTATATTAAATGGAATAGTTATTGGACCGAGTTGTCTAACTAAAAACCAGCCTTCACCTAGGAAGACGAAATACGGGCGCGACTCCGTATTCCATAATGACCTGCGATATCGAGGAACTTTTAAATAAAAAGAGGAACGGTGATCAATCCAATTCCCAGAAAAAGCCATGGCACGCTCACCATGTACCCCAACTCCTGATTGTCCAACTTCAGACGTGCACCAGTCTAAAGCTTATTACTATCCAAGTTACATTTTACGTAATTTACAATTTATTACTTGTTATGACACACATACAAGCAACACGTAATATAATTCAAACATTCACACCGAACTTCTTTTATCTTAGGATTTAATAAGTGATCACAACTTACAATCCAAGATTACTTTCTTTAATTCCAACCTTGCTTACTTTGTTGAACCTAGCCAACAATCAATCTTACCTTTTAAAGGCATAACTTGTCAACTTACCAAATAAGGCCCACAGTCCTCATAAAGTAGTGAAATACAAAAAGGGAACAATGATCAAACATGATCCACTACTAATAAATATATTAATTCCCCCATGTGAATTAATAAATAAAGTTCCCAATCCAATTAACATGCTTGCATCAATATTCCATACAAACATGTTATTCTACTCATAATCAAATATTATAATCAACATGTTTGCACACAGGCATAAAACATGCAAAATCCAACATAATAAATATCATACATGAACTCAACATAGTACCTATACATGATACTACATAATTCTCCTTCATAAAATCATGATACTATCTCAATCATCACATAGGTATGTACGTACCTTGTGTAAACTAGTCGACTGGCCACTTTTAAACCTTTAAAAGTCTCCTACGGAATACTCTCCGCCTAGAAATCAAATATAACTAAAATTAATACTCTTAAATAAAAAAAGACAGCAACTTTAAAATATTTAAAATCCCCTTTAAACATATTCAAAAGTTGATTTTTCTATCAAAACTCCAGTTACTTTTAATTCCTAGCATAGTACTACCATACTAGTAATTAAAATTCTTAAAACTCCCTAAATAAAATACTTTCTAAAATTCCAGCAACTTATAAAATCATAAAACCTTCTTTAAACCCACTTAAACATGCTTAAAATCATAAATTAATTCAATCTCATAGTATATAATATGCTACTATGGTTTTCTAATAATTGACACCCTAAAAATCCATGCTTTAATTATTAAAACTTCAATCTAACAATAATAAACAAATCTGAATTTTTATTCTTATAATATAATATATATATGAATCAAGATTATTCATTAAAACAGTAAATTAACATTGATAATCATGATTAACATTAAAATAAAGCATAAAAACATAGTCTTTAATGGAAAACTTGAGGAAAAAGAAAAGAATTAAACCAACACAAGAGGCAAGTGATGATGCGCCGGCCAAGGAAGAGTCTTGGTGGCAGCAGCGGCGGTCAACGGTGGTCAACGGCGGCGGTGACGTTTCTTAGCGAAGAAGAAAGCGTTACTTGAAGAAGAAGAAAGAAAAGCTTGAGAGGAAGAAAAAAAGAAAAATCACGTGGAAGAGGAAGAAAGAGAATGCCGTGAGAAAGAGAGAGAAGAGTGAAGAAAATAATTTGTGTAGGGTAAAATAATTGGGCTTAAGGTATTTATAGTTAGGGTTTCCTTTTGGGCTTAGGAAAAAGAGATTGAGTTTAAATAGGATTCGATGACAACTAGGATTGATAAATGAGGACTCCTAGCATCAATATAACTCCTCTTTCCTAATATTCTTAGGATTTGGGTTCCTCAAGTCCATTAGACTTCTTTTCTAAATCAAATTCATATTTCAAACCTTTTACAAAGCATGCCTAATTAAAATATTTTCAACTTTCTTAAATCCTTGAAATAATTTCATTTGACTTTTAAAATAGTCAACCTTCTTTAAATAATAAAATTATTTAAACTAAAATATAAATATACAAATACTAAAATATATTTATAAAATCCTTTAAAATTATGGGGGATTACAGTGAAGTACTTCATCAAAAACACAAAAAGAGTTCCAGTTAGTAATTAAGTGCTTTTAGAAAACCACTTAGAAATTAAGAAAAATAGAAAAGTAGGAACCTTTGCAAAAGGAATTGCATCATTGAGTTAGCAAGATAAAATTTTGCTCTTTATTAATTTTTAATTATCTTCTTTAATTATATAACTCTTTGTTTTCTCCTTCCATTTTTTTAAATCTTTGGAGTGATTTGGGTACGTAGAAGTCCCAATGGGTTGCCAACCTTGAAATCATCCCACCTAGATAGTCAACTCTTAGAAAATATGTGATTAATGTGATTTTCTTAATCAAGTTGTTATTAATCACCAAAAATCATTTTTCATAAAATTTAATGTGGAATTGTGCTTAAACATCTCCGGCCATAAAAACAAAAATGTGATGTTGTAATAGAGTAGTCAGTTCTAATTTCGTACCTAATCTTATTTTTCGTTTATGCTATGTAAATAGTTCATAAGATGTAATATTTTTTGTATGAATTTCAAGATGTTTGTAATAGTTCATAAGATGTAATATTTTTTGTATGAATTTCAAGATGTTTATAGCAAATGGGATTTGGAATTTCTAAAAAATGATTTTTATATACAATTAATTAAAATTATTACAAAATTATTGGTAAAAACTGATTTTGTCTGTTACCATGATAGCTTGTTCTTTTTATAAAGTTCAAACTAAATTCATTTGGCCAAAACTAAAAGAATAAACATTTCCAAAAACTTAAAAACCATGGTCATTCTATTTTTGTACAATATTTATGTCATATTTTTACAAAAACGTTCATATAAATCAACAAATTCTAGTATAGTCCTTCAATAATATGTCTAGAATGCTCATACCAAATTTCAAATCAATCTCAGTTTATTAAGTTGGGTTTCAAATAATATGTTGGATAAATGTCCTGTTTGACCCTTTTTATAATAAAAATCACAATAATTTGAGTTATCACTAAAAACATGTTAAATTTTGACACAACAAAAAGGACTCATAGACTTATCCATATCCACATCATCTGTTCAATTTCAAGCTTTATTCAGAAAGTTATGAATTTTCAAGTCAGTGACAGAACAAAAGGTAATATGAAAAGTTCAAATAACGTGATTAACTCAATATTATAAAAATATTTTATTTTCATATGAAAAAGATAACTAAAAGTCATTAAGTTTTAAGTTTCTCTTAAAATGATTCATTTTCATTACATAAATAAAAATCAATAATAATATTATAAAAATTAAATCAAAGAGGTTTATTGTTCTCTAATTTTTTTAAAGTTTATAAGTAAACTTTAATTCCAAAGCCCATCCAAGAAGAAGAAGATCAAGGAGAATAATGGTTAAGATCAAGAATAAAGATCATAGATTTTGTACATGTTATTGCAATAATAGTTTTTTTTTTGTAAATAGTACATCACTGAATGAAAAAAAAATGTGGAGATGTTTGCGTGTAATTTTCATAAATAATTCCACAAGTCATTCTTTTTGAATAAAATGAGCAACCAATGTTGTAAATATTGCATGTTGGGCCCAATATATCATAGTGTATGAATTAGATGATCCAATCTCAATTAAGAGGAAAAATTACAAATCTAGCTAAGTTAAATTGTATGATGACCCATTGTACATTTTAAAATTTTTCTCCATATTCTTCAAATGGATCAACTATTTAATTTGACATAATTAATAAGTAATTATGATATTCTAATTGATTTTAGGTCATTTTGTGTGTCTCATTTTAATGACCAAATTCCAATAAGCCAAACGCATAATATACCAAAACTCCATTTCAAATTGATCATTTTTCTAAAAAATGAGTTAATAATCTTCAAATAAGATTATTTCTCATCCATCCAAAATCCTTCAATTAGGAAGCAAATATCTCTTTCTAAGACCTCTGGAAAAATCCTAAGTTTAATCACTAATTAAAGTGATTATTATTTCAATTCTAAATTTGATCACTAACTAGGGTAACTACCTTAACCTTTTCATTTAGTCACTAATTAGGGTGATTATCTTAAACCTTTGTTAATCACTAATTAGGTTGTGTTGCCGCATCTCTCTATTGTAGCTCTTCCATTCTCTTTCTTCTATGAATTATAAAGTTAAACTTCTTCGTCTTTCTCTTTGATTTGTAAATTCCAAATTCGGATTTACATGAGGTTTAGTGGTATGATTTTCTTTATTAGTTAAGACTTGGATGTTGGTATTGATTGCAAAATTAGTTTGTGAATTGAAATCTATTTAGTAATTACTTTAAACGCATATTAACACCACGGAATGATTATTTTGATTGAAAGTATACAATCTCAGTTTTTCATATTCAAAACTCAAATCAGTTGAGCCAGCTAGTTGTTTTGTTATTTTGGAGTCGCAAATTTCTGTTTTGGTGTATATAATTTTGATGATAGTTCATTAGATTTTATTAACGGGTTAATTTGGAGATAATCTTGAAACTAAGTTGATGAGTTTTAGAGCTAGTTTCTCGAGTAATTCAAAATTTTCAATCAATTAGTGAAGGGGAGGAAAAGTGCTCAACTTGGTTTATACATTAAGAGTTCTATGAGTAAATATATTGATTATGTTGTTATTGTTATTGAGGTAAAACTTACGTGGAGTTCAAGATTATTTGGTAAGTTGAGGATGACGGATTATTGGAGTCCGGAGACCAACTTCGGAGTTTGAGCCATATATGAGGATCAAGTAGAGGTACACATTGTCCCTCCACCTTATAATTAAACCGTATTTGCGCTACTGTAAGTTGTATGAATTTCATGATTTCCCTAAAAGGAATTCGAGTTATAACTTGAATTTGTTATGGTCTTATGATTATAAAGTCCAACATGTTAAAAAGTGTGATTCTTAAGTACTAAGTGTGTCTAATATTCGAAATATATGATTTAACGCTAGGTATTTGATTATATTGAGTTTAACATTGATATCCTGATCATATTCTGAGACATATTCATAAGTTCTGGCTATAAAATATAGTTTTATTTGTAAATTTTGAAGTAATAAACTTAGGTTATATTAAGTCATTCTTGTCTTTAAATTCAAGTATATTTTAGTCCATGGGACTTAATAGTATAAGTTATTTATTGACTTAAGTTTAAGATGTTATATAGAAGTTATGGGTGTCTAATTGTGAATATTTAAGAAAGTATTCTCTCTCTCACTCTCTCTCTCTCTCGCTCTCTCTCTATATATATATATATATATATATCCGGTGAGAATAAGTCCCTATGTGAGAATAGGTTTTTATATGAGAATGAATCTCATCTGTAGGATTAGACTTAATCTAGTGGCTCACGTCGATTTTCCCAATCAATAGAAACCAAAGTGATTTTCTCTCTCCTCCCAACAATAGGCCCAACTCGTATTTTGATCTCTCTCTCTCCCCTCCTACAAACCTCCATAGCTGAAATTTCTTGCTACATTCATCCAAAATTCTTACAATTTCTTGCTAAATGTAACTCAATTCATGCATATTGGTTCATAACATCAAGTTATTTTCACAATTTAGCAAAAATAAATGCGATTTGTGGACAAAAAAAATTCGAAGTTCAATCTTTGAAATTGCAAGTTGAAGTAACGAATGAATCCAAGCGAAGAACAATTAATTTCTACAGAAAAAACCTATGAAAGAAGGTGAGTAATTATCATATAATTTTGAGATTTTTTTTTGGTATTTTCGTTTGATTTGGTACTCCATTTCCACTTAGTTGATTTCACTAATTAATCCTGTCTACCATAAGTAATACAATAATTTTGGATTTCTTGGAGCTTACAGTAACGACATAATCATTATATGCGTAGGCCTGGTTGATTCGGTTGGCAATAGCATTGCATAACTTGTTAAGCTTTCTTACATTTTCGTTTGATTTTTGTTTTTAATTTTTCTGAAAATACAGGAAAAATAGTGAAGGAGATGCAAATATTACTGGATCTTAAGCTTTCCTTGAAGGACAAGATTCTACAAATTCGTAAGTTATCTTCGAATTTTTGACAATTAAAACCTAAAGTGTAAAATTTGTTTGAATGCTCTATTTATATGTTTTGATGTTCTATAATTTCAACATTTCGTTCTAATTAGTAATTGTAAACTAATTTTTGAAGATTTTCTAAGTTCTAAGTAGTATAGTAATATGTTATGAAATTTTGAAACAGGGAGAATAGTGAGAATAAAGGGAGAATAGCAAGAAAAGTCAATTGGTAGTCCAATTGTGGAAAAGTGTCTTCTAGATCAGATAAATTCATATTGTATCCATGAAAATGTTTACAGGTTATTTTCTATATATTTCTTCATTTGAATTAATTTTAATTTTTTGAATCTTATTTTGAAATCGATTGTATCATGTTCTGAAAACTTACTCATGTTCTTATTTTTTAGAAGATTGATATTAGGCAAAAGCTTCATTGAAGTCACAATATAAAACAATTAAGACATGCAATTAAACTTTTTAGAACACATTATTGAATTGTTTAGAACATAAGATAAAATATTTAGAACAATGGGATCACTTATTACCCCTTTGATTTTAGCTCTATATATATTCATCCAATATATTGCTTGTGGTATATTCATCATCAGTGGTATCAACTGCTACATTTTCTAGTCCTCACTTGACCTCTAGATATTTGTGATTTAGTTGCTTTCATAGAAGCCAAAAGCTCTTTCTTCATGTATCAACATTATGACAGCCCTACAGGCTACAGGCTACATGCGAGAAAAAGTGAGTGAAACCATCTAGGATGTCAAATACATGTACTCCATAGCTTTACCCTGGTTTAGTGGTTAGGTTTAAAGGCCAATTAAGGCACTTTACCCTGATCTGTGGTGCTAATGGAGAGGCGACTAGTCATTTGTTCTTGCATTAGAAGCGGTTTACTTATAGCAGAAGTTGAGTATCGTGACTATCGTCGGGCTTAGATGAACTAGTCCAAGTTCAACTATTCTTGCTGAAATGTTTAGCTCTCAGCTCTCATTAGGCTAGTGCTTGCAGGGCATCCTTTGGCATTCGCTAAACCTGTTGCTGTTTTTTTTTTTTCTAGTCTCCTTGACTCTAGTGGACCTTTTGATTCACATTCTTTGTATTTTTTCTTCCTCCAATTAAATGCTTTTTGTCTTAAAATTAGCATCTGAACATTCTCGGGGGTAAACAAAAGTAGGAAAAAAGTTTATACCAAATTAATAAAGTAGAGAGTAGTAGACCGATGGCTCATCAACAAATCATATAACCATAGGAACCGAAGAGGCGAGAGAAGAACTACATTTCTCCTAGCTTTAGGCCTTCTTACGGCGTTGCTTCTAGGGAGTCTTCGGGCATAAAGGACTTCATGTGCTTAGAGGTAGATCAAGAGTGCATGCTAACACTACCTCAAATCTATATCGGGTTTCGCATCAAAAGTTTCACGTGGCTCACTCAATCTCTTACCTAATGACCAATAGGCATCTAGCTAGAATATCATTTTTAAGACAAGAAGCTCATGAATATATGTCATGTTATGACAATATCATTTTCCTAATCATGTTTAAGATTTAAGAAGCTCATGAATTTATGTGGCCTTTCCTTATTTATGTTAGTACAATTAACTGATTTTATCTTTTCGTAAAACAAATCTTATGAAAATGTGTATGTTATGTTCCGAAAATATTTATATTATGTTATGAAAATATATATGTTCTAAAGGTGTTTATGTTATGTTCTAAAAATAGTTTTGTCACATGATCTTTTATTTGATGTAAAATTATTATTATTATTATTATTATTATTATTATTATTATTATTATTATTATTATTATTATTATTATTATTATTATTATGTTATAAAAGTACTTGATCTTACAATTTTGAAAGTTGGTATGCATTCTAAATAATTTTTATTTGACCCATGTTTTAGTGATGAGGGACATGACAAAGTTGATGATTCAAGTATAATACAAAAAGATGGGAAAGAAGACACAAACAAATCCTACTAAAGAGTAAGACAACTATTTTGCTATATTGATTTGTGTTCTAAAAATGACTCGTGTTATGTTCTCGGAAATGACTATCTAATGTTTTGAAAAAATGTTTATTTATGTTCTGAAAATGACTATCAAATGTTCTTAAAATGTCTATTTGTTGTTCGAAAATTTGTTAGGGATGATGATAACAAAGCTATTGACAAGGATCCTGGCGGAGTACCCATTATTGAAAAGATACTGGAAAAGAAAGATACTCATATGTAATATATTAAATCAAATCTTATTTCATATGTTATTTAAATGAGACTAGTAGTAATTTATAACATTAATTATAATAATAACATATAAGATTTGCCGAATCATTATGTATTCTAAATTATATTTTTATTTAACCCATGTCTTAGTGATGAGGGACTTGAGAAAGTTGACGATCCAAGTGTAACACAAAAAGGTGGGAATGAAGACACCAACAAACTTGTTGAATAGTAAGACAACTAACTTGTTGCTATATTGATTTATCTTCTAAAAATTGACTATGTTATGTTCTAGAAATAACTATCTAGTATTCCGAAAATGTTTATCTCATGTTCTCGAAAGTGTCTATTTATTGTCATTTATATCATAACTTTTTCTCTCGTGTTCTAATATATATTCTAAGTATATTTTTATTTAACTCATGTGTTAGTGATAAGGGACATGAGAAAGTTGATGCTCCAAGTATAACACAAAAAGATGGGAATGAAGACATGAACAATCCCGCTGAACAAGTAAGATTGAACTAACTTGTTGCTATATTGATTTATGTTCGAAAATGACTGTGTTATGTTCTACAAATGTCTATCTAGTGTTCCGAAAATGTTTATCTCATATTCTTGAAAATGTTTATTTATTGTCATTTATATTATAAGTTTTTCCCTCATGTTCTAAGATACATTCTAAATATATTTTTATTGAACCCATGTGCTAGTGACAAGGGACATGAGAAAGTTGATGCTCCAAGTATAACACAAAAAAATGGGAATGAAGACATGAAAAATCCTACTAAACAGTAAGACAACCAACTTGCCATATTGATTTATGTTCGAAATGACTATGTTACAGTCTACAAATGTCTATATCATGTTCCGAAAATATTATTTTCCTTATCATGTTTAAAATTTAAGAAGCTCATGTATTTGTGGCCTTTCCTTTTTTATATTAGTCCAATTGATGTTATCTTTTCGTAAAATAAATGTTATAAAGATGTGTTTGTTATGTTCTGAAAATATATATATTATGTTCTAAAGATGTTTATGTTATGTTCTAAAGATGTTTATCTTAAGTTAAAAAAAATCTATATTATGTAATGAAAACGTCTATGTTGTGTTATAAAAATATCTATGTTGTGTTCTGAAATTGTCTATATTAATTTATGAAAATAATACTTAATAAACTATTTTTCATATGTTCTAGGACTGCTGATGAAGATATAATTATGAAGGAAGAAACAGAAGAGCAAAAACCCGTTCTAAAGGATTTGGGTAAAAAAAAGAAGGCAAAAAATTCAACAAGTGGACATTCAAAAGAAAAAACAAAAGATAATACTTGATGAATTTGAAGAAGATGATGTCATTGAGGTGGATAAAGACTTCAATGAAGTGGTGAGTGGAAACCACTTAACCAAAGGATTCCACCAAAGCAATTCATGGCCATACTTAAGGATATTCCATCTCGAGCAAAAGGAAGCTATTAGGAGAATAGGATTTGGAGGCTTCTTGGATTTGGATTTAGATGCTCATAAATCATATTTGCTAATCAATTAGTAAGAAGCTTTGATCATGATCAAGTTTCTTTGGTGCTTAGCATAAAACAAGAAATTGATATTCTTCCGGAGGACATACACTTAGTTTATGGGCCGCCTATGGGAGGTAGAGAAATAGAGGAGCCAAAAAATGAAGAAGAAGAAGATTGGAATTTTTTTTTTTGCATAATTGGAGAGGGTTGCTTAATTTGAGGCGTGGAAGTCCATTACAATCCACGGTGATAGCCGATATTGAGAGATTAATACTAGAGCCGTTTGTGATGAGTTCTTATGGCATTTTATCATATGTGTAGTTATATTCGTTCCACCGCAAATCCATCATTGAATTACAAGTTTTTGTATAGTTGCATGGATACAAGAAAAATTCATGAGCTAGATTCGTGCGCATTCACCTACAAACACTTCAAGGATTCTCCGCAATGGAGTGGCGAGAAGGCAATGCTTACTTCATCGGTCCACTTCATTTCGTTGGTAAGTTGCATAATGTTTCACAATATTTTATTTTTTTTAACCTTTAATATTCCACAATTGTTTATACATTACTTTTGATTATACTTTGTTTATGGTATTTGGTTTCGCAAAGTTATAAATATTATTCATTGTAAGTTCTTAATGTTTGTAGAACAATTGTTTATGATTTTTATCACAATGTTACAATTTTAGAGCATATGGAACTTTCTATTATGTTCGAATAGTTCTATGTTATTTTTTGTTAAATAACAGTTTTGTTATTTTGATCGCCTACAAAGAGCTAAGATTGAGCAGCCAAGAAGCTTCCCCATTATCTCGATTTGGAATAAGCAAATGATCAATGAAAGAATGAAGATTGAATCGAAGAGAGGTTTTGGAAAGGGATTGGTGCTTGATGGGATCAAATTTGAAGAAATGCCAAAGAAGAAAGAACATGGAAAAGATGTAAAGGATGTTGGAACATCATCATCTCCAAGTGATGTAATGGTATTCACTTTATACTCTAATTTGAATATTTTTATATTATGTTCGAATAGTTCTATTTTATTTTTTGATAAATACTTTGATGTGATGGTATTCACCTTACACTCTAATCTGAATATTTTTATCTTATGATATGTAAATATCTTATGATATGTTCTAAAAATGTTATCTGAAAAATGCTTCTTATGTTATAAAAATATGATATAATGTCCTAAAAAATTCTTCTTGTGTTCCGAAATTCTCTATGATAAGTTCTAAAAATGGGATACGATGTTCGAAAAATGGTCCTTATGTTGGGAAAATGTTTATGATATGATGTTCGAAAAATGTTTGCAATGTTCTGAAAAATATTTTTTATGTTTTGAAAATGTCTATAATATGTTATGAAAATGAGATATATTCCGTAAAATGTTTCTTATGTTCGAAAAATGTGTTTAGAACAATGTATTATGTTTATGATTTTTCCACTTTTTGGCATCAAGGGTTTTCTAGACAAGTTTGGAAATTTGGCGAAGACTTTGGCATCCAATGTGAATGAGATGTATGCCATCTTAGATAGAGCATCTAACATATTTGGAGAGAATGAAACAAGTGACCAAATGCATAATCTCGTTAAATATGTAGAACTTAGATTTGATATTCATAACATATGACATACATTTTGGAACATTAGTTGTAGTAGTTTAGAACATTACTTGTAGTAGTTTAGAACATTACTACTAGTAGCTTAGAACATAGGGATTGAGTTTTAGAATTCAATGACATGTTTTTTAGGTAATATGATTATTATTTACTTTGATGATTTTTTTTAAACATGAAATTTCTTTAAAAACATATAGCTAAATATGTACAACTTAGTTTTGATATTTAGAACATATAATATACATTTTAGAACATTAATAGTTGTAGTTTAGAACATTACTAGTTGTAGTTTGGAACATGATTCATTTGCTCTTAGAACATTATCACTTAATTCCTGGAACATTATACATAATGCTTAAAATTTAAAATGAAACATTTTTTAATTTGATTTCAGATTATTTTATATACGGATAAATACTTTCCTTCAACTGCTACATTTGAAGATAGAATCCCCGCATTGCTAAAAAGGATGAACGAAGAGATGGAACACACCAATGTCCCCGTATCCCAAATGACTCGATCCGGTAAGTTCTTGAAATGAAATATGTTTGCAAGTGATTATTTTACATGTCAACTAATAACACAATTGTTTATGTGAAAATTCCATCATTAGGTATTTTTTCCAATAGTTGCGTCCCGAGCACTACTATTTGCTTTGCGTCAACTTACTCGATAGCACAATCGACTTGATAGATAACAAAATACTTCAACCCCGTATCTCCTTTCGTAAGAAATACAAGAATGATCCTAAGACTATGGTAACATATTTTTATACATAATTATACAATCTTCAACTTATATACCATCTACTAATGGGTTTACATCTTTTCGTTGAGGGGATATGCAAGATTTTTTTCATCAAACAGCTTCTTGGAAAGGATTGCATAAGTGATTTCAAAACAAGAACATTGAAGATGAAATGGAGGAGTAATTCAAATGACCATGATTGTGGAGTATTTGTACTTAAGCACATGGAGACATATCATGGGGAAAAAGATGAAAAATGGGAAAGTGGCTTGGAAAAGGATAATGTGAGTACTAATTTTCAACTCTTTTTTTTAATAATATTAGTATAAATATTGTTGTTTCTAATATTTGAATATGTTTCATTGCAGATCGATCGCTTGAAGAGATTGAGAGTAGAATATTGTGGGAATATTCTTGCACACAAGAGAAATGAAGAACATCACGTTTTGATTTCAAAGTCAAGGGAATGGGCAAAACTCCATGAAATACAATGTTATCAATGTAATAGTTTAGAACATTACTAGTAGTAGTTTAGAACATTATTAGTAGTAGTTTAGAACATAGGGATTGAGTTTTAGAATTTAATGTCTTTTAGGTAATATGACTATTATTTACTTAGAAGATTTGCTTTAATCCATGATGGTTTCTTAGTTTTATATGAACACTATTGTTTTCTAAATAGAAAGAAAATCAAATCACAAATTTGTTTTTAGAACACAACAAGAATTATTTAGAATATATAAAGAATTATTTAGAACACAACAACTATTTGGAACACAATAAGAACGCTTTATAAAAAAAAATTTCATTTATTAATATTGTACTTTAAAATAATAACTTGGTATAGTGGTTAAAACTTTAGTATATGAACTCGAGGTCACGGGATCAAAACCTATTCAATGCAATTTTTTATTTTTTTTATTGTACATGGATTACATGAACATCATTTGTTTATTATCAACAAAATATGCACAAAATTAGCATAGGAAAAAATGATGTTATAGAACATGTCCAAAATTAATAATGAATCGAAACAAGTTTTTTAGGTAATATGATTAATATTTACTATAATGGTTTTTTTTTTTTGAAAATATGAAATTTCTTTAGAAACCTATAGCTAAATATGTACAACTTAGGTTTGATATTCGGAACATATGATATACATTTTAAAACGTTACTAGTAGTAGTTTAGAACATTAGTAGTGGTAGTTTAGAACATAAGGATTGAGTTTTAGAATTCAATATGTTTTTTAGGTAATATGATTATTATTTACTTGTAATGATTTTTTTTTGGGAACATATGAAATTTCTTTAGAAACCTATAGCTAAATATGTACAACTTCGGTTTGATATTCGTAACATATGATATACATTTTAGAACATTACTAGTAGTCGTTTAGAACATTAGTAGTGTAGTTTAGAACATATGGATTGAGTTTTAGAATTCAATGTTTTTTAGGTAATATAAATATTATTTACTTTAATGATTTTTTTTTGGGAACATATGAAATTTCTTTAGAAACCTATAGCTAAATATGTACAACTTAGATTTGATATTCGTAACATATGATATACATTTTAGAGCATTACTAGTAATAGTTTAGAACATTACTAGTAGTAGTTTAGAACATTACTAGTGGTAGTTTAGAACATGATTCATAATCCATAAAACATAGAAATATATATTCTAAACAAGAATACTTTGTGATATATAAAACATAAATATAAGTTCTAAACACATATAAAACACACACATATGTTCTAAAAATATTGTACTTCTCTTAAATCTCACATAATCAATTAACTTTGTTAGGACAGTTTCGAATATCATGGTAACCAAGCTCACCACAACCTCGACATAACCTCTTCTTCTTTTGGCTTTGCTCAATTGCTTTCTTTTTATCACCCTTTAACCTTTTCGCACTCCCAATGCTACTAACTCCATGTGCCACATGAACACTGTGCCTTTGTTCTTTGAAATTTTAGGAGGTTTAATCAAAATTTCACTCGGAGCAAAGAGCACCTATCAAGGACACAATGTCTTGCACTTTGCTAGCAGCATTGTTGTTTGAATTATTCTTTACACACTTCTTAGCTTCCAAATCCAACCTCAATGCTCAAACTTTTTTCACCAAATCACTAAGATCATCTTCATTACTCTCGCCAAGCTAACACAAGTATGAATCTCCGACCACAAGTCATTCAATAATCTTTTATGGTCAATCGCTTCGCACATTGTTCCATGATATTACCTTCCAAATCAAAGATTGGCTTTTTAGTGGCCAAAGTAGTCCATCGATTGAGTACATATTGTTCAGGAATCTTGTCAAACCTTTTTGATTTCCAAAACCAAACCATGTGCCTACATGGAATGCCTTGCCTCTCAAACAACTTGCAAGAGCATGTAATTGTTTGATTCTCAGCACAATCAAACACAACCTCAAATCTTCTTATTCGATTTCCTTCATTTACTACAGCAATTTCCAAGCCATTTTCTTTCTTCGACTCATCAACACCACAAGCAAAACATGCAAATTCAACCTCATCTTGAAATTAATAAAAAATCCAAGTAGTATAAATTTCGAAGTATGCTTCTCAATTGCAAGTGGTGTCTTACACTCAAGAGATTTATGTTTAGAATCATTGTCATTCTAACCTTGAGCATGCCTTTGAGCATCCATTGCACTTTCAAACATCATATAAAGCTCAACAAGAGTTACATGAGGGTTGAGAAAGGAACAAAATAGATTGTTCTCACTTTCGATCATGAAGTTGTTCTCATAATTCCTCCCATAAATAAGTCTCGAAATAAACAAGAATCCACATTTCTCTCATGTCATACATGTCGCATAGCCAATCATTGTTTCCCAAATCAAACTCATCAATCACTTTCTTCCATTTAGCTTCAAATTCTATAGGCTCAATTTCTAAGCTCCACACACAAGAAGAAAGCTTCTTTAGGAAATTAGTGTCTTGACAAATTGTGCGCCCCTACTTTATCGGGAACCTTCTTCATAATATGCCACATACGAAATCTATGATCAACCTTCTCAAACACATTATTCATAGCAATCTTCATGGTCGGATCTTGATCCGTGATCAAGCAAGTTGGCTCATTATTCCCCATTGCTTAAGAAATGTTTTAATCAACCACTCAAAAGATACTATATCCTCCTTAGCAATGAAACCCGCACCAAAGGAAACACATCTTTTGTGGTGATCAACTCCCGTAAAAAATCATGTTATACCCGATAAGAACACAACAAGTACAAGTTAGAATACATAAAGACATATCTTGAACAAATGAAAAACTATTAATACACAACAAGTACAAACCGGAACATATAAAGAGTTACTAGTAGTAGTTTAGAACATAGGGATTTAGTTTGAATTTGATGACATGTTATTTCGGTAATATGATTATTTTTTAAACATATGAAATTTCTTTAGAAACATATAGCTAATGTGTAGAACTTCGGTTTTATATTCGGAACATATGATATATATTTTAGAACATTAATAGTAGTAGTTTAAAACGTTACTAGTTGTAGTTTAGAACATTACTAGTTGTAGTTTAGAACATGATTCATTTGCTCTTAGAACATTAAAATGAAGATTTCAAAACATAACATGTAAATATATGAAATATAGTAGCATATTATTTAAAATATAAATTTTACCATGTCATACCTATTTGTTTTGGAATGTGGTATCAAAAGAGAGCATGTCCCCAAAGAGAGCGTAATTCTTTTTACAAATTGGATCCGCCCAAAAAGCTCTACAAAGACAACCTTCTTGATCAACCTCATAGTCAAAGAAAAACGCACTCCATAACAACTTCTTCATTTTGAAGTTATCCACAAACATTTGAGCATCTGACCCTTCAATATATGCCTTGAAATCTCTTGAAAAGTTTTTAAAATCTTGTTTAGAAGCCCCTACATTTTCATATCCACCAACATATTCCTTCATCATTCTATAAGTTTTCACGGGACCAATGTTCACCAACATCATAAAAAGAAAAATTTGCAACGTACATATATACATTTATAGAAGATATATTACACCAAAGAACATTGACATGATTCACACACCTTTGAACTATCAACAATCATCTTCTTGTGTAGAATATTCATTTTCCTCCCTTCATTACAATTTGGAGTGTAAAGAGGATAATTATGAGCCTCTCGAAATATTGTAACAATATAACTTCCACCATTACAATATTTCAAAACCATTTGAGCATTTCAACCAACACGAGTGATCAAACCTTCTTCTACTAGTTTTAACTTCCTTAGTTTTATCCTCTTTACCCTTGGAAACATCATCAACCTTTAACTTTCATTTCTCCTTATAACCGGCTTTATTGCATACAATATATTGAAAAGCCACAACATTCTTTTTTTTTCTTTCGGTAATGGTTGATTTCCTAGTATTAAAACCAAGAATAATTGCATATGCTTTATAGAAAGCTAAACCCTCATCAAGACTAGAAACTTTCATCCCTATAGAAGGTATCAACTCATTGGGGCAACAAGGAATCCACAATCTTGTCCCTCCAGGACTAAACATGGGAACTACTTGAGGAGTACGACACATATTTACATTGGAAGAAGTTGTTGTTGCAAAGAAACATACTCCCTCCGTCTCAAAATACTCTTGACACTTATCAAGGCACATAGTTTTAGATGATAAGTTGTTGTTAGGTTATCAATTATTATTTTATTGAAAAGTAGATGTGATAGGAGTTAGTAGTTAGTAAAAGTAGTATTATTTTATTTTAAGGAGAGAGAATGTGGGCTATGGTTAGAGTTGGTATGTAATAGGAGTGATATTATTTTATTTGGAGGAGAGAGAGTGTGGGCCAATGTTTAAAAGGTAGAAGGATTAAAATAATAGTGGGTCATATCCAAAAATAGAAGTGTAAAGAGTATTGTGGGACAGATGAAAAAGGAAAGTGTAACACCCCAGAATTTAAAGCGGAAAAGAAAGAAATAATAATAGTATTAATAGGACGATGGCGGAAACCTCGTCTTCTGGGAATGTCACTACTACAAGAATAGTGTTTAAATAACTAAGTGATAAAAACAAACATAAGTAAGTACTATAAGTAAATTAATTACTTAGATTAAAATCGAAATGAAAAAACTATCTCAAACTAAAGAGAAGTTTAGAACTAAAACCCCTAATAGATTATTTCTCGCATCTCAACTCGAGCCCAAAATCAAAGAAAATCCCCATCAACAAAACCCCGCAAAATATACAACAAATATCCACAATCGGTGGGGAGTAACTAGCGGTTCTCCCGAACAAAAGAAATCAAAGCATGATTCGGACATAGATTAATAAGAAAGGAAAGCATAAAGTCAAGTCAACTACAATATGCATCCACTTCCATATAACTCACAAATAACGCAAATGAATAATAAATAGCAAGTGAGTTGGATAAAAGTAAATAAATCATCTCAAGAGTACTTTTATAAAAATAAAATATAGGTAAAACAAGTTATTGAGTCAGAAACCGAACGCTAGTGAATCGCAATTCACTTCCTAAGGTTTGTCAGATCGCAATCTCCAGGTCAGTCTATGGGCTTACGTTTCCCACTACCTGTGTCTAAGAATGGCCAAACTCCCGATGCAGGGTAGAACACGCAGAACTCCCTGACCTCTCGGACGACAACAATTAACCCAGGTGTACCCCTAGTTCGCAAACCAGGTGGTTGGCATGTTCTTCACCGGGGACTACCTCTATCCCACCGGATGTTCTTATCTCAAAATAAAATCATAAATATCATCAAAGTATCATTCATCTCAAAAATATTCGTCAAAAGGGATGCCACCCGGCCTTATACCCATAATTCATCAAAAGTAATTTTTCAAAAATCTTCAAAGTAGTAACTTACAAATTTACAACAAATATCTCCAACCACAATACTTTAAACATCAATAAGCATCAACAATGATAGTGAAATAGTTTTTACAGCACTAACAACATCAATCAAAATGCATCACCAATTAACTCCAAGGCTTATTAAATAAATGAATAGTACACAATTAATCATTTTTACATAAATCAAACATAAACATAATGATACCAATAATACTTACAGCAACCTACTAAACACCAGCATCCAAGAACATAAAAGATCACAAATTATTTCTGATTAACAAGCTCTCAAATAATTTAAAAGAGTATCCTCAATTTCACAACAAAAACCCAATAATAATTATTAAACTAATAAGTTCGAGCAGTAAAATCACACAAAAATTATCATATGACCCTAATGGCTCTACTGACATGGTACAAATTTTATTTATAATTTTCGAACTCCAAAAGTAATTTTAAAAGTTAATATACAGATTACTCAATAAAGCCTATATAATAACTAAAAATATAAATAAACGCCCAAAAATTACCAAAAATTTACACAACATGCATAAACTCACGGAAATACATATTATACAAAGAAATGAATTTTTTGGCCTCCATAAATAATTTTCATGATTTATATACTGACAGAAATGAAATTGCAAAAACAGATATATCAATTAAATAAACCAGTATACAGTAGGAAAAAATTATTCTAAGGAATGTAATACATACTACGCATACAACAGGATCTAAGAAAAATAATTTCAGCAATTTTAACATCCGTTTAATAATTATTATGCAATTTAGCCAAAAACGCACAAAACACCAATTAAATCAAATAAATACCAAAAATCATAAGAAAATTATTTTTCTATTTACAGTAATCACACAGCATGCATCAAGTATATTCATGTCAAATTTCGTCAATAATTTCATTCAAAAAGTATTTTAAATAATTCCTAGCGTAATAATCTAATACCGAATAATACCCTAATCTCTAGCGTTCTTAGATAACTACTAGTTACCTGGAACGTCGGGAGGAGAGCTGAGTCTAAAGAGATAGTTAAGAGCTACGCATACAATCCAATTCCTCTTCTAACCCCAAGGCACAACGTACGAGAATTGAAGCAACCAGTCACTAGGCATTTTCTTCTTGAACGTTGATAAATCTCATGTCACACTGCTCTGTTCCGACCATGATTCCCGGTGATCAAAAGCTCAGATTCTAAATCGCTCTGGTCATAGTGTAGAACAAGATGTTATAAACGTTATGTCCAAATTTAAAGACGATCCAACGGTTAGATCTCCGGGTACGGTTATTTTCGTGAAGGTGTGACAGGAAAAACCGGGTTGAACCTTTCTATTCTTTTCCTCTTCCTTTTCTCTCTTTCTTTTAATGCAAATGATTTTATGGCAAATGAAGGTGTGAGGGTAAAATGCAAATGATGCTGAACTTCTTTTAATAAAAATCAAAATTTTATGGCAAGGAAAAATGAAGGGTTTAGGAGAAATGATTAGGGGGGGTTATGGGGGTTACAATCTACCAAGAGTCACCAATTAAAAGAAATGAAATAAAAGAGGAGAAACTTCTTCCTTATCCCTCCCCATAGCCGGCTGTCCAAGCCCAAGTACACCAAGAAGATTTCGGCCCAAGTCATCAAAGGTCCATGCATCAAAAGTCCGTCACGCGATAAATCGATAAATTCCTAAATCGCGCATAAACTTTGCAAATACTTAATAATGAAAATAACTCTAATAAATTATATTATAAATATAAATATAATAAACACATTAACACGCCACATGTGATGCAACATTTCATCACTCAAATCGGTCCAACATTGTTACAAAAACGCTACGCGGCAAAAAAAAATGCATCCTAAACGCCTAAATAAATAACAAAACTAATATAACCTTTAAAATAAATAACTAAAAACTTAAAATAAATATATATACATATATCACATCATATAAATATATATACACATTTTCACAACACATTCCAAAATAATCTAAATAATAAATTATTTATTTTTTCGAAAAATATCATTTTAATGTAAACAAACACCAAAAATAAAGGGTGAAAATTACGGGGTGTTACAGAAAGTGTAAAGAGTATTTTGGGACAGAGGGAGTAAATAATATTTCAGAACATATCTATTTACTATACGTATCATAATTACTATTCGAATAATAATACCCTTAACATAAAATGATCTTATATAATTAATAAAGAATATGATCTTAAATACTATGAATGATCATTAAGAAGAATTTTTAAATATGTGCAACTATCATTTATAAGATAACAATTAAATATTAAAACATAACAAATGAAATAAGGAATTTCACCCGATTCAATATCTTGAGTTAAGACGATAGTAAGGGTCGCATATCATACTCAACCAAAGGTTGGATTATAGGAATTGATTGATCACTATTCACAACTACATCTACAAATACATATGAATTTAAGTTCAGAACATATACAATACATAGGCCCTGTTCTTTTGAACTTATTTTGGCTGAACTGAACTGAACTTATTTTATTTTGGCCGAACCGAACTTATTTTTGCTGAACCGAACTTATTTTTACTTATTTCGCTGAACCGAACTTATTTTTACTTATTTTTTGCTGAACCGAACGTATTTTGGCTGACTTATTTTTGCTGAACTGAACTTATTTTGGCTGAACTGAACTTATTTTTGCTGAACTAAACTGTATTAACATAATATTATCAATACTTATAATTATAATAATCAATAAATATTAACATAATATTATCAATACTTATTATTTTTTTTTTATAATAATAAATAATAAATAATAATAAAAATAATATTAAATAATAATAATAATAAATAACAAATAATAAATAATAATAATAAATAATAAATAATATAACAAATAAAAAATAAAAAATAATAAAAAATAAAATTAATAATAATAAATAATAATAATAATAATAAAAATAATAATAAACAATAGTAATAAATAATAATAATAATAATTAATAATAAATAATAAATAATAAATAATAAATAATAAATAATAATATTAATAATAATAAATAATGAATAATAAATCATAAAAAATAATATTAATAATAATAAATAATAAATAATAATAATAATAAATAATAAAAATAAATAATAAATAATAATAATAAATAATAATAAATAATAAATAATAAATAATAATAATAATAAATAATAATAATAAATAATAATAATAATAAATAATTACAATAATAATAATAATAATAAATAATTACAATAATAATAATAATAATAATAATAATAAATAATAAATAATAAATAATAAATAATAATAATAAAAATAAATAATTAGAATAATAATAATAATAATAATAATAATAATAATAATAATAATAAATAATAAATAATAAATAATAATAATAATTAATAAATAATAAATACTAAATAATAAATAAAAAATAAAAAAATAAAAAATACAAATTCATCGTTATTTTAATTATAATATTAATAATAACAATAATAATAACAATAGTAATAGTAATATTGAAAACAAAAATAATTAATTACAACATTAGACAAGACTACACTTATTTTTGCTGAACTGAACTTATTTTGGCTGAACTGAGCTTATTTTTGCTAAACTGAACTTATTTTGGCTGAACCGAACTTATTTTTCTTGAACCGAACTTATTTTTACTTATTTTTGCTGAATCGAACTTATTTTTACTTATTTTTTTTGAAAATAAGTCCAAAAGAACAGGGCCATATTTAGAACACAAGCAATTAAAGTTTAGAACATGAGGAACGAAAATTTAGAACATTACAAACCGACATATCAATTAGTAAAAAATAAACCTGATTCAAGAACTAATGAAGAAGATCCAACTTCCATATCTGAAAGAAAAGAGAAGACTAATTAACCTAAAAATGAAGAAGATTACCAAGAGAATCAAGAAAACGACATTGAGCAACTAGGCCTATGAGAAAACGACATTGAGCAACTAATTATCATGCTGATCCACATTTCATATTCATAGCCATCTTTTCACACAAAAGGAGACTACCTAAATTTTAAATTTTGGCATCACTAAGCTCTATAATTACCTTGATTTACCAAAAAAGATACACTAAAATCATCAGATTTCACCAATTTCTAGAGTCAAGCAAAACATACATTGAATGATTGACCTGCTGTCAACCCCAAAGCCTTAAAATTAGCTTCAATGGCCAGAAAACAAACTGCCTAAACTGACGATTGAAACGCACATCACTCACTTATCACACAACTATATCCATGCAATATAAAATGCACTGAGCTGAACCTAACAAACAGCTCCAAATCCAAGTATAATATCGGCAATAGAATAGTGGATTTGAGTATATAATGCACTTAAGAAACTCACAAACTAATTAAGTCAATAGAAGCTGACATATTGCACAAAACATGAAGCGCATACCTACTTAAGTAAGGCATAAATCCCTCGTTGCATCTTCAGATGCAGAAATCACAATGAAACTAGCAACCGTATCCTCATTTTCAACAGCACGTCTGTACACTTTGCTATAAATGTGACATTATGTTTTACAGTTTTAGTGAGCACTACCATATTTCCAAATTACAACTAATAAAATTTCAATTGTATTGAAACTTCTGAAAATCCAGGTTCAATAGACATCTATATTAATCAATCAAACAACAATTGATACGCATGGAAAGATTCACCATCCCAGGACTCATGCCACCAATTTCAATCATTCTGATTCGCATATTCTCTTGATTGTCGAAAACTCTACAATTGACCAACTTCTTGTTCCAACTAATATCAAAAGTCAACACAAAATTCGAAGCAAAAGGCCATGAACTAATATCAAATCAAGCAAATCAATAACAAAATCAAACAACAAAATCGATTATTTCTCGGTTCAAAAACAACAAAATCGTACTAAAATTTTGAAGGAATCGCCATTAAAATTAAACAACAATATCAAACTAAATCTATGAAGAAAACGCCATTTAAATAAAAAAAAAAATCGAACAAAAATCTGCAGGAATATCAAATTAAAATTTCGAATAATACTGTTGAATTCTAGAAAGAATAGTGTGGAATCCGTAAAAAATCGAACTAAAACTTTGAAGAATTAAACTCCATGAACGACGATATAGAGGAGAGAGAAAGAGAAGCTGTGCAAAATTTTAAAGAGAGAAAAAAGTGACGTGAAAGTGGTGGAGAAGGGGTAAAGGTTAACCTAAATTATGAAAATGCCATTACTCATAAGTGTATTTAGAATGGTTAGATTAGATTAGATCCAAAGGTCCACATTTGTTCTCACATAAAAAATTGTTCTCACAAAGAGGAGGTGTTCTCACAAGAGCGCTCCTCTATATATATACTAGCTTTCTAAGCACGCGATGCGTGCGACGATAATTTTTTTTATTGTGATATTTTGTAATGTCGCGTAGTTAGTTTTACATGCACGCAATACATGTAGCGACAATTCACTAAAGTTTAAGTTAGTTTTTTTTTCAATAAAGGCTCTGTTTTTTCAACTTATTAGAAGTTATTTTCAGCAAAAATAAGTACAGATCAGTTCAGATAAGCAAAAATAAATTGAATATAATGGAACCAAAGTAGTTAAAGAAAGCATCCATTTCTAATTGATATTTTAAACATAGTACTAAAAAATATCCATAAGAATATTGCATAATCACCTCTTTTGTCAAGTTTATCTAATTTGATTAGCAAATTAGTTTATAATTGCAAAATTATATTTATCTTTATTTATCCATAGAAATCAAAAAAAAAAAAAAAGAATCTTTCTTTTCTATTTTTTTGCCATAAATGCAAATATTACCTTTATATTTTTGTGCTTTTCTTTTGTCTTCTTTTGAATTTTGATTGTGAACTATTTTCAATTCTAACTCTTATTTATCTATCATTGATAGTATAGCTAAAACTTCAAACGTAGTATGTTATTTTGATATGGCCTTATTATCCTTTATGTAATTGACTTACACAAATTGAAATTATATAAACCATTAAAATGATCATTTCTTTACACGACTATAATGTTGCGGAAGTATATTGCTGATTTTTTATTTTGACAATTTTTCCTTTTGATGGAAGATTTTGATATTCTTAATTGAATTTGTTATCTTTGCTTTTTTTTTTTTTTGTAAACTTTTTATTTCTTTCCTTTTTTTAAACATAAAATTTTAAGTTATTCTAATATTAGTTTTTTAAAATGGCAAATATTTTGATTGATTGATTACCCGTTATTATTTTAAAATTTTAAACAAAAATGATGTAATTAAAAAAATAAGGGTATTATAGTCATTTAATAGGGGGACACCATGGCTCCCCCCTTCACTTAAAAAAATATGTGTATATATATATGTATATATATGTGTATATATATGTATGTATATATGTATATATATGTATGTATATATGTATATTTGTATATATATGTGTATATATATGTATATATATGTGTATATATATGTATATATATGTGTATATATATGTATATATGTATGTATATGTATATATGTATGTATATGTATATATGTATGTATATGTGTATATGTATGTATATGTATATATGTATGTATATGTGTATATGTATATATGTATATATGTGTATATGTATATATATATATATATGTATATATGTATATATATGTATATATGTATGTATACATATGTATATATGTATATATGTATATATGTATATATGTATGTATATATGTATATATGTATGTATACTTCTCAAATGTTATTATAATTTTTGTTCTTGAATTGAGCAATTTCGTATAACTAAGCGATAGATGATCAACTAAATTTCGAAGAATCCAATTAAGCCTCCAATGAAATACGAGATACGGTTGAATACGGTTTCAAGTCTATGGAGTTTCAATGTTATAGTTTACTTTCAGTCAATGGGATCTTAAGAAAACTATTTTGTTAAGTGGTCTTTGAACTAAAGAGTTGTATAGAGATTTTGTAAATGCAATTATGAATTTTATAGAGGAGGATCATTAGAAGTAGTATAATATAGTAAGTCGTAGCTTAGTTGTGTATTATTAAAGGCTAAAATTATATCTTTTGGGGTTCTCATTAATGTGTTTATTATTATACTGATAATTATGATGAACTCGAAGGAGTAATTCAGTAAGTTCAAAATAAATGGTGAGCTCTACCTTTGAATAATTGAAAACGATATGAATGAATTGTGGTTAACAAGAGATTTAAAATTTTGAGCTTCGTATATCTATTTCGAGGATTGGAGTATGGAACAGAGATTTAGATGTAATTGTTAACAACATTGGATATATAGATTTGACTTTTGGAAAATACGAGTTTGAGAAGTCATCAACTAAGTATTACAATTTTCTTTGGTGTAGGGAAAAGTTCAGATTAAAAGTTATTAGTTATGTAGAGATATCTTCAAGGAACTTTGAGGAACTTGGGTTTTTCATATATGTTAAGGTAATTGAGGAATGAATTGGTTGTTGAAGAGTTCAATTAGGAATATAAATTATTGTGTGAGACAGTTGAGTTGTTGATTAAAGTTGTAATTTGAGAACGAGTTTCGAATTTAAATTCCTAATAATAACGGATCATCATCTTCATCATCTTAGTTTCTTTTATGAAAGCTACCATATTTCCTAAACATCACGCCACCACATGCACAACCTCATTCATCTACAACTCCCCAATCATCCTCAGTGTTATAACAGATGTGAGAAAGAACAAGTATTAAATGCAAAACAAAGAAAAACGCACATAGATATAACGTGGTTCACCAACGGAGTGTTGGCTACGTCCACAAGGCGAGACAGAGAATAATTTTTTTTTATCTTGAAGAAAACAGTTACATATGTGATTACGAACTAAATCGTCGAATTAACGATTTAAGTTAAGGCTATTATATAACCCGACTCGGAATCGCCATCCCGCGTCAAAACAGCATCCGCTCGGTCGCCCGGGCCAAACCGCCCGGTCGGGTGACGCCGACTCGGTAGCCCGGGCTAAGCTGCTCGGGCGGGCGGGCAAACGGATTTGACGGACATTCGCCCGATTACTCGCCTGGACGCCTGGGCGAGTTCCCACCGCTCGGCAGGGAGAGTCTTCCCGGCTGATCGGGCGAGCACCAAAACTCGCCTATTTTGCCTACGCTTCACCAGATTCAAGGCATTACGATCTTACAAATCTCCACCTTGACTTGAATCCTCTCACAACAAACTAGAAAACCAGATAATAGATACATTGAACACAATGACCCGGATCCTCCCCGCAATCATATTTGCCCCGAAAGATAACCAAACCGGATTTGTCCCTTAAGGACACCAGATTAGCCCCTAAGTACCCTAGACTTGCCCCAAAGGGCAACTAACAACCACGAACATTAAGCAAGTCCAAACAATGTTGATACTTACTCTGCGGAACCGACTTGGTGAACATATCAGCAGGATTATCAGTTGTACCTACCTTCTTCACCTTAACACTTGTCTCACTTCTCGTAAAATGATACCTGACATCTACGTGTTTAGTCCTCTCATGATGAACTTGATACTTGGCCAAGCATATCGCACTCAAGCTGTCACAATACACTATCGCCTGATCATGATGTAGACCCAAATCACTGACTAGCCCCTTTAACCATATTCCCTCCTTAGCTGCTTCCGTCAAGTTCATATACTCTGCTTCAGTATTAGACAAAGTCACCATAGGCTGTGATGTGGATGTGACTCCACACTTTAGTGAAGTTTTCACAATTCCAAGAATCTTGAAAGAAAGATAGGTTCTTGATGGTTTCTTGGTTGAATCTTTGATGAACAAACTCAAATAACACTCGAACAAAAGGATAGTACTATTTGATTGAACACTCCTGAACTATCAAATAGGGTTTTGATTCAATTAGGTCACTCCTGGCCTAATTAATCAAGCACTAAATCCAAATCACTCCTGAATTGAATTCAATGGTTTTTAAACACACTCAAACCACTCCTGGAATTAAGTTGTTTAACACTAACTAATAAACACTTCTGAATATTAATTAATGGTTTGTAAGCAATTAAACTCACGAAAATAAACTTTCATAAACTCTCTATATTCTGTTTTATTAATGAAGCCTTATATAGGCATTACAAGTACCTAATTAAACTAGAAATTAAAACCCTAAATTACATAGAATTCTAACAAAACTAGAACTCTACATAACTAACACTCCTATTCCATATCAACTACATGGAGAGTCCTAACGTAACTAGGACTACTTGGCACGCTTCTTTTCTAAGAGAGACTAACCACTTCGATTCCACATCATTCCGTCCCTCTTAGAAAAGAACTTGTCCTCAAGTTCCATAATCATAACATGGAACCAAATCAGCAGCACTCAAGGATGCACACACGCCATCTCCAAGCAAGACTTGGAACGTATCATAATTCTCCATATGCACAACCTTGAACGATCCTTCTTCAATGGGCTCGGTTTTCCCCTTTGCATTGTTGTGGAGCTTTTGTGCACTCAAAGACAACCACACATAATTACCAATCTCGAATGGTGGCTTTTTCCATGCTTGCAACACATGCTGCTCCCTTTTATTCTACTTGCGTTGTTTGCGATTCATACCCTTCTTAGTGTCTTCATCCCCTACCAACGAAACTATAGCAGCCCCTTCAATAGATTTTGACGCCTCTTCAGTAGATTTTGACGCCACTTTGGGTGGTAATGGATGTAACCTTATCTTCTTGCTTTGGCTCGTTACAGTATAAACGTTAGTATCTCCCTCATGGCTCACCTTCCTATCAAACTGCCATGGTCTCCCTAGCAATAAATGACACGCACTCATAGGTACTAGATCACACCATAATTCATCCACATAACTTCCAATAGAGAAAGCTACAAGCACTTGCTTTTTAACCCTAATTCCAGCACTATCATCAAGCCAATTTAATTTATAGGGTCTAGGATGATCTCTAGTAGGCAATTTCAGTTGGCTTACCATGTTTGACGAGGCCACATTGGTGCACGAACCACTATCTACTATGATGTTGCATGTATGATCTCCAATTTTGCACCTTGTGTGAAAAAGGTTCTCCCTTTGTTCTGCCTTAGGAGCACCTTCAATGTGAAGAGTTCTCCTTATCACGCCAAGCATCCTTTCTTCATCCTCAAGCAAAAGCGTCCTCTTCCTCCTCCTCATCATTCATCTCTTCCTGAAGAAATTCGTATACTTCTTCCTCTCTCTTCATCTCTTCATATTGCCTCATTGTAAGAGCTCTCTTAGTTGGACATTCACTTGCAATATGTCCCTTACCTTGGCACTTAAAGCACTTCCTTCAACTTTCAAATTCTTCTTTCGGTACAAATACTTCTTGCTTTTCTTCTGTCGAGTCCTTCTTAGTTTGAGAGCTTGAACCCTTGTTCCCTCCTCCAAACGTGGAAGAAGTGGCTTCATAAGTGTTTTGGAAAGAATTCCCTTTGTAAGCACCACTCGAACCAGCCTTGTATCCCCCACCAAAGTTGGATTTTTATTGCTTCTTACCTCTACTCTCAAACTTCAAGGCTATTTTGCACACATCGTCGAAGGTGATGTAATGAGAGACTTCAACCTGGTTGGCTATGTGCTTTGCCAATCCCCTAATGTACCTTACAACCTTCATGGGCTCCTTCTCTTATATATCACAAATCAAGCCAAGTTTATCAAATTCCCTTGTATACTCAGCCACTCTCATGTTCCCTTGCACCAAAGTGGTGAGTTTGATGTATTGTTCCTGCTTATAGTCCCTAGGTAGAAACTTAGTTTTTAATTTCTTCTTCAAGCTCGACCAAGTATCTATAGGTACCTTGTTATCTATCCTCCTTTGAGCCTTAAACCCCTCCAGCCATAAAGATGCATACTTTGTTAATTTAATTGTCGCAAGTTTGTATCTTTTATGGTCATCATAGCCCTTGTATTCGAACACCTTCTCTATTTGTCGAATCCAATCAAGGAAATCCTCAGGATCCGAATCACCATTAAACTGTGGAAGGTCTAATTTCAATCCTCTATCCTCATCATAACTTCGGCTATTACTACTCCTCTCTCCCTGTCTCTTCATCCGCACCTTCCTCTCATTCGGGCCACATATTATTCTTTTTCTTCATCACTATACTCATGAGTGCATCGAGTCTAGTGTTCATCCCATCCACCTATTCCATCTTAAGTATGAGTGCCTGAATATCCCTCATGATCTCGGACTGATCCCCCATGATTTCGAACCCCAAACTGTTGTTCAAAATCCGAAAAACTCCTTCGCACAACCCCTTACTTCCTTGGTTCACAACTCCCTCAAATCGTGATAAAACTCCAAGAAATTTTAACACAAAAAACTTCCAGATGTTTTAAAACCCCTCGAATTGGAATCACTTAAAAATTCGATCTAAAAAGCTCCCCGTTTTCAATAGAAGTCAACTATGCCAGATTCCAGTGAAACCGACACAACTAACAAAAACCGTCTCGACAAGGGATCAAACGATCTCCAAATTTTACGAAATTTTAGGACAGAAAACTAGACTTAAAATAGTCCAATTTAGAATCAAGAAACTTCTAAAAATTCATTTCCTAATAGAAGAACGAGATAGAACAAAACGTACCAAATTCTGGATGAATCTGGGACGAAATCAAACACCTTTCTCCGCCTTTCTTTCGACAAGCTCTGATAGTGAAGTTTTCAAAATTCCAAGAATCTTGAAAGAAAGATAGGTTCTTGATGGTTTCTTGGTTGAATCTTTGATGAACAAACTCAAATAACACTCGAACAAAAGGATAGTACTATTTAATTGAACACTCCTGAACTATCAAATAGGGCTTTGATTCAATTAGGTCACTCCTGGCCTAATTAATCAAGCACTAAATCCAAACCACTCCTGAATTGAATTCAATGGTTTTTAAACACACTCAAACCACTCCTGGAATTAAGTTGTTTAACACTAACTAATAAACACTCCTGAATATTAATTAATGGTTTGTAAGCAATTAAACTCACGAAAATAAACTTTCATAAACTCTCTATATTCTGTTTTATTAATGATCGAAATAAAGCCTTATATAGGCATTACAAATACCTAATTATACTAAACCCTAAATTACATAGAATTCTAACAGAACTAGAACTCTACATAACTAACACTCCTATTCCATATCAACTACATGGAGAGTCGTAACAGAACTAGGACTACTTGGCACGCTTCTTTTCTAAGAGAGACTAACCACTTCGAATCCACATCAGGCTGCAAAGTAGCTTTCCAACTCACAATAGAACCACCAAGAGTGAGCACATAACCTGTCATAGATCTCCTACCATCTACATCCCCAGCATAATCAGAATCAGAGAATCCAGTAACTAAACATGTCACATCACCTCATAAATAAGACCAATATCTGACGTACCTCTAAGATACCGAAAGATCCTCTTGACTGCCTGCCAATGCTCCTTACCAGGATCACCCATGAACCTATGGTGGGACGCGGTCGTACGCGCTACCAAAGATAAAAGTTTATTTTCCTTCTTTCCAATACAAATGAATGTAAGTGGCAAGTAGGGTCGTATCCAGAGAAACTTGGGGACTAACTCGTGCTTATAATAGATCAAATGGGGGTTTTGTGATTAAAGAATTGAATAACTAAACACGAAGAACTAAAGAACAATCAAGAAGTAATGTAATCAAGAAGAGAAGAATCTTGAGTTCGGTCAATGGCCACTTCGATTCATACTATTGATCATTGGTTTCTCAAATGTGTAACTTTACTCTTAATTACTCAAAGTTGGAAATCAAATTCCTTTCCCTCAAAAGTACCGTTAAACAACACAATCAGATGATCATAAAACATGAACTAAAGATTAATCTAATCTAATTAGAGATTAAATTCAAATCAATAGTACGTCAACGAACAAGGAAACAATGAGCCAATTAACAAATTGCTAGCACAACATATTCAAATTAGAAATTGTGATTCCCCTAGTGATTAATCAAGAATAATCAGATTCATTAATCAAACCCTAGATTGCTACTCATGAAAGAAGAACAGATGATTCGGCATCAATTCTAAATCCTAGCAAAAGATAAATCGGACGTAAAAACTAGTAGTACTCCTAGCAAGACATACAATAATCATAGATCAAGAACAAGGAATCAGAATTATAATTAAGATAAAGTCAACAAAGAGAAACCTCACAATAATAGACCGAAGCTTGATTAACCGTTCTCAAGACTAGATTTAGGCTACTATCGACATAGCATCCATCAAAGAAATCTTCAAACTAATGATTCGAAACTCAAAAAGGGAAAATAGGGATTAGGGTTCTTCCTCTGTATTCTCTCTAATTAGGTTCAGGATTCATCACATCCAACAAAACAACGTTTTTCATTAATAAAATCTAAGGGAAAATCGAAAACCGCCGAAGAGTCATAGCCGCGTCGAAGTGCGCGACTCGGGCCTTCGCTGCTGCCAAATAGCACTCTCCGCTCGAATTGCGCGAGTTGTGCGTTGCCTATGCGCGAGTCGGACACTCGACGCTGTCAATGTCACGCCTTCGCTGCTGTGAATCTCATGCTTCCGCTCAAAGTGCGCGACTCGTGCGATGTTGGTGCGCGAGTCGGACATGCTGGTGCTGCGCATGATCTGTGAGGCTCGATATGCGCGGGCCGTGCATGTGTGGTGCCCAGCTCGGGCACTCGCTACTGCCCAGGATACGATCTTCTCCACAAACGCCCGAGGCGGGCTCTTCAACGCCCATGGTGGGCAAACAATGCTGTAGAGCCACAAGATGAACTTGGATGCCTCCACCATATAACTCTAGAGTCCAATGAACTTTATGATCTTTTTATGTTGAATGGATCGCAAACACGGGATGGGAATCCACCTGTAAATGATCATAAACACATATAACCACAAAATATCCTTAAATCTCCTCTAATATCGCAAATTCATCATAATTCCCTCTTCTCCACACTAAGGTTTAGATGAGTAAAACTCTCCTTCTTAAACCTTAAACCTTAGTAAAATGGACTTCTCAACACTCTATAATCGCACATAACTTGGTCACATCAAATACCCCCACACTTGAACTTTACTCGACCTCGAGTAAACTCAAAATAAAGGTCAATGAGGCACCCCTTCCAAGCCATTGCTCACCTTTCACTACTCCCCTTATCTCTCCATCCTAGTGTATGATAAAGGTTTGCTATTTCCCTCGATTCGCTCAAAGCCAAGTCTAAGAGTAAGAGTCACCCCCACACTTGAGCTAAAAGCTATCCTGAAATAATGTAAATATCATTCTCATACTATACTCAACACCAAGATAATAAAATTGTATGACTTTGAACCCCGAAAGATCTCAAAGGATTCAAAGCCATTCCAATTTGCACAACACCATAACCATCCTCATGTTATAAAATGACAAAAGCAAATTCGAATCCTGACAAATCTCAAAGGGCTCGAACTTGGACCATCTAAACACAATCACTACCACCAAACTCCTTATTCCTCCAATGATGAGCGAGCTCTAACCTATTCGCCTCAAACTCCGAACACCAAGATGAAAAACCTACCCGAGGCACTCCTTATATCACCAATCCTCCTTATGACACCAACTCCGGCAAATGATTTCATTTTCTCTCTTTTATCTCTCATTTTGCCTAGGAGCCCTTTCGGGTTTTCATCCTAGCTTCACACATTTTTTTTTCATTTATGAGCTCACCATCTCACCCGCTCCAATTAGCCACTTTTTTTGCATAGATTGCCCTTTCGGGTTTTCAACCTATCCGGGCCCCCATTATTGCCTGAGTCGTCCGCCCTTGTGGGTTTTCAACTCAGCGGGTTTCATTTCATCACTTTTTTTTTTTCAAAAATAAAATAAGCATCAAATAGAACAATGAGAATTTCCTCCCCCCGACTTAATCAAGACATTGTCCTCAATGTGAGAGCAAGTACAAGAAAAACACAAGAAACGAGAAGGGGAACACTAAAAAACCGACGCTCACAAAAAAAAAAAAATTATTACTCCCTCAACAATACCAATCAAAAACAATTCACACCCCAACAACATAAGAAAACACATTGACGACAAACACACACACCATCTCACAACCCGACGCCCTATAACATCCAAGTAAATGACGAATCCAAAATTAAATTCATGAGGAGAATATAATTTCGGAAGTTGCACCTTATAGTAGAACCAAATCCAGTATGCAAATGCGCATCATTGCTCGTAAGCATTTCTCATGCAACTCCTTCATCAATCTCGGCCCTCCAATTTCACCAACGTCTCTCAAATGGACACCTCTCAAAGGTCTCTTGATGTATTTTGGCTTAATTTGGATTATGATTGGCGAAGAGTGTTTTGAATTGTAGCTCGGGAAATAAGAGGGGTAATGGTGGGTGAAGGATAATTTGTTGTGATGGAGTATAAAAATGGTGAGGTTTAAGAGTAAGAAGGAAAAGAAAAGGAAGAAAAATAGAAAAGAAAAAGAAAGAAGAAAAGGAAAAGGGGCTCGGGTTGCCTCCCGAGTAGCGCTAAGTTTAAAGTCGTTAGCTCGAGCTTATACCTCCCACAATTAGTCCGGGGATGGTTCAACTCCTTGTTCCAACACTTGTACCTGTAAGTCTGATGAGACAACTTCCTGCACCGCTAGCGTTAGTGGTAATGGTGTAAAATTATGCAGTGAATCAGGTGGTCTCTCATGTTTTTGCAGCCTCACTATCTCCAATGACTCATGTCCCTCACGGGTATCATAAATATCACACTCTATGGACTGAAGAGTACCCGCAAAACACGAGGGATGTTCAGTCGCTAGGGAATTCTTAGACTCATGAATACCGAATGCTTCTATAGGTCCCCCAAACTCCACAGTTAATGACCCAAAGACCAACATCAATTTTTGTACTTGGATGTTTTCAAAATCGGTCTCCCTAAAAGAACAGAGAGAAACATGACAATCGGACTCCATGTCCAAGACATAAAAGTCAGTAGGAAACCTGAAGTTTACCAACATGAACTACACATCCTCTACCTTACCCTTGGGATACGAGTTGGATCCGTCAGCTAATTGCACTATGACATTCGTTTCATGCAAAGGGCCAAGTGCTAAAGACTTATATAGTGAAAATGGAATCACATTAATTGAAGCACCTAAGTCTAACATAGCTTTAGGAATACCAATGTCATTAATAGTGCAAGGGACGGTAAACATGCCCTGGGTCATCATATTTGGGAGGAAGTGTATTATGAGAAATAGCGTAAACATGCTCACTAGTTTTCTCTATGTTGGGTAAAACAGGAGAACTTACCTCACATTCGCGTACGGCCTCATATATACCTTTGTTGCTTTCATACCTTCTATCGGCCCGCAAAGCTTTTGGAAAAGGTGGTGGAGGTCTATGCTTTGGAAGTAAAGTAACTTCCTTCTTTCTTACAACCATGCTTTCTCCCCGTGTCGGCTTGTGTATCACCCCCTTATCATGATAGCGCTCACATTCTTCTTTGGGTTTACTTCTATTTGGGAGGGTAATTTTCCCAACTCACGATCCTCTAGCTCGCTCACCGCACTCGAAACCCGGCTCATCTCGTGTTTCCAAATTCTTTATACTAGAGCGGGTTTCTTCCCCGAAACCGTACCATATTCCCTTGCATGTTGGTCACATTTTTGGTTAAGGCATTGATCATATCTTCAATAGACATTGTAGAGCTTTGCCTCATATCCGATTCGACCCCGATGATGACCCTGAACTGGAGCTTGAGGTCTCATGAACTGTTGTTGCGGTTGATGATATTATGTGGGTTGTTGGTTACCTTGCTCATTACCATACCTCAACCTCGGATTATCTCTCCAACCAAGATTGTATGTGTTGGAATAAGGGTCATACCTCCTTTGATTCCCCGAGCCTTGAAAACCAAGAGCTTTGACTTCCTCACTTGATCCCTCTTGAAGTTGTGGGCAATAATCAGTGGGGTGATCTAAAGCACATATCCCACACGCCTTAACTTGTTGTGTGTGTCCCTTAACAATGAGCTCTCTTACTAGTGAGGTAAGAGCTTGAACCTGTTCTTCAAGTTTGGGATTTTGCATATTTGAGCTACTCACATTCACCTTCTTGTGGGTGGATCGCCTACTAAAGTGTCTAGAGCCTTCATAAAGCTCCTCTATCAAAGCTCTAGCGTTCACTGGAGTCTTATTTATGATCGATCCACCACTAGCTGCATTAATCATCCGCACATCATCATCATAAAGCCCATTATAGAAGTATAAGATCAAATCTTCCTCACTATATCCATGATACGGACAACTTGCACATAACCTCTTAAAACGCTCCCAATATTCATACAAAGGTTCATCATATCGCTGCTCTATGTTGCTGATCTCTTTCTTGAGTGTGGATGACTTTGAAGCGGGAAAATATTTGTCCAGGAACCGCTTTTTCATTTCAGACCAACTGGTGATACACCCCGGTGGGAGATAATAAAGCCAGTCTTTGGCCGTATCCTCATCTTAACCTGCTCCTCCGTGGTATTACTCGGTTTCATGCTTGAGCACACAACATGAAACTCAGATAATAACTTATTAGGGTCTTCACCACTGAGCCCATGAAAAGATGGTAACAGATGAATGAGCCCTGATTTGAGCTCAAAGGTGGTACCTTCCTCCGGTTTTGGGAAAGTGATACATAATGGTTGCTGATCGAGATTAGTAGCGGTAAGCTCCCTCAGAGTACGAGTCTCCACCCTAGGTGGCATTTCTTCTTCCAAATTCAATGAAAATGGAAGTTCTTGAAAATTTCTTCTCAATTCCCTTCGCAACCTGAAAAGATTCAATTCTAACTCGGGATCGTAGTCCACACAATCTTGGTTAGTAGCACGGGTGCCAACCATATACTAAACAAAATGTGAAAATTTCAAAAAAAAAAAATCTACAATAAACACGTTTTAGTAATTGCCAAATCCCCGGCAACGGCGCCAAAATTTGGTGGGACGCGGTCGTACGCGCTACCAAAGATAAAAGTTTATATTCCTTCTTTCCAATACAAATGAATGTAAGTGGCAAGTAGGATCGTATCCACAGAGACTTGGGGACTAACTCGTGCTTATAATAGATCAAATGGGGGTTTTGTGATTAAAGAATTGAATAACTAAATACGAAGAACTAAAGAACAATCAAGAAGTAATGTAATCAAGAAGAGAAGAATCTTGAGTTCGGTTAATGGCCACTTCGATTCATACTATTGATCATTGGTTTCTCAAATGTGTAACTTTACTCTTAATTACTCAAAGTTGGAAATCAAATTCCTTTCCCTCTAAAGTACCGTTAAACAATCACAATCAGATGATCATAAAACATGAACTAATCAGATTAAATTCAAATCAATAGTACGTCAACGAACAAGGAAACAATGAGCCAATTAACAAATTGCTAGCACAACATATTCATATTAGAAATTGTGAGTTCCCTAGTGATTAATCAAGAATAATCAGATTCATTAATCAAACCCTAGATTGCTACTCATGAAAGAAGAACAGATGATTCGGCATCAATTCTAAATCCTAGCAAAAGATAAATCGGAGGTAAAAACTAGTAGTACTCCTAGCAATACATACAATAATCATAGATCAAGAACAAGAAATCACAATTATAATTAAGATAAAGTCAACAAAGAGAAACCTCACAATAATAGACCGAAGCTTGATTAACCGTTCTCAAGACTAGATTTAGGCTACGATCGACATAGCATCCATCAAAGAAATCTTCAAACTAATGATTCGAAACTCAAAAAGGGAAAATAGGGATTAGAATTCTTCCTCTCTATTCTCTCTAATTAGGTTCAGGATTCATCACATCCAACAAAACAACGTTTTTTCATTAATAAAACCTAAGGGAAAACTGAAAACTGCCGAAGAGTCATAGCCGCGTCGAAGTGCGCGACTCGGGCAGCTATGGCGCGGGACTCGGGCCTTCGCTGCTGCCAAATAGCTCTCTCCGCTCGAATTGCGCGAGTCGTGCGTTGCCTATGCGCAAGTCGGGCACTCGACGCTGTCAATGTCACGCCTTTGCTGCTGTGAATCTCATGCTTCCGCTCGAAGTGCGGGACTCGTGCGATGCTGGTGCGCGAGTCGGGCAGGCTGGTGCTGCGCATGATCTGTGAGGCTCGATATGCGCGGGCCGTGCGTGTGTGGTGCCCAGCACAAGCACTTGCTACTACCCAGGATACGATCTTCTCCACAAACGCCCGAGACGGGCTCTTCAATGCCCATGGTGGGCAAATAATGTTGTAGAGCCACAAGATGAACTTGGATGCCTTCACCATATAACTCTCGAGTCCAATGAACTTTGTGATCTTTTAATGTTGGATGGATCGCAAACACGGGATGGGAATCCACCTGTAAATGATCATAAACACATATAACCACAAAATATCCTTAAATCTCCTCTAATATCGCAAATTCATCATAATTTCCTCTTCTCCACACTAAGGTTTAGATGAGTAAAACTCTCTTTCTTAAACCTTACACCTTAGTAAAATGGACTTCTCAACACACTATAATCGCACATAACATGGTCACATCAACCTACTAACAAGACCGATCGCATGTGCAAGATCCGACCTAGTGCAAACCATGGCATACATCAAGCTCCCCTACCGCACTAGCATAAGGAACCCGACTCATGTACCCCTTCTCCTCACAAGACTTAGGCGCAAAAGCAACGGACAAATGACTATTAGAAGCACTTGGAGTTTCTATGTGCTTAGCTTTTGACATGCCAAACCTTGACAATATCTTCTCAATGTAGCCTTTCTGTGACAAGAAAAGCTTCTTATGAGCTCTCTCAATATAAATCTCCATACCCAAAACTTTCCGAGCCGCACCCAAATCCTTTATTTCAAATTCAAGACCGAGAAGCTCCTTCAACTTCGAACATTCGACTTGTTCCTAGCAGCCTATCAACATATCATCTACATACAACACTAAGTAGATGAAAGATCCATCTGTCATCTTCTTGTGGTTCACACAACAATCATATGAACTCCTGTTGTAGCCTAGCTCCATCATATAGCTATCAAACCTCTTGTATCACTGCCTCGGAGACTGCTTTAGCCCATATAAGGACTTCTTCAACTTGCAAACAGAGTTCTCTTTCCTCGGAACCTGGAAACCATCTGGTTGGGCCATGTATATCTCCTCCTCCAACTCTCCATGTAGAAAAGCTGTTTTAACATCCAGTTGCTCAAACTCAAAATCCTGATGTGCCACTAATGCTAGTAACACCATGATAGAAGTATGCCTGAATACAAGTGAAAAGATTTCATTGTAGTCTACTCCCTCCCTTTCTGTGAACCCTCTTGCAACTAGTCAAGCCTTATACTTGACCCCCTCTGCAGATGTCATCCCCTCCTTTTTCTTAAAAAGCCATTTACAAGTAACAACTTTTCACAAGCTCCCAAGTCTCGTTCTTATGAAGTGACTCCATCTCATCCCCCATTGTAGCAAGCCAATGGTTAGACTCCGTACATGTAACTGCCTCCCTGTAGATGGATGGCTCATAGACATCCACCTCCTCAGCAACCTACAGTGCATAAGCCACCATATCTTCAAAACCATACCTATTTGGGGGTTCCCAAAATTCATCTGATAGGCTGTCGTACACCTGTCAAAAATAATTCATGCACAACCTTCTAACAATGTAGTAGGGTAAGTAGGGTCGAATCCACAGAGAGATGGTTATTTTAATCTAGCTTATAAAGTATGGAGAAACTAAAAAAAATCAGAATTATGAGAATTAACAATGACAATAAAACTAAAAGGATCTAGGGCAATGGTTCACCATGTTCCTATTTATAATCTATCAAAATATCATCAATAGTTCAATTAATCAGATATCTAGAGCACATGTTAATCCTACGGCCGGGTCTTAACGCTCTCAAATCAACATATGCTAGTCACGGCCGCTCAAAATAATTAGATTTGCTAATTGTAGGCAAGCCTCTAAAAGTATGATCTTGGTCAATACAAATAATTATTAGAAAGAATTAATCAAACAATTAATCAGGTTGCAAGATTAACAATAAAAACACTAATCAATTAGAGATATCAATGAAAAATCAAATTATCAATAAATATCAATCAAGAATCATAGCATATAAACATGGATTCCCACACCCTAGAAATAAAACTACTCAATCATGAAATAAAGAATAAAAACTAATTCTACAAAAGAAAGCATAATAAAAGAAATCAATGAAAATAAGAGAATGAAATAATGAAACTAATGAATTAATGAAGAACATGAAAAACTAGGCTTTAAACTAAAACTAGAAAGAAAGAGAAGAAAAGAAAACTAAACTAAACCTAAAAAAGGCTCAATAATGCAAAGTAAGAAGTTAAGAAAAAGGTGTGGCAAAAATAATAGACTAAGCTATTTATAATAACCTAGGGAAGCTTTAAAATCCTAACAAAAATAAGCTTTTGGTTGCTCGGCCCGAACGGCAAGCTCACCCGATCCCATCGGGCGGGCGTCTCTTTGTTTCGGAAATAAGACGGACTGTCGCCCGATCCCATCGGGAGGTAGTCTTTTCCCCTTGTTTTCAACTCTAAAACGCAGCCGATGAAAATGCTCTCGTGCCCGATCGGGCTAAACCGCCCCGATCCCATCGGGCGGGAAAACCGCCATTTTGCGTTAACTTGCAAAGGTTGTATCTCTCAAACCGGAAGTCCGTTTGGGGCGTATAACCTATCATTGAAAAGCCTTGAAGTCTAGTTTCCAATCCAACTGGAATTTCTTAATTACCAATTTTGTATCAAAAGTTATGATCAAAATAGTGAACAGTGTCGCTTTGGCACTTCTTTCACTAGCTCTTTGCTTCATTCTAACTCGAAATTGTCCCAAACGGATGCATTGTGATCCTTGTGCAAGCTATCTTCATCCTCAATGATTAATAGGCTTTATCTTAGATAATCATAATCAATTTGCATCAAAATAATCTAAAAAATCATCGAAACACGCAAACGAGGAGTAGTAAAGCACAACTTACGTAAATCATGCCACTATGCACCTAAATGCTCTAAAAGGAGTTCAAAATGTAATCAAAATGCATCTAAAAACTATATATAAAACTGACATATCATCTTCCTCATAGGACGTTCCGGAGCAAGGCAAGGCACCTCTTCACTTGGCATTGAAGATTGTGGTGCTTCGTAATTAGTGTGTCGATTCTCTTCATGTGTTTCATCACTCTCATCATGAAGTGACTTGCTGCTCCACCTCCGCATCTCAACACTAACAATATCTGACCACATCTCATATGGTGTTTTGAGATTGATTCCAGAGTAAGGTCCACGGTTGATTAGATAACTTGATGTACAAACGGCTTCTCCCCAAAACCTCCTAGTCATCCCAACATTGAGAGAGCATGCACCGAGCTCTCTCCGTAAGTGTCTCGATTCATTCATTCAGCCTACACCATTCTCGCTTTGGTGTATCCCCGATAGTTTGATGCCTAGCAATGCCCTCATTCTTGCAGTAACTCATCGAACTAACACAAACGTAAATCCGCACCATTATCGGTCCGTAGCCTTTTGATCTTCTTCCCGGCTTGATTTTCCACCAATGCCTTCCATCGCTTGAAGTTCTTGAAAGCTTCACCTTTTGGCTTCATAATGATAACCCAAGTCATCCTTGAAAAATCATCAATAAAAGACACAAAGTACCTGGGACCTCCCAAACACGTGAAGGACCCCAACAATCAGAGTGGATATAATCCAGAGTACCTTTTGTTCTATGAATGCCCATAGGAAAATCTTGCTACGTTGTAGTTTTCCAAAAACACAATGCTCACAAAACTCAAGATTCGTGACCTTATGGCCACCAAGAAGATCTGCCTTGGAGAGGATTTGCATCCCTCTCTCACTCATATGCCTAAGTTTCATGTGCCATAGCTTGGTCATATCCTCCTTATGAATTTCAGATAAAGCAACAGCAGCTGAATCTGGGAGAGTAGAACCTTGCAAAACATACAAAGTGCCATACTTGACCCCCTTCAACACATCCTTTGAACCCTTGCAGACATACACAACCCCACCCCCACCCCCTTACCGTCTAACGGACTAAGTGAAATCAGATTCTTGGTCATCTGTGGAACATGCCTAACATTGTTCAATGTGCAAAATGTACCATCATGTGTCCGAATCTTGATAGAGCCAATTCCAACCGTCTTACGTACTACACTATTAGCCATTGAAATATTACCTCAAAATACCTGCTCATAAGTAGTGAACCACTCCCTACAAGGACTCATATGATACACCTTCAGAATCTAAAACCCACACATCACTGCAATGTGTTTGTTCATTAGCAACTAAAGCAAAATCATCCTCATAATAGATTTATTTTCCTGATGCTTCTTTTTAGGACATTCCTTCTTCCAATGACCCTTTTCCTTATAGTAATTACATATATCATTAGGTTTAGGACCCCCTTTGGAATTTTCGAATTTCTAGAAATTCTTTTTCCCAGAATTCCCGTGTCCCTTACTACTACTGGCCACTAATCCAAAGGCCTAATCATCTGTACCTGTACAATCAGATGCATTATGGCGGAATTCCCTAGTATGCAAAGATGATCTAACTTCTTCTAGGGACACAGAATCTTTACCAACAATAAAAGATTGCACAAAGTTCTCATATGATAACGGTAAAGAAACATGCAGAATTAAGGCATCATCCTCATCCTCCACCTTAACATCAATATTACGCAATTCTAACAAAATCGTATTTAATTGATCTAAGTGTCTCTAAGAGGTGTACCTTCATTCATCCGCAGACCGAATGCACGTTGCTTCAAAAGCAACATGTTGTTTAGAGATTTCGTCATAAACAACCTCTCCAACTTCAACCACGCACCGATGCGGTTTTCTCCTCCGCGACTTCGGTGATGATGTCGTCAAGAAGACACAACATGATCTTTGAATGTCCCTTCTCCTCCGTAACGACCATTTCGCCAGTAATCGAATCCGATGACTTATTTGCCAACGGTGCCCACAACCCTTGTTGCTTCAAGAAAGCCCGCATCTTGATTTGCCACATATCAAACCGTTTCTCCTAGTGAATTTATCAATTTTTACATTCATCCCGCACATCTTTCTCATCCGGATCGACCACAAAGCTCTTGATACTAATTTGTTATAACGGATGTGAAAAAGAACAAATATTGAATGCAAAACAAAGAAAAACGCACACAAATTTAACGTTGTTCACCAGCGGAGTGTTGGCTACGTCCACGGGCAGAGAGAGAGAATAGTTTTATTGATCTTGAAGAAAACATATTAGAGATGTGATTATGAACTAAATCGTCGAATTAACGATTTAGGTTAAGGCTATTTATATAACCTAACTCGAAATCGCCATCCCGCGTCAAAACAAAGATCCGCCCGGCCGCCTGTGCCAAACTATCTGGGCCGGTGAGTCGCCCGGCCGACCGGCGAGCACCAAAACTCGCCTATTTTGCCTACGCTTCACCGCATTCAAGGCATTACGATCTTACATTCATCATCTACTACCTTGCTACTCATCACCAGTGCATACCAACGCACAGATACATCATCAAATTAATTCTCCATCTACGTAACATCATCATCCCCAATTCATCCTAATCCTTATCATAGCCAATCATCATCTAATCATACCTAATCGTAATCACACCTTTTCGCCAACATCTCCCAATACATATTCACGGGAATATAAACAAACATACAATATTTTGGTGCCTAATACATACATATATATAACGCAATAGATTTTCGGACTTGTTCAACATATTCAATTTTCTAAGATTCGTACAAGTCAACGACCCCAAACGATGGTATAATTTCTGAGGGTCAACTAAATTAACAAACTTTATTTTATTTCTTTCATTATTTTTATTATTTATTGAAGTTACTAACATTCTATTGATGATGAAGATTGTTGTTAACGTATTCCTACGACTGTAAGTATTGTATATTATACTAACTACCTGCGATATTTTCTTTTCTTATGTATTTTTATATCTTTTTCATGAACAATATATTTTATGCCTATTTTCAATATTTATCACCTTGTATATTATTGTTAATCAAGACCTAAGGAATTGTTCTTACTAAATCAGATAATATGGACAACCTGCTAGGAACCTTGTAAATTGATTGCTTAATTAATAACTTGTCGCTAAAAAAGTAGTCTTTTATGTGTTTAATGAACCAACCTAGACTAATATTTTTTAGGGTGCTTAAAAATATTATGTGGTTATTGTTTTGCATAAAATTTGCTATGAATGGTATTAAGTAGAGGCCATCAATGGGCAACATGGTTCTTAACTCAATTTTTGGTTCATTGACCATCTATGGAGTAAGGACGAGGAAATCTACATTGGATAAGTGCCTAAATTGTCCATACGGTTTCCCAAATATCCAATTAGGTTTATGCGCCCTTCCTTTAAAGACTTGTTGACGACTTCAAAAACATATTTAATAAAACCTTAACAATGGGGCAATCAAATACGCGCTCACATCGCGTAGGCGAAATAAAATCACGCCTACATCAGGGTAATGTGAATTTCTTGTGTTGGACGTGTTGTAAATTAGCGATATGACTTGATAATGAAGGGAATACATATACTTCCTCTGTTTCTTTTTACTTGCAACCGTTTGACTTTCATTCTTGCCAATGCATAACTTCAACCATTAATATCTTTAATTACTAATAATTTAAAATTACGAAAAGTAGATATTTGAAAAATATACATTGAGACGAATCTAACAAGATTCCACATGAATATGTTTTCCCTTAACTATAAATCACCAAAGATAAACTAAATAGAGTTGGTGAATAGTGTAAAAGTCAAACCGTTGCAAGTAAAAAGAAACGGAGGAAGTATAAGATTAATATGGATGTAATTTCAATTAATTGGGGTTAAAAAAAATTCAAAAAAATAACTAAGTTAGGAAAAATAAATGGAGTTGGGTGTTCATATAACATTTGTGTGAGATTGAATTTGAGGTAAAGTTGTTTCCAAAGTGGAGCTACTAGAAGATCGGGATTTGGAAGTATGAAGATCAAAAGTTCAAGTATGAAGGGTTAAAATCTATGGATATGATCGATTTACAATTTGGTATTATTATACTTTAACTTTAGGACGATTATTCAAAAGGAATAATGTTCTACTAAGATATGACAAGAATATTATATTTAAAGTATGTATATTGAGATTGACTCGAGGTTATAAGCTATATAGGTTGTTTAATAAGATTAAATGGAAAGATATTTCTCAATACATAACCTTTTTAACAAAACTATAAAGTATATAAGGCTTACATTCCAATCGGGGACTTTGATTCGTAGGCTATATTTTGGACTATAATTATAATAAACTTATAGAAATAAACTATATTTCCTTAAAAGTTTGTATTTAAGGAATTTCTGCCAAATGGATTTTATAAAAGTTTGATTTATGTAAGTTATTGGAAACTCGAGTATACTATGTTAATCAAATGATTTGAGTTTGCATATGAATTACTCAAATGCGATTATGTTATGAAAATTTGATATATTTGATTCAAGAACTATGGATAAGAGTTTTAGATAATATTGAATTATGAATTACGTATTTTGATTCAATGATATATTCTCGATTCCATTTTTGTAAAGGGGAAGAAGCCGCTAAAACAAAGTGACGAACAACATTATGTTTTATGTATTCTCGGGGGACATTAATCGAAAAGTCTTGCAAGCAAGTACATAACGTAAGAGGGAGACGTCCCTTGTAAAAGTTTGGAGCATTCGCCCGGATGGCAACTCTATTCGTGTACTCTTTCTCGCATATATATAATATGATTTTTGAAAGAAAATAGAATATGTATTTGAATATGCAAGTGGTATCGTGGAGAGTTATCTCAGATATAATTTTCGAAGTGATGTTTTACTTACCCAAGTTATAGAATTCATGTGCCGGATATGAGAATGATTTGCTAAGAGACTCGTTAGGAATTTATGAAAGGAGTTAACTACGTACGTTATACATATTGGATTAAAGGTTATTATATTTGAAATACTGAAGTGGAGGATATTATTATGTCTTAAAGCATGTTAAAGTTAGAGCCGATTTCAAAATATCGTATACTAACTATTTTTGTGAGATACTCGTATTATTATTTTGGATAAGTAATATGATGAAAGTTGGGAGCAATTATTTGTTATACTCCTTCATTATGTTTTTTCGTATCTTGATTCATATGTCCCGCAAGATAAGCTTAATTACAAAAATACGTTTGAGCCACCAAAATGATTTTATGGTTGGACAATGTGTACTCAGTTTCGCTGATTTTGTTCGTGGAACCTATCCTGGCGGGGGCATTGTCCATTGTGAGTGACTTTACAGGTATTCTAAAAGCTCCGGATTGGAAAGTGGATCATAAGTGTTATACAAAAGGATTTTCGGATGAGCAACAGTGGAGATTATATAGTTTAGTTGAGAGATTTCTTATGGTATATTATTGTATTGTCATAGAGTCTTGTATTGTGGACCTTACCTAAGATTATTTTATAGGTTATGTTTCAGCTGCGAGACAATGTACTTTGAGGTTTATCAAATATTAATTGAGATTTGTGTATCTTAAGTGTGATTAGCTAGTAGCTCGGGAGTGCGGGATGTTACACATGGTCTGGAGTAGGACCACTAGGTTGGATTGCTCCTTTCCCATGAAGCCTATTGAAAGCTTCTTCTAAAGTCATTCCTAAGGGAGTGAACGTTCTTTGAGGCTTTTGATAACCTTCATTTTCAGTAGTTAGAGCATTAACATCATTGCTTTTGGAGCTAGAAGGGTTGTTGTTACTCTTCTTGAAAGAGTTGTTATTGGATCCATTATTCTTTGAGGCTTATACCTCCTCTTCAATCACTAGGCCTACCTTGTAGAGTTTCGTGAAAGGCTCTATAGGTGGGAACTTAATGTGATCTCCATATTTGGGCTGCAAGTTACGGATCACTAGTTGGCTTGTTCCTCTTTAATTGGCCTGTTAGTCATTTATGCGGCCTTTTCCCTCCATTTGTTAAGGAAGGTGATAAAATCTTGATTGGAGTTTTATTTAGTTAACTCTAACTCGCGAAGACCAATATGAAGTTGATCTAAGTGTTGTATATATACTCCTTGCGGGACTTTTCTTTCATGTAGTCCCGGTCATTCACCTTTGTTTTATTCAGTGATCTGAACCACCTGGATGGATGTGCATCCACAATCAAGGAAAAGACATAAATAAATAGGTCCAAGCTCATGCCTTTTAGAGCCATAGAAATGGAGAAAGCTCTCAAATGATCATCTCGGGTCTTCGACCCCCTTGAATTTTGGGAGGTCACCTAATGCTACCTTTTTGGGAAGTTTTTCCCTCAATTCAGGATCATGATGACATGGCCATGAGCCTGATTCTCGAGTGCAGAAATTGACTAGATTAATTGCTCGAGTTTTTGAACCTCAAATCAGTCTTGGACTTGATAGGAGGTGGTGGTGGTGGAGTGTCATCCTGTTCTTGTTCCTAGGTTATCAGTTTTTCTCTCAACATTTTAATCTATTTCTCTTGTTCCTCAAGATGATAGTTCATCGCTTGAGCCGAGCCATGATTGCATTGAGTTATTCGAAGTGTCCCCAATCTTGGATGATGATTTCGAAGTTTCGGAAAATTCGTCTGAAAATTAAAGTGAGAAATTGTTTGACTAGTCTGGAGTAGGTTGACCTTGTTTCCTCTCTGTTGGATGTTCCCTAGTTATAATCTCACGATTTGTCGTGAACAGAAATCGAACGGACCTTGTAAAATTTAAGAGATTTTTTTAAAATAGGAAATGGAATTGAGACATGAGAAATGAGAAATGAAAATGGAAATGGAAATGGAAATGAGATGAAAATGGGAAATGGAAATGAGATGGGAATAGGAAATGGCAAATGGAAATGGGAGATGATTGGAAATGGAGGACTAGAAATGGATATGGGTTTCGGATTAGTATGGGCTTGACCATGATGCTGACATACAGACATAGGCCTACTATATGCATATGCAGACATGGACTGGACTATGCAAGTAGACTGGACTCACTTATTGGGCTTTGCTGAATACTGGACTTTGAACTTATAGGTGAGATAAGTAGACTAGACTCAAAGAAGATTGTCTATGTGGACTTTAGGAAATACTAGAATTTGAACTTATGGAATAGTAAGCAGGCTAGGTGATAGAAAAAGGCTAGACTTTGAACTTACGTGTAGAATAATCAGGCTAGACCTAAGGGTGACTAGACTTTGAACTTACGGGTGGGTAAGTAGGCTAGGCAATAAGGAATGCTAAACTTACTTACGTTTGGAATAAGCGAGACTATACCTATGGGTGGCTAAAGTTTGAACTTGTATTTAGAATAAACAGAGACTAGACCTAAGGGTGGCTAGACTTTGAACTGACATTTAGACCAAGCAGGCTAGACCAAAAGATTAATGGGTTTAGAGTTTGGACTTCATCCTATATGGGTTTGTAATTGGATTTAACTAGGGCTTACATAGAGATACAAACTAGACCTAGGATTGGGCTTTTATAGTCTGAAGACTTGACTAGGGCTTACATGGAGATCATGCAAACTAGACCTAGAGTATGAACTGGGCTTTTATAGTCCTAAGACTTGACTAGGGCTTACATAGAGATGAAAACAAGACCTAGGGTATGAATATGGCTTTTATAGTCCTAGGACTTGACTAGGGTTTACATAGAGATGCAAACTAGATCTAGGGTATGAATTGAGATTTTATAGTCCTAAGACTTGACTAGGGCTTGCATAGAGATGCAAACTAGACCTAGGGTATGAATTAGGCCTAAATGGACCTAAGTTTTGGTCTGGATTAGGATTAGACTTAGATTGGAATGGCCAAGATGAGACTTAGATTGGGCCTAAAATGGATTATAATGCAAGTAGGCCTAAATATGAATGCATGGACTCAAATGAGCCTAAAATGAATGTATGGACTCAAGCTTAGATGGGCCTAGGATGAATGCAAATGGATTATAATTAGGTTGATTGGATTGGATTATAGATATTTGGACTGGGCTTAGAATTTTCAAAATTCGTTTTGAAAGGGACCCCTTGTTTTTATCTTTTATTGGGAAAAGATGCTGGATTAATTTTGAAAATATTTGTTTTCAATGTCATGTATGATGATGATTAATAAATGTTTTCGAAAAAGATAGAAGAGAAGTGGGTGTAGAACTGATTTTGAAAAGAATAAGTTTCTGTTTTTTTAGAATTAATGGAATGTGACAGGATAGATGAGATATGGAAGATTAGTTAGAGATAGGTTGAGATGGAATGAGGCAGACATGCATGACAACTCTAACTCTACTATGATCACTTTTCTAGATGCCCTGTTTAGGATAGACTCGATCTTAGATGATATGCATGAAAAGATTAATTTTTTTACTTAAATTAGGTGAGTTTCATTTTCAGACAAAAAGGACTCCTAGAATGATCATGATTCTACATGAATGCGGACGGAAAGAACGCATATTCGACCACCACGACGACTAAATCGACAAAAATATGAGATGCACAAGATGCGTGCCACGCAATATTGTTGCATGCGGCCCGCAGCCTTTGCGTCTGGCGCGAGCTATGCGCCAGGCGCATTGCTCCTCGGCATGCTTTTTGGCGATTTAGAAGAGGTTTTGGCTAACTCATATAATTTCGGGATGTGACGACAAAAGTGACTTGATGACAGATTTGTTGAAAGACCTTTTAGGACTTAAATGATAGCCGAATTCACAATAGCATGAGACGCAAAGGTCGCGCACCACACAATTGTTTTGCGCTCGGCGCAAAGTTGTGCGCCAGCTGCACCTTAGTGCATTTGGCGCGCAACTTACACTCGGCACGGGGGCTTTACGTCCGACGCAAGGGTTGTGCGCCAGGCGCACCGCGGTGCATTTAGCGCACTGCCCCCCGGCATGCAATTTGTCAATTTGGCGAAAGTTTGGTCAACTTTGACGATCTTTTTAGACGTGAATTTTGGTGCAATACACATTAATGTTTTGACAAGTTAAAAATAGGCAGAAAGAATGCAAACACGAGCAAATTTCATATAATATGGATGCAAAGTTCTCAACCTAAAAGTCAAGTTCTACATTTCGACTATGGTGAGGCTTAGGTTAAGGTGAAAAGGGTCTATGACTAAGAGATTGATCCCACGCTTTGTATCTTTGCTTAAAAAGGTGGCCACGTGTGTGACGCACTCCAGTTCTCAAGTCAGGAACAAGAGAACAATGCCATGATTAAGTAGGTTTGCTTATGGCTAAGATCATACACTATCGCTCAGGAAGCTTTTGGAAGGACAAATGATCCATTAGAAGATGCTCAATTGTTGGCGCTTGCTTCAAAGGTTCCTCAACTAGAGTGAGGTTGTTTCTATAACTCAAGTCTTGGATTTGCTAGCTCAAAGGTGTTGGTGTGCATGGTCACATGCATTGGAGAAGAAGGAGCAGCAACGTAAACATCATGTTTTGTGCTACGCATTGTGTTGTGCATTGTGTTACGCATTGTGCTAGTTAGTTGAGTTCACTTAGGACTCTTCATATCTTGCTTGCTTTCTAGTTTGGAGTGTGTTATAACTCTTTTATATTTATCTTATTTGTTTTAAGAGTTTGATTATGTTTAAGACTTAGGGACTTGTCCTAAGCAAGATAGGAGTTTATTTTCATTTATATAGCATAAGTCGTAGTTCGAATTTTCCATGGTTGAATAATAGTGAATTTGCTTTTGTTTTGTCGAATACATTAAGTGTTCATCAAAATTCCTAAAAGTTGGTGATTAAATTCTTTATGCTTTCAGACCCTTAGTTTAATTCCTTGGTGATTAAGTTCTTTATAGGAAACCTAAACTAAGTTCTATCCAGCACTTGTTCGAGCCATCTTCATTGCATCCTACCATAATCCACCGATTGATCTTTGACATAAACACATGAATTCTGTACAAGTATTTGATCTCATAGACCAAATACATCATCTTGGTATCAGAGCTTGCATAAACATCCAGTCATAATCATCAAACGTTCATACACAACCATCAACCATCATCATCCATCACCAAGTTCGATTTTTGTTCGTAGGAGGAAACGGTTCTAGAAACGTTCAAGAACGCGTCTTTCTTCCAAGATTTCGGGAAATTTACAAAGTTGCACCAAAGGTACTCACTTTGAGTATTGATTGACCGGAGAAATTTAGTGCACGATCCACAAGGTTCATCAAGAACCAAATCAGCTGCAAGTAGCATCGAAGGTTCAAGCCTAGTTCTGTTAGGCTATAGCTGAGTTTGTTGGTGCGTTTTTCATCATGGGGGACGAATCTCCATGCCATGACGAGGAAGAAGGGGTGAGGGTTTTTAGGGGGCTCACCTTAGAGCAAGCCAACAACCTAAGGAGGGATAGAGAAATCAAGGAATTGCGGCAAAGGCTCGATAGAGTGGTGCAACTCTTAGAGCATCGAGGGAGGTCTCCTAGTCTTGTTAGGAGTAGAAGAAGTAGTAGTACTGATGAGGAGGAGGAAGGCGTGAGGCATCCAAGTCCATGCAACCAAGGAGGAAGGGATGATGATAGGGGGTTGAGGTTATACTTGCCGGAGTTTGATGGTGCCATGAAACCCGAGAAGTTTTTAAAGTAGATGCAAATGATGGAGTGAGTGTTTGACAACAAGGACTTTGATGATCGAAAGAGATTTAAGGTGGTTGTCCTTAAACTCACTGGTTATGCTAGTATGTGGTACAAGAATCTCAAGGGGAAAAGGAGGAGAGTAGGGAAGCCAAAGTTAGAGTCTTGGGAGCACTCAAAGGGCGTATGAAGAAGAGATTTTTGCCGAATGATTTTGTGCAAGACATATACTTAAAGCTTCAATCTTTGAAACAAAATTCCTTAACTGTGGAGGAGTATATCACTGGTTTGGATAGGAGTATAGCCAAGAAGGTTGATATCCAACCTTATTGGACCTTTGAAGAGGTTTGCAAGGTAGCTATGAAGGTTGAGAAACACGCAAAGGGGAAGAAGGCTTTGAGCACAGAACCCTACACTAAACCTTACCCTAAAACCTTTGAGGAGAAGGGAGATAGCTCCACCACAAAATCCACCCCTAAGTTCGACAAATTCAAAAAGGATGATAAAAAATGAGTGGTCCTCTTGCTAGTGAGGATAAACGAATTTGTTTCAAGTGTAAGGGCTATGGGCTTGTCATTAAGGATTGTCCAAGCAATAGGGTGATGACTTTGAGGGATACAAGAGATTGAAGAGGAATATGCGAGGAAGGCTGTGGAGGTAGAAGAAGGGGAGGAGAGTGAAGGGGATATTGTGAATGACTATGAGGCAGACTCGGAGGAGAAGCCAATGATGGTGGGCAAGCAACTGATTATGAGAAAAAGCCCTACACACTAAACCGGTGCCACTTGAGACACAAAGGGAGAGAATTTTCCTCACAAGGTGCTTAGTGAAGGATCGTTGGTGTGATCTCATCATTGATACTGGAAGTTGCACCAATATTGTCTCCACAACATTAATTGACAAGATGAAGTGGCCAACTACACCACATCCAAAGCCCTACATATTGCATTGGCTCAGTGATGGAAGCGACATTAAGGTAACAAAATAAGCCCTTATTTCGTTTTCTAATGGTAAATTTCAAGATGAAGTCCTATGTGATGTTTGTAGTATGGATGCATGCCATATTTTATTGGGGAGGTCGTGGCAATTTTTTAGGTTTGTTAAGTTTGATGGGAGAGCTAATGTTTACATAGCAACAATTGGGAAAAAGAAAACGGCACTAAAAGTCTAAAACCTCTCACCACTAATGCAAAACCTACCCAAAATTTATTCCTAGATGAAAGGCAATTTGTCGAGGAGTTTACTAAAGAGGGGAGGGCTTTTTGTTGCTCTCTAATATTCTCAAAGAAGAGGGGGGGAACTGACTCTTTTTCCTAAGGAGTTGGAGGAGGTTTTAGAGGAGTTTAGGCGTGTGTTTCCCGAAGACTTGCCACCTGGTTTGCCACTTATTAGGGGAATTAAACATCAAATAGACCTTGTTCTCGGGGCTGCTTTACCCAACAAGGTTGTTTATAGGTGCAATCCACAAGAGACTAAGGAGATGCAACGCCAAATAGAGGAGTTGATGGAGAGGGGTTATGTGAGGGAGAGTATGAGCCCTTGCGCTGTCCCAACACTTTTGGTTCCTAAGAAGGATGGAACTTGGCGTATATATATTGATTCAATAGTTGTCAATAACATTACCATAAAAATATAGATTTCCAAATCCAAGATTGGATGATATGCTTGATGAGTTACATGGTTCTGTTGTGTTTTCCAAAGTTGACCTTCAAAGTGGGTATCATCAAATAAGAATGAGGGAGGGAGATGAGTGGAAAACGGCTTTTAAGACCAAGTTGGGGTTGTATGAGTGGCTTGCAATGCCATTTGGGTTAACTAATGCACCGATTACTTTTATGAGGCTAATGAATGAGATGTTGAAGGCATTCATTGGTAAGTTTATGGTGGTGTATTTAGATGATATTTTGGTGTATAGTAGGAGTGTGGAGGATCACTTACAACACTTGAGAGTCTGTGTTTGGCATGTTGAGGGAGAAGAATCTCTATGGCAAGTTGAAGAAGTGCTCATTCCTTATGCCTAGTGTTACTTTTCTGGGTTATATTGTCTCCAAGGAGAGGGTACCTGTGGATCCTTCCAAGGTGGAAGCCATTAAAACTTGGCCAACTCCAACTAATGTGACTGAGGTGCGTGCTTTCCATGGGTTAGCATCGTTTTATAGGAGGTTTATGAAGAACTTCAGTAGTGTTGTTGCTCCTATGACCGAGTGCATTAAGAAGGGGAAGTTTGAGTGGAATGAGGCTGTGAAGAAATTGCTTAGTGCCACGCTTATCTTAGCCTTGCCTTTTTTGTCACAACCTTTTGAGGTTGAGTGTGATGCTAGTGGAGAGGGGATAGGTGTTGTGTTGGTACAAAAGAAGTGGCCAATTGCCTATTTTAGTGAGAAGTTGGGGGGCTAGATTTAATTACTCGACATATGACAAGGAGTTATATGCCATTGTGAGAGCATTGGACCATTGGAGTCATTATCTAAGGCGTAGCCATTTTATTCTACACTCGGATCATGAGGCATTTAAGCACATACATTGGCAGCAAAAGTTAAATCCACGCCATGCTAAGTGGGTTGAATTCCTACAATCATTCCAATTTTCTTCTAAGTACAAGGAGGGTAAGAACAATTAGTGGGCGATGCTTTGTCGAGAAGATATACACTTCTTGGGGTGTTCGGTTCGAGGTTGCTTGGCTTTAATCTCATCAACGAGTACTACAAAGGGGATGTGGATTTTAAATCTATCATAGAGGGGTGTTTGAAGGGTGCTATAGGGTCATATATGCTGCAAGATGGGTTTCTTTTTAAGGGAAATCGTTTGTGCATTCCTAATTGCTCTATTAGGGAATTGCTTATGAGGGAAGCTCATGGAGGAGGCATTGCAGGACACTTTGGAATGAATAAGACCCTAGCTATGTTACAAGAGCACTTTCATTGGCGAGAAAATGCAAGGTGATGTGCAAGGGGTGCTAGCTAGGTGCGCAAGTTGTCAAAAGGCCAAGAGTACATTCCATAATGGGGTATACTCCTTTGCCAGTTTCGGAGTTCCCATGGGATAATGTGTCTATGGATTTCATAGTGGGGTTGTCTAAGACACAAAGAGGGAAGGATTCCATCATGGTTGTTGTGGATAGGTTCTCAAAGATGTCTCATATTCCATTGTCACAAAACTGATGATGCTTCTAAAGTGGATGCTTTATACTTTCAAGAGGTGGTGAAGCTTCATGGTGTTCCAAAGACTATTGTGAGTGATAGGGATACCAAGTTTATGAGCTACTTTTTAGAAGACTTTGTGGAAGTTGCTTGGAATGAAGTTGTGTTTTAGTACTTCTCATCATCCTCAAACTGATGGCCAAGCTAAGGTAACTAATCGAAATTTTGGTGCTTTGCTTAGGGGGTTGGTTAGTAAGAGTACTAAAGATTGGGATGTTAAATTGGCACATGCTGAATTTGCTTATAATCGTTCACCTACATATGCTACTAAACATTCTCCATTTGAGGTTGTTTATGGTGTGAATCCAAGGCTGCCATTGGATTTGATTCTTATTCCTAAGGGTGAGTATGTTCATATTGATGCTAAAGCAAAAGCCGAGGCTATGTTGAAGCTTCATGCTCAAGTGCGTGCAAGAATAGAAAAAGTGAACGAGAGATACAAGGTTCTAGCCAATAAAAACCGCAAGCAACATGTGTACAAGGAAGTTGATCTAGTGTGGTTGCATTTGAGGAAGGAAAGGTTTCCTAATATGCGCAAAAACAAACTAATGCCACGCTCAGAACGGTCTTTCAAAATCATTGAGAAGGTTCATGACAATGCCTATAAGTTAGAGTTGTCAGGAGAGTATGGTGTGAGTGCTACGTTTAATGTTGGAGACTTGGCGCCATACTTACATGATGAAGAAGATGCTCAATAGAGGACAATTGTTTCTGAAGAAGGGGGGATGATCCATTTGAAGATGCTCAATTGTTGGCGCTTGCTTCAAAGGTTCCTCAACTAGAGTGGGGTTGTTTCTATAACTCATGTCTTGGATTTGCTAGCTCTAAGGTGTTGGTGTGTATGGTCACATGCATTGGAGAAGAAGGAGCAGCAACATAAACATCATGTATTGTACTATGCATTGTGTTACGCGTTGTGCTAGTTAGTTGAGTTCACAAAGGACTCTTCATTTCTTACTTGCTTTCTAGTTTGGAGTGTGTTATACTCTTTTATATTTATCTTATTTGTTTTTAGAGTTTGATTATGTTTAAGACTTAGGGACTTGTCCTAAGCAAGATAGGAGTTTATTTTCGTTTATATAGCATAAGTTGTAGTTCGAATTTTCTAGAGTTGAATAATAGTGATTTGCTTTTGTTTTGTCGAATACATTGAGTGTTCATCAAAATTCCTGAAATTTGGTGATTAAATTCTTTAAGCTTTCAAACCCTTAGTTTAATTCCTTGGTGATTAAATTCTTTATAGGAAACCTAAACTAAGTTCTATCCAGCACTAGTTCGAGCCATCTTTATTGCATCCTACTATAATCCACCGATTGATATTTGACACAAACACACGAATTCCGCACAAGTATTTGATCTCATAGACCAAATACATCAACAAAGCACAAACCCCTCGGGGGTGGCCTCACGCATAGAACATGCACTAATGAGGCAAGGAAGATTGTCTTTATAGTGGCTTAAATCAGTAGAATGTTATTTAAAAGCATAAAACAAGTATGAATCAAATTTTTCGAGTTTCACCCACACATTTTTTAAAAAAAAAAATATTTTTTTTTTAAATCCTCCCCATTGAACTCGCCAAATTGTAGGCGTGCTTTTATTTAGCCTACGCGGTGTGAGCGTGTATTTGACTACCTTATTGTAAAGGTTTTGTTGAAAAATGTTTTGAAGTCGCCAACAAGTCTTTAAAGGAAGACTCATAGACTTAATTAGATATTGGGAAATCGTAGGGACAACTTAGGGACTTATCCAATGTAGATTTCCTCGTCATAACTCCATTAATGGTCAATGAACCATCACTAGTGGAAAAAACGTCAAGGCCTGCGGTTAAAATAGCCGTAAGGACTGCGTTTTTGGCCCGCAGCCATTGGCGTAGCAACCCTTCACTCCCAAAAAGGAATTTTATGCTTTTAAAACTTTGACCGCAGCCCTTTTTACAAATTAAGAGCTGCAGTTTTGATGAAAACCATAACCCTTGTGACCCAAAAAAAAAAAATTTTTTTGCATTTTTAGTCCTAAATGATCTCCAAACAAATATATATATATAGTGAGTTCATATGAGAATGCATACTTACATGAGAAATGAGAATGGATTTTACACGCTATAACTCTAATGAACAAGTAATGTAACTCTAATGAAAAAGTGATGTAACTCCAAAAAAAAAGAATATTAGAAAAAAAATTTAAAAAAAAAAAATTTTTTATGGGCTCAAAATATTTTCGCAGGTATAACTCTAATGAACAAGTGTTGTAACTCTAATCCAATCGTTTGAGATTCATTCTCATTTCTCATGTAAGGAGCATTCTCATATGATCTTGCCCTATATATATATATATATATATATATATATATATATATATATATATATATATATATATATATATATATAAGTATCATTTTCCATTGCAAATTATGTTTTTTATACAAATATAAGAAATTTACACCTTGTAAAGTTAACAACTATCATGCTAATCTCCACTGACCCTTCCACTCTTGATTTACTGTAGAAGGTACACTATTTCTCTCCCTATATGTAATCCCCTGTAATTTTATGAATTTTATAAATACATTTTAATGTATATTATATATATTTTAATGTTTAAATGATTTTCTTCTTAAAAGGTTGACTATTTGAAAGTCAAAAGAATTATATAATGATTTTAAGTAATTACATATTTTATTTAGTCATACTTTGAAAATTATTTAAATATCTTGGTTCTCCGCATGGAAAATGTGTTCATTGGTAACACAAGTGGTTTTAAAGTTGCTAAAAGTATGCACACGTTGTGACAAAAGTATTTGCAAGTGGAAATTTGAGTCAAAAATTTTGAAATTGTGAGGGTTTTCGTGCCAAGTTTCGGGACGAAACTTCTTTTAAGAGGGGTAGACTGTAATCCCCCGTAATTTTATGAATTTTATAAATACATTTTAATGTATATTATATGTACTTTAATGTTTAAATGATTTATATCTTGAAAGGTTGACTATTTGAAAGTCAAAAAAATTATTTAATGATTTTAGGTAATCACATATTTTATTTAGCCATACTTTGAAAATTATTTAAATAGCTTAAACATCTTTGGGTTTAGTAAAAAGGATTTTAAATTGGATTAGAGGAACCCAACTATGCCTAAGTACTCAATCATTAAATATTATTAAAGCCCAAGCACAAGTTCCTAAGCCCAAAAAGGGTTTATATAAACCCCAAAACCCCAAAATTTTCCCCACTCTTATTTTCTCTCTCTTCCTTCTCCTTTTTTCTTTCATCCTCTCTCTTGTTTTTCTCTCCCTATCGTTTTTTTCGGTTCCTCCTTCCTCCGGCGGGGAGCAAAGAACCGACACCGCCACCCTTCCTCCTCCCCCTCTCGTGCCATGTTTCTTTCCTCCTTCCTCTCTTTGGTTATTTCTTCCTCCTCTATTTTATATAATGTTAAAGGTTATATTTTTAAGGATTGATTTAAAGTTTTCATGTTTAAAGTTCTAGTTTGATGATTTAAATATAATTTCAAATTATGTAAATTATATAGTGAAGTAATTAAAATTTCAGATTTATTAGTTATATTTAAACTAGGGTTTTGAGTATCAAAATATGGATTTTTAGGGTTTCATGAGTTGGAAAATCATAGTATGATATTATAGTTATGAAATTGGGTACTCCTATGATTATGATTTTGATTAAACATTAAAGGATTTTGACAACATTATAAGTTGCTGGAATTTTATTAGCATATATAGTTATGATGGAATTTTGAGGTTTTAATGACTAGTATAGTGGTACACTAGGAGGCACTAGTAGTGAAGTTTTAATGGCAAAAATGGATTTTTAAACACTTTTAAAGAGGGTTTAAAGTATTCTAAAGTTGCTGGAAATTTATTAGAGTCTTGATTTGTGATCATGTTGATATTTGGTAGGTGGAGAATTCTCTTTAGGCGACTTTTAAGCTTGTTAAAGTGGCCTCGCATTTTGTCTACACAAGGTACGTACATACCTATGTGTTGGTTGGATTAGTATCATGTCCTAAGGATAGGATTAATGTAGTTGTATAGGCCTCAACACCACAAGATGTGTCACAGATGCACCTAGACCAATAGTTTGTGGTGTTTTGACTACTAGTCAAAGTTGGTGGCGCTGGGTGCACCCGCGCCATAGTTTGTAGTGTTGAGGCCAATTTTGCCAACTATTTATAGTTCATATGTGATTTATATCCAAGTGAAATTGCATGTTTTATGCCGTTGTGTGAAGCATGTTGATTATGATGATTATATTATGTTTGTATGGATGTTTGATGCAAGCATATGGGATTGTGAACTTTATTTTATTAATTCACATGAGGGATTAATAATTATGTTGTTATTGGATCATGCATTGGATCATGTTGTTCCCTTTGGATTATTTAATTACTTTATGAGGACCGAGGGCCTTATTTGGTAAGTTGGTTATTTAACCTATGAAAGGTTGGTTGGTTGTTGACTTGGATCAACAAATAAATAATGGTTATGGAATTTATAATTGGAATTATTCTTGGATTGTTAAGTTGATGATCACCTTATCTAATCCTAAAATAAAAATGGAAGTTTATGTATCCTTGATGATTATATCGTTTGTCTTACCTTTCTGAGTCATAACAGATAAATAATTTATTAATCAGTTAAAGTGGAAAGTGAATAGCTTTTAGACTTGTGCACGTCTGAAGTGTTGGACTAGTATGAGTTGGAGTACATGGTGGTAGCCCATGGCTTTTCTTGGGACCGGATTGATCACCGTGTCCTATTTTATTTAAAAGGTTCGTCGATATCGTTGGTCAGGGGAATACGGAGTCGCGCTCGTACTTCGTCTTCTAAATTGAAGACTGGTTTGGTTTGGACAACTCTTTACATTGCCTATTCAATCTAAGTTATAATTAATTTGAGTTATAGAGTCAAGTTCAGTAAAGTTGTCTGCAGTGTTATTATATTATTATTATTATTTATCTTTGCCTTAATGCTTACTAGTATCATGTTAGGTTTTATATTTATTTATTATGTAGTACTCAGCTTTGCTGATTACGTGCTTTGCGTGTGTATGTTGATCATGGCTATGCCTTATTGATCCTGTGATGACCCATTTGGTGAGCAGTCTCTCGGGATCAATAGTACATTATCCATCTCAAGTTCGAAGTTGATGCATCATGCATGGGTTCGGGATTTTCATGGAGATCTTGTGTTGACTTTATTATTATAGTTGACTTTTAGTTTATTGTTGAGTTTGACCTTGTGTTACTTTGACTTTGGTTTGGTTGACTATTAACTTTGGTTTTTGGAGTTGACTAAGTTTATTATTTTCAAAGTTCCTTATTGTTTTCCGCTGCAAAATTATGAGTAAGTCGATACGTTATCACACAGGCGATAATGCTTTGATGATTCTCTATGTTTTGTATTAAAAATATATTTTGAAAAATAAAGAATTGTCGGGGTGTTATAATATAAAGTTAACAACTATCAGGCTTCTGTAAACAAAAACCTCTGCAACACCTTGTATGGCATCACATCTTCGGCAAAAATTAGTTTACAAATCGGGCGTAGAGGGTATCCATAAATGTTGAGCGCAAACGGGCTCCCAAAACTAGCTCCTTGTCTTAGATGGTGGTATTTACAGGAAGACCCAAATTTGCAACTCCTAGTCCTCATATAATACTGCAATAATCCAAAACACACAAAGACAAAACTTTACAATAACTTGCGGGCAGTACTAATAACTCAAATATAATCCATTTATCTTCGAAATAATCAACAAAAGAACCAAAATTTACCAATAATATAATAACTAATCATATAACTCATGAGTAGTACCTGACAGATTAGATGTCCAGCTCGCTCAGGATAATCTCCACTGACCCTTCTACCCCTTACCACCTGAAAAATGTCATCATCTTCAGATTTGAATAAACTTATACTATACTTTAATTACCATTAAACTTATTATTAACATAATCAAAACTCACAAACATAAAAACCCAGCTAAAATTAGACTATCATTCAACAAACCCACAATTACATTACCAAAAAAAAAGGTAAGATCAAACAATAAAATTGGCAATCATACAAAATTTAATGGAAAGAATTGCATCTCACAACGGAAGTAGAACGATCACGAGGATGATTAAAACGACAAAGATCGGTATAACCACAAAAAAAGGAGCAATGGGGGGCTGGGGGTGTGCAGGGAGTAGCAGGGGAAGGGCAGATAGGGAGGGACAGGGAAGGTTGGGCAGGGGGTGTGCAGGGGCTGGCAGGGCCGAGGGGGGCCCGGGCACGGGGTGTGCGGGGGGAGGGCTGGCAGGGGCTGGGGAGGCTGGGCAGGGGGAGGAGTGCTCAAGGAACCCAAACACTCTTCTTTTCAGCCTTAATTCTTCTTTTTATTGTAGTTGTCAGCTTTGAAGCTGCACCCGATGCTAGAGAAATGCTTCCAATAATGCCTAGAGTTACTTGTGAATTTGGGATGTAATGTCAGCCTTCCATGAATAATAATTACTAGTCCATGAATTGCTAACCTAAGTTTGCTCTCATGCAGAAAGAAAGACCAACAGTCTTATTGGATGGACTTTCAAGGAAGATAACTCTGTGGATATGTTTCTCAAGCAAATAAAACACCAGTAAATTAGCTACTTGTCAGCACTCCAACTTCTATCTTCCAAGCACACAACAACTTACTTAGATTCATCCACCTATTCTACTTATCTTCTTTTTCTTTTTAATAACTCAAATTATGCTGATGGTGAATGAAAGATTTCAGGTAAATAATTTTCTAGCTACATTCTATCATTAATCTATTACTAGGAAGACCCAATATAAGGTTCAAATAGAGTGGATTTGCTATATATTTTGACATGAGCATATACACATTTTGAGCAAAAAAAAAAAAAATAACTTCAAGAGTTTTACATTTTGAGTAAACGACATTTCAGGACACTAATCAAAGTATAAAGACATTATTTGATCAAAGAAATTTTGCTTATACATTCCAATAAAATTAAAATGAGATGATATACAAATATATATATAAGTGGGTTTGTTAATACATATTCTAAGCTAGGTCACACCTAAAATTTCAATATTAGACAAATATAAATGGTAGACAAGTACCAGTAACTTTCTAATATCAACTATGATCATTAGTTCATTACACACATCATATAGATACATGTGGATTTTCTATTTGGCTCAAGTACATAAAGGAATTTGTCCAATCACAATGAAGGGCTAGATGTTGATATGTGCTCACATGTTAGACGCACTCATCTGACTATAGAAATAAACATAAAAATTATGGGTAGATAATCAAAATTGGCTCGTGTATTTCATTAGAATATTCCCACAAAAAGTAACCCAAAGTTATGCTATCCTGAATTCCATCAAGAATCAATTCTAGGTAGTAGAGTTATTTCGATTGTCTACTAGGCTTCCCACGCAAACAATACTATTTTGTTGTATGAGTTCGCAAAGAACAACCTAACTAATATAGATATCCCTAGCAATTCCAATATTGCATCACTTCGATTTTCAATGAACCATTTTTTCAGATTTTCCATCAATATCAAACAATCAGAAATGCAAAATAGAAATTAAGTTCAGACTTTTTACCAAACAACTCTTGTCCGTCTTAAAAATCCTTCATTTTTTACTGACTAAACTCCTTCGGACATGGAACCTAGTTCACGCATTCCATCAAACACCTTATATGCACTAAATCAAGCATTTTATACCCTCTTTCTTCCTTAATCAAGCAACTAAGAAATGCATCAAAAGAAGTTATAGATTCACCCATTTTTCAGCAAACCAATAGTGGAAAACCAATCTCTTCATTTTCCTCTAATTAGAAGATATAGACACATAGTGATACAATATAATCACATTTCACAATACTACATACCACTCGTAATTATATCTTAATACAATTTATCAAGTTCCCTACTTTTCATCTCACTAAAGTAATAAGTCAAAAGTCACAAATATTATAGATTCATCAACTATCAAACTACTGATGAGATGTACAAGAACCAAGAAATTGAAACACGCATCTTTCATATACCAATCAAATTTACAGGGTACGAAAATGAAGAACACCAACACACGACCAAAATTCAACCTCCAAATTCATGACCATGTTCGTACCCTTACCCCCGAACTCAATCTATGCACTAGTGGAAAAAACATAGGGGCTCTACTTAATATCGATTCATATCTATATTTCTGCAAATAAATAACCAAGCAACATATTAATGCAATGTATAATTAATCTATGTCGGTTCATTAAACAAACAAAATACTAATTTTTGGTGATATATTATTGTGCAATAAAAAATTACCGGGTTCCTAATAGGTTGTCCAAATTATTTGATTGATGTTAGAACAATTTCTTAGGTCTTGATTAGCAATAATAAACATGTGAGGTGATGAAAGCATTAAATCATACAATCATGCATATGAATATATAATATAGAATAAAAGAAATATAAAAAGAGAGATTTAGGGAAAAATGTACAAGTGAGCATTAATTCTTTCGAGATCTACATTGTGATAAGTAAATTGTTAGTAAAAAGGGAATTATATTGGAATTGACCATCAGGAGTAATACCTTTGTCGCATGGGTCTTATGCAATGATCTTCAAGATGAGCAATCTTGAAGCTTGAAATAAGAAATTCGAAGGTTTGAATGTGTTTGAATGTATTTAAATATGAGTTTGAGTATAGGAGAGTATGTGCAGAAATCGTAGGAAAGCATTGTCAGAAGTCGTTAGAAGAAATGAGGTATCTATAGTCAAAGGAAACCGAAAACGAATCGAAAAGATAAAATAAAATTGTGCGCCGATGGCGCAAAGCTGGCCGGTTTTTTTATTGTTTTAATATATTTTTTGTCCTTGAAATCCGATATCAGTTATCTTTAGGAATAAAAGTTTGATTTTTGAAATATCCTTTAAAAAATAATTATCGGGAATAATTAATAGTTAAAATACAATAAATTATCAGGAATAATCAATTGGGCCTTAAAATTGGGCTTGGATTTAATAAATAGACTTTATATATTCGAAATGCTTTTGGGCTTAACTCGTTTGATTGCTCTTTCTTTGGGCCGGACCAGTTAGGATGACGGTATGTCTCATCATTGGGTACTTAATGGGGAGACACGATTCTGTGTTTACACTAGCCTTCGTGCATCTATCGAATATGACGTTTATGACATTCGGTGCGACATCCTTGTTGGCCTGTGTCAACACTGGGGGGCCTTGGCACACGAGTGCATTCAACTCTATAAGATCTGTTTGATTTTAGCACAACACATCTTGAATCTTGACTGCCAAGCCTGGTCATCATAATGGCAACAGGTCAGGACTAATTAGTTAAGGAAACTCGAATGAACATGTCACTTTAATGGTTGAACATGTGAGCAAGGATCGGTGAACATTTCGCTTGAATAATTAAAAATTGGGTTCAATTCACTTGAACACCATGGAATCAATGAACATTAGCATATATCGGATGAACATATGTCACATCTTATGTTAACATGCAAATAATTTTAATTAATATAGGTCATCCTTTTTTTATAAAGTCCTCAATTACATATATACATGTTCATTGGACTTATTACTTAAAGGAACATATGTCATACATCAAATGAAACATCATCTTAGTACAATTAGACCCCACAATTACCCAATTGAGTGAACAATTATAAAGTCTAGAAGGTACCTCAAGGTCTGATGGAGGGGAGTTGAGTTGTTGGAGGGGGGGAGGTGTTGTTCGTTGCTAGGGCCGCTTCTTGTTGTTGTTGTTTTGGTTCTTGATTTTTTCTTTGCTTGCTGTTGTTGTTCTTGTTGTTCTAGCTGTCGCTGTTGTAGGGAGTGATGATTCAGGATGAGCTGGATGGCGGTCAGAATTGGTATCCGGTCAAGAACTGGACCAACCCCGAATCCATGGCGCAGTTCCAGGTTGTTTCGCTTTCTCACCAATTCCATACCTCATATGCTTATCGGAGGGAATTCTCGTGGAATTTGGATAGAATTGATTGTGAACTCGGTCAAAATAGAAGACCCGGATACATCAAATAAAAAACAGTGCCAATGTTGTAATAGGCGACGAGGACATTTAAAATATAAGAACGTATGTTAATATGGTAAGCGAATATAGTCCATAATCAGATGACTTACGATCAGAAAGGGAGTGGGTCCAACGAAAAACTGGTTTGATTGTTCCTTCTAATAGTCAGAAGCATTAATAAGGAAGTCAATGATGTACGTGCACCAATCGTAGTTTGGAATTTGGTTGACATTTATGGCAGTTATTAAGCATGACGGGTAGGGCTTGGAGTTTGAATCGCTTTTGATGCGAGAGTTCACTTGCAGCCTACCGGGAAACTCCTCTTCAAGTTGTCACTAACTCCTCAGCGTGAAGCATCTTTACAATCTGATTCAGCAATGGACAACTAACTGTCTGCAATCCATGGTACGCCCTCCAATTGAGCATTATGCTATCGTAGGCCGAAGTTGTAACTACTCCCGACTCTACAAAGGGCATTTCCCAATTGGCACCCCATACACTTGAAAAACATCCACTGGATCTATTTTCACCTGCTTATCTCGTTTCAGTTGCAAGCTTGCACTACAACAATTAATATGGGACACAATGATTGCAATGACATTGGCGTTGTACTTCTCAAAGTCCATCGACAAAAGTCCACCAAAACCCATGTCACGGATAGCTTGCTTTTTGTCCTCATGATCGGCGATGTTCTTAAATAGTTTCATTAACGGTTGAACGGTGTGCCGCATCTTGATGATAGGATAGCCCCCCCTATTGCTGACTTCTTGAATGTATTTGGGGACAATTGTAAGAGGCAGCCTCTCATCTACAGCTGTTTGCACCTCACTAGACTAATTACCACTGAATATGAAAACAGAGGGATCCAATTAAATTTAGTTAATGTAAGTAATGTCCAATGGACATGGACAATGAAATTACTCACATGATCATTGCAACTGACTCAAATGTTCATCGATTTCCAGTTAATGTTCACTTGTTTAAGGACATTTACTCGTACTAATACATATGTCCATTTTGATCATGTTCATTTTCATTGGTTATGAATCCATATGTTCATCCAACTCTATTCAGTACAAAATAGCGAAAATTCGAAGGTACGCACGGAAGTATGGTGCTTCCTGTGTGCATGCTTCCAAACGCTGCGTTTAAACGGCTCGCAATGAACATCTGCGCGGTTTTCCAATGAACATTTGTGGGACCCACATCAATCTCTCTTTCCTCAAATTTTTCACCCCATATGCGTTGTAAACCAATAAACATCAAGACTATTCCAATGGACATTGTAGTCTAATGAACACACGCTAATTTTCAATGAACATTTGCAATTTTGGAATAAACATTTGTGGGACACACCTCAATTTCTCTTTCCTCAACTTTTTCACCCCATGTGTGTTGCAAACCAATAAACATCCTGTTTATTCCAATGGACATTGTAGTATAATGAACACACGCTATTTTTAATTGAACATTTGGAGTTTTGGAATGAACATTCATAAAAAAAAAATAGTGTGATAAACACATTTTTTCTGTTGAATGAACAATTGCAATTATGGATTGAACATTTTCACCTAATTTCTAAATTCAGTATGTTTTTGAATTTTAAAAGTTCAAAATTGCCGCTGATTTTCAAAATTCAAATTTCAAAATATTTTTCAAATTTACTATTGTTCATTTCTCACTTCATTAACATATTGTTGATTCAAATGTTAGTTTGTTCATCCAAGTCTTCAAAATGTTCTTTCAAATTACTTATATGTTCATTGTGATAAATATTTATGTTGTCATTACTTATATGTTCATTGGAGATGAGCAGATGTTCACTTCATTAACATATTGTTGATTCAAATGTTAGTTTGTTCATCCAAGTCTTCAAAATGTTCTTTCAAATTACTTATGTGTTCATTGTGATAAATATTTATGTTGTCATTACTTATATGTTCATTGACCGATGTTCTTTCCGTGCGTTTTTGGTTTAATGAACCCGCGTTTTATGTGTTTGTTGCTGCGTTTTGGATCGTGCGCACCATCCTCTACCTACACTCGTGCGCATCATCGACGGACTGACAAAATAGTCCCTTCTAGTTTCACCAATGTGATACATGGGTTCATTTAGTTTTTTAACTTGAACAGTGTTGTGACTCAGATGTTCATCCAGCTCTATTATTATTCATTGGTATATGCACGGTATATTTAGGGTATCAACATGTTCATTTGTTGTCGTTACATGTTCATATGTCGTAATTACATATTCATCGAAAATTCAGGACATGTAAGTAATGTCCAATAGACATGGACAATGAAGTTACTCACATGTTCATTGCAACTGACTCAAATGTTTATCAATTTCCTATTCATGTTCACTTGTTTAAGGACATTTTCTCGTACGGATACATATGTCCATTTAGATCAGGTTCATTTTCATCGATAATGAGTCATATGTTCATCCAACTCTATTCAGTACTAAACACTCCCTTCTCGTTTTACCACTGTGATACATACACGAGTTCATTTTGGTTTTTCACATGTTTAGTGTTTCTGACTCGGATGTCCATCCAACTTTATTTATTATTCATAGGTATATGCACGGTATATTTTGGGTTATGAACATGTTCATTTGTCGTCTTACATGTTCATCAATAATGAAGCACGTGTTCAACACATAGTTCCTATTGTTCATATGTTTATAACTTTATTTGTGTCCATTATGTACCAACAATGCATTAAAATATGTAAACATTTCATTTCATGTAACTTACATGTGCCCAGAGATGGTGGTCCTGTCAGCACTAGGGGTGTGCAGTTTCGGATATCCGATCCGATCCGAAAATCTCCGAATTTTTGGATAGGGAAAAATGTGATCCTTATCCGATCCGAAAAAAGTGGATATCCGAATTCTCATACATCCAAAATTTCGGAACGGATATTCGGGTATCTAAGATCCGAATTCGCCAATTAAACTTAAGTTGGCACCTCAATTAATGATGTCATAAATCATGATAATATGATATCACAAATTAACATAAGTCTTAAACATCAACGCACTGCCACCTCACTCCATTAAAAAAAAAAACTCACTGCCACCTCAATTCAACTTAAGTTGCCACCACATTAATATTTTAACAATGCTGCCATAGTTCCATGAATCAGGATAACATGGTATCACAAATTAACAAAAGTCTCAAAATGTCAACTCACTGCCCTTTGCCCGGTCAGGTCGATGGTGCGCACGAGTGTAGGTAGAGGATGGTGTGCACCATCTAAAACGCAGCAACAAACACATAAAAAGCGGGTTCATTACAGTCCGTCGATGGTACGCACGAGTGTAGGTAGAGGATGGTGCGCACCATCCAAAACGCAGCAACAAACACATAAAACGTGGGTTCATTAAACCAAAAACGCACGGAAAGAACATCGGTTCATCTCCAATGAACATATAAGTAATGCCAACATAAATATTTATCACAATGAACACATAAGTAATTTGAAAGAACATTTTCAAGACTTGGATGAACAAACTAACATTTGAATCAACAATATGTTAATGAAGTGAACATCTATTCATCTCCAATGAACATATAAGTAATGACAACATAAATATTAATCACAATAAACATATAAGTAATTTAAAAGAACATTTTGAAGACTTGGATGAACAAACTAACATTTGAATCAACAATATGTTAATGAAGTGAGAAATGAACAATATTAAATTTGAAAAATATTTTGAAATTTGAATTTTGAAAATCAGCTGCAATTTTGAACTTTTTAAAATTCAAAAACATACTGAATTTAGAAATTAGGCGAAAATGTTCAATCCAAAATTGCAATTGTTCATTCAACAGAAAGAATGTGTTTATCACACTAATTTTTTTATAAATGTTCATTCCAAAACTCCAAATGTTCAATAAAAAATAGCGTGTGTTCATTATTGACAGGCTAAAGTCGTATCACCTTATCAAAAATAACCTAAAGTCCACTAACAAGTAGTCAGGGAAGTCAGGATCGAATCCACAGGGAGAAAGTTATATTATTGTATCTAAATTCTAATATTATACTAACTAAATCAGTTGAAAATGGGTGTGTGACTAAACTAATAGGCAAATGATAGAACTAAATATGAAAGTATGAATCAATTAATAAAGAACTAGGACTATGGATCACTATGCATACAATTCGGGAAATCAGAGACGAATAATAACTACCCAATAAGTTAATTTATCTAGGGCACATGTAATTTCTCTCGAACATTACCTCCCTCAAAGATCACCTAGCCGCTCTCGCATGGTCAAGGATCACTATGCCTAATGATTGAAAGCCTATACGAAATCTCTCCTCTCGAAGTAGATTCAATATTGCGATAATAGAAATACAAATCAGGCCTAATTCATAAATCTAGCATGAATGATTCAATCACAGGAAACAATTGAAATAAAGGGTAATTATATTAATCTATTTATCCCTCATTGCATACATAGATCCCCACAATCCTAGAAATAAAACTATTCACTCATGCTTGAGAATCCAATAACAAATTCCATATAAAAATCCATACTTTGAACTATTGCAAATAACTAACAAGCTACTCTAATCAATAATAGAGGAAGCAAATAATAATAGAGAAAACGAGTAAGAATATTACCAAATTAAAGAACTATATTGAACTTGCGAATAATCCAAAGGTTTGATCTTGAATCACAATGAAAAGTAATAAAAACTAGGGTTCTTGAGAGAATCTATGAGAAAAATAAGAGCTAAAACAAAGATGAATAAAAGATTTTCTAACTTTCCTATTTATACTAAGTGGCCCGAAACTCATTAAATGAGCGCGCGGAGGAGAAGCCCGATCGGGCTCAACGCAGCAGCAGAACTCCAAAAATGGACACCGCCCGACGCTGTCGGGCCATGCCGCCCGATCCCATCGGGCGGGATTCTTTTTCGCTTGTTTTCAACTCTAGAACACGCCAGATGAATTTGTTCTCGGGCCCGATCGAGCTAAGCCGCCCGATCCTATCGGGCGAGAAAACTGCTACTTTGCGTCAACTTGCGAAGGCTGTATCTCTCAAACCAGAAGTCCGTTTGGGGCGTGTGACCTATCATTGGAAAGCCCTTAAAGTCTAGTTTCCAACCCACTGGAATTTCTTGATTATAAATTTTGTATCAAAAGTTATGATCAAAATGGTGAACAAGTGTCAGTTTTGGCACTTCTTTCACTAACTCTTTGCTTCATTCCAACTCGAAATTGTCCCAAACGGATGCATTGTGATCCTTGTGCAAGCTATCTCCATCCTCAATGATTAAAAGGCTTGATCTTAGATAATCATAATCAATTTGCATCAAAATAACCTGAAAATCATCGAAACACGCAAACGGGGAGTAGTAGAGCAAACTTGAGTAAATCATGCAAATATGCACCTAAATGCTCTAATATGAACTAGAAATGAAACCTAAATGCACCTAAAACTCTATATAAAACCATATGATCAAACTCCCCCAAGCTATACCTTTGCTTGTCCTCAAGCAATAAGACATAGACATTAGAAAAGAAAGACAACCTACAATAAAGGACTACAATATGACCAAAGACTCAACTGAAAACACGAGAGATATAATCACTACATGATGCGCTCAAGTTATACGATGTTCTTGTGGTATTTTAGGTGCATATTGCTAAGGGATTTGTTCGTAATTATTAAGGTTTGCATATAAATCATCCTTAGCGGAAGTTCGGAGTTTTGCGATATAAGTTGTGTTAATGTCATGCATTCCGAGTTTCCAAGGTAAAATGCATTTGAGCCGAGCATCACAAGCCACAAGCTCGCCAAGCCAAGCTCGAAGCATCGCTCAGCAGCCCAAAGATCATCGTCGAGCACAACCAGAGCCATCGTCGAGCCCGCCCGGCGGCCTCGCCCATACTGACCCATCGCACGCCCATCGCACCAAGCCAACGCACGCCCGGCGCTCGTCCAAGCGCCCAGCAGCCTCGCTCGTCCAGCAGCGCTGGCCCAGCGCTCAGCAGCAGGCAAGCCCAGCTCGCACCTCGCGAGCATAGTCGCACCTCGCGACCTGTATCTCGCACCTCGCGAGAATCCTCGCACGGTGCGACCTGCGTGGTTTTGGCCCAGCTCTTCAGCTCGTTGCGAAGGCAGTAGCTTATCGCACGGTGCGACCTGTATCGCACCTCGCGACCCCTAGGTCGGTTTAAATGACGGCTAACTTTTGAGCCTTAGTATAAATACTAAACTTTGTTTTTAGACCTAGGGGGCGGAAGCCACAAGGGGATGGAGTTTCCAAAACTCCACTCCTCTCTTGTTGTCTTCTCTTTTTAGTTTTTATTTTCTAATTTAGTCTTTGTAGATTTCAATTATGGGATTGGCTTATGCTATGCCGATTGTAGCTTGAACCGTTCTTGAACGAGATTAATATGGAGCTTCAAGCATTATTGTGAGATCTTTCTTCTCTATTTATTTTCCTTTATTATGGTTTAATTTCTATGCTTGCTTTCAATGGTTTTTGCATGATTATGCTAGGAACGTTACTAGTTTGATTGTGTAATTAATCTAATGCTAGATTTAAGAATAGAATCGGATTGTTTTATTCTTTTATCATTTGGTAGCAAACTAGGGAGTAATTTAGATGCTGATCATCTTGGTTATTTCTTGGGGAAATTGAATCAACTGTTGAATGTTTATCGCTTGTATGACGTTAGCAGGTCTATTGGTTCTCTGTGTTTATTGCTGCTATCGGATTGAATTTAGACGCAGATCGGACTAGGTTATCCTTTAGTTAGAGTTTTATAGTCACGCTGATCGTGCTATTCAACTAGGAATAAGGAGAACACGAGATTGATTCTCGACAATAGATAATTATGGAAATAATTAGAGTGGATGTTCAATGACCGATAATGAATTGAAGTGCATGTTAATCGGATTCAAGATCCTTCCTATAATTGATTTCTCATTTTGTTTATATGCTAGTTAGTTGTAGTTTAGTTATAATCTACTTGAAACCCCCCTTTGTTATTATTATTAGGTTTCTCGGCCCTTAGCTTAATCTAGGTTTCGAATCACGCTAAGTACTAAACTCGTCCCTGTTTCCCTGTGGATACGACCCCTACTTCCATTATACTTGTTTATTGTAAAAGAGAGTAGGAGAAATTTTATCTTTGGACGGGCGGCGTTCACGACAAGCGCGGCCCGCCAAATTTTGGCGCCGTTGCCGGGGAAACGGTGTTACTTGTTTTTATTTAGAGTGATTTTTGGATGGTATTGCTTGTGCTCTTTGTTTTTGGTTGGCCACTCATATAAAGAATTCCCTTTTTGTTTTTAGTTTCAATTTTCATCTTCCATTGAACTCTATGTGTTTCACTTTTGTATGTTAGACAAGAAGCATGGAATTTGTTGCTTAAACTCTCTTGGGAATGGTTGATTGACTCATACTTTATATCTTGGTTATTGTCTAGCTTTAAACATTTATATTAATGGTCATGACATGGGTTAGCTAGGAGTAGTACTAGTTGATGTTTGTTGTTGCCTTAATGCTAGGTTTGGGATATAATCAGATGTTATATGCTCAACCATGTTGTAGTAAGCTAGGTACTAACAATGCATTGCAAGAGTCCTTCTCAATCAATTTTGCAGGTATTTGAAGTGGAGATTGACATGGAACCACCATTGTCACACATGGAGCACAACCCAATGATTAAGCTTAAGGTATTAAGTCGAGCTCACGACTTTAAACAACAGCGCTTCTCGGGAGGCAACCCGAGACCCCTTTATTTTCTTTCTTTTCCTTTATTTTTCATCAAATTTCCACCACCACAACAAATTTTCTTTCACCCACCACCCACCCACTAAAAAGATCCACAACCAATCTTAATTCGCTTGGAACCAAAATCCACAAAAGAAAATCCGTTGGGAGGACTTCAATAGCTAGGAGTTGGTACACTAGAGGATTGAGATTGTTAATGTATCTTTTCGATCTCTTAAGCTAGGTGCAAATCTCACAAATTCAAAACTTTTGAGCTTGTCATTTGTTTGAGTGATTCGAGGGAGAGGGTTGTGAGTTGATTTATGAGATTTGAGTTGGTGTTGTTAAGAAATTTGAGTTTGACGGATTGTTTGGTCATGAGTTTTGAGCATTCGATCTTCGATATACCCGATTTTCGATTTTCTCCCTCCATTTTCAGTTTACTTTTCTCCTAATTGTCGACACATTGAGGACAATGTGTAGTTTAAGTAGGGGGGAGGGTATTCTCATTCTCATGTATCTATGTTGTGTATATTACTTTCAATTTGAAAAAAAAAAAAAATGAAAAAAAAAAAAAAAAAAAAAAAAAAAAAAAAAAAAGTGATGAAATGAAACCCGCTGAGTTGAAAACCCACAAGGATGGGCGACTCAGGCAAAAATGGGGGCCCGGATAGGTTGAAAACCCGAAAGGGCAACTTATGCAAAAAAGTGGCTTATATTGAGCGGGTAAGATGGTGAGATGAAAAAAATGTGAGAAGCTAGGATGAAAACCCGAAAGGGCTCCTAGGCAAAATGAGAGATTAAGAGAGAATTATACACTTTGAAAACTCATTTGCCGGAGATGGTGTCATAAGGTTGAAAGCGTTTTTGGGTTGGGTTAGTGAATTCATCCTTTGTCTTGTGAAGATCTATTTATTTTGGCTTTCGCATTCTTTTGGTTGATTGTTTTTGGGAGTAAGCATGGAATTTATCCCTTTTTGTCTTTGTTCCATGGCTTGCTATTTTAAGTTAGTTGTTGTAGTAGTAGGTCATATTTTGAGGTTTGGGAGAGCTGATACTTTAGTGTGTCGTGAGCTGGCATTTTGATTCTCGTTGGTGTTGTTGGTTAAACTTGTTGGCGTTTGCTGGTTATTATTGTTGTCGCGTCTTTGTATATTTCAGGTGAGCTTGAATCTAAGTGTGGGGGAATCATCATCCCTTACGTTTAGGTTTTGAGCGTATGTTGTTAAGATGTGATGATGATGATGTAGTTGATGGGGAGTGTAGGTTGGTTTCGATAGCTTGGGTGATGATTTATTTGGTGATCCTCATTTTGAGTTTACTCGAGGTCGAGTAAAGTTCAAGTGTGGGGGGTATTTGATGCGCTCAAGTTATACGATGTTCTTGTGGTATTTTAGGTGCATATTGCTAAGGGATTTGTTCGTAATTATTAAGGTTTGCATATAAATCATCCTTAGCGGAAGTTCGGAGTTTTGCGATATAAGTTGTGTTAATGTCATGCATTCCGAGTTTCCAAGGTAAAATGCATTTGAGCCGAGCATCACAAGCCACAAGCTCGCCAAGCCAAGCTCGAAGCATCGCTCGGCCCAAAGCATCATCGTCGAGCACAACCAGCAGCATCGTCGAGCCTGCCCAGCAGCCTCGCCCATACAGCCCATCGCACGCCCATCGCACCAAGCCAACGCACGCCCGGCGCTCGTCCAAGCGCCAGCGGCCTCGCTCGTCCAAGGCCAGCGGCCTGGCGCTTCGCCAGCGAGCAAGCCCAGCTCGCACCTCGCGAGCATAGTCGCACCTCGCGACCTGTATCTCGCACCTCGCGAGAATCCTCGCACGGTGCGACCTGCGTGGTTTTGGCCCAGCTCTTCAGCTCGTTGCGAAGGCAGTAGCTTATCGCACGGTGCGACCTGTATCGCACCTCGCGACCCCTAGGTCGGTTTAAATGACGGCTAACTTTTGAGCCTTAGTATAAATACTAAACTTTGTTTTTAGACCTAGGGGGCAGCAGCCACAAGGGGATGGAGTTTCCAAAACTCCACTCCTCTCTTGTTGTCTTCTCTTTTTAGTTTTTATTTTCTAATTTAGTCTTTGTAGATTTCAATTATGGGATTGGCTTATGCTATGCCGATTGTAGCTTGAACCGTTCTTGAACGAGATTAATATGGAGCTTCAAGCATTATTGTGAGATCTTTCTTCTCTATTTATTTTCCTTTATTATGGTTTAATTTCTATGCTTGCTTTCAATGGTTTTTGCATGATTATGCTAGGAACGTTACTAGTTTGATTGTGTAATTAATCTAATGCTAGATTTAAGAATAGAATCGGATTGTTTTATTCTTTTATCATTTGGTAGCAAACTAGGGAGTAATTTAGATGCTGATCATCTTGGTTATTTCTTGGGGAAATTGAATCAACTGTTGAATGTTTATCGCTTGTATGACGTTAGCAGGTCTATTGGTTCTCTGTGTTTATTGCTGCTATCGGATTGAATTTAGACGCAGATCGGACTAGGTTATCCTTTAGTTAGAGTTTTATAGTCACGCTGATCGTGCTATTCAACTAGGAATAAGGAGAACACGAGATTGATTCTCGACAATAGATAATTATGGAAATAATTAGAGTGGATGTTCAATGACCGATAATGAATTGAAGTGCATGTTAATCGGATTCAAGATCCTTCCTATAATTGATTTCTCATTTTGTTTATATGCTAGTTAGTTGTAGTTTAGTTATAATCTACTTGAAACCCCCCTTTGTTATTATTATTAGGTTTCTCGGCCCTTAGCTTAATCTAGGTTTCGAATCACGCTAAGTACTAAACTCGTCCCTGTTTCCCTGTGGATACGACCCCTACTTCCATTATACTTGTTTATTGTAAAAGAGAGTAGGAGAAATTTTATCTTTGGACGGGCGGCGTTCACGACAAGCGCGGCCCGCCACTACACAAACCAAGAATCGAAACAATCTCGAACAAAGCCGCATAGCATGTCATGTATCGCAATCGACTCTCCAATCATACCACATACCATCTCTCCCAAACTGGATTTAACCAAACCTGACAGACCTCACTATAGTTATGCGCTCTCAAATCTCTCATGTGTTTAAAGGATAAATGATGACACTCAACCTAAATCAAGTCGACTCAGATGAAACATGTACTCTTTAACTTTGACTTTTTGACTCACTTAATACTCAACAATACAATACACAATGATCAAGAGGACTTTTAAGGGTTGTAATGGGGCTGAGGTTAAGGGTATGGAGAATAATTTGGGAATTGTGGTGGAAAAACTAATGAGGGGAGCATCATATAACTGAAAACATGACCATGAAAAGTCACAACAACTCCACGCAACAACCAACAATCTCCAAAAAATAAAACCAACACTTTTTCCATTCAAAAAAAATTCAATAATAACCCTTTTTATTTCACTTTATTCTCATCTCTTTTTTTCACTTCTTTTTCATTTCATTTTTCACTTTTTTTTTTCTTTTTTGTTTTTTTTCTTTTAAACTTTCAATTCAATTTCAAAGCTCACTAAACATATTTTCCATCCATCTAAACCACAAATAGAGCACTTCAATTCAATACAAACCAAACCAAAACTAATACTCGCTCCCCCAAGCTAGGCTTAGGACAAGAATCAAATGAGACCAATGGCTTGTAATATAGGTAAATAATCAAACATAATTAGGAAGGCTCAACGGGGCTAGAGAAAGGATAATATGAAAAAAAAAAGAATAACTCTGGAGCTAAGATCATGAAATGAAACGCCTCAATCATATCAAAATGTATGCACTATCAAATATCAAGGAGTACCAAGTCAAAGTCAAGAACAATGTGACAATTAAGGAACTAATCACACATGAAAGAACATAACTGACACAGATACGTCAGTTTATAGGCACAGAAGCTCACTTGGATTAGGGTGTCTCGCATAGTAAAGTTAAAGCGAGCCAGAGAGAGATCAAACAATCTTACCACAAACGATCAATTGCAAAACAATAGTGCTATGAAGAATCATGAACAAGATGAATGACGCTTAGGAAGTGTAGTGAAATATCAACAAGGTTCTCAAAAAGTGATAGCAATAGTCCCGTAGATGCAACTAACATGATATGAAATCTAATATGAAAAAAAAAAAATTCTAATGCAAAATTCAAATGCAACTAAGAAAGCAATACATTCTTTTCCGTTACATATAAACTCCCACCCCTAATGAGCGGTACAAACCATGTAACAATCCTACTAAAGCAATAAATCTAAACTAGTATGCAACTAACATGCACGAAGTGACATCCTTCCCCAAGACGAACGTTACATTGTCCTCAATGTGAACACCAAGAAGAACAACGAAGCAAAAAAAGGGAAGGGGACGACTCACGGAAAAGGTGGGCAATGAACAAAGAGTGTGCCAAATAGTATTGACACTTCCACCACAGCCAAGAGCACGCCACTTACACATTAGCAAAGTAGTCATAAAGTAGAAATAAAGATAACATCAAAAGGTTAGAAAGTCGGGTTGCCTCCCGATAACCGCTGGTTTTTTAGGGTCCCGCACGACCGAAATACTTTTTACATTATGAAGAATCCAATGCCTTCAGTAACTTATCAAATTCCCCTGCAAACATGTTATTGAACACTCGATATTGCTTGACAGCAAGCATAATTATATTCACTAGTAGGGGGTTAAAGGTACCACAAGACAAAGAATCATAAGAAAAAGCAAAAAATGTACAACTATCTTGCAAATCCTCAGGTTTCACAGGATGAACATGAATATTTACTTGGTCAAATTTATCACGCGACAATAGATCTTTAAGAAAACAAGGAGGATATAACACAGGGGATGAAGATACAAGATCAAGCTTCTGTGAAAACGGGATATGAGGGTTATGCGGGTTAGGTTGAACATCAAATTTTTGTATGCTTTCAGCATATTTAAACTCTTTACCCAAAACTTCACTCTCATCAATAAGCTTGTCAACAAAGGAGTCTTCATTCAAAAATTTAATAACCAATGGTTTTTCAATCACTAATTCTATAACTAATGATTGTTCCTCCTCAAAAACATCCATTATATCCATCTTTTCCTTATTTAAACTACCACCAAGAGTCAAATGATAACCTTCTTTTAATGAACTAGCATTCTCAACCAACACATCATCATAATACAAATGTTGCTCAATAGGTTGGCTAATAGATTTTAGTCTAGATGCTATTGATCTTTGACTTTCTGTAATTTTTGCTAGTTGCAACGTGTAATCCTCCTGAACAAATTTATAATCCTCCTGAACCTTATTTAATTCATTCATGAAATCATAAAGAAAATCTTTGATATTATCAGATTCAGATGGAGCATTAGACAAATTAAACTCAGGGATAGGGTTATTGACATGCATATATGACTCATTATGCGGACAAAGAGAAATATCATGATCATAAGAGTGACAACAAGAACAAAAATCAGATGGAGAGGTAAGAGTTTGAGAATCATAGATAGATGAATTTTCTAGAGCTGGAGTAACATATCTTGTCATCTCCCACTCAAAGGTTTCCCTAGCTAATTGCTCAAACAAATTACAACCCACTTCAGGTGTCATATCCATGAATTTACCATCACTCATGGAATCTACAACTACCCTCGTATCATCATTCAAACCCTCATAGATCACTAAACCAATTTCCCATTGTTCAAATAAATGGTCGGGACCAAGAAAGCTCTCAAATCTAAGCTTATATCTCCAAAACACTTCATGTTCAAATTGGGGAAAAGAGATAGACGTCATTCAAATAAAAATAAAAAAAATAAATATTTACAAAAAAAAATATATACAGTTAGTCTAATATTTGACAGTTCAGATATAATAGTAATAAACCGTCTCCCCGGCAACGGCGCCAAAATTTGACAGGCTAAAGTCGTATCACCTTATCAAAAATAACCTAAAGTCCACTAACAAGTAGTCAGGGAAGTCAGGATCGAATCCACAGGGAGAAAGTTATATTATTGTATCTAAATTCTAATATTATACTAACTAAATCAGTTGAAAATGGGTGTGTGACTAAACTAATAGGCAAATGATAGAACTAAATATGAAAGTATGAATCAATTAATAAAGAACTAGGACTATGGATCACTATGCATACAATTCGGGAAATCAGAGACGAATAATAACTACCCAATAAGTTAATTTATCTAGGGCACATGTAATTTCTCTCGAACATTACCTCCCTCAAAGATCACCTAGCCGCTCTCGCATGGTCAAGGATCACTATGCCTAATGATTGAAAGTCTATACGAAATCTCTCCTCTCGAAGTAGATTCAATATTGCGATAATAGAAATACAAATCAGGCCTAATTCATAAATCTAGCATGAATGATTCAATCACAGGAAACAATTGAAATAAAGGGTAATTATATTAATCTATTTATCCCTCATTGCATACATAGATCCCCACAATCCTAGAAATAAAACTACTCACTCATGCTTGAGAATCCAATAACAAATTCCATATAAAAATCCATACTTTGAACTATTGCAAATAACTAACAAGCTACTCTAATCAATAATAGAGGAAGCAAATAATAATAGAGAAAACGAGTAAGAAGATTACCAAATTAAAGAACTATATTGAACTTGCGAATAATCCAAAGGTTTGATCTTGAATCACAATGAAAAGTAATAAAAACTAGGGTTCTTGAGAGAATCTATGAGAAAAATAAGAGCTAAAACAAAGATGAATAAAAGATGTTCTAACTTTCCTATTTATACTAAGTGGCCCGAAACTCATTAAATGAGCGCGCGGAGGAGAAGCCGGATCGGGCTCAACGCAGCAGCAGAACTCCAAAAATGGACACCGCCCGATCCCATCGGGCGGGATTCTTTTTCGCTTGTTTTCAACTCTAGAACACGCCAGATGAATTTGTTCTCGGGCCCGATCGGGCTAAGCCGCCCGATCCTATCGGGCGAGAAAACTGCTACTTTGCGTCAACTTGCGAAGGCTGTATCTCTCAAATCAGAAGTCCGTTTGGGGCGTGTGACCTATCATTGGAAAGCCCTTAAAGTCTAGTTTCCAACCCAACTGGAATTTCTTGATTATAAATTTTGTATCCAAAGTTATGATCAAAATGGTGAACAAGTGTCAGTTTTGGCACTTCTTTCACTAACTCTTTGCTTCATTTCAACTCGAAATTGTCCCAAACGGATGCATTGTAATCCTTGTGCAAGCTATCTCCATCCTCAATGATTAAAAGGCTTGATCTTAGATAATCATAATCAATTTGCATCAAAATAACCTGAAAATCATCGAAACACGCAAACGGGGAGTAGTAGAGCAAACTTGAGTAAATCATGCAAATATGCACCTAAATGCTCTAATATGAACTAGAAATGCAACCTAAATGCACCTAAAACTCTATATAAAACCATATGATCAATTATACTACAATGTCCATTGGAATAAACAGGATGTTTATTGGTTTACAACACACATGGGGTGAAAAAGAGAAATTGAGGTGCGTCCCACAAATGTTTATTTCAAAATTGCAAATGTTCATTGAAAATTAGCGTGTATTCATTAGACTACAATGTCCATTGGAATAATCTTGATGTTTATTGGTTTACAACGCACATGGGGTGAAAATTTTGAGGAAAGAGAAATTGAGGTGGGTCCCACAAATGTTCATTGGAAAACTAGAGATGTTCATTGCCATAGTTCCATGAATCAGGATAACATGGTATCACAAATTAACAAAAGTCTCAAAATGTCAACTCACTGCCGCTGCCTCAAAGTGGAGGGTAAATATCCATAATATATGGTGGCAGAGAAGGAATTGCAAATTTAAAATGCCACTGCCTCAATTCACACACAAAGACAAAGTATTAAATTCATTATACAAATTAAAGGGGAGTGGTGGATGAATTACAACACTTCAAGGGGAAAAACTCAAAAGATCAAGTTCATCAAACAATAAAAGTGTGACATTCGGATGAATTTCAAAACATCATTATCCAACCATAAACAAACAGGAAAAAAAAACAGAAAAATACACAAAAATACTTTGTCAATAAATAATTCAAATTAAAGCAGCTTATTTCACAAAAAAAAATACAGAAATAAATAGTCCAGATTAAGATACTTTGCCAATCATTATTTCACATTAAGATGAAAATTGAAACTTACCCCAGATTGAGATGAAGGATCGAACTGCATTCGCACCGCACGAGGTTGTATTGTGTGGAGGATTGAACTCCAAACTCAGGTCTCTCCACGACCTTCTTTCACAAAAAGAAGAACACTCAGTCAAGCGAAAGTGATTAAAGAGGGTCGAGACTCGAGATTGCTACAAAATTATAGATTAAAATTAAAGCAGAGAGAGGGAACCTGGAGGATGGCAGTGGAGTGAGGAGATTAGTCAGGCGGCAGGCGGCGAAACCTAGAGAGAAGAGTGGGGGACGGTGGAGAGAGAGAAGAAAACCGAGAGAGAAGAGTGAAGTTAGGGTTTCAATTCATTAATTTGGGCCTTAGGCTTTTTTTAGCTATATACCTACTGCCAATAAACCGGATAAGTTATCCGAATTTCGAATCGGATATGCAGATTTCCTGGATCGGATTTTCCAGATCGGATATTTTTGACACCCCTAGTCAGCACCATCAGTTGGGGGTTGTTGGGATGGTCCCTTACCCCGACCAGTCTTCCTCATTGTCCTGTATGTAAAATGTGTCAGCAATAATTTATGCTAGTTGCATATATATGTTTTGCACACATTTGGAGGTTGGATTGATTACCTCCCTGCAGCCTTGCTTCTCTTAGCTGCAGGAACATACTCTGCGTCGTCGTCATCATTCCGCCTACAAATACCAAAAACTATTAAGCAATAGGTGGTGCACAATTATACAGGCCACATGTAAAGGGATAACCCATACCTCTTCTCTATGGTTGCCGAGTAAACAGACAAGTTCTTTGGTCTTTTTGGATAATATGGAAAGTGTGAAGCAGGTTGCTTTCCCTGTTGTGCAGCTTCTCCACCCCTTCAAATATGTAAGCATGTTAATGTCACATGCAAGTAATGACAAAGGATGCACATGAATAAATGACAAAGCCATATTTCATAAAAGATATAGAGGATGCACACACATGCTAAGGATGGTTGTTGCCATCTCTGAATGGATAGCAGACTCAGGAGCTCTGCACAACAGGTGGTATGAAGAAATTAATTATTATGAACATGAGGCTTAGTTTAATGAACACATGACTTACAGTCAATGAACACTACAATGGACCTAACCTATCTCTGTCAGTTTCAGCCATTTCAGGTTCATACTGTTGTGCCTGATGTTCATCTGGCTGCTCAGTGCCAGTGTGCGTGTCAGGTGCCTCCAAACTACATGAAACACATAGAATTACCTATAAAGTTAACAAAATAACCTCACTTCCATGTAATCTACTAGCGTAGATCAGCAACAATGGAATAATTGAACACGATCACATGTTTTCTCAATGATGGAATCAGTTAACATGAAAATCATAAATTTAGCACATAGGTTTCCTATAAATGCACATTACTATTAGACATGTTCTTATTTAACATCAGTACACATTACATATGCTATCAATGAACATTAAAATAGGAAACGGACATCTGGCATACAATAATGAACACGAGAAATTGACGTTATGAACATCAAAAGCAATTAATGTGTTCAAAATCAAACATTCCAAATTACGACTTCACAATAAATGTGTCCAACATAAAATAACAAAACGACGGATTTTACCTATGTTCTTCATTCAATTATTTCAGTATCAGTGGGTCAACGAATTTCTCATTAAATGTGTCTGATGTTCTTTTCTTACTGCCCTTTGTCCTAATGTCCTGGGCCAGCGAAATTTCCATATCTGAGTCCTCAAATCTGAACAAACAACCAAAGTATTGATATGCTGATTTTAAACTATATAATTGAATACCATAATTCTTGAATTTCACAAAAACATACTGAGTCCCAGGCATGCGCGTGTTCACTGGAGTTAGGCTTAGAACCTCCTCCTCAGCCTTCCTGGAATTCCCTTGCTAAATTTATAAATAAAAATTAATTATTTATCCAATAATTCATGCAAGTTAGGGTTTAAAATACTTGCCTTGGGTTTGCAGTTGCCTTGGGTTTCTCTCAATTTACTAGTTCACTAGACGAACTTCACAACCATGGCAACAAACGCAGAATTGTAGAGAAAGTTTTTAGAGAGAGAAAGTTCAAAGTTCGTAATTCATGCAAATGAGGGCTGACGGTTTTGGTAACTTGTTATTGATTGTAAATTGTAAAATCAATTAATTTTTCATTTTTCAAAACATGTTCACTTGTATTGTTATACATGTACATTGGGCTTGTTTTCCTTTAAATTGGCAGCGTTTTGTCATGCCATTTCTGAGTTATCGGTGGCCCTTGGGCGAACTACAAACATGGGGCCCTACTTAATAAGTGATATTAAAAATTTTAATTTCTAGAATATGCAATAATTAAAAAAATGGTTGTGCCTTTTCCTGATTTAGGTATGATTTTGTGCCTTTTCTCTTTTCCAATTTTAATACAATTGTAAGTTTATTATATATATGCATTATGTTTATGCTGTGAATCGAGTTTTCTTTCCCTCAGTTGCTTATTTAATTTGAATGTTTTAGGTTAGATGTATCTAATCTAAAATTAACCACCAAGAATCTAATTTAACTATAATTAATCAAGTTTTCAAAAAACAAATTATAATTATGCTTGAAAAGGATATGATAATTGCAAAATCACATTAAAAAAATTAAATTGATGTATCAAACTTAGTATCTATCAAGAAAAATGGAGAAAATTATTCTAATTTTCATTAAAGCATAATAATACTTAGCTGAAAAATCAGTTAATAAGATAAAGTCAGAATTTGAAAAACCGAAATAATCCAAATAAAGACCAAGAATTACATAGAAAAGAGTGAAATTACCAGAATATTTTTGTATGATTGGTAGAATCTCTTTGAACAATTGAGTTCTTGGAGTATCAAACCACTGAAAATACAACTCATGAACCAAAATTCCAAAGTAAAGGATGATAAAAATAACATAAGAAAGAGGAAAAATTAATGAGTAATTGAGATGTGAAGAACAATGGAAGGAGGAGTATTTAAGTAAATTTGAAGCTTTTAATCCCGTTGATAATCGTTCGCAAAAGAAATCATCTTCAAGTAGGAAATTGCAACTGGTTGAAGAATAAACCGGAAAAGAATTTTGGAATTGTAAGAAGGTGGAGAATTGAATAAGCATGAATTATTTGGAAACTGCCACAATTAGAAAAGAAGGTGTAGATTTTTAGCGGTATTCTCGGCGTGTATGCAGTGGTTTTTTTTTTTTTTACGGTTTCTTCTCTTAGCCTTTATTAATTTGGGTTTGATATTTTGAGGCCCTGGCTACATGCCCCTTTTACCCAGCCCCAAACCAAATACGACCCTGCATTTTGTTTGATGGCCCTTACGTTTTAATGCATGCACACGATACTATATGTACTAGCGTGTGCACCATTTAAGGATGGCATAAAAGTATAAAGGGTTTTTCTATGATATATCCCTGTGTTTTTTAAAATTCTATAATGTACCCCTAATGTTTTTTTATTCTACACTGTACCCTTGTGTTTTTAAGTTTTCTACATAGTACCCCTAGTGTGTATTAATGAAAACGGATGTTAAACATTTTTGAATTCCCACCCAAACCTCCCCATCCCCTCCACCCTATCCCCTTCGATTTCCTGCGGCCCCCAACCCTCTCCCCTTCGATTTCCCTACGGCCCCCCACCCCCCTCCCCTTCGATTTCCCGTTGCCCCCCCCCCCTCCTCTTCGCTATCCCGCAGCCCCCCCCACCCCCTCCCCTTTGATTTCCCGTTGCCCCCATCCCTCCCCTTTCGATTTCCCACAGCCGCCACGATTGAATCGTGTTGATTTTTATAAAAACATTGGTGGTTCTTTGCGGTCATGGTGGTTACGAGGGTGGAGGGACTGGGCTGGCGGCGGTCATGGTGGTTGCGGGGGTGGAGGGGAGGGGGGGGGGCCGGGCTAGAGGTTGGCAGTGGGAGAGTTGAGAGAGAAGCCCGGAAATGCAAAGAGATAATGGTAAACGTTACGTTCATTTAACGTAGGGAGGGAGACTTATGTAGAAAACATAAAAAATACAGGGGTATAGTATAGAATAAAAACACATTAGGGGTACATTATAGAATTTTTAAAAACACATAAGTATATCACAGAAAAACACAAGTATAAAACTATAGTACTTACTTCCTCCGTTTCAAATTACTTGCTACACTTTCCATATAGGGAAGTTTCATATTACTTGCTACACTTCCTTTTTGGGCAATAAACTCTCTCTATCTCTCTCCTCTCACATGGGTCTCTTTTCTTTTTACTCTCTACCTCTCTCTTCTCTAAAAATTGCCTAGGAGTCCGTGAATTGAGAAGTGTAGCAAGTAAAATGAAACGGAGGAAGTATGTTATTTAGACATTAAAAACCCTGAACCTCATCCAAGAAAGGCCTTGAGCTTGACCTCAAAAATGGGGGCTCTGGCACAAAGACTACCTTCTCTCTCCTTCATTTTCATCCCACCTTCTCTCTCCTCCCGCACACCGGCGCTTCTCCGCAGCCACAACCGTCTTCAATCAACGGTCAGATCATGTGCTTCTTCAACAGGAGCAGTAGCTCCTCCTACCAAGTCGAAAGCAGAAGACAGAGCAATTACTCCACGTTCTCAGGACTTCAATGCTTGGTACCTTGATATTATCGCCCATGCTGAGCTTGCAGATTATGGTCCTGTTCGTGGTACCATGGTTATTCGCCCTTATGGTTATGCTATCTGGGAATCCATTCAGGTCTAACTATTTTTCTCACTTTTTGTTTTTTAAGTTTTAAACTTTTAAGGCCTCACTTTTTTGTGTAATTGCAGGATTATTTGAATGTGAAGTTCAAGGAAACTGGTCACAGCAACATGTACTTCCCACAGGTAACCCCAATTGTTTTATGCAGTTGCTTGTTTTCTGTGTTTTGATTGATTGGTAATTCATTTTCAGATTAGTTGTTTGTATACAGGTATTTTATTATAATTAGTATTTGCTACTTCTCTGTAGTGACTTTTGGCTGGAATATCTTTGCGTCACCTGAATGCTTTGTTTGTTTATTCATATTAATATATAAATTTGTATATTTGTCGGTAAGTTCAGTTTTATATAGGGAATTTTGCAAGACTTATCTCACATAAGTCTATTACTGATGACTTATACCACATTCATTGATTCTAGGCAAAGAGTTGGTAATTCTGATGTTAGAAGACTTGTTGGTACTTTTCAAACAAAACACACTCAAATGTGAAATTGGTGAAGCAACTTTTTAGTCAAAGTAATGATATCTAAACGCATGTTAGATAAGCTATATAGGAGGCTTAAGTGTTTCTTGTCTCGTATTAGGATATTCTAGCCATACTTTTTGTTGGTGATGGAGCATTATCTGGTTTGGGAAATATATTATAAGTTAATGAAGTGTCTTGAGGAGGGGGAGTCCTTTTGTGGATCAATCAGAAAGAATGATTTTAAAATGCTACACCGAGGGCTATCACACTTGTGCAAGAGAAGAGGGTAGAAACTAAAAATTCATCCGTCAAGCATCTTCCAACATTTCGGAATCTTAAGTTTTTGCATTGTTATTGTGGGACGTCCCAAAACATTTTGCTTCTTTCTTTTTCAAGGTAGTAGAGTACTAGTTTAGGTAACATAAAACATGACTCAAAGACTCAGCATGAAATTCTCTCTTGGATAGTTTAAGATTTCTTTATCCATAATCCAAACTTTTGAAGTCTTTTCATGCCATGACATGATTTAAATTGATTAATCTCTTTTGGGGCCTATGTTTAAAATGCATAGTTTAGCTATGGTTTCCAATGGATAAAGTTAAGACTCCTGTAAATTCTTTTTCAGAATAGCAATTTTCTAATTATTTCTATTGAGAGATCTACAATTAGACATCCAGGTACTTTTTAGAATATTAAATGAATAATGTGGGAAGAAGGAATAGGGGTATGAGTGAAACGTTTTAGATCATGAAAAGGTAATCTTTAGGGCGGATATGATTTTGGAGAAGAATTTTGTAGGACAGAATGAATATGAAAGATAATTGGATATTCATATGTGTAATATCAAAATTTGTACATGCTCCTTTAATGATTTAATGTTGGAGTAAATAAGTATTCTTGCTTTTCGACATGTAAAATAGGTGAATTAAAGAAACAGTATTTTATGTCAGATCGGTGTGTTATATCTTTCTCGAATGTAAAGTTGAACATTGTTTTGGTGATTTGAGAATGTTGAAGTAGTTAGCTGCTTATGTACTTTCATTGATTTTAGAAGGCTGAACTTGGTTCCGTTGTTGGTTTTTTGTGATAAAGAAACCATTGTTAGCAATAAGCTATTAATTTCATTATTCTTTTACTTGTACCATTGATGCACTGAGTAAGCTAGGTTTAATACTGTAATACACTTGCTCAATCTCGAAAAATTGAGAAATTTTATGGTCTAGGAAGCTCAAGGTCTTTGTGTGGACAGTTTCTCTAGACAACTCAGTAGGAATGATAAACTTCAATATGGTGGAAAGATAAGTGCATTTCCAAAATGTATATTTTTTGTGTCTACAGAGGAGGGGAGACATTTTTTTTTTTTTTTTTACTGAGCTGGCAAAATTCTAGTAGAGAAAGTTGTGTAAGATTGTGGAGATTCGACGGGTTTTGCTTGTTTCGGTGATGTGGCTTTTATAATTTAGCAATATGCATAATGGAGGAACAAGTGAAGGAAGTCTCTTTGGAGGTCAGCATGCTTGGTTCTTTGGTTTCCGTGGCATCAGGAGAATTTCTCAGAGTAGAGCTATTTGGCTCGGAGGCTTTGTGAGATAGAATGGTGACCCTTCTCGTTGTTTCTCTATGGGTTCTTTTTTTTTTGGTTTCCGTTTGATGCTAGACTCTTTTGGGGTTTTTTTTTTTTTGCGGTTTTCATTTTATGACATAAAGAGCATTTGGCTTGCTTTAATTTTCTTTAGAGGAATCTAGTCTTTATCCTATATTGGTGTACAACGTACACTATCTTATCTTTCTTGAAAGTTTATCTTCATCTTTTAGACGACCACTTAAGATTGTTGTCAGATTTTGTTATTGTTCGAATTTAGAAGTCTTGAAGCTACCTGAATATGATTTGGGGATTAATTGATGTTAAGTATTGCTTCAGTTTGCATTCTTTCTCAGTTTTCTCTCTTTCTCATTCATAATTTGTCCGATATCCTTATTGTTCCGTAATCTTTTGCAGTTTATACCATATTCATTTATAGAGAAGGAAGCTAGTCATGTTGAAGGTTTTAGTCCAGAATTAGCCCTTGTAACTGTTGGAGGAGGAAAGGAACTTGAAGAAAAACTTGTGGTACTAATATGAGTGGTGGTTTTTTTTATCTATATTTTGACATTGTTGTAGGCTTGTAGTAAAGACGGTTGTGTTACCTTTATGGCATCAAACTTGGTAAACTGAGTCTTGGCTTTGATTGTTGCACTTGTTGAGGTTCTGGCAGGTTCGACCTACTAGTGAAACTATAGTGAATCATATGTTCACTCAATGGATCCATAGTCATCGTGATCTTCCACTAATGATTAATCAGGTAAGATTACAGTAAGATAGCAAGTTTATATCTGCATTCTTATCCCTCTTCCAAATCCTAATTGTTTACTTTCAGTGGGTAAATGTCACGAGATGGGAGATGCGCACAAAACCTTTTGTGAGGACTCTTGAATTTCTTTGGCAAGAGGGTCATACTGCTCATGCCACTCCAGAAGAGGCGGAGAAAGAGGTCTTTGATTTTTTTTTTTCTTGCCTTTGTCTATTATATTAAATTGTTAACTACAATTAATGATAGTGCCTCTAGTAGATGATTTCTCTTATATAATGCATGGAATTCTCTTGGTACAGGCCTTGCAGATGATTGATGTGTACATAAAATTTGCTTATGAGCAAGCTGCAATCCCTGTAATTGCTGGTCGAAAATCAAAGGTAGAGACATTTGCTGGTGCTGATAGGACCTATACAATTGAGGCTATGATGGGTGATAGGAAAGCTCTACAAGCTGGGACTAGCCATAACCTTGGTCAGAATTTTTCACGTGCATTTGGCACACAGGTTTGGCTTAGTGGCTCATTGTTCTCGTTATTGGTTTAGTATGTTTAATATGATACAATGGTGTTGTCAGTTGAAAGGACTTGCTCATTTGTTGTTGCAGTTTACTGATGAGAGTGGGCAAAGACAAAATGTGTGGCAAACATCATGGGCTATCAGCACGCGTTTTGTGGGTGGTATAATTATGACACATGGTGATGATGCTGGTTTAATGCTTCCACCAAGGGTTGCTCCTATACAGGTTACTTGCATTCTCTAAGTATCTCCTTGCAATATTAATACCTACATCTTCTTGACAAGTTGACATGGACTGAATATATGCCTTACAGAGCTCTGCTTTCATGCAGCAAAGAGTAACATGAATTTTTGTAGCAATTGGGACTATGTAAAATGGGGTATTTATGAAGGAAGTTGTATATCAAATCAACCAAAATACTCAAACCAAACCTTTAAAAGTTGAACTAAGGAAACTCTTGACATTGCTCTATTTTTTTATTTAACTAATTTAGGAAAAATCACTCAAATGACATGAAATATTCACCAAAGATATTTGGTATCCTAAATTATACATTACTTAACCTAGAAAGACGGTATCTCACTTGAGAACAGATATAGCATCGGAAAATTAACTTATATAGTTATATCTCACCCAGAAAATGAAGACCTAAGAAAGGAAAAATCAAAGGGAGAACAAAAATAACTAAATTCATCATCCTTCTTGATGGAATCCCATTTTCAGATCTGTGCTCTTTTTTTTTTTGGTTCAACTATATGCAACATACAGCTCAAGTTATTAATTGGTTTTGTGAAATTGTTGAGGTTATCTAGAGCAATCTCCCTTTGTTCTGTTGTAGTGTTGTACTCTTGTAGTCCAAGTGCTAATCTTATGCTATTTTACCTATATGCCCTCTTACCTTATCTTTCTTCATTCGTTAGTTCTCTCTCTCTAATTATGAATTTTCTTCTTCAGGTTGTAATTGTACCAATCTGGAAAAAGGAAGAAGAGAAATCAGGAGTTCTCAGTTCTGCCGTTACTGCATATGAAGTTCTAAAATGTGCAGGGATTAAAGTTAAGGTTGATGATTCGGAGCAGAGAACCCCTGGATGGAAATTTAACTTTTGGGAAATGAAGGTGAGAGTTAACTCTTGTTTCTTGATTACAAACTTACAAGGCCTAAATGTTAGCATATCAGCACTTGTCTTCAATGTGATGCTTTGCCATTGCTTTGCATGCTCAAAGCACCGATAAACGTGACATATGTCATATTATAGTCACACTAAGCAATCTCAAAGCACTGATAAACGAGACATATGACCATTATGTCATAACAATATGCTGCTACAGACCTGGTTACTTTAACAAAACAGCTTATGAATTAGCAGGTGCCTTTTTCCTGCTTGTGTAGATTTCTTTCTGTTTTCAGTTAACTTATGCCAACTATGGAAGGTGGACTGTTATTGGATATCATATAAGATTAGTGTTATCTGTACTCTACATAAACAATGTCATGTGAGACAAGGAAATCAAAGCGTCTTCTGAAGTAATTGTTAGATACATAAATTAAAAAAAAATTAACCACCTAAAATTTCTTGTTAACATCCCTTACTGCAATAAGCAAATTGACTTCTGGTTAAGGCCAGAGGTTCAACATAATTTATAGAAATATGAAGTTCTATTGGCCTACTATAATAAAACTTTGAAGAAAATTTGTAATGTGGACCATGAAATGTCAGGTATCTAGTTATGTCTTGGTCCAGTTTAATGGTTTTCTAACTGTGCTTATGAAGCAATATGCATATATTTTCTATTCACTTATACCACATTTTGGAAACATCTCTATTGAGAATGGTGAATGGCAGAGCATTTTATATTGCATCCTCTTTTCAAGCTCTCACTAAAAAGCTCATTTCTCAGGGAGTTCCTATAAGAATTGAAATTGGTCCACGTGATGTCTTGAATAAGAGTGTGGTCATATCAAGGAGAGATATTCCTGGTAAACAAGGGAAAGTATTTGGAGTTTCCATGGAACCTGATGTTCTGGTTTCTTATGTAAAGGACAAGTTGGATGAGATACAGGCATCATTGTTGAGCATGGCAGCATCATTCCGTGATAGGTATTTATCTGTGCTTTGATCTTCAATCTTGAGCTTGTATTGGATGCATCTTCTAACCTTTCAAATTGGTTAATATTGATTGCCTAGAGTCAATTTCTTGTGGAATTGTTGCTGTGTCCCCTAAGTGAACAGCATGCGTCTTTTGGGCTGTATTGGATATCATCATGCATGCAGATGCTGGTGTCACTACCAATGTGCTGTCCGAATGCTGTCCCACCAGATGTTGATGATTGTTCCATTGGCATGTTTCATTTGACAAAACAATTACAATGACAAAGTGAGTTTGCAGGGAAATTTTTGTTGATTAACCTGCTAATAACGAAGTAACTTCAAGTTCCAATCATATCTAAAGAGGAATGCTCCGCAGCCACAACCACAAGCACAACCAGTTGGGATATCTTTCTTCAAATGGGCTGACCCGCTTTCACCCCGTATGTCTTGCGATTGGCCCCTGCAATATGGTCTAGTTATTGAGATGTAATTAATTGATTCATCAAGAGTGTCCCATCCTCTCTCCTGCTCCTTTCCCCTCACGCTGTCATGCCAGCACACCTTTTGTCGTAGACCCCGAGGAAGTTATTGATATTTCCTAATCCATTACCATTGTCTCTCTTCCTTGCCCCTGTACCATCTCACCTTTTTTTGATTTGATAGACCAGCTGGAAGTCACTCATGACTGGAGGTTGGGGTATTAGGCCCCCCCTTTGCTTGAACAGAAACTGCTGGCAATATTGGCAATTTTACTAAATCTTCACAAGCAATACATCCTAAAAGAAGTGAAAGATTTCCAGTGTGCTCAATCATATTTTACTGAGGTGTAACCTAGAAAATGGTAGGAGGAGAAAGGGGGGGGGAATGAAGAAGACATTTTTAGGTGGGACATTGATGGGGAGCGAGGAGAGATTGTGTTGGTCCGTGTGCAGTAGCATGTCCTAGCACCTTTAAGGAGTTTGTGGTCTGTGTTATCTCTGAAATGATCGGATGATTAAACTGAACACATCGTCATTAAGCTCTCTAGGTATTGTCAGATCTCACCTGATTCAACGCAGGAGTAGCAAGATCAATAACCTAGTTAGATAAGCTTCTGACTTTGTGTGTTCCTCATGGAAATGTTATGATATGTATCCGAGCTTCTCATTTTTGTATGGAAACTAGAAACAAAGTGAAAACCTGTGTGTTTATTATGTTGCGTCGAGTCGAGTGCCTCCTGTAATTTATGGATATTAGAAACACTGACATGAAATTAATATTTGCCAGTAACATTGTGGATGTGTCATCATATGAAGAACTTAAAGCAGCAATATCTGATGGAAAGTGGGCAAGGGGTCCGTGGTCTGCCAGGTCTTCTTCCTTCCTATGTTTCTCTCTCTCTCTGACCTTTTATATGAACAGATATGTTTTACAGGAAGATAGATAGACAACCTCTTTTGTCTTTGATTTAAGTTGCTTTTCTCATTGTTTCGTGTAGTGAGAAGGATGAGTTAAAGGTGAAGGAAGAAACCGGGGCAACAATAAGATGTTTCCCTTTTGAACAACCTCAAGGGATGAAAACTTGTCTAATGACAGGAAATGCCGCTGATGAAGTTGCAATTTTTGCAAAATCTTACTAGTTTTCTTTGATCCTAGTTCTTACCCAGACATATTTTTCTGCGAAGCAGATGTTTTTGGAACATTAGACTTGATTAGGTTTTTTGCACGAATTTGGTTGCTCATTTTATATAATTTGTTTTTGTAACATTAATCTCCATATTGCATGAAGGTTGTTGGGAAATTTTAAGTGGGAAATCTGTAGTAATGTTCTTCTATTTTCTAGTAATAAATACATCTAGAATTTTAGTCATACCAAAAACAGTTTATAATATTTATATATACATCTTTACGTAGGTATTGTGATGCTTCAACGTTGATGTTGTATTCTTTGCAGTTATTAACGAAAAGGAATGACTTCGGTTGGTATCTCTATAGAAATTTAAAGTGCAAATTTAATAAATTTAATAATAGATTAGATTGAAAAAATCCATTTTTTTCCCAGTGATGAACCTATAAAACAATAACCAACTTCTTTCTGACTTGTAGATCTAAATTTTCGTTTATCTGGTGGCATATCTGGTTTACTCGTAATAGTCGTTTTTCATCAAGAAGGGGTGTCCCCTTTTAACACAATGTCTCTTATTAAGGATTTTGCTAGGAAATGGTGTCATGCTCAGTCTTGTGATTTTGTTTCTTGATGTCATGTTTCCAAAAGTGAGCTGAAGATGAAAAAGCGTACATAGGTGTGGTGGTCTCCTCCTCTTACAGGCTTTATCAAGTTGATTTTTGACCGTCTGAAATTAGATATTGCTGCTGCTTCCTTAGAGTTCATCATTTGGGAGTTGGGACCATAGTGATAAGGTTCTTATGGGTACCAAATCTCTGCATCCTAGGACTTTTATTCTTGCTGAGGAAGCTTGGGGAATGTGTGAAGGAATTAGGGCGGTGCTCTCTCTAGGGGTCAATAACATCTGTATAGAGGGAGATAATCTGGTTGTGATCAACTCCCTTAGAAAATGTTGGAAAGTGCCTTGGGAAATTAATAATTTTGTTTGTGATACTGGGAATGATGTTTGTTCCTTCTCCAACGTCACGATCAACTATTGCTTAGGGAGGCTAGTCAAGTTAGGGATTGCTTTAAAGGGATTTAGCGACTACTCATTTCACCAAAATGCATCTTTCTTTTAGGGAGCTCATATCCTTAGTTACTCAACTATTAAGCGTGTTTGGCTGGGAGTAGTCCAGGAATGGGTGACCTAATGGGAAGTTTCTCGGGGTGCATACAGTTGTTGGCCCTATATGTGCATTAATGACGATATACAACGTATCAAAAACATTGTCTACCACCAAAGAAAGTAACATTATTTGATACTTCTAAGCATCATGTTAGAGATAATGTGAATGTTAACTAGTTTAGTTGGTTAAAGTTTTGGTAAATGGTATTCAAAACCTGAAACAAAACCCATATACGTCATTTGGCTTTGTGGCTCTCTGTAACCAAAAAATGATGTTAGAGAAAAAACACTTGCCAGTAATTAAGTTTCCAAGCCAATATGGAAATCACATGTTAATTTCATAACTCAAGGAGTCAGGCTGATCATACGCGCATGAAGCAGCGGATTTAATATCGAAATCACATGTAATTGTAAAATAATCAAACATAGATAGCGGAAATCTCTTCTTATTGCATTGATATATTACATGCAATAAATTTAAATTGACAAGCATTTATGGAAGGAGTGTCATATACCTCAAATTCAAAACAATACTATATGCAAGCAATATCTCTTTTCTTTTGTTTTCCGTGCTCAATTATCTTGACAACTAAAGTTAGAAATATGAAAATCACGAAAAGTAAATACCTTTCCACAGCCCCGGCCCGAACGATATAGAGGCCCTGTGCTGATATTCAAAAATAGGCCCCTATGTATAAAAATTTAAAAGCAAATTGTTTTTCAACTCTCATTTTCTTTTTACGTTTTTCATGCCCGAAATCATATTTTATAAATCGAGAAAGCATAATTAAAATAACTAAACAATCCTTCGACTTCCGCTTGTCGAATCTGGACTCAATTAACTTCTTTTTTTTTTTTTTTTTGCTAAGCAAGAGATAAGTATTATTTTACCATGAAACCAATTACAACCAAGCTAACTCAAGTCGAGTAAGAAACAAGAACCAAGAGCAAGCAATACACAAACTAAAACAAACAGCCAAGCAACAAAGCTTACGGACTCCAAAAGTCAAACCTAGTTCTTATCCTGCACATAGATCTTTGAGGTAACACCAAGCTAATCCTCATCCTGTTTTTTATAATAGTTTGACATTCTATGATCAATCAAGAAGGGAAAAAAAATCAACCAAAGGACCATAAATTATGGTAAATATATCAGCCCATCGGGAAAATGAGCATAGATAAATCAAAATTCGACCAGCACAACAACATTTTAACTAATCTCATTCATATATTCAAATTGGACGATTAATTAAGAGATATATGTTGCAAAAAAAGAGCACGGAACGAATTTTCAACAAATCCCTAATTGCAATATGAAACTCTAATATTACATGAAAAATGACAGGAAAATGTGCAATCAATTAATAGATAAAGATAAAGAGGGTACCTATCTGCTGATTCTTGAACCGATCAAAGTGCACAGCCATTTCAATTTCCTTTCTCTCTCTCACCTAACTCTCTCAACGCACAAAATTACGAAATGTTTCACCAATTTTGAATGAATTAGAAAACCCTAATTGAAATTGGGGAAAAATTTCGCAGTAAAATTTTTGGACCGTAATACTTTATCGGTGAAAATTGTTGAGAAAAGGAGGAAGTCCAATTGTTGAGGAGAAAGAGATAAAGGGGGGAGAGAGAGAGAGAGATACGAGATAAAGTAAGGAGAGATAGTATTGTACTGTAATACTTTATCTACTGTAAGTCTGTACTACCGTGCGAACAAAATGGGCCTATAAGTTTAAACAATTTTTTTTTGAATTTGGGGCTCCTCTAATTGCGAGGCCCTGTGCTGAGTCCCACTTTGGACCGGCACAGGGTCGGGCCTGCCTTTCAATTGTCAATATTCAAAGCAAACTCATTATACCATATATTTCATATGACTTTTCATTAAGTAAAAGACTGAAAACAAACTGTAATTAACACTGTAACAGGTCCGTACCGTATTAGTTTAAAATACTATACTCCCATCTTTAAGAAGGCACCCAAACTTATGATTACTGAAAATAAAGCTTAGCAAATTCTTCCAAGGACTCATATGCAGCAAGACTAGGATCACCATCTTCAAGCATCCACAATAGGTGATCAAAAAGAACCACCTCACACTTGATAGATATACTATGTCCTGGACTTTGCTTCGACTTCTCGATAAGAGCATTCAACAATGGATGATTCAAGTACTTGGAATCGATCACATACCGTCTTCTCGAGCTTCCCACATAGATAGTTTCTCCATTCTCATTACAATGTTGACGTTGTTGTTCTAGCATTTTCGGTTTCGAGCTTTCCTTCGTTGAGTTAGATCTGAGACTGCGATAGGAGGATGATCTTTTTAATTGTTGTGACAAGCTCTTGCATTTTCTTAATATCAAATGCAACTTCCTCATATTATTTTACTGATATGTTAGATTGAATGAGTTGAAAACATAGAAAGACTCAAGACTGTAATCTGTAAGAGAATGAATAGATGAAGGTGACTTGAGGTTCACTCACATTGAAGGCAACTTGTAGTAGGAACTCCGCCCCCCCCCTCTCCTTTTTTGTTGTACCTTATTCTTTTTTTGCTTTTGTTGTTGGGTGGGGATGATGAAGTAGTTGGCTTTTATTACATGAGATTAGGACCAATATATAACCCACCCAAACTATAACAGATATTTAAATGTTTACGAATATAAGTGGTATTAGGGATTTAATTAAATGGATTTTTTGCGGGGAAGGACCAATGAAAATAGGGTTTTTGTGGGGAAACACCACTTACTTTTTTTTTTGGCGAGAAGGACCAATTAAAATACTTCCGTTGACAACTTAACACCACATTACAATTTCCGGCCAAATTGTCAACTTTTCGGCGTTGATAATTTCTTTCCCTCCAAAACCTCGTTTTTTTTGTTTCTCCTCCTCCCCCACCCCTATGCCCTACCCACCGGAAACCCTCCTTAGTCCCCTACCCCGAAATCCTCTCACTCTCCTTCTGTCTCCTTTTCCTAGCTTCATCCTTCTTCTTCACCTCCCAATCCCAAATCCTCCAATCCCTTTTGCGCTGGTTGCCCCTCTCTCTCTCCTCGTGGGTCCCTATTCTCGTGGTTCACCTATCGTAGGGCGCAGGAGAGGAGGGTTCCGGTGGGGTTTCCGGTTGGTAGGGCGTAGGGGTGGGGGAGGAGGATTCCAGTGGGGTTTCCTGTGGGTAGGGCGTAGGGAGCAGGGGTGGGGGAGGAGGATTCCGGTGGGGTTTCCGGTGGGTAGGGCGTAGGGGTGGGGGAGGAGGATTCCGGTGGGTTTTTCGGTATAGGGCGTAGGGGTGGTGAAGGAGGAGAAACAAACGGAAAAATAAGTCAACGCCGGAAAGTTGACAATTTGGCCAGAAAATCGTAATGTGGTGTTAAGTTGCCAACGGAAGTATTTTAATTGGTCCTTCCCGCCAAAAAAAAATTTAAGTGGTGTTTACTCACAAAAACCCTATTTTAATTGATCCTTCCCCACATATAACCCTTACAATCATAATAAAAAAATTTACCAATCAAAGATATTGTCATGCCCATGCTCTTAATTTTTAGGATTGCAAGCAGAAGCATGTACAACTCAAGTACTCGACAATAAAAAGTTACGGGAAATACGTGCATGAGGCGGACACAATATGGTCAGTGCTAGGTCATTGTTAGAGATGACAATGGGTCCAGGACTCTAACCGGATCCGACCGCTCAAATCTTATCCTAATTGAAGGGTATGTGTATTAATTTTTTGAACCCAATAGGTAAGGGTAGAGTATGGATCTTGATACTATCGGGTAAGGGTAGGGTAAGAGTCCACTCCTCAAATACCCAGACCCAACCCAAACCCTACCCGTAGACCCGCCCAAACTAAAATATACTCCCTTTGTCCCTGAATACTCTTTACACTTTCCTTTTTCATCTGTCCCAAAATACTCTTTACTCTTCTATTTTTGGATATGACCCACTATTATTTTAATCTTTCTACCTTTAAACCAATGGCCCACACTCTCTCTCCTCCAAATAAAATAATATCACTCATACTACCTACCAACTCTAACCATTGACCCACACTATCTCTTCACCAAATAAAATAATACTCCCTCTGTCCCAGAAAGATCTGAAAACTTGTTGCGACACGTAGTTTAAGGTGATAAGTTGTGGTGTGGTTATCAAATGTTATTTTATTTAAAAAGTAGATGTAATAGAAGTTGGTGGGTTATTTTTTATTAGAGGAGAGAGAAAGTTGGGTAACTTTCTATTGATAAAAGGTAGAGTATGGGCCAAAGATGTGTAAAAGAAATAATATATTAATGGTGGGACCATGCCAATAATGGAAATGTTCAAACTAATTTGGGACAAACATAAAAGGAAAGTGTTCATACTATTATGGGACAGAGGTAGTACTACTTTTACTACCTACTAACTCCTATCACATCAACCTTTTTAATTAGATAACAGTTGATAGCCAAACAACAACTTATCATCTAAAACTACGTGCCCTGATAAGTGTCAAGAGTATTCTGGGACACAGGGAGTATATATTTTTTCATATTTTTAATTTAAAATGAATATAAATATTTAATATATAACAGATATACGAAACCCTTCCAGTCAAAATAAAATGCTCAATCCCTTACCCTAGCTGCACTCTCACGGTCTCATCTTACCAATATCTCACTCTCTCACTCTAAACTATTTTTTTATTCATATTCGGATGTATGAGACTTTTGGGATGTGAAAAAACTATGTATTCCTATTGTAATATGATATTTTTTGTGCTAACTGACAGCTTTATATGTTGAATTGAGCTTAACAATTATATATAAACGTGAAAATATAAGCGGAATTTTTTTTGTATTGGACCCATTCTAGACCCTGAACCCTACCCATACCCTATCGGACCCTATGGTTACGAGTAAGGGTCCTAAAAAAATTTTCCCTATGGATATGGGTAGAGTATGGGTCTACATCCAAAAATTAGGGTATGGATAAGGATCTAGCCTTACCCTACCCAAACCCTACCCATTATCATCTGTAGTCATGATCCGCACCTAGGTTCCATATTTGGTTCAAAAGTCAACATAATAACAATCAAAATAATTATATTATGCTTAAATTAGATGTTGCTTCTCGCAACCCCATTTAAAATAAAATTCATCATCTATATATTTTAAAAAGGAAAAATGGATCAGAATACCCCCAACTTTAGCCCGTCCGCTTTTAATACCCCCAACTATGAATTATTTTTAAATACCCCCAACTAGTGGAGAGGTCCGCCAAAAATGCACCCAGATGACTTATAACCTATTAGCAAGGTAATTTTTTCATTTTTTATTTCTCTTTTATTTTAATTTTCAATTTCTACTCCCACCCACCCTCTCCCCAACCCCCCTCCCCACTCCCACCACCCCAACAGCCCCCCACTCCCCCAGAGCCCCCTCCCCCCCACCACCCTTCGAATTCCCCCTCCCCCTAACCCCTTCGACACCCCCTCCCCTAATCCCAATTGAAACCCCCTTCCCCAGCTTTTCCCCAACCTCCTAGGTGTTGTTTCCCTTCCCCGCGTCTGTCTGCCACGATTGGACCTCACCGTCGGTGCGGTTGGTCCCGTTTCTCTCTCATGTGTGCGTCTTCTCACTCTTTTTCGTGGTTTTTGGTGTCGTGTGCGGCGTTGCTAGCCCCCACCATCTTTGGAGCTCTTCTCCCCCGGTTCATCGTTGCTCACATAGAGGGGGCTTTCGATGGGGGTTAGGGGAGGGGGTTATTCGACTGGGGTAGTGGGGGAGGAGGGTTGTTGGGGTGGTGGGGGGCTGGCCGGGGGTAGGGGAGGGGGTTTGGGGTGTGGGAAGGATGGTAGTGGGGGTGAGGGAAAGTGGCAGTGGGTGGGGGGGGGTGGTGGGATGAGCAGAGGAGGGTGGGGGGTGGTGGGAGTTTTTGTTTACCAGTTCATCCGATCATAATAGGTAAATGGAGTATTTTTGACGGACCTCTCCAATAGTTGGGGGTATTTAAAAATAACCCATATTTTGGGGGTATTAAAAGCGGACGGACCAAAATTGGATGCATTATGATCCATTTTTCCTTTTAAAAATGTATAAAACTTTCATCAATTAATAACAGAGATAACAACAAACACATGCAACTACTTTGCACAATTTTAAATGAAGGAGGAAAAAAAAATGCTTATAAATTTTAAAACTTTGATAACAATCTTGGATAAGACAATTATTTTTGCAAATCTTGTTATTTACTCAAACAAAAATATATTATTAAAAAGGTGACAAAAGAAATCGAAAATATAAAAATACTGCACTATTTTTTCAATCAACTGTTTTTTTTCTTTTTCTTTTTAGTCACAAAACTTAACCGAAAAACCATCATCTTTCTAATTCAATGTATAATTTATAATGAACTTGTAATAATTGAAGGATTAAACCAAGTTTCAGCTAATCAAGTTACTACTTTAACATTTTGTTTGCTAATTGTTGATCACCCAAATTTATGATAATACTTCAAATAAATTGGTAGTAGTCTCAAACTTCATTCAACCAATTTTTAATCTCATCCTAAATAAAATTTATATTCAGAGTTTACTTTAATTACAGAAAACGAAGGAAGGTATCGTTTGGACCAATAACTAGTTACACTTAAAAGTATGCCCAAACCAAACCCCAAAATTTCAGGCAAGTTCAGTTGTATTGTCTCTCATGCAGGGGAGGATCCAGGATTCCGAACCAGGGGTAGTGTAACTTTACATTGCTAGGAACTCAAAAAAAAAAAAAGTTCGTAATTACTAAATTCAAAATGTTACAAAATCCAAATACAACCTTGAAAACAACAATAAAAGAAAATTACAATTGTTCACGTCGGGTTCTCAAATTTTGGAACCGATTTAATATCGCATCAACTTCTACATCACAAAACAAATCTTTCTCAAGAAAAGTAACTAAACAATCATTTAGCAATCCATCTCCCATGCTATTTCGTAATTTGTTTTTGATCATAGTCATACTAGAGAATGCTATTTCTACACTTGCAGTCGCTACAGGAAAAATTAACACCAACTTCAAAAACAAAAAAACTTTTGAATGAATTTCATGTTTTTTGTTTCAACAAGCTTTATAGAAAGCTCATTGAGAGTCTTCACATTCCAAAACCTCTCATCATTTCGAACATCTTCAATGAAGTTATCCAATGAATGTTCAAAAAAGAATATTTCAGCTCTTGAAAATTCATTTGGATAAAACTCAGCAAGCCTAAGCAATTTTTCTTTGTCATATGATACAAACCGATTAGTAGGATTAAAGCAAGACATGCAAATAAGTAATTCCTTACTTTTCTCACTAATTCGATTATCAATTTCTTGCAATTGTTGATCAATAACACTTAGAAAAACCTGAACTTGAGGAAGACTCTTAATTAATTTCTTTATGGAAATTACTCATATTTCTCCTCTTTCACGGATCTTGAGGAAGACTCTTAATTTCCATTTCGGTTAACCTTTTCAATGGAGTTGGGATTTGAGACCTAGTATGTGAAGTAGCTCCAAGTTCTAAGTCTTCATTTTGAGATGAGGGTTAGTACTTAATGGAGAAGAATTTTGTTGACTTGTTTCTCTTCATGATTCTGAAATATAGATTTTCATTCACTAATCATCCATTCCAACAACTACAATAATAGTAAACTAACAAATTCCACAAATTCCCAATTTCAACACCATATGATATATCATATATCACTCCCAAATTTTCACAAATTCAACCCAATTAACAATCATACTTCACAACAATCAATCAAATTTCCACAAATTCAGCCTAACTAACAATAAAAACGACAACAATCAATCAAAATTCAACCTAACAATCAAAATTTCAACACAACTAACAAATAACAATCATACTTCACAACAATGAACAATCAAAACTGCCATTAACCATCTTGAACTGCCAAGTGCCAATCAAAGCTTGAGATATCACAACAATCAAAACTGCTAACTAACAATCTCAGAGCCAAGTCAGAGGAAAGAGAAAGAAAGTTACCTGAACACCGAAGGCCGAACGCCGCATGATGCGCTCAAGTTATACGATGTTCTTGTGGTATTTTAGGTGCACATTGCTAAGGGATTTGTTCGTAATTGTTAAGGTTTGCATATAAAATCATCCTTAGCGGAAGTTCGGAGTTTTGCGATATAAGTTGTGTTAATGTTATGCATTCCGAGCTTCCAAGGTAAAATGCATTTGAGCCGAGCATCACAAGCCACAAGCTCGCCAAGCCAAGCTCGAAGCATCGCAAGCGAGCACGACTGCCCAGCGCCCATCGCCAACCCAGCCAGCTCAGCCCAGCGCTCGTCCAAGCGCCCAGCAGCATCGCTCGCCCATCGCTCACTGCCCAGCGCCCAGCGCTCGCACAGCCAGCACGCCCAGCAGCTCGCACCTCGCGAGCATGGTCGCACCTCGCGACCTCCAGCTCGCACCTCGCGAGATTCCTCGCACGGTGCGACCTGCGTGGTTTTGGCCCAGCTCTTCAGCTCGTTGCGAAGGCAGTAGCTTATCGCACGGTGCGACCTGTATCGCACCTCGCGACCCCTAGGTCGGTTTAAATGACGGCTGATTTTTGAGCTTTAGTATAAATACTAAACTTTGTTTTTAGACCTAGGGGGCAGCAGCCACAAGGGGATGGAGTTTCCAAAACTCCACTCCTCTCTTGTTGTCTCATCTTTTTAGTTTTTATTTTCTAATTTAGTCTTTGTAGATTTCAATTATGGGATTGGCTTATGCTATGCCGATTGTAGCTTGAACCGTTCTTGAACGAGATTTATATGGAGCTTCAAGCATTATTGTGAGATCTTTCTTCTCTATTTATTTCCTTTGATTATGGTTTAATTTCTATGCTTGCTTTCAATGGTTTTTGCATGATTATGCTAGGAACGTTACTAGTTTGATTGTGTAATTAATCTAATGCTAGATTTAAGAATAGAATCGGATTGTTTTATTCTTTTATCATTTGGTAGCAAACTAGGGAGTAATTTAGATGCTGATCATCTTGGTTATTTCTTGGGGAAATTGAATAAACTGTTGAACGTTTATCGCTTGTATGACGTTAGCAGGTCTGTTGGTTCTCTGTGTTTATTGCTGCTATCGGATTGAACTTAGACGCAGATCGGACTAGGTTATCCTTTAGTTAGAGTTTTATAGTCACGCTGATCGTGCTATTCAACTAGGAATAAGGAGAGCACGAGATTAATTCTCGACAATAGATAATAATGGAAATAATTAGAGTGGATGTTCAATGACCGATAATGAATTGAAGTGGATGTTAATCGGATTCAAGATCCTTCCTATAATTGATTTCTCATTTTGTTTATATGCTAGTTAGTTGTAGTTTAGTTATAATCTACTTGAAACCCCCCTTTTGTAATTATTATTAGGTTTCTCGGCCCTTAGCTTAATCTAGGTTTCGAATCACGCTAAGTATTAAACTCGTCCCTGTTTCCCTGTGGATACGACCCCTACTTCCATTATACTTGTTTATTGTAAAAGAGAGTAGGAGAAATTTTATCTTTGGCCGGGCGGCGGTGCACGACGACGCACCCGCGGCCCGCCCAAATTTTGGCGCCGTTGCCGGGGAAACGGTGTTACTTGTTTTTATTTAGAGTGATTTTTGGATGGTATTGCTTGTGCTCTTTGTTTTTGGTTGGCCACTCATATAAAGAATTCCCTTTTTGTTTTAGTTTCAATTTTCATCTTCCATTGAACTCTATGTGTTTCACTTTTGTATGTTAGACAAGAAGCATGGAATTTGTTGCTTAAACTCTCTTGGGAATGGTTGATTGACTCATACTTTATATCTTGGTTATTGTCTAGCTTTAAACATTTATATTAATGGTCATGACATGGGTTAGCTAGGAGTAGTACTAGTTGATGTTTGTTGTTGCCTTAATGCTAGGTTTGGGATATAATCAGATGTTATATGCTCAACCATGTTGTAGTAAGCTAGGTACTAACAATGCATTGCAAGAGTCCTTCTCAATCAATTTTGCAGGTATTTGAAGTGGAGATTGACATGGAACCACCATTGTCACACATGGAGCACAACCCAATGATTAAGCTTAAGGTATTAAGTCGAGCTCACGACTTTAAACAACGAGCGCTTCTCGGGAGGCAACCCGAGACCCCTTTATTTTCTTTCTTTTCCTTTATTTTTCATCAAATTTCCACCACCACAACAAATTTTCTTTCACCCACCACCCACCCACTAAAAAGATCCACAACCAATCTTAATTCGCTTGTAACCAAAATCCACAAAAGAAAACCCGTTGGGAGGACTTCAATAGCTAGGAGTTGGTAACACTAGAGGATTGAGATTGTTAATGTATCTTTTCGATCTCTTAAGCTAGGAGAAAATCTCAAAAATTCAAAACTTTTGAACTTGTCATTTGTTTGAGTGATTCGAGGGAGCGGGTTGTGAGTTGAGTTAGGAGATTTGAGTTGGTGTTGTTAAGAAATTTGAGTTTGACTGGATTGTTTGGTCATGAGTTTTGAGCATTCGATCTTCGATTTACCCGATTTTCGATTTTCTCCCCCATTTTCGGTTTACTTTTCTTCTAATTGTCGACACATTGAGGACAATGTGTAGTTTAAGTAGGGGGAGGGTATTCTCATTCTCATGTATCTATGTTGTGTACTCATGTATCTATGTTGTGTATATTACTTTCAATTTGAAAAAAAAAAAAAAAAATGAAAAAAAAAAAAAAAAAAAAAAAAAAAAAAAAAAAAAAAAAAAGTGATGAAATGAAACCCGCTGAGTTGAAAACCCACAAGGATGGGCGACTCAGGCAAAAATGGGGGCCCGGATAGGTTGAAAACCCGAAAGGGCAACTTATGCAAAAAAGTGGCTTATATTGAGCGGGTAAGATGGTGAGATGAAAAAAATGTGAGAAGCTAGGATGAAAACCCGAAAGGGCTCCTAGGCAAAATGAGAGATTAAGAGAGAATTATACACTTTGAAAACTCATTTGCCGGAGATGGTGTCATAAGGTTGAAAGCGTTTTCGGGTTGGGTTAGTGAATTCATCCTTTGTTTTGTGAAGATCTATTTAAAGTTGGCTTTCACATTCTTTTGGGTTGATTGTTTGTTTTTGGGAGTAAGCATGGAGTATATTTCTTTTTGTCTTTGTTCCATGGCTTGCTTGTTTAGATTAGTTGTAGTAGTAGTAGTTTTAGATCATCTTTTGGAGGTTTGGGAGAGCTGATACTTTAGTGTGTCGTGAGCTGGCATTTTGATTCTCGTTGGTGTTGTTGGTTAAACTTGTTGGCGTTGCTGGTTATTATTGTTGTCGCGTCTTTGTATTTTTCAGGTGAGCTCGAATCTAAGTGTGGGGGAATCATCGTCCCTTACGTTTAGGTTTTTGAGCGGATGTTGTTAAGATGTGATGATGATGATGTAGTTGATGGGGAGTGTAGGTTGGTTTCGATAGCTTGGGTGATGATTTATTTGGTGATCCTCATTTTGAGTTTACTCGAGGTCGAGTAAAGTTCAAGTGTGGGGGTATTTGATGCGCTCAAGTTATACGATGTTCTTGTGGTATTTTAGGTGCACATTGCTAAGGGATTTGTTCGTAATTGTTAAGGTTTGCATATAAAATCATCCTTAGCGGAAGTTCGGAGTTTTGCGATATAAGTTGTGTTAATGTTATGCATTCCGAGCTTCCAAGGTAAAATGCATTTGAGCCGAGCATCACAAGCCACAAGCTCGCCAAGCCAAGCTCGAAGCATCGCAAGCGAGCACGACTGCCCAGCGCCCATCGCCAACCCAGCCAGCTCAGCCCAGCGCTCGTCCAAGCGCCCAGCAGCATCGCTCGCCCATCGCTCACTGCCCAGCGCCCAGCGCTCGCACAGCCAGCACGCCCAGCAGCTCGCACCTCGCGAGCATGGTCGCACCTCGCGACCTCCAGCTCGCACCTCGCGAGATTCCTCGCACGGTGCGACCTGCGTGGTTTTGGCCCAGCTCTTCAGCTCGTTGCGAAGGCAGTAGCTTATCGCACGGTGCGACCTGTATCGCACCTCGCGACCCCTAGGTCGGTTTAAATGACGGCTGATTTTTGAGCTTTAGTATAAATACTAAACTTTGTTTTTAGACCTAGGGGGCAGCAGCCACAAGGGGATGGAGTTTCCAAAACTCCACTCCTCTCTTGTTGTCTCATCTTTTTAGTTTTTATTTTCTAATTTAGTCTTTGTAGATTTCAATTATGGGATTGGCTTATGCTATGCCGATTGTAGCTTGAACCGTTCTTGAACGAGATTTATATGGAGCTTCAAGCATTATTGTGAGATCTTTCTTCTCTATTTATTTCCTTTGATTATGGTTTAATTTCTATGCTTGCTTTCAATGGTTTTTGCATGATTATGCTAGGAACGTTACTAGTTTGATTGTGTAATTAATCTAATGCTAGATTTAAGAATAGAATCGGATTGTTTTATTCTTTTATCATTTGGTAGCAAACTAGGGAGTAATTTAGATGCTGATCATCTTGGTTATTTCTTGGGGAAATTGAATAAACCGTTGAACGTTTATCGCTTGTATGACGTTAGGGGTGTCCGTTGGTTCTCTCGTGTTTATTGCTGCTATCGGATTGAACTTAGACGCAGATCGGACTAGGTTATCCTTTAGTTAGAGTTTTATAGTCACGCTGATCGTGCTATTCAACTAGGAATAAGGAGAGCACGAGATTAATTCTCGACAATAGATAATAATGGAAATAATTAGAGTGGATGTTCAATGACCGATAATGAATTGAAGTGGATGTTAATCGGATTCAAGATCCTTCCTATAATTGATTTCTCATTTTGTTTATATGCTAGTTAGTTGTAGTTTAGTTATAATCTACTTGAAACCCCCCTTTTGTAATTATTATTAGGTTTCTCGGCCCTTAGCTTAATCTAGGTTTCGAATCACGCTAAGTATTAAACTCGTCCCTGTTTCCCTGTGGATACGACCCCTACTTCCATTATACTTGTTTATTGTAAAAGAGAGTAGGAGAAATTTTATCTTTGGCCGGGCGGCGGTGCACGACGACGCACCCGCGGCCCGCCCACCGCACAATCTCAGAGGAAAGAGAAAGAAAGTCTTGAACAGTCGACCGATTTACAGCCCATAGCAATTAGCAAAACTGCCATTAGAGAGGAAAGAGAAAGAAAGTTAAGAGGGACTAAGAAAATTCAGGAATCACGAAATTTAGGGCTAGATTTATCTTCTAACAATCAAAGTTAAGAGAAGACTCAAATTTAGGGCTAGATCTAGATTACAATTTGCGGAAAAAAAAACTTACCATTTTGTCCGACGAGACGACGACCGCCGCCGAAGAGCTGAAGAGCGATCTCCGAGAATTGAGAGTTGAGAGAGAGACTGAGTTTGAGAGAGTGAAGATGTTCAAATGAAACGGCGCTGAAGTATTAGGTCGCCTGATTTTTTGCGATTTTTTGGAAATTTTTTTTTTTTTTGCCACTGCTCTCATGTCAACTTGATAAAAAAGAGATACTAACAATGTAGTTAGACTATCATAATAATAACATAACAAGTTATTAGGTCCAGGATATGTCTCGGGTAAGGAAAATTTTCATTTATTAATATTACATTTTAAGATGATAACACTAAATATTACTTGGTCTAGTGGTTAAGACTTTAGTATATGAACTTGAAGTCGTGGGATCAAACCCTATACTATGCAATTTCTTGTTTTTTTTTTAATATTATATGTGGATTATATAGAGTAAAACGCCCTTAGAAAGAGTGTAACGTGGCACCGTTCCTTGTTTAGGAATGCCTTTAAAATATTTGTATAGATTCTTAGGGAAAAAAAACCGTGATTAATTATTTATCATGGCTATAATTAGAAAGTAGTGAAGTATGTTGGACAACTCACACCTGATGACATTCACGATTGGATTTGGAATAACTAAAGAAGGCTTGTAAGTTGTGGCCAACTGACCAATTACTTAACATAATCTGTTCTTGCTTAAGACTTTAGAGGAAATGCATCGCTCTTCCAATACTTTTAAAGAGTACTAAAAGGATCGTGCTAGTTCGTATTTAAATTATGAATATGTTGAGAAACAGTGGAATGACAAATTCCACTGTTTAAGTATATTGAATGTCCTGACATGCATTTAAAGCATGTTAGGAAAAGTTTTCTTCCGCCGCGCTGAAATTGTTGAATTTGTAATTGCGCACAGTAAAAATTTTGCTTATAAATACCGTTTATGTAAGAAATCAGTTTTACACAATACGAATTCAATACACTCTCTGATATATTTCTATTTATAGCTTCTCTCTCTCTATATTTTTTCACAACACGTTATCAGCACGAGTTTGCTACCGAAAAAAATAAAGGTATCTTTAAAAAAAATTCATCCATTCTGTTTCAAGTTCTAATTTTTTTTCTCCAAGCCCAACCCTTTACTATCCGAACATGGATCAACAAAGTAACGGGATTAACATTGTTTTATACAATGTGTCTGTCTCGGGTGTTTACTTTTGGATAGAGCGAAACAATGTGCCATTAACTACCAACCCAGCGAGGGAAACTGTAAGACAGCCCCGACCCAGTAACCTTAACAACGCTATAAATACCCATACTAGAGAAAACCCACAAACCCCTGTTCCCAACACCAATAATAACCCTCCTATGCATCCAACTGAAAATCAACCTCCACCAAGTAATAAAAGAAATATAGATGAACATGAAGGGACTAGTAGTAAACGTCACCATGCCACTAACCCATAAAATAAGTAATTTGATAATAAAGCCACCTTCATGGAGGGCAAGGACATTTATTTTATGTTATTTCTTTTTGCTCTTGAACCGCCAAAATGGACGGGTTAATTTTTTTTTAACTTGCCGCCTATATGGACGGCCTAGTGAAGTGATAAAAATTATTATCTCTTATATGTGCAATAATGTTATATGTATGCAGAGAACAAGCATTCAGAACACTATTATATATTATTGTCTCTAATCTTTTTTTTTTTTTTGGCATTTGTAGTTACATATATTATATCACCATTTTACCAACATGCATAATATAGTAGACAAATTTAGTACATATAATTTGTTCTAATATATATATTTGCCAATCTTAAAATTTTATTACATTGTATATTTTTACCGTAAATGAACCGCATAGTTAGGAATAACCTCTATAAAAGTGAATTACCCACCCCATTTTTCACCACACATCCCTTATCTTCTTCCAACTTTTCCTCTAAACTCACAAATTTTTTTTTCTTCCTCAACCTTCCGGCCACCATGTTCCACGCCGACGACAACCGTCCTCCACCTTCCTCTTCTTCTTTTGAGGAGGATTTTAGGATAAGAAGGCTATACTTATTCCTTATAGCCGGTTTCTTTTTTATGGCATTAATGCTATATCTCCTCATACACAAGTAGGAGACAATTTTTTTTAATCTCCCCGGAAGAATGACAGAAAAAAAATGCACATGAATATCATTTTCTTTTGTATCTTTAAGTGCATTTTAGGAAGTTTTTTTTCTCTCACTCGTTTTTTTTTTCTATTTTTGGTATTTTTTTGCTTCATTAATATTATTGTACGCTATTTTAGTATTTTTTTTTTTTGCTTTTATTTGTTGTTTGTACTGTTTATGTGTAATTATAATGATATAAATCAGGGGGAGATAATACATATGATTTATTATCATTTACTAATTTCAAATATTTACATGTTTGTAGTAAAAAATGGGAGATCTAGTCAAAAGACAATTTAACATACTAGATCTATCCGGGCAAAAGTTTTTAGAATGGACGGTGGACTCCCAAATGAATTTAAAGGCCCAAGGACTGGAACATACAATTAAGGGTGTGACAACCCAACAAGGTGATGCAACTACATCAGCCGCATCAGTTAAAAAAGCGACTGAACAAGAAAAGGCAAAAGCCTTAGTCCTTCTCAGGCATCATTTACATGAATGTTTAAAAACTAAATATCTCCTTGTGGAGGATCCCAAAGAACTATGGGATAGCCTGAGTGAAAGATATGGGCATCACAAAAATGTGCTCCTCCCTAAGGCACATTTTGACTGGCTCAATTTGAGATTCCAGGACTTTAAAGCAGTCAGTGATTACAATTCAACGTTGTTTAGAATTGTATCATTGCTTGAAATATTGTGATCATCCCATCACGTAAGAGCGAGATGATAGAAAAAACACTCTCCACTTTCCAAGCTTCTAATATAATATTGGCAGAACAATACAGGTTCAGAGCTTTCATAAAGTACTATGAGCTAATATCAGGTCTACTTGTGGCTGAACAAAATAATGATCTTCTGCTGAAAAATCATAATCTTAGACCTACGGAGTCTTCAGCCACACATGAAATAAATGCAATAGAAAGCTCTGATCCACCTGAAGCAAATGCTATAAATAGAGGTGGACGCGGTAATTACAATGGTCGTGGGAGAGGACGTGGTAATTACCGTGGCCGAGGGCGTGGACGTGGCAGAGGTCGATTTTCCCCAAGAAATAACAATTTTAAAAATTCTGATAAAAATTAGGGACAATCATCTGGAAATCAGAGGCAGTCGTCCTATAAAGGAAATGACACTTGCCACAGATTTAGCATGACTGGGCATTGGGGTCGCACATGTCGTACTGCCAAACATTTGGTAGACCTATATCAGGCTTCAATAAAGAACAAAGGGAAAAATGTTGAAGCAAACTTTGTTAATAATGAAGCTAATACATCCATGCTCAGCCTTGATGTTTCAGACTTTTTTATGGATAATGCTGAAGCCGAAAACAACTTTGCAATGCATTAATATGCCTAGTTTATTTTAATTGCTTCAATATTCATTTTCATGTATTTCCTCTTTTGAATATTAATAAAATATGCATTTTCTTATACTGATCTTCATATTTATTATTTATGAAGATATGGATTTACCAGAAGTTGGATCCAAAGAACAATGTCTCCTCGACAGTGGGACAATACACACCATATTGAAAAATAAAGAGTATTTTTCATAACTTACAATATTCCAGGCAAATGTTAGCACAATATCTGGGACAGCTAAGTTAATTGAAGGCTCTGGGAAAGCCTGTATTATATTTCCAAATGGGACAAAATTGATAATCAATGACGCATTATATTCGAGTAAATCTCGAAGAAACCTCATAAGTTTCAAAGATGTACGTCAGAATGGTTACCATTTGGAAACGATGACAGTGAATCAAGAGGAATTTATATGCCTCACGGCAGAAAAATGCGGCAAGAAATACATCTAGGAAAAATTGCCAGTAATTTCCTCGGGACTATATCGCATAGATATACGTCCGATTGAAATTAATATGATATCTAACCAGAAGTTAGATAATAGAGAATTATTTACTCTATGGCATGACCGATCTGGACATCCTGGCACAGGAATGATGGATAGAATCATTGAAAATTCAATTGGACACTCTATAAAGAATGTCAAAATTCCTCGGTCAAATGAATTATCATGCTCTGCATGCTCACTTGGCAAATTGATAATTAGACCATCTATAAATAAGATTGCCACTGAATTTCCAATGTTTTTAGAAAGAATACAAGGAAATATTTGTGGGCCTATTCACCCCGCATGCGGACCATTCCGCTATTTCATGGTATTAATTGATGTATCTACTCGATGGTCACATGTGAGCCTTTTGTCAAGTAGAAATGTTGCATTTGCAAAACTTCTGGCTCAAATAATTCGATTAAGAACTCAATTCCCTGATCATGCAATAAAGAGAATAAGATTAGACAATGCTGGGGAATTTACATCCCAAACTTTTAATGACTATTGCATGTCTATTGGGATTGTTGTTGAGCACCCTGTGCCTCATGTACATACACAAAATGGTCTTGCTGAATCATTAATCAAGAGACTACAATTAATTGCAAGACCATTAATAATGAGATCAAAATTACCCTCTTCTGCTTAGGGTCATGCTATATTACATGCAGCAGCATTGATAAGATTAAGGCCGACAACCTATCATAAATTCTCACCGTTACAAGTAGTATCAGGTCGAGAACCAAATGTCTCACATTTGAAAAAATTTGGGTGCGCTGTACATGTACCTATTGCTCCTCCCCAACGTACTAAAATGGGTCCACAAAGAAGGATGGGAATATATGTTGGATTTGAATCTCCATCAATTATCAAATATTTAGAGCCAACAACCGGTGATTTATTTACAACTCGATATCTTTGAATGTCATTTTAATGAGTCAATATTCCATCCTTAGGGGGAGAGAAAGGTGGACCCACAAAATATAAAAACAGGAATTACATGGAACGCATCGCAAATGTCGTTTCTGGACCCAAGAACAAATTCATGTGAACAAGAAGTCAAGAAAATTGTTCATTTACAAAGTATTGCAAACCAATTGCCTAATGCATTCACAGATACTAAGAAAGTGACAAAGTCACATGAGCATGCTGAGAATGCCCCGACACGAATTGAAATTCCTAGTGACAATAAGGCCATTGAAGATGAGTCAATAGCACGTCGAAAACGTGGTAGACCACCCGGTTCTAAAGACTCAAAACCGAGAAAAATGAAAAAGCAAGGAGAAACAACGAACAAAGTTAATATAAAAATCCTCCAAAGGAGCATGATGAAATTCATGATGAAAACAAAAATGAAGATAAGCATGCTCCAGAAGAACATGAACATGGAAGAATAGACAACAATGAAACTTCAATTAATTATATTTCTACAAAGAAACAATGGAATCGAATAGACGTTGTCTTGAATGAAATCTTTGCTTACTCCATAGCGGTTGAAATGACAAACGATGAAAACGATATAGAACCAAATCGTAGATGAATGTCGCCGCGAAAAGATTGGCCAAAATGGAAAGAAACAATTCAAGCGAATTGAAATCACTTGAAAAACGTGAGGTATTCGATCAAATAACCCAAATACCAAAAGGTGTAAAACCAGTTGGGTACAAATGGGTATTCGTGAGAAAACGAAGTGAGAAAAATGAAGTTACTAGATATAAAGCAAGGCTAGTAGCCCAAGGCTTCTCGCAAATGACAGGGATTGATTATGATGAGACATATTCTTGAGTAGTTGATGCAACTACACTAAGATTTCTAGTAAGTTTATCGGTTTCGAAAGGATTGCAAATGAGGTTAATGGATGTAGTGATTTGTATACTTATATGGGTCACTTGACACAAATATTTATATGAAAGTCCCCGATGGACTAAAACTACCGAGACAATCACATGCCCAAAGAAATGTTTTCAATAAAATTGAAAAAGTCACTCTATGGGTTGAAACAATCTGGAAGAATGTGGTATAATCGTCTTTGTGAATACCTATTGAGAGAAGGATTCAATAATAATTAAATCAGTCCTTGTGTTTTCATAAAGCGATCCAAATTAGGATTCGCCATCATTGTTGTCTATGTCGATGATTTGAATATTATTGGAGCTCCCGGGAGAACTCGAAGTAACCGCAAAGTACTTGATGAAAGAATTTGAGACGAAAGATCTCGGAGGATAAAATTTTGCCTTGGCTTGCAAATAGAACATTTGAGAAATGGGATTTTTGTCCATCAATCAAACTATACGAAAAAATTACGAGGCGTTTTTCATGGACAAAGCCCACCCAATAAGTTCTCCAATGATAGTGCGTTCTCTGAATGTGAAAGATGATCTATTCAAACCACGAGAAGAAAGTGAAGAAATTATTGGTCCTGAAGTACCATATTTAAGTGTGATTGGTACCTTAATGTACTTGGCTAATAATACTCGACCTGATATAGCTTTTTCAGTAAACTTGTTAGCTAGATACAACAATGCACCAACGAAGAGACATTGGAATGGAATCAGACACTTGTTACGCTATCTTCGAGGAACACAAGATCTTGGATTATTCTACCAGTTGAAACCAAATGCGTCACTCATTGGATATGCAGATGTTGGGTACCTATCAGACCCACAAAAGGCTAAGTCTGAATCTAGGTATCTAGTCACTTATGGAGGTACTTGCAACATCTTGGAAATCCACGAAGCCGGACTTTGATGACCACATCATCAAATCATGCAGAATTAATTGCTCTTTATGAAGCTGAAAAGGAATGTGTATGGCTAAGGTCAATGATCAAGAATATCCAAGAAGAATGTGGAATGGAAATAATAGCAACAAATCCAACTATCATCTACGAAGATAATACTGCATGTATCATTAGTGGAAAAAACCTTATACGTCACTTAGTAATGATTCGGTTTTCACAAAACCGCATCCGAAAATCATTAAAAAAATGGGAGGGAAAGGCGAGGCGGAAAATCTGATCTGGTCTTTTAGTAAACCGGATCAGATTTCAGAAACCGCTCCGGTTTTCTAAAATCTGATCAGAGTTCAAAAGACCGGATCGGATTTTCCATAATTTTTCTTAAACAAAAAACCCGCGTTTTCCTTCACCCAAAATGACGAGGCCCAAAAACGAGCTCAATCGCAATAAAAATGCGCCTCTTTTTTAGAGGCCGGAGCCCAATGCACGGATGGAATGTTTTTAGAGCCCAACGCGCCTCTTGTTAGGCTCCCCAAGCTGAACTATCTCCCTCTTTTCCTCTCTCTCTATCCTCTCTGCTCCTCCCTCACACACGCCGGCAGATCCCTAAGCTCTTTCCTCTCTTCTCAAGAAACGAAGAACGAAGAAACGAAGAAACGAAATGAAGAGCGAAAATGGAGAACGAAGCGATTTCGTCTCCTCTCTCAATATTCGTCGCTCGTGATTCCAGGTATGAGGTTTTTCGTTTTTTAATCTAGTTTTTCGGTTTTTTCAATTTTTTTAGATCTGAAGTCCTCTCTTAATTTTCGTTTTTTTATTTACGTTTTTCTATTTTCATTTTTAGAGATAGTTCGTTTTCTTAATTTTGTGTACTTTACATCCCTCTCTCTTCATCCCTCTCATAGCGGGCTCAAATTCAAGGTTTTTCTTATTTGAGTTCACTCAATTAATTGATTAATTGTTACATCCATTGAAGTTGATATCAATTGCGTGTTTTTAGATTTGGAGAAATTTCATATTTTATGTTTGGTTAGTTTCGCGTTTTTAGGGTTTCTTCACAAGCTAGAAGTGTTGAAACCCATGGATTCGTGGATGACCTTTGTTGACTCATCTCTAAAGTATTTTTGGCGTTCTTTTGGTTTTGCTACAGTGTAATTCACTTATAGAAGTAGTTGGTCAAGCTTACTTTCGTTGATTTGATAGGTTTCATAACCTTAAATGTTAAACTTCCTGGCGACATTTCAAGATTATGAATTACAACTGTTTAATCATTTTGTGATACTAAGTACCTTTTATGTGCCTCAATTTGAGGTACCGCTTTGTCTTTTTATTCATGAGTATTGTTGATTTCTGATTTATCTACAATTTTACACTGGTTATAAGTTTGTATTTGATATCAGTCTCTTTTAAAGCTCAAGGTCCATTTCCCTTATATACAATTTTGAGTTTTGATTTATTTTGACAACCTAAGTTCATGTGTTTGATATTGATCTTTTTTAAGGTTCGAGATTCAATTTTGTTTTCATCGGTGGACTTCAATTTTTCTAACTTGGTAATGCTATGATAAAGATCCAGCATAGATGATTATATATACATATATGTACATGTTAGATTTTGCTATGTGTCCTGTTACTTCACAAGGAACCTGACCAATTCACAATTTTGATTATGGAGGTGATAAATACATGTAGAACGCCCTCTTGCTGTATTCATTTTTGTTTAAGTCCTCGTTTTGGGCCATCTTTTATCATGCTTCTCGGTTTGTATACATTAATGGAGTCCAAGTTAGAAAATGAGCAGATGTGTGTGTGTGTGTGTGTGTGTGTGTAGGGTTTTTTTTGGGGGGTGTTGAAGCTGGTTATCACTTTAGGAGGGAAGGCTTAGAATGGTTGGACCTCAACGGGTTCGGGATAAGTTAAGGCTCTTTTTGGTTTTTTCTTCTTATGGCATTATATCATTCTTTTATGGAAACATAATTTTGTTGCAAAGCGGCACTTTGTGACTTGTAGCGGTAGCGTACCTAAGAACATGTATCTTTGGCTAGTTGTTCCTAGTCGTATTGTGGGGTGAAAATGCGTGAAATATAGAATTTCACTTCGAAGGATGTGAATATGTGTTTTTTTTTTCCTCTGTTTGAGGAGGGTATAACTATGCTCTAATTTAAAGGTTTTTTTCTTGACGGAGTTTTGCCGATATTGTATTATTATTTAAATATGACTCATCACTATGTGGAGCATGATCCGAACATTACGGCGGATAAATGGTGGCTATCTTGGAGGTAAAACTCTTAATTTGAAGCTTGACGGATAATTGATATTAACATGAGCGATTATGCAAGATTTCTACATAGTGATAGTTTTGAAGGTAGTATACATATGTTAACATCAAGTTTCTGCTTTGTATATCTTGTGACTAACAACTTTGCCACAGATTCCTTGGTTCATTTTGTAAATACTTTCATTTGACCACCCATTGTTTGGTATTTAAGAATAATTTGGTTGGTGATGTCTCTGCAATTTGCTTTTATCTCCAAAGTTATTTGGTTGTATGTATTTTTACTCTCGCTTGCTCCTAGTTCTACATAAGCGTGATTAGTTCCTGTTTTTACTCTCGTTGCTCCTGGTTCGTTGGTTCAATTCCTGTTCATCTTTCTCTGACTTCCTTCTTATCTTGCTTTGATGACGTTGACGAGGTAGTATTGAAGAACTTGTGATGGCCAAACTCGTCTTCCCTTAGTTGCCTTGTGTTATCTCTTCCTGGATAACTTCTTTACGCTTTACATTTTCTCCATTATAGCTAGTGTCATGCAAATGTGTTCTTTGTCGGTTTCATATTTGTTTTGGTGTTTTTCTGTCTAGATGGATGAATATCGCTAAATGCAACAAATTGCCTTTCGCAAAATCTATTTGAGAATTCATTGATAGTTTGTTTGTCTTTGTATGGTGCTTCATAGGCCATGGACCGTTATTTTCAGAATGTGCTGTTATCCCGAGAACCTTGTTATGTAGAAAATTATTAATTGTAATTTGGATGAAGTATGTAGTATACATTATCAAGTGTCTCTGATTCCTTGGCGGAACACAAGCATTTCCAACCCAAATCAAGTATTGGAAAGGTGACGATGGTACTACGGCTCTGTTTGCTCATGCTTGTAGTAACAATATATAGGAGAACTAGGGTAGCAAATGATTATGAAAGGACATGTATACGCTACATTAATCTATGGATGTGGCCGTCAATAGACACTTGGTACATGTGGCTATGTGGCTGATAAGGTGTTAACTTATGTGAGCCTCGGTTGATATATAGACCCTAGAAATCACTCTATGAATGTGTAGGCCAAGTGGTTGAAGTTGAAGGTTGCTTATCGTGTTCAATAAACACATTTTGTATTCATTTGCTTATTGTGTTTATTGTTAATGTTCAACATGCTCAAAACTGCTTATAATGTGCTTTCCTAGGAATCCATTAAGTTTAGTGGACGCGTTTAGAGTTGTGAAACCTGAGTTGAAATATCTCAATGATTTTTTCATTGATTAATTTATGCTATGTAATGCTAATTAAGGTGACTAGTCACCAATTAACCCCCTCTGTAATGCTAATTGATTCCACCCATCAAAAACTCTCTATAACTCATTCTTCACACTCTCTTTGTGTCTTTCTCTGCCAATGAATTGCTTCTTTAAACTAAACGCACATCAAGTTGGTAAAACACAATTGCACTTAGTTAGCAACGAGAATGAAGAGTGGGAGCTGGTAGTTTTACCGAAAAAATTCATATTTATAAGGTTGTTGGCTTCCAAATTTCTTTTTACATGTGATTTATTTATACCTTATTATGTTGTGTCTTATTTGGTTATGTTAAAGGCTGCTTGAATAAACCCATTAAGAGGGCGATCACATTGGGTGAGGCAATATTGATGTGGTTTTTGTTGCTGAAGTTGTTATATATTAAAGTTGGATAAGTTCATTTTAATGTTTGTTCTGGTTCTTAATTCGTATATTGATCATTTTGGCAGGATGCTAGATATCCTTGAAAAGTTTCTTACGCGCAAAGGTTATTCCTTTTTAAGACTCGATGGCAAAAAAATTGCAAAGGTCATCTCCAATCTCCTCTTTCCCGCAAAAAAAATGGGATCCGAACATCGGGGGAGATTGGTGGTGAAATTAGGGTTTGTAAATTGAATCGGATGGGAACGAGAAAGAAAAAGGAAGGTGAGTTTGTTCGATATAGTTGGCAAAACGCCATAGCTCCAGGCAAATTAAAAAAATCCAACGGTGGTATTTCGATGTTGATGAACAATACTAATCTCACCGCCGCTTTCGTAAACTTCCAAATCCCCCCACTTCTTTTCGCACGTTCACCGGCCATGGAAATGTGCCCCACGATGCTCATCTCGAACCTCGGCTTGATCTCGAATGTTATGTAGATCTTCCTTCTTCGATGAACCGGGTTTATTGCTTTTCTTTTTTTTCTTTTTGCGCTGAAATTTTACTTCTTTGTTTTACTTCATATGTTTGAATGTTGTATTTGTGGTTTGTTCGATTTAGAATCGATATTTGGAGTCGAAGCTGAAAGTATAGTAGTGTATATTTTGCTTATGCGATATTATATATAGTAGCATTATCGGTTATTATATGAAATATATTGTTCTTAGTGATTTTGGATTGAAGCTTAGTGTTTATGATATGCTTATCTTGTTAAAATGGGTATAGTTGTGAGGGTGGATTATAAGCGATGGACTATGAGGGACTAGAAATAGTAAGTTATGCGAGATTATGAGCATTGAAAATACTTTAAGCAAATTCGGTGTCGGTTTGTTTGATAAATCCGGGTAAATACTAACATTATGGAACCACATTTTACCATTAATTTCGTAATGTGTCCAAAATTAACTCCCACAGGTCACATAAACTATTTGCACCTAAGAAACATGCTCTTATATCGATAATAGCTTTATTTTTCAGTTTTTCTCTTTCAATCTTTGTACAAAACTATTTGCGCCTAAGAAACATGCTCTTGTACGATTATTGGTGCAATAAATAAATGTACTAGTTCCCATCTATAATATTTAGTAATATTTTTCTTACTCCCTTAGTGTAAATGTAGAACTTGGTGACTTGTACAATTCTACCTAGATTTATAAAGAATGAGCTTAATGTACTTAATTTGTTGGTTCCTATTATAGCTCTTAATTAAAGTATACTTGGTAGGAACAAATCGGAACATGAATGTTATATTGCTCTCCTGTTTAATCTTACATTGCACCCTTGTTTGATTTTTTGAGTTTGGTTTAGGTAGAGTTTGATAGGATGGGACTATTGAAGTTGTGCGGGGGGGTGTTTGTGTGCTTGTTTTGACTCATGATTGTCTCGTCATTGGAGTATTAGTAATTATCTTTGCTTCTATTCAATCTATGTGTAGTAAAACAATTCCACGATATACCACATTCATCCTTCAACCAATTCCTACAATTTGTGAATATATAGTTTTTATCCCTTGATTAGTCTACTAAAGTACTAACATTGGAGATAGATTAATGAATTTGTTGAAGTTTGCATTGATTATCTTTGCATCATGTAGATCTATAGTATTTGAATCAAGATCTGGTGATATATTATGGTTTGAGACTTTGAGCGATGATTTCGTTTGTGGTTTAGGTTTTTACATTTTGATTGATTAATTTGAATTGGTTTAGGAAGCTTCTAGTGCTCACTTACTATCCTTTTATTTTGACGTTCAAAGCAAACTGCTTTCTCTCGTCATCTCTTACTAGGAGGGTAGTAGTCCTAGAGATTTTGCAAAAGTGGGGTATGTGTGTGTCAAATTGACCGACTATTTTAACTTCTGTTTCTCCTTGCAGATGCTATGACATCTGCTCCCATATCGATTTTCCATCCGCAAGATTATAACTGCATGTATTGCAAGCTTGAAGAAGCCTATGATAGCGAATGACGGTTAAATCTAATAGGAGGAGCCATTGAAGTATAAAATTATAATGTCATAGTTGTGTATGTTAATATTTTTATGTATTTCATTATTTATGCTTCAATTGGGCATAATATGCTTAATAAAATGAGTTTTTATATATATTATTGATTTTGTATTGATTAATAATGAAAAAAAGAAGAAAAAATTTTTGGGTTTTTTTTTCCGGGGGTGTTATCTGATCCGGTTTTTAGTGAAAACCGAATCGATTAACTAGATAGCGATCCGATTTTCACCCAAAATCGGATCGGTAAATAATTTACTGATTCGGTTTTGGACCGGATCGGTAAATATTTTGGATCTCTTTGTGAGCCCATCCGATGCGGACTTAAACCGGATCGGTAAGCTTTGGTTTTGACCGCATCGGATGGGATTTTTCCACTAGTGTATCACCCAAGTAAGCGAAGGGTACATCAAAAGAGACGAGAACTAAACATTTATCACCAAAGCTCTTCTTCACTCATGACCTCCAAAAGGAAGGGGACGATAAACATCCAACAAATCCAATCATGTGAGAATCTTGCAGATTTATTCACCAAATCCCTTCCGGCGAAGAAATTTAAAAAATTAGTCGAAAAATTGGAATGCGTCATCTTCGTGATATATGCTAAATTTAGGGGGGTATTATATGCACTACACTTTTTTTCTCTTCGATCGGGTTTTTATCCCACCGAGTTTTTTCACGACAAGGTTTTTAATGAGGCGAGTTAATTTTAAGCATATAAGGATACATAATAGTTGTACTCTTTTCCCTAGTTATGGATTTTTCCCATAGGGTTTTTCCTAACAAGGTTTTTAATGAGACAACGTCTATTATGAGTTATCGGTGGACATTCAGGGGAGTGTTGAGAAAACGGTGGAATGGCAAATTCCCTTTGTTTAAGTATGGTGAATGTCCCGACATGCATTTAAAGCATGTTTGGAAAAGTTTTCTTCCGTATTTGAAATTGTTGAATTTGCAATTGCGCACGGTGAAATTTTTGCTTATAAATACCGTTGATATAAGAAATCGGTTTTACACAATACGAATACATTCTCTAATATATTTCTATCTATAGCTTCTCTCTCTCCATATTTTTTCATAACAGAATAGAAGTATTAATTTCGTAGGCAGGTATTATTATGATGTACTGTAAATAGTGTTAAAACAAAAATGCACTAACATTATGTCGGTTTGGGGTACGGTCAGTTCACCAGGAGGATCATCCTCCCAATTCGAAGTCTTGTCTAGGAAGCCTAAACACCGTTGGGGGCAGTGGCGCAAGGAGTGAACGAATGGACTGTTGCAACCTACGGATCACTAGGCGACAATTTACTGTTGGATTTCAACATTTACTCTTTGTTGTGGGGTTGTCAAGGATTGGCTGGGGCGGACCCTACCCTAGACCAACTTTCTAATCACATCCCTTAAGGGAGACGAAGCACGAAAGTAAAGAGGCCAGAGTCAGATAGTCAGAGGTACTCAGACAAGCAGTGAGGAGTTAGGGGGGACCACGCTGGATCCCTGCGGGCATTGGTACGAGGGGAAGGTGGTTCTCCCTTCGATCTTCGAACGGATCCATATCTTTGCTACCAAAACTTGCTAGCGAAGCTTTGTTTGGTTGGAGGGAAGGGGCAGGAAGGGAAGAAGAGGGACAAAATATATATACAATGAGCTTATATTTTTTCCATATCTTTTAATATTGGAAGAATTTGGTTGATTAAGAGAGAACGAAAAATGATTTGCTCTAGTTACTTTCCCTTTCCTCGTGTTTCTTTCCATCCAAATTCTCCTATGCGAACAAACGAGAATTGCCAAAATATTCATCATACACCCAGGTATACCATGATCATAAAGCACACTTATTAATCCTAAATTACATCGCAGTGAACCCGAGAATCCGAGATCATGTGGTAATTTCACCTCTAAGTAAAAATAATAACTTTGAAAAAATATACAGAATTTCTTGGGTGTAACTGTTAAACCATAGCTTATGGTTTAACTACCCATTGAAATTATTCATGTCATTCTTCCCCTTCTTCTCCTCCATAACCAACCCTCCCCAAACCCAAAATCTCTTTCTCTCTCCACCTCACTCCATACCCAAACAGTCCCAGTCAATGCGGTCGTCAGGTTCTCGCCTATAGCAGCACAATTCCACCATAGTTTCATCGGTGCAGCTTATGTATGACGGAGTGGCACCGGAATATGACGTCATCTTCGCCGTCATCGGAGGAGAAAGCGGTGGAGGAGAGAGAGAAGGAAGGTGGGTGATGGAATTGATTGTTGATTTGAACTTGTAGAAATGTGATATTGTTTTTTTTTCTTTTTTTTTTTTAGTCAATTGCAATTTGACTTTTCTCAGTTCAATTGCTTCTTTTTTCCACTTACATCCATCAAAATGTTTCAGATTCGATTTTCAGCGCCTTCACAAGATCCGAGGAGAACGAGAGTGGATTTGTTGTCGGTGGAGGTGGAGGGGCCAGGTGCGAAGGTGGTGGTGGGGTCAGGAAACAAATTAAAAATGACGTGAAACAGTTGAAAAATCGTAAGTAATGAAATAAGGGAAAATTATACAAATTTGCTAAAAAATGACATAAAAGTGGGTAATAACAGTATCATTTCTCTTATAAATGATATCAGCTTGTGTAATAATGATAATGTATATAAAAAAATTGAAAATAAATAACAAAAAAGGGGAAATGATACAAGTTTGCTGAAAAATGACATAGAAGTCAGTAATAATGATATGAAACATACCAATAGTTTCATGAATGAGATTTTTAAATGCCATGAACGACTTCAAAGTGATATGATACACACGAATAATGACATGAAACAATTAGTTGTCATTTGTGAGATGTCGTTAAACTATAAGTTATGGTGTAGCATGTTACGAAAGACACACTAAAAAATATAAGGTATTTTGAAAATGATTATATATTGAAAAAAAAAAGGTTATGGACTATACTAGAGAATTCATGTGATATATCATTTGCATGTTACTCTTTTTTTATTTTTCAGTATAGAGAGGCACAGAGGTACAATGTAGATGAGATTACACATTTTAGATAAATTTAGAATGATGTCGGTGGGATTCCATCCCCAAGTCAAGTTGGCATCCATTGCATATAGTTGGTGTGTGTAAAGTTGACATTGAAGTTGAAGTTGAGAGTGCAAGCATGACTGCCTGAGTAGCACGATCAATATCATACTGTCATAGATTTACTGCGTTTACAATGGAGTAAAGCTCCACCTTGTAGAAAATGACCGCGATATCCATATACTTATTACATAATTATACCATTACTTCGATAACTTGAATGTAAATACTGACATCTTTATGTTCCTCAAACTGTCAGCAGTCTTGCTATTCTGATGCATGTGAGAGATGGCTCGTTTCCTACAAATCCGAATTCTGTTAGGATTTGGTTATTTCCCTAGTTCTAGTAGGATTAGTTTTCCTAATTCTAGTAGGATTAGAACTCCTAGTTCTGTTAGGAGTCTTTTCAATGTTTTAGTTTGTTTGAAATTCTAGTTGAGTTAGAAGTCCAAGTCCTAGTTGGATTAGGATTCCTAACTAGAGTAGGAGTTTAGTAGCATTCGAGTTCTAGTACACGCCTAGAAGTATGGTAGGCGTGGCTTGCTTGCTGTCCAAGTTGGAGCTTGTTCCAATTGGATTAGGAATGTTTGATTTCCTTCTTATCTTTCTCTTAGTTTACCTAGCCTTAGTAGGACTAGGGTTGTTTTTTTATTTGCAGGTATTACACGCCTATTTAAAAGGCTGGTTCTTCATTAATAAAATTTAGTTGTTGCTTTTGAGTTTAAGAAAGTGTGAAGCTTGTTTGCTTGCATTAGAACTGAGTGTTCAACATACGCAAACCGAAATTTGTGTGATCTTGGAGCCGAGACTCACAAGAGAACCTCTTAAACCTAGATTTAAGAGCCTATCCCTTTTATTTTATTGTTGTTCGTCCATAAATTCATAAAAACACAAAAAGAGTTCGAACCGCCAACAAAAATCACATCATATTCTGTCAAATCTTTCAAAGAATTATGTTTTTTCCTGTTTGATGAGTACGCTCTTCAAGCCACTTGTTGAATCTGAAAGCCAACAAAGAAAATACCACAAGACATTATATCAGAACTGGATTTTGCTTTCCCAAATAAACTAATTCACTTTAGATTTGTTTAAGGATAAAACAATGTTCAAAGATGCATGCCAGATTCAAATCAAGCATAAAATCGTACTTGGATTAGTTGTATAGAAGGTTGGAACATCAAATGACCTGAAAATTGAAGAGAGAAGTAGCTCATATATCTGACTTCTTCCCCACTACAGTCAGCGCTTCCTCGATCGCTTGGACAAAAGTAGCAATTTTGTAGGTGAAGAACCCTACTAGCATTGGTATCAAGTCCAGGTGCATAAGTCCATATTGAGGGACCACAATCCTTCATCCAATTGACAAATGAACAAAATTAATAATATTACAAGCATTGAACTGCAATCCTGCATGCATACATACCATCACAATACATGAGCATGGTAATGTTTACCCGTTCCAACGATTATAAACCATGACTAACACAACTGGTACCAATAGCCTAGGCTGTCCAACTGCTGCCCTGCAACCAGATAGATAAAGCAGATTCGAGTAATCAATGTCATGAGACCACAATGAATTCAGAGAACTTGCATCACAAGCAATTTATGCAATTTATGGCTCTATATTGTCAAGTTTCAAGCTGGAGTTGCTGCCTTATTATCAGATTACCAGTTTTATAATGCAGATCAGAGGCCATTATTTTGGCACTAGTTATATAATTGACTCTGCACTCTGAAATATGCCTGAGGACACTTTATCTAAGCTGGAAAACGAAGAAGCTGACATCAAGCTTAGCATTGCCCGGTTCTACTCATAACATACATCCAAGCGTAAAATAGATCTAGAACTATTTTGAGCTGAAATTCAAAAGTTCACCTTAGCTTGAAATTTGTTGAGTTCGAAAATTATAACCAGATAACAACTTAGGCTACAATCGTTCGTCTACTGAATTTTTGCTAGTGTTCTGAAATCTTTCACAAGCATGCCATTACCATTACCCATAAGTTAAAATTCATAAAATGTAAGGAAAAGAAAAAGTTAAAGCTATTCAGAGCCTGTTCATGAACCTCGCAAGTTAAGCTTAGCTCTGCTCAGCTCATGATCAATATCTCGAGCCGATATCGAGCTCAAGTAGATCACAAGCCAACTAAGCTCAGTATCCCCCTCCCCCCCAAAAAAAAAACACCCTGGTACTTCTAGCACAAAACTGAATTATAACCGTGCTGTGAATGATAGCCTCAAATTGGAGCATTGAAATTGATACAGATCTTCAGAACCTAATGCAAAGCATCAAAGCTGACTGTAGATATCATACAGCGGAATCAGAAGTCACAGCAATATAGAGTATAAGGCTATCGAATAGAGAAAAAAAAAAGCTGGTAAACCTAAGAAGAGAAACTGCACGCACTTGATCATTCTCTTAGCTCCGGTGGAGGCCATGGAGTCCACACTGTTACCCAGCATCCGTATGTAGGCCAGTGATCCAAGAAATCCAACACCAAAACTGAAAGTATAAGGGAACCGCATTAGCCAAAAAGTAAAAGCATCTTATATCAAAGGATACCAGGACCCAGCCATGACTCTCTCGAAGTAGACATGATTCATAAGGGCAGAAGACGGAGTTTAAACCCATAAGTCGCGTTACCTTGTTGCGATTTCTGGAGAGTAAGAAACATAAGCCGAAACTAGGCCAGCGCCACCTATTCCCAATGATAGAAGTTGCATTTTGTTCTTCAGCTGCAGAAGCCACTAGAATAGCTTCAGTAACACATATTATTATATCACCAGAAATATGAAAACAATGCACCGTTAAAAACAGCTGTTACAACTTGACCTTATAATATTGCTCTCTTGATTCAGCAGCTAAAACTTCTGGGTCTCCCCGAGGCTTTTTTACCTCGCGAAGCATTGCATCCTATAGTAATGATCAGAGGTTTAGAACTCACCCCTTAGATAAACAAAGTCCCCAAAAAGCTAATCATGTTATCAGGAACAGTTAATAGAGAACAATTATGTGAGAGTGAGAGTCAGTAAAGGACTTACAGTGCCTCCAGTTGCAGCCTTGTATGCTTTATCCCATTTCTCCTGCTCACGTGTAGTAGGTGCCAGTTTCCATCTTCGAGTAGGAACTTGTGTATTCTGGAAGATGGGGTTCATGTAATGTAAGCAGTAGTTTCATAATTTCATTCAAGAAGATAATTGCTACACAACAGTAATGAACAATGTAAATAAGCATACTTTGGGTGTTAAAACTTGCTGTACTAATTCTGGCTTCGGAGTTGCTTTAAGAGAAGCACTGAGATCAACTTCTAAACTGCATGCACATGCTAACCAGTAGTCAGCATCCCCACTCTTTGCTTCACCACAGGCTGCTTCTTCTAGCAACATTAAATGCAAAAAAAAAAAAAGGAAACAATGGCAGACTAGACTTGCCATGAGATATAGGCATATAGCATACCTGTCGAGATTCATGACTCGATTGAAGCTAAGATATCCAGACGACTCCTGTCCACACAGAAATCAGCAATCTCATTATTGCTGCTTTGATATAACTTGCCACCAACCAGTAAGATCAAAAACAAGGTACGCAAGGTCTTATAATTCCAAATCTACCAACGCCTAGTTTCACTACAGCCCCAACAACAAAATTAAAAGAACAAAGAGAAAAAGAGAGAAAAATCCGGACCTTAGATTATCAGATGAATAAGGTGAGTAACAAAAAAAAAATTAAGAACCCAACAAGATGTTTTCAGCAAAAGCAGCAAAGCAGCAAAGCAGCAACGCAGAGAATGTACAAATATAGATAAAACAACTAACCATGCAACATAAGCCAATCATTTATTCGCTCAAATCCCACAATTCATAATAAATGTGCCTAAGAATCCTAATGTTTTGGATTCTCACTGATAAGATAACATGTTCTTCAGCATTGACAAGCAGAATCCTCATCTGACCACCCTAAACAAACCCATCTTCCATCCTAAAGAATTTTTGTTGGCCAGACTATCTAAAATTGTCATTCAGTCTCACTTCCATATATTTTCCAACTTTTGGTTTTAGGCTATGTTTGGTACGGTGTAAAATGTTTTTAATGAAAATGAGTATTTCTTTCCTCTCACTCTCAGTTGCTTGGTTTCGTATGTAAAACACGAGCTCTAGGTGAAAATCATTTTTCTTTAAAAAAGAAGGAAAAACACATCATCCTCCCTCCTCCTTAACAAACTTTTACTCTCCTCTTATCCATCATCTCCCTTCCCCTTCCATTTTTCTCTTTTACATAACTTTTTTTTACATTGAACCAAACAAAGAAAAATTATATTACATAGAAAATGTTTTACATCCAACCAAACGGAGCATGCCCTTAGTATTTTAAAGTCATATAATATACTTCCTCCATGTTTTATAATCTCAAAATTTGGACTATCTTTTGTTTAAAAATTTCCAATCTAATCCCCTAAAATCTGATTAAAACAAATAACCAAAGAATGAGTAGTAAGTGGGATTGATAACCTCAGCAGGGGGAGGAGCAGAAGGTTGAGGTTGATCTTGAACAAGCAACTTCTCCATTCGTGGCATAAAATCTCTGTTCCAAATCAAATCAGAGGAAGTAATGGGGTCCTCTTTCTCACCTCCCCAATACTTACGCAGCTTGGTGGTGGTGGGTGGTCCACCGTATTCGCCGGGTGCCGTGCCGGTTGACCATTTAGCTTGTTTCTTGTTTGGGAGAATGATTTTGGTGGGCATTGTATTTGTTGGTGGAATTGATAAGTCTTTAGATATTGGTATTGTTCCTGAGTTCACTGTCATGTAACTTAAGATTGCCATTTTTTTTTCTTTTGGGTTACTTGGTTTGTGTGTGACAGAAGAAGAGGAGGGAGATTTGGTTGGTTTCTGTTATATGTAAAGGTTAGATTGAAGAGTGGAAAATATCCTTTTTTTTTTTTTTTTTTTTTTTTTGGGAGGGTGGAGAATGGAGATGATGTTCTTAAGTTACTATCCACTCATTCTTGATTTCTTTCCAATTGAAATGGGAAAAAAAAAAAGTTGAGCTGTGCCTAATACGAAATGTTCCGAGCGATTTTTGTTCAAAACATGTACTACGTACAAATGTTCTATACTCCCTCCATCCTAAGGCTATGTTCAATTCACCTTATCTTTACTTATTTCAAATCAGAAAAAATAAGTTCTGATCAAATGAGATAAGTTCAGATTATGATTATATTTAAAAACTTATTATTATTGTTATTATTATCATGATTATTAGTATTACTAATGCTATTATTATTATTATTATTATTATTATTATTATTACTACTTTATACGATTACTATTATTATTAATATTACTATTTACTAGTATATTTGTTCAAAAAAATTATTATTATTGTCGTTGTTGTCTTATTAATTATCAATATTGGTAATTATTATTAATGTCGTTGCTTATTATTATAAATGTCATTGATATCGTTTATTTGAAGTTATTTGTGTTCGAAGAAGCGTGTTCTTTTGACATTTGTACGTGTTCTTTTTTATGTTTGTTCTAATTAATAATTTTGATATGTGATGTTCTTTTTGATGTTGTACATGTAACGAACATACAATAGTATATGATGTTTATTTTTTTTAAAAAAATTGGTAGAATAATATAAATTACTTCATCCGTTTCTAAATAAGTGCAATATAGAAAAGTGGCACACAGACCAATGTTTTTAGAGAGAGAAAGTTTGAGACCAAACTTATAAAGTTTAAGAGTAATTTAATTACAATAGAACAGTTAGATTAACAATTAATCTGGGATTCATCCACCAACTTACCCACCAACCCACCACCCACCCAAAATCACCACCACCACCAACACCATCACCACTCGCCACCATTCCTTGACTAACACCACCAAAACCACCACCCACCCAAAATCCCGACCACCACCAACACCATCATCACCGCCACCATTCCTTAATGAACATCACCAAAACCACCACCCACCCAAAATCCCGATCACCACCAACACCATCACCACTGCCACCATTCCTTGACGAACACCACCAAAACCACCACCTGTTAAGGAAGTTAAAGCTTTAAATTGAGTTACAGTTAATTGTTAAGGGCCCGGCCTATTCCATAGAACAAACTCAGCAAAGAAGGATCCGTATTCCACCTCAGATGGTAGAAGGGGCAACTCAGCCAGGGCCTTTCGAACGACTGTTGGTCTGATGAAGCTCTTCGTTCTTTGGTTTGGTTGGAAGCAGCTTATTTGCTTTTCCGCCACCCAAAATCCCGACCACCATCACCACTTGCCACCATTCTTTGACGAATACCACCAAATTCATAGTTTCTCCCCACCACCACCATCACCACTGCCACCATTCTTTGACGAATACCACCAAATTCATAGTTTCTCCCCACCACCACCATCGCACCAACCCCACCACCGTTCAAAAATCGAATTTCTAACCCTTGATTCACCAACACCACCGCCGACATCTTCGCATCTTCCCATCACTACCATCGCACCAACACACCAACCCTACCACCGTTTAAAAATCGGGTGCGTGGTGGTGCCAAAACCCTAGATCTACAACTATTGGAGATGAAGAAAGGAGTGATGGAGGAGGTGAGAGAAGGTGAGGAGGAGGAGTTAGAGGAAACAAAGGAGAGGAGAGAGAAGGGCCTAGTGGTGTTGGTCGAATCTGGTGGCGTGGTGGTGTCAAGGTGGTAGTGGTGTTGGGTCGTATCTGGTGGCGTGGTGGTGTTTGATATGTCAATTTTATATAGAGTTTTTACCCCTGTCCCTCATTGATTATTGGTCTTAATTGCGCTCTTTGGAGCTATTTTTAGTACTAATGTGCTACTTGTAGTGTGTTTGTAGTTTCAGGTTGATCATTGTAGGAATTAGCATGTTTTAGTGCATTTCCTACTCATTTATATCACTACAAGAGATGATGTACTTTCGATAGCACGAGCATTGAGTTGGAAGAGTTTTGAAGCAAAGCGAATAGCGAAAGAAGTAGAAAAATGACTCCAGTCCACTCTTTTGAATATATATCAAGTTCTACAAATCCAAATGCAGTGATTTCAATTGGGTTAGATTCTACACTTCAAGAGCTTTCCAACGAGTGGTCACTTGCCTGATTCTGGCGAATAACGAAGAAGTTATGGTGTTTTGAAGATAGAGATTTTGTGTAGGCTGACGACCTCCGGCCGGGCGGAATCCGCCCTGGCTGTCCGGGCGCCCTTACTTAGCCAAATTTCATCGTTTGGAGAAGATTTGGAAGAAAATAAAATATCTTATTGCGGGCCCGACCGGGCGGGATTTCGCCCAAACGGGCTGGGCGCTATTTCACTTCTATGAAAAATGGCCTGACGACCGCCCGGGTTGGTCGGGCGGGGATTTTTTAAGGCTTTTGAAGCGCGTGTTGCGCTGATTCTTATTTTTATATAAATACTTATCCTCTTAGGGTTGAGGGGAATATTTTTACATTATAGTTTCAGTTTTAGTTTTCTAAGCACATTTTAATTACTCAAGAACCCTAGTATTACTTTTTCCCATTGTACATTGGATCTTCAATAGAAGCTTTGATTTTGCAAGATTGGTTCTACAATTGGTATTTCTTCTTTCTCTTGTTATTCTTATTCAATCCTTAATTATTAATTCACCATGTTTACTTATTTCATCATGAGTTTGTTTTCCCCAATTATGATTAAGTAGTCTATTTCTAGGGTTAAGGGGATCCATGATCATTTATGAAGGGATGTCTATAAAGTATGTGTATGTTGATTTCTATTGAATGTATTATCTCTATTCAATCCGATTTGGCCAGATTTGATTGTTATAGTATTGCAATATTAGGTTATGCGTCGAGAGGTATAAACTTGATATTAAGGCTAGTTTCAATAGGTAGAGTTGGTATTAATAAATTACGAGAGCTGTTAATATCATTCTATGGTTAATTTTAACTTGAGAGAGGAAATCAACTTGTTTGACTACATAATTCATTTTTGGTTATTGTGTTTCATCCTGGAATATTGTTCATTGTTGAACCTATGTCTTACACTTTATATTATTGATATTCTTGATAAACAATTAGGAAAAGAACATTGTTTTCCCTGTGGATTCGACCCTACTTCCCTGACTACTATTTGTTAGAGGACTTTAGGATTACTTTTGATTGGGTGATACGACTTTAGCCTGTCAGTGTTGGGTCGCATCTGGTGTCTGGTTGGTAGTAGTGGTGGTGGTGTCGGGTTGGTAGTGGTGGTGGTGTCGAGTTGGTAGTGGTGGTGGTGGTGTCGGAAAGGTGAGGAGAGAGAGGGTTGGTGGTTGAGATAGAGGGGTGGTTGAATTGAGGAGAGAGAGGGGTGGTGGGCGAGAGAAAGGGGGTGGGTTTGGGTTGAGGGGAGGAGATAGATGAGTGGGTTAATGTTGTTTAGGTTGGTAGAGGGGTGGGTTAATTAAGTTGTTAGGGGGAAATAAGTAATTGCATTTCTGTAAATAAAAAGAAAAAACTTTCCATTTTGTGCTCTGTTACACTTATTATGATATTTCCTTAAATGGGAAATGTTGCACTTATTTAGAAACGGAGGAAGCATATGTTACTAGTTTATATAAAAATAGCATGGGATAACCAAACGTTCAAAATTTTCCCTACAAAGGATTTCAACTTATCTTTAAAAACAAAGTTTATATAGAACAAGACAACGATATAAGAAGAATATTTAACCATTTTGTTCAAGATCATATGATTATATATATTTATAGGTTTATTTATAATAAAAATGAACAATTTATTGATATAACAAATAACATGTTTTTAGTTAAATCTAAACATGTCATCAATATAAAAATAACATCTATCTTTTATTTTTAGAATGTGTGATCTTTAAATAGACTTTGTATGCTCTTTCAGTATATGTTATTTTTTTAATATCATTATATGTTCTTTTCATTACTACCTAAATTCTTATTATTAACGGACATTGAACATGAACAATATATTCTCTTTAACATGAACAATATAATTCTTCCATTTCAATTTAGACCGAAATCAAAAGTAAAAATAGAGGGTTTCTTGGGTTATCAAATGATATATGAATTGGTCTCTGGTTCGTTCTGCCATCCTTCCCGCTGAATCATCAGGATTCATTTTGAATTGAATCTTATGTATTCACGGGTTCCATCGTTTCCATCGCTTCTTGATTAATGGTTAGGTCTGAATTCTACAACGGACCTCTTAATGAAATTTGTTCTTGAGCCAACCCTCTTAGTCGTTATTGGCTCGAAGCTCTTTTTTTCATATTTCAATTTTCTTTAATATTAATAGAATTATTCGAATAGAAAATTCTAACATTATAAAGAGAAATACAATATATATATATATATATATATATTTATTTATTTATTTATTTTTAATTGTATGTTCATATACTAATGTGTTCTTTTTCAAAAAAAACTAATTATGCTATTATTATTATTATTATTATTATTATTATTATTTTTATTATTATTATTATTATTATTATTGAAAGTTGTACATAGTAATAAAATGATAGTAATATTAATACTAGTAATGAAATACAAAGTAATAATAATATTAGTAATAATATGTTTTGTAAAAGATAAGTTCAGATCCGATCATATCAATTCAGATCAGATCAGATCAAATCAGATCATAAAAAATAAGTTCAGATCAGATCAGATAAGTTCAGATCAGTAAATTTAAGGTGAACTAAACATAGCCTAATTTATAGTGCTTGCATTCTATTTTACGTGTCTTAAAACGTTCTTCTTTTTTCTCATATTTCCTTTTATAAACTGTCCTTTTATTCCCAAATAGCCCTCATTAGCTTTAATTTGTGCCTCAATTACCCTCATTTTCTCTCAAAAATTACACACATTTCTGAACTCTCATTTAATATCTTCAACACATTTATTAAGGATTTTGTCCCCATTCCACGTACTTCACTCTATTTTCTGACCATTCTCTCTCTTCCATTCCAAAAATTTCTCCCACTTTTTCAACGAATCTTTCTCTCTCTCCCCCCTCACTTATCCTCTGTTTAAAACAAAAACCCTAGTCCCCTGTTTACATTATCTCTCTCTCTCTCTCATCCTCTCCTCAATTCCAAAAATTTCTTGACAAAAAAAAAATCGTAAAAGTCGAATATACAGATACGCTACTTTTTCTGAGTGAATTTGCGATTTTCATACTATTTTTAGGGTTCTTTGGGTTTTGCTTTCCTCTGAGTAAATTCTATATCTGGAATCATGAGTGACAATTTTTCTTCTTCTAGTGAGGTCTCCTTACAATCTGGAAGTTATTCTTGCTCAGATTATCCCAACTACGAATTGGGTAAAGCTTGTGATGGAAATCACATCTACAACCCGAAATTGAAATTTAATAATTTTGTTTGCTTTACTGACACAAAAACCGTTGAGAGTTGTGAAAAAGAAGATGCGAAAAACTTTGATGTTGTTGATTTTGTGGGAATATCTCCTCTTGACTGCATTCTATGACTTTCATTATCTTCAACTTGATTATGTTGATCATAACTACATCTCTAGTCCTCATTATCTTCAGCTTGTTCAGAAGTTGATGCTTTATCATTAATTGCCTCACAAGCATCATAAACAACCCACATTGGGGCCTGGTTGTGTGTAAGCCTCCCCTGTTTCTCCAATTTCTTCTTGTTCACATGTGGAACATCCATATTCATTCCCCCCATGAACTTTGAGTATTTCATTCATCACATTATGTAATGTTAGCCACATATTACTTAGTGTCTTTGGGTCCAATTCATTGTATGCCTCATTAACAGCTTCAAGCATTTTTTTCAATTATAGCTGGCATTTTCTTGTGCATAAGTGACTGTATAATACACCTAAAAAATCCTAGATCAAGAATGTTCAGATCTAGGCTATTAGGGTTGCTGGAGTAAAATAAACGTGAAGCCATCTTGTTGATATACTTGCTGTCATTCTGGATCCTATCATGTGATGTGTGTTTTGACATTATCTTGTTGTATGAATGTTGAGGTGGGCCCTCCAACTTTTGGCCACTTTTGCTTGATTACTGGAACAATTTAGTCTATTAGCATCCTTCTTGTGACTGTCTGGTTAACAGACTCAACCACCTTTGTCACCATAGTTCTCCTCTCTCTGTTTACATACTTCCTTTTTTCTGCTTCTTGGTATGTGAATGGAAATTTCCCAAGTTCCTCATCAAATGTGCACACACCCTCTTCATTATACCTTGGTCTTACCACTGCAGCTGTGAACATGACCTTTGGTATAAATTTACTTGATGTTGTTGCCCTGTGCTTCCCCCTTTGATTATTTGCAAGATATACCCTCTGTGTTTTTTTGGTTAATAGAAACACTTCTCATCCAAATGTACAAAATTGTACATTGGATAATACTCCCTCATGGTTTATGGTGTAGTTCCCTGGAAGCAGATCCAATATCCACTTTAACCTTGCAATTTTGTTGGGATCCTTCAAACCAGAGTGTAATGCATTTGAATGAGGTTTAATCAGTCTCACTTTGATCATCCTTCTATGAATTGTGCTCTTGTATGTGTTTAGCATGGTTGCCAAGTCTCTAATGCATGACTTTTGATTCATTGTGAGTTGCATAAGTTCATTAACTGGAAGTTGGACCCTCTTTCTTCCACAGTTGTGCATTTTTGTGGTTACATTGAATCTTTGAATTGTTGGCCTCTGTTTCTTTTTTGTGCTCTGTTCCAATTGAGCTGATGCATCTCTTGGATAACTTGAACTCAGTGGCAGCATCTATTATTGCAGCATGCTGCAAGCCCCCTTGGCTTTGTTTAAAAGCCACCTGAGAATTTGGCACTTCTCTTCACTGCTGAGCCTGCTTCGCTTAGAATGACTTTGTTGTTGCTCATCTAAATCTTCCATTTATGCTTGGTGTTCTCCTTGAACTGCAATATCTTCATTTTGTTAAGGTGGTTCATTAGATCGAATGCAAAACCTTATGGCTCCACATTCAGATCCAAATGGAACCCACCGCCATATGCAAAGTCCCCAACTTCATTTTGTTGTTGCACCTAATTATTTTGACCAACCATATCAGCTTCATCATCACTTGGAGACCAAGCATCATTCATGTTAAAGTTTAAAGGCATGGAGACGTAGGCAATGATGCAATTGTTTTAAAAACAAAAATTCTCTTTCAAAGGGTTTTGTGTTTCTCAGTTTTCCACTTCCCTTTAGCCCTTTGTTTCCAGAAAGAAACGGAACGAGATTCTAATGTTAAAAAACGAACAGGGAGAATGGACATCGAGTCAACAAGAAATTCAAAGCATAGTCTCTCCATATTTTCAAAAAATATTCACTTGTCCACTGCACCCAATGATGAGATAATGCGGTCTTTGTCAGAAATTGAACCTTCGCTGCCTAAATTACAGAACCACCAAGCAAGTGAATTGATCAGAGCTGTCACGAAAGAGGAGGTTAAAACGGCTTTATTTCAAATGGGCGCTCTTAAGGCCCCTGGACGGATGGAATGCCCGCTGCATTCTACCAAAAGGTGTGGGACACAGTGGGAGATGATTCATTTCAGACAGCAGAATATTTTTTCAACAAAGGATATATACTTAAAGAATGGAATTATACTCATATATGTTTGATCCCAAAAGTAGACAGGCCAGAGGAGGCTGGACAATTCCGACCTATTAGTCTATGCAATGTTATATACAAAATCATCTCTAAGCTGTTAACTAATAGGATCAAGCCTATACTCCCAGCACTAGTTTCAGACAATCAGAATGCTTTTGTACCAGGATGACTTCTCTCTGACAATTGTCTGATTGCTCATGAGGTGATGACGAAGATCCGGAAACATAAGAGAAGTCATAAATACCTAGCAGCACTCAAACTGGACATGTTCAAAGCTTACGATAAGGTGAACTGGGAATTCCTAAAATGGCTTCTACAAATGATGGGATTTCCCGCCAAGTTTGTTCAATGGATTATGCAATGTGTTACAACCGTAACACATTCCATCATCATTAACGGCGAACCAACGGAGAGGTTCAAACCATCATGCGGCCTGAGACAGGGTGACCCATTATCACCTTACCTATTTATACTAGTTATGGAAGTATTCTCCATCTTAATTCGAAATGTAGAACGCAAGGGATTGCTTCCAGGTATTACGGTCTCAAGGGGAGGCCCATCCATCACTCATCTGTTCTTTGCTGATGATTCACTCATTTTCTTCAAGGCCACTCCACAAAGCTGTGCAGCAGTCAAAGAACTGATACATCAATTCAGTATGATTTCGGGGGAGGTTATTAATTACAGAAAGTCCCATATCGTGTTCAGCCCCAACGTGCCTTATAAGTTCATCCGCTTCATGCGCAGCATATTAGGTACGTCCTCCTCTGATTCCTTAGGAAGATACTTGGGATGCAATATCGAAATAGATGGAAGGAGTCTAAAAAAATTTGAACCACTACTGGAAAAAATAAAAAAGAAAATAAGTAGTTGGAAAAATTTGGCCTTGTCACATGCGGGTCGTCTAATTTACATCAATAGTATACTGGCTTCATTATGCCAACATATTCTAGCTGTGTTCTTCATTCCAAAACAAATTACAGATAAATGAACTCACTATTCGCACAATTCTTATGGAAAACTTCGAATGAATCAAAACCAGTCTTCTGGAGAAAAAAAGAAATCATAGAACGACCGAAGATCCTAGGAGGTTTAGGGGTCCGAAATATCCCTTGGTTTAACAGGGCCATACTCTTTAAACAAGCCGCTCGATTAACTAACAATCCTACTTCCTTACTAGTCCGTCTATGACAAAACAAATATAAAGGTCTACCCATGGACATAGGCTTATCAGGCAAGCAAGTTAAGGTGGCTTCCTGGGGCTTTAAAGGATTAGTCAAATCAGTTACGGAACCGGGGAGCGGATTAATGCGAAAATTGGGAAATGGTAAAGACATACAAGTCCTACAGGATAAATGGATAAAAGGAGACAATTTGCAAGTACGCCAGATTTCATCCTTAGAAGGTATAAACACCATCCATGACTTAATGAACAGTGAGGGTAAAGCATGGAACACACGATTAATATGGCACAATTTCCAAGCTGAATCAGCATATAGAATACTTTCAACTTACATACCGAAAGAAGACACCCATGATAGTTTCATCTGGGCACATAATAAATCGGGCGACATGACGACAAAGGATATTTATACTTATTTTGGTTAAGAAAAATCAAAATCTAAAAGTAAACTCGGAAGATTGTAAATTCTGGAGGAAATTTTGGGCCATGGAAATAATTCCCAAGTGGAAGCTATTTATGTGGCGCCTTCTAAATAAAGCTTTAGCCACTAAAAACAACCTCCGCGCACGAAACATTCCAGTTCAGCCCGAATGTTAGCTTTGCGGATCCCAAGAAGAGACAGATTGACATCTTTTTAGGGATTGTCATATAATAAGACGAGTATGGACGGGATCCACTCTAGGATTGAAGGTAGACTCACAGGGTGAAAATCCACATCAGAGATTGGATAAAGAATTATCTATTATATTTCTGGAAAAAGATAATGAAGAAAACAAACCCAGTATTATATTTGTCGCAACACTATGGGGCATCTGGCAACATCGAAACTCAATTGCATTCAGAAATGAAAATGTTTGCCCACTACAGATCATAAACACAGCGCATATGGGAGTAACATACAATATTCAGCGTTTCAACCAAACAGACGAACTTCTCAAGAGTGGAGAATGTTCATTTAGAAAATCTAAAACACATCTCGCAAGGAGCAATGGAGTGGATATATGGAATGGCTACATAATTCAGGTGGATGGGTCATGGAAGAAAGGAAAAGATGGAATCCATCACGCAGGCATTGGAATTTCGATGGGTTTGTCATCTTAACAACACACTCATATTCAGGGGTAGCATGAAGATAATGGCAACATCAGCACTGCAGACAGAAGCAACAGCTACAATGGAAGCATTACAAGATGCACTTGCCAAGAAAGTGGACAAATGTATGATATTAACAGACTCAGTAGAACTAGTAAACTGTATTAGATCAAATAAAGGACCAATAGAAATAGATAATATAATTAAAAATGTAAATAAATGTAGTAAGAAATTTAGTCTAATCCAGTTTGTAAAAGTAGATAGGGGCCTATGAATTAGCTACAGAAGCTAGATTATCTCACACATTGTAATTTATGTCTATTATCTTAATAAATGAACTTATTGTCAAAAAAAAAAAAAAAAAGAGTCCCTAGAACTTAGCTATATTTTGGAGGGAAAAATAAAATTTCAGTGGCTCTTCATTTTCTTGGGTGCAATCCATGTGATTGTAATGCTGTAGTACTATTGGTGCGTAAATTTTTTAAAACTCATCTCAGTGGTTGTTTAAAGTGAACTTGGATTGGGGAAGGAGAATGAAAATGCTGATGAGTGTAATTCGTGTACTTAAAATACTCATCTGCCATTGGCTGTTTATTTTTTTTTAAGGATTTTCATTACTTGTTTCTTGGTTGTAAGAATATGTATGTAAGCATTAAAGTGAAATTTCATTTTCTCTCTCTTCATACCACCTGAAGCTCCTCCTTTTGTAATCAGTTTTCAGTTTTTTTTTTTATGGAATAAAGACAACAAAGCAACATTTCCCTATGCAAGTACAACACATTAATTACAATTATTCTTTCCTTAATTCTTGTGCAAAATAAGAAACAAACACTATAAATTAGGACGGAGGGGTATAGTATAATTTTAAATGTTGTATATAGAAATGTATCATCTTATATGGAGTGCTTAATATAGATGATATAATACCTGATTGAGGATCAAGGTTGGCCTATTGATTATATATAAGGCCCTCCTTCCATCCCTGTAACAAGGGGTTCGATTCTCACCCCTTGAAAGAAGGATTCCCAATTTCCCCCTTCTTACAAGGGAATTCTCCTTACCTTTAAAAAACGATATAATACCTAATTTTCATGTAAAACTTTTATAATTTTACATACAACATTTATAGTTCTATATATCACATTTGTGGTTGAATATACAACATTTAGGAATTCTAAACAAATTTCTTCTAGAACTATTTTGGATTAGGAATTTATCGAAAGAGTTCCCCAATATCTCGACTCGAGGGGTGTTTAGTTAATTAATCACCTTGATATACCATAACTAATGTTACAATATCAAAAGATGTATAGTTAAGTAGAGAAAAATATACAATCAAAATTGTCAAATATGCATGCAATCAAAAGTAGGGAAATATATATAATAAATTTTGTATATATGTGTAATCAACCATTTTTATAAGGATGAATAGTAATAATGTCAGCAGCTTCTTATTTCGTATTTTCCCTAGTTTTTTCCAAGTCATATTGCATTTTCTTGTGCCTATTATTATGTTTCACAAAGCAATGTGATAAATGTGGACTTTCTCAATATCTCCATATTAACTAAACCCCTATTCTTTTGGACTTATTTCATATCACCTACATCATTCTCCCAAACTAATAAGTGATAAATCTCAAACAGTTTGATGCCGCATTTGCATCAAATATAATATATTGTACTTACTGTTTATACTTTGGTATATAGAACTGAACAACCCTTTAATTTCCCTAATGTTTTTAGCATCTTACATGCAAATGTATCCATCAACCATGATGTAATGGAACGGGATCGAGACTCAAGACCTTTTACAGAGTTTTTATCTTCATTTTATGACTTAAAAAATATATAGTTAAAAGAATTTTATGTTGCAAATTATGTGGCAACATATATGATCAGGGCCGGGGATATGATTATCGGAATATCGGGGCCCTGTTCAAATTCTCAAATTTGGGCCCTTTACTCGTACTTAAATAACAATTTTTTCATCCTAAAAACATCAATAAACTATAATAATTAAGGATCAAACAATTAAAATTCAGTGTTAACCCCATCTCTTCAACTTCTATTGTGAGTATTAATGTAAATTTTTTTCGGAGGTGATGATATTAATGGGAGTTAGATATTTAGAATTTGGAGTGGAGTAAACAATTTGAGTTTTGGAAAATGGGAGTAGGGAAGAACGAGAATCTGGAGACTTGAACTTGGAAATTTTGACTAAGACTCTTTCAAGAGACAAAGCAATTAAACCTTGTCTCATAAATATAGATGAACATTCCAGGTAAAAAAACAGAAAAAAAAAAAAAAAAAAGCAAGGAAGAGAGACATAGAGATATAGGTTTACAGCTGTCACATGCTAAGACTGAAAATGGGCAGTTTTTGTAGAAAGGAAACGCTACTAAGATTCGAACTTGCCTTCTGCATGTCGAGGGAGCGCGCCATTTTGCCAACTGCTCCAGATTGTTTTTATTTTGAAATGCTGGAAGCGCTGATACTTATCTCATATTTTTATTAGAGGAGAGAGAAAGCATCAACATTCATTAACATCCCCATAATTTCTCTCTCCTCACCTCATTCGTCCACATCACTTTCCACTAACTTTATCACCCACCCTCCTCATTTCACAATTCCATACATACATTCATTAACCTCCCCATTTACCTTCTCTCTCCTACTTTTTCATACCCCACCTCCTTTTCTCTCTCCTACTTTTCATACCCCACCAAAATCAATAAAATAATTTGATTTATCACATTAATTTTAGATAATATTGATTAAATCAAAATATGATAATTATAATTAAATAATTACCTTGTTGTTAATCGTACTACCTCCGTCCCAGAATAGTCTGAACACTTTCCTTTTATGTTTGTCCCAAATTAGTTTGAACACTTCCAATCTTGGCATGGTCTCACCATTAATATATTATTTCTTTTACACATTTTTGGCGCAAACTCTACTTTTTATCAATAAAAAGTTACCCAACTTTCTCTTTCCTCTAATAAAAAATGTTCCACCAACTCCTATCACATCTACTTTTTAAATAAAATAACATTTGATAACCACACCACAACTTATCACCTTAAATTACGTGTCCCAATAAGTGTTCAGATCATTCTGGGACGGAGGAAGTATTAATTCATTAATTGTATTACGTTAACAAAAAGTGTTATTTTTAATTGCACTAGTTTAGCCGTTTTTTCTTAATAATTGCTGTTTAATTTGAAAATTACACTAATTGTTAATAATAATAATTTACCCAATTTTAATGTTAATAATTACGACAAATAAGATTGCAATTTATATCTACGGATAAGATTAGTTTTATCTCTGCGGATAAGATTACAATCTATATGTACGGATAAGATTGGTTCTTTCTCTACGGATAAGATTGCAATCCTTGTCTACGGCAAAGATAAGATTGCAATCTATAACGTCAGTGGATAAGATAAGATCACATTTAGCACTAAAATACAAATACATTAATCATAAATATTGGCACATGGATCATTAAAACACAAGCCCGTTAACTAAAACACGCTTACATTTAACAATTTAATAAACAAGTACATTAATCATAAAATAATACTACATTAACCATTAAAACACAATAACATTTATCCTAAAAACAGATGAGTTATTCATGAACTCTTCCTTCAAGCCATAACGCTCGGTCTTTTAGGCCTCTTTGATTTGACCCCAACGCCTTTAAATAGCTTTCATGGTTCTTTTATGCACGACATTCGGTCTTTTAGGCCTCTTTGATTTCAAGCCATAACGCTCCCTTTTCCCGATCTGTTCTTTTCTCAGCATCACCAGAACAATTAAGGTAAGCGGACACCAAGTGTTTATCTTCTTCTACAATCCACCTGTCCTTCGGATGCTTCCCTTTCTTACTTCCGGTTCTTGAACTTGAAGTTCATCTTCTTCTTCATCATCACCGAGTGATTGCGTTGGAAATTGGTTTTCAAATGGCATTCTATTGCTACTCACATCTCTTCCCGGAGTTGTGGGATATGGATCTACGTGTTGAGATGTTGGATGAAGTGTGCCAGATGACGAATTTTGAAGAGTATTATGATGTACAAAGGCTTGGAACATAACAAGGAATTGAGAATTGTTTCGCATGTTTGGATCAAAAGGAGTATTTGGAATTGGTTGGGAATTTGGATTTTGTTGGGAATTTAGATTTTGTTGGTAATTTGGATTTGGTTGGTAATATGAATTTTGTTGAGAATTTAGATTTTGTTGGGAATCTGGATTTTGTTGGTAATTTGAATTTTGTTGATAATTTGGATTTTGTTGATATCTATTTTCCTAATTAGGATGATTGGGATCCATAATTATCAAATGAGATTTATGAAATACTTAATGAGAAATTATGAATTTTTTGAAGTGTTGAAAACATATCAAGATTGGTCTCTATTTATAGGGGAGAAAAAAATACGGCCGTTGGTATTTTTTTTTAATTCAACATATTTTCAATGTTATTTAATCTTTTATAACAAATGTCGCGCTGTGATTGGTGCGCAGAACTTTTTTTTTTACAAATAAATCCCAAATGCGGTTGAGATGTGGTTTCACGCGGGATTTACTCTCTAAGCTTCTGAATAGTCAATATTGGTCATAAGTCTATCGATGCATCACCTCATACTATTCAATTCTTTGGGGCTTGGAGAAAACAAACCTAATTAATGTATGGGGATTGGTTGTTTAAATGATCCTCCAGCTCTTCTTCTAGTCAGGGTGGAGGTGAATTTTGGAAGACCAACTCTGCTATTCATACTGAAGTTGTTGCCTGTCTTAAAGCGTTACCTTGGGCTAAGGATCGAAACATGGCCACAATTAACCTCTTCAGTGATTGTACTAATCTGGTCTTCCTTTTACAGGGTAATAGACTAGTTGATATTACTCTCAAATGGACCCTCGATCAAATTCTTGAAGTAGCGCACCATTTTGACCGGTGTGGTTATCAAGGTGGAGAGAAAGCAAACCAATGTTCAACAAGCTCACAACATAGAGCAGCAGTGTGTCAACATGTTTAATACTTAGTTTGTAATCCTTTTATCCTCTGTCAAAATAAATATGCCAACACTGTAAACTTTGTGAGGCTGAATTAAAGGCGCCATCTAATCAAACATTACATCACAAGTCTAAAAAGAAACAAATACTTAATATTTAGTGCTCTTATAATGTAGACTGTGGCTACTTCTGCAGATAATGGTACTATAGCTTGATTTTCCCATTCACCGTTACACATGCATTGCCAATTTCATAGCAAAGGAGTTTTTATCAGTAGCTTATGCTCTTTCTTGGAAACTGAGAATTCCAGCAAAAAGTGCACTCAACAATGACTTCTTCTTCTGGCTAGGTATTCACATAGAATCCAGGGGACAGGACGAAGAAAATAATATCCTAATATATCATCAGCACATATAACCTATGTAATCAATCGACCAAGTTCACCTCCTATTAGCTCATCTCGTCTCATCACTCGCAAGTCGCATGGTGAGTATCTTTTGAGCTTCTTCCATGAGCTTGCTCTTCCCTTCGGCTTCTTGGAATATCAGTAGCAGAATCTCTCCCCCTGTGGGTTGCTTCATCTTTTCCAGTATATATGTTCTGATCATGGCGATCATCATAAATCTTAGATCTACTGCTTCTCTCAATCCATCTACTTCTGTTGCCATCAGTGTCTGCATCCCTCTTCCTACCTGACCCATCTCTCTTGTCCGGTCTATCAATCTCATCAGTCTTCTCATTTCTCCTCTCTCTGTGATCCTGCTCGCTCCTGCCACTATACCTACTCTCTCTCTTATTCCTTTCATCCCTGCCATGATTATTCGCTCTCTCTTTGTCTTCCCTCCTGGCACCATGTCCATTATGTTCGTCAATTTTTAGTCTTTGCTTCTCCCTGTCCCTCGACTCTATGTTCTCATAACTTCTACGCTTACCATCATCAAAACCATCAGTGTCTGCCTCCCTCTTCCTACTTGACCCGTCTCTCTTGTCCAGTCTATCAATCTCGTCAATCTTCTTCCTGTACTCCTCGTCATTTCTTCTCGCTCGGTGTTCCTGGTCGCTCTTGCCACTATACCTACTCTCTCTCTTATTCCTTTCATCCCTGCCATGACTATTCGCTCTCTCTTTGTCATCCCTCCTGGCACCATATCCATTATGTTCATCGATTTTTTGTCTTTGCTTCTCCTTGTCCCTCGAGTCTATGTTCTCATAACTTCTGCGTTTACCATCATCAAAACCATTCCTATCAGATTTGTGATTTTTCCTATCACCTTGCTCAGAATCTCGCTGCCTCTTTTTTCGCTGTGGGCTTTCACCATCTTCATCAAATACCATGTCATAACTGCATAGATGACAAGCACTGTTAGACATAGGAAGAGCAATCCTTAAAGGAAAGGGGGATATGATGGTGGTGTAGATCAGTCAAAATTTGATCACTAACCCCGCATCTTTGTCTCCACCGTGCTGCCGATTATCATCTTTCAGGACATACTTCTGATGCTGACCAGGGATAGATGACGAATCCGCAGAGCAATCTTTCGCTAAATGATCTAATGCACCACATTTGAAGCAGCCTCTTCCTATACATTACAGAAACAAGGCTTGAAAAAATCTGTAACTTAGTTCTTCAGAGTTTTTCCTTGAACGAATTTTAAATGTACAAAGAAAGTGCTTTTCCTCCAAACAGCTTCAGAATTTAATACTACCTCCGATCTTTTTTAATCTACACACTTTCCTTTTCAGGCCGTTCTTTTTTAATGGTTACACTGTTACTTCATTTATATAAGGTAAAATTCCCAATCATTATTCCCCACTTTTGTCCCCCATGTGGTCCCTCACCAAATAAATTAACCCACTTACAACCCCCACCTACCCCAATTTTCTCTCTCTATTTTTTATTTACTTTTTGTACTTCTTACTCCCCACTTCTCATAATTCCTCTCCTCTCCTACTTTTTCACTTTTTCCTTGGTTCTAGTGAAAAAGCAAACCGTGTTTAGGAACGGAGACGGAGGTAGTATAGCTTACACAGGCTAGGTTCAGGAAATCAGTGTTGGTGAGGTACCGTGAAACAAATAAACAAAATTTGAACCATATATAGGCAATTACAGCTGTAAAGCACTTCAAAAAGAAAAATGAAAATACTGCATGCAGGATGCAAACCACCAAAACGAGAAACACTCATTAAAAAGATCATGCGATAACCCCAAATACATCATCAGTTCCAAAGTCGATACTCTCAACCACTGAGTTAGCAACAGAAAGATTCAGCAGTATACAGCCTTTCCCTACTGATCGAGTAAGAGAAATGTCTTGCAACCATGTCTTACTAATTGATTGTTCCAGTAAAAAGATTTGCAACCTGGACACCTGGTAGTAGTCTAAGTTAAGCTTTTTGAGATGGAGATAACATGGAATAAGGTGCCTGTAATGCGAAGCAATGTGAAGAAGCATCCGTATACATACAAACCAGACAAGCGATTGTTACCTTGGTTCCCCTTTCGTCTAAATTGATTCCACAACTTTGAAACGCTTTGACTAAAATCAACATGTATCCTCCTGTCGTCTATTAAAGCATTGTCCATCTGCAACAACACCAAGAACAACTCACATAAGTCCCAAGCTCTATTGATCAAGGACTCCACGTTATTCAATTCGTCTATCCTTTCTCCATATCCCCCACCCCCCGTTCAGGGATGGGATAGAAAAACAAGTTGAAGTTTGAGGCAAGTCAAAAATACTAATGAATGCACATTAAGATCCAAGATGATGATTTTCAGTGAATGATCTATGTAGCTATCCTCTTTTGTTCATGGCTTAATAATTATTCAACATCATATACCTAGGATGCAAATGCTTTACTTTGTTCCAAAAAATATCCAGCCTCAAATTCATCAATCAATTTTTCTTCTAAATATGTCACGAACTCACGATTGTTCCACTTATATGCTTATTCTCGTCTTATTTTGACTACAAAGATTCGATTTATAGAACTTTTGTATTCCTAACAAGAGGGGCATCTCAAATATAGTGAAATGGACATCGATGTTGTGGTCAAGTCTGTCTTTGACTGTCTTTCTAATTATCTGATGGGTGAAGGGGATAATTGAGAAGTATGTCAAGTGACAAATGGCTATTTCAGTGAAAAGAAACGTTTATTCTCTCTACTCTGTGTTTCGCCATTCTCGTTATCTTCCAAGCATCTCATTTCCATCAATTTAAGATTGTAGTTCCAGGTTATCAGTTTCCTATGTTTTTGCCTCGATTGTCAAATTAAGGAACTTCTCACCCATTTATTTCCTGAATTTTTCCTTACTTCACATGATATATGCCACAAAACATACCAAGAAACAAATGAACCATCATCAAATGAATCTATGAATGATCAACAACAATCTAGGAAAGGATTCCACTCATAAGAAAATGAAATGCACCAAATTTATTTATATTATTTTATGGTTATTTTTTCGGTTGACATAAATCAGAAAATTGTATTATACATCTTTTGACAAAGGATGGTGGTAGCAGAATAATATATCAGAATTTTTTTTGCAGCACAGGATCATATGTGAATGAGGAACTGATATGAGTTTTCTTGTATAACAAACCTTAAAATAAGCTCGTTGGCAAGCTTCTTGATTCTCAAACTCTGTTACATTCAGACATAGTAGTCGTAGTCATCACAGTTAAATATTTAGAGAATATACATAAAATATAATATCTTTAGTAAAATTTAATCTACAAAAATAGACATACACAAGGTAAAAGAAATACACAAATTGGAGCAAATAATAAGGGTACTGAACTACTGAAGTGAGCCATTTGAGTTTGTCCACTTTTAGTCCCAATTTGAAATTAGGACTCATCTAAAAATGGTTGAAGGTTAATGCCAGGAAGATGATCATCATATCAGACATATTATAGAATTAACACCATATACCCCTGACAATTTTTGCACCATATACCCTTTTGACTTTTGAAATTCACCATATACCCCTCAAGTGTGAAAAAATACATTAACTTACCCCTAATCCCCCCCTCTAACCCTAATTAACTAACCTAAATCTACCCCTAACCCTAACCACCCCTCCCCCACCCCATCCCTTCCCCCCACTTTATATCGTGGTACAGTGGGTGGGCTAGGGTAAGGGGGTGTGGGGGTGGGGGGGAGGTGTTAGGTGTTAAGGTATTAGGGTTAGGGTTAGGATTAGGGGTAGATTTAGGTTAGTTAATTAGGTTAGATGGGGGATTAAGGGTTAATGACTAATGGAGTTTAACGCCGTTAGTCATTAAGGGTAAGTGGATGTATTTTTTCAAACGTGAGGGGTATATGGTGAATTTGGAAAGTTGAAAGGGTATATGGTGCAAAAAAAAATTTGTCAAAGGTATATGGTGAAAAAACCGTAGAATTAATAACATATTTCGAGGAAAAACTTTTCTTGAAATATACTTCCTCCATTCTTTTCTATTGCAACAATTACCACTTTAGGTAGTTTCATATCTATTGCAACAATTCCACTTTTGGTACAAAAAGTAACTTTAGTTGACAATATTACCCTTACTTTATCTTACTAAAAAAATCATTAATTACTCAATTTGCCTCATAAAGTTGGTTTTACTTTCTTAGTGATTGATTTATCTCTTGCTCTAATTAATTAAAGGGCTACCTCTATGCTAAACTACCCACTTTTTCCAATTTCTTAAAAACGGAGGTAGTATATCAACATCAGTCTTTGATTCATCATCATCTAATATTAATAGAACACAAGAATCTTTCAAACTCGTGGCCTTTTCAGGTAGTGTTCAGCCAAGCTTCTAGGAGAGCTTCTAATACCTAAAAGTTGAAACTAGGCCAAACACTGTTTTTGAAGTAAATTCTATTACTTGAGTATATATACTTCTGAAAACAGTTTCTCAGCGAGCACTTTGCTCCATTCGAAGTTTTCTTGGCTAAATTTACCCTCACACAATTCATGAAATCCTTATTTTGTCCCAGTGTCACATAGTTCGCGGATCACTTCGGATCGCGGAACGGGTACGGGAACGCAATTCGCTTGTTGGCCGAATTTCGGATCGATGGGGGTATTTTTTTGGTTCGATTTTTGGGGTCATGGTTCGCTTGAGGACATTATTTGGTTCGCTAATCATTATAATTACTAGTTGGCAGACTTCTAACATAGGCGTTGGAACTTGAAAATTTGTATAGTAAATTTTAAGTTTTTAAAATATATTGAAAATTTTAAGTTAACGCTTAAAAACTTAAAATTACATAGGTTGTGGACAAAAACTTGGAGAAAACACATTTTTACCCAATGCAGGCTGCAGCTTTAAGATATTTGTATCCCCCAATAAAGTAAAACATTTAATGTACCAAGGCAGCTTTAAGAGCCAGACGTACAGTTGTCAGTTAGTACTAATAATTTTTTTTCAAAAGTATAACATTGTAAAAGAAAAGTCAAAGGGTGTAGATAAAGAAGTACTGTGCTGATTACCATTTTTTTATTGATACACGTTACTTTATCAAGTTCCAACTTTTAAGAAAAAAAAATATATTTACATCTAAGCAACGATGGCCACCTCGCCGTCGCCGGAGAAGACAAAGAACTCATGGCCGACCAGACTTATCACGAAGAAACCCACATTATTCTACTCAACTCGACGTCCTGAACAAAAGCCCCAACATTAAAATATGAAATCTGGTATATTTCTCCTTAAATTAAGAGAACTAGGGTTTCTTTCTCAAACCCTAGATCTGAAATTACCTTTGATCTGAGTTCCCTTCTTCTAATTTATCCTCGAAATCTACAAACAGATTCGCCGCCTACATGTTTGGTACGCCAATTTGGACGATTTGGTTCGCGTACCCCACCGAAGTGGCACGCAAACGAACCGCGATTTGGAACGCACGAACTGCATCGTAGTTCGTGGGGGGTAGGGGCGAATTATGTAACACTGCTTTGTCCAATTTAAACCACGTTTTTCCTCATCTTTCTCCTAACCTCAATTCCAAATATTCATATTCCAATATCCAGCTACCCCTAAAACTGGCAATCCAGATCAACAAATGCACAAACCAAACACAAAGGCAAACTTGCGGAACCAGATCAAAACTCAAAAAGGAACCCACATTTCTGTTTCAACTCCAACAAGAATAGTAGTAACCTTTAGGGGAAAATACGGACATCACCACTCAAATAGAGTTGGTTTAACCGTTAAGCTGGTTTTTAACATCACCGGAAAAAGTTGCTCGACTTACACATATGGTTTGGAACATAAGGTTTACAAAGTCATTTCAGACATTGAATTAAGGAGGTCCTTGTGCTTTGCTTCTTTCTATGTTATTATCAATAGGAAGTCTAGGGGCTGGTTTAAGCAGGATAAGAAAGATCATCTTGTTGGTTGGCATCTGGTCTACTGGCCCAAAGAGGAGGGGTTAGGTTTAAGTCTGGTTTCCAGGAAGTGGAGTCTAAGAATGAGTAACCGATTATGAAATTCGAAAGTTAAGCCATCACACAAGTTCTTAGGATGCTTTGGGTAGCATTGGAGTTTTCTATCTAAGCCCATGGAAATTTGTCTCCAAAATATCTTATCCATTTCTTCCCTTTGATCAGATTTCAACTTCAAGCAGGTACTGCGGTAAACTCTATGAGGATTCTTAGGCAGCAAAAGCGTACTTTTTCCTCACCTCCGACATCGACTTTGCACCAGACTCATATTTCCTCTTGCATGATACAGGAAGTAAGAAATTTGTCCTGGAAACATCATTTTAAAAGATGTCTGCAAGACAGAAAATTCAATGATGTGGCTTCTTTATGTGCCTCTGCTATCCCCAATCATCGTGATAGTAGAATTGGATTGTTAGTTCCTTTCCCCTTGTAACTTCACCAGTAAATTCCTCTAAACATTGGTAGATAACACCATATCCCATATTCTTCTTCATTTCCATATCATTGGGAAAGCGGATGTTCCTATGAAGATTAAGGCTTTTGTATGGACATAGGTCACAGATAAGTTGAACAGTAGTCTTGTCCCTAATGTTTACATTATGTGTGACTGAGGTGCAAAGTATGTGTGACTGAGGTGCAAAGTATGGTTATCATATATTCCTTCACTTATTTAGCGTCTAATACTTTTATGTTGTGACGAACTCCTTCTCACTTCTCACCTAACAACCCCTTATTACCAGGCAAAAGAAATCATGGGAAGTTCTATTTCTTAGGAATTTAAGATGGGCTTGTTGTTTGGTTGGCAAAAATATTTAGAAAATGAGGGAAGTACAACTACCCATGAATTTCTACTTCCAACAAAATGGGATGAAGCTTACCCATTCTTCCCTAGGTAAGTAGAAATTCATGTGGGAAGTCACTTCACTTATGAACAACCAAACTGCATTTGATGCACACCCACACCCACACCCACCCCCACCCCCACCCCCACCCCCACCCCCACCCCAACCCCAACCCCACCCCCACCCACCCACCACACACACACGCACACGCCCACCCACGCGCGCGCGCACACACACACCAACACACCATTTTTCACGCATGCATGCACGCCCACAATAAAGTACAGGTGAGAACACTTCTTATATGAGAACGTGTGCGAACAATGGAATAGTAATCCATTTTAGTAAATTTGTAATCCTTTATTGAGATATTATATGGTAATCCTATTTCCTGACAATGTAAGCCTTTTGGATGATTGGCCCCGTTAGTTAAAAGATGGTTACATTTTAGCCAAAATGGATTACTTATTGGGTCAAAATGACTACTACTTAGTATTATCACATTCTCATAAAAGAGTTGTTCTCACTGGAAACAACCAAATAAATACTTCCGTAGCATTTTTGTACATGAAAAGCAGGGGTAGACATCACCTCTTGTATTTAGCTTAGAAGTTATATCAACCAAATGGGTCAGATGTCAGACCAACTGTTAGTTCACATTCTAAGCTAGCCTACCATTGAAAATTGTCTCCCTATCTTTCGCGCTCTACTCATATATATTTATGCTTATTATATATTGCATATATATCAAAGAACAAACTACTAACCAATGAAAGCATAACACAGGCTGTCTCCAGTCTTGAAATCACGAATAACCTCAGCTCTGCAAACAAACCCCCTTTGTTTCAGAAACGAAACCAAATAAATTAATAACCACTGCTAAAGTAAATTGAGTATTCACTCACGATGTAACAGTCCCAAAGCGTGAAAATATTGTATGCAAGTCCTCATCCTACAAAAACAGTAAAAACAATAATTATCTTACAAGTCAAAGACATTAAGAGGAGAAGAATCATGAGAGCTGAACTATTCAGCTCCCAACTTCCAGCGCCAGGGCTTAAAATTTCACTTCCTCCAAGTTCAAGGTTGTATGGGTATTCAGTGCATGAACAAAGTAAAGGATGCTAAGTTGTATCCCAATTTCTAGGATTTTCATGAGAGCTGAACTATTCAGCTCCCAACTTCCAGCGCCAGGGCTTAAAATTTCACTTCCTCCAAATTCAAGGTTGTATGGGGTATTCAGTGCATGAACAAAGTAAAGGATGCTAAGTTGTAGCCTAATTTCTAGGATTTTCGGTATGACATCCGGTGGAAGTCTGATCTATAACATGTATCAAACACGACATCTGTTATAGGTTATCATATAACTGCATCAATCGTTATTATTAAACTCGTTCACGATATTGATACTAATACTATACACATACTCTAGTATAGAAGTCACTATACATGTTTAGAACCACTCACTTCATCCGAATATAACAAAAAATGTTGAAAAATATATTTGCATGTATGTTCTAAAAGAGGAATATTTAAAAACACTTAAATTAGATAGATGAAGTGTAATTTTGATATGGATCAATTATTGGGTTTTGATCATCTTACAATTCAAGGATATAAGTAGTGTTTTAGTGTTAATTTTAATTGTTAAGGGCCGAAATGCTCTTATTTAAATTCGGTTCCTAAGTCGTCTTTATTGCTTTTCTAAGGTCGTTGCATGATTTTACTAAAGGTTTTGCATGTAACAAAAAAAAAGATGCCTTCACTTGGATGTTGAGTAGAAGATTAAGGGAGTTAAAGCATTTACTTTGGAAAGCAAGGAAAGCTTACACGGTTTAGTGAGCTTCTCTTTTTGTACAAGTTAGCTTATGATCAAGAAACTCTTTGCCATGTGCTTTACTTGGGCTCCAAGGAGTTTGCTTCCTTCTATATCTTATTTCTTATACTATTAGGACTACTTTAGGTAAGGTTTTTTTGGGTTAATTATTCTAGCTTGTTTTTAGGAATTTTTTTTAATATTTTATGGTTGTATTGCTTATATAAGGGGGCAATAGTTCAATAATAAAAATTAGATATTAAAGTATAATTTTCTTTATAAAAAATTTCAGACTCGTGATTTCCAAACTTTAAACCAATTACTTTGTGTTTGAGATTTAAGATTGGTTATTCAATTACTTTGTGTTTGAGAGTGAATCAAGAACCAATTCGTGCCTTACTTTGCGTTTGCCGGATTATCCATTTATTAGTATTTGTTTGTGAGTTCCTTCTACTTAAATAAAGCTAAATTTAATCTTTAATTTAAAAAAGTCTCATATTGGATTCTTGATATCTTAGCCTACAAGAATCACATCAAACTTTCTAACCTGTCAATTTACACCATGATGAGCAACGCAACAACACTGATGAGATGTTGTTTCTGACTCCTCAAGTGTTATAATGTCGACCTCAATAAAAAAAACTGTATATGGTCTTTAGGTCCCCAACTTCTATGCGCAGCGTCAATTATTGGCCGGGCTTTCTCTGTGGGGTTCCTTCTACTCTCTTAGCCTTATAGGTTGGTCATCCTAGCCAACTAATTACCGGATCCAAATAAAGACGTTTTCGCAAGAAAATATTTCTGAAGAGCAAGACTGAGTATTTACCTCTGTGACCGGATTAAGTTTACATACAAACAACACATTTTCAGGAGGCTTTACATCCGCATCTGGGATATCACCAATCTGTTGCACGATGGAGATTTACATGCAATCAGGTTATCTTCGTTATGAAAATGGATTAATTACAAACACATAGATATGTGAGAATATACACACGCTTTCAAGAACAACAGCTCTGGAGTGTGCTTCTTTCGTACGAATAGCTTCCTCCAGCTCTTCTGGAGCTATTTGTTCATCCATAGGCTCCCAATCATCTTCAAGTCTCACATCATCATCTACCTACACAAAAGAGTTAGTAGACATATGCTGAAGACAGCAATCTTACATGGTAGAAAGATTGAGTACTAGTACCTCGTCTTTTGGTTTGCCTTCAGGGGAAGCATCAGGTACTAATTCACTCAACTGTGGAGGGTCTTCAAAAGGATCATCAAGTACATAAGTGTGCTTTACTCTGTTGTATTATTCGACATTACAACACACATTTAGAAGCATAATAAGAATGTGCATTATCCAAGTGAGTGCAATTTGAATCATGAAAATTAAAAATGTAAAGATGATCACCTGATATTCTTATATGGTCTCCCCTTTTCATCCACATAAGCTTCATTTATTCTCGCTAGTGTCTCATGACCTTCTGCAACCTCCCCAAAAACCTAATGACAAAGGGATTGAGCAAATGTAATGACAAAGGGAGTTAGCATAGTGCATCCATGAAAAAAAAGGTCATCCTGTTACGGAAAGGCCATTCTGTAACAGTTTGAACTTGCCTTTCCACCATTGATTATAGACCAATATAACACTGTACTAGCAGTTATATTATGTTATTAAAACTGTTAACCATATAGATGTAATTCAAGCCACATATAAGATAAGATTATGTCCACATTCCAGTCACAATGAATGTTATTGTACTTCAACTGGTATACATAATACCACGGGGTAAGGCTTATAAAGTATGCTTTAAGCTGTGATCTAAAGAATACTTTTCAAAATTCTTGAATTAAAGTGATGATGTGGGCAATTTTCAAATTGAAAATTCAAACCATGATGGCTGAAAAGTGCTTCGTAACACAAACTAGATGCCTGCTGGTTTGACACCACGACACAATCTTTTACTACGACTACATCAGAAGGTCTTACATAAGGCGACCCCTTGCTTCCTTTTCTCTTTACAATCAGCATTGATGTTCCTAATTGGATGTTATCGAGGACGTCGAGCCTAGTAGTGTTCGTCCTCTCCCTTTCGGATTATATTCTAAAAGTCAAAATCATGCTTACGTTTCTTCAGGTTTTTCGTTTTTGAGCTTGCCCCAGGTTTTTTAGATTCATCTTGGTGAGTACCTTCTCGAGGCCTAACTGTACAGTGTGTTCTCTTGGCTTAGTATTTGTTTGCTTAAGAGAAATTTCATTAAGTTGATTAATTCTAGAAAAATCAAAAAAAGTCTAACAAATTTAAGTTTTGTAAGTTCTTCTGTTCACTAACTGTCAGTAATTCATATTTCATAATACTTCAGCAAAATCATGCAGTTAGCTATCTCACCACTACAAATCCCCTAAATATCCCACATTTTTTAGCATCCAATTGTGACTTGAATCAGCTATTTAACAAGTGAAAATGTGAATGGAAGAAAAAAGAAAAACTTACAGTTATATAAAATATAAATCTGCATTATTCCAAACAAAAACCCACATATTCTATCTCCAAGATGTCCAGGACGTCAGGTACCAAGAGATTTCTCCATACAATAGCAAGAGTACTCCATGCTGGGTGTTGTTCTTCCAACTAAGTTTTGAGTCCAGGTAAAGTACCTAAGCAAACCTTATTTACAGTGTCAGGACTCAGGACGTAAATACTAGGAGGCAAAGTAGATCGTTGGTCCAGATCTGACTGGTACCAAGAAGTAAAGTACCATTCTATCAATAAATGTTTCTAAATGATTAAGAAAGGAACCTTATATCAACAATCCCAATTCCCATGCTGAGGATTTTGAAGTGATTATTATTTATTTTTCTTTCGAACAGCTTGAGACAATTGTCCTTTCTTGTCAGGTATACCCAGAAAAACGATGTGCTGCTTTCTGTCAGCTATTAAAAAAGGCGTATTTCAGAAGCCATTAAGTGGTTGTTAGAGGTGCAAAGAAACTCTAGTCTCTAGCCCTTCTACAAAAGAACTCTTCATCGGGTTTGGTGAATTGGACATACAGAGCCTTGGCATGTTGTCAACAGCCAGAAAATCAACCTATGGAACGTTGATCTAATAATAAAAGAAACAAAAGAACATTGCTACCAGTTCAACAAGTAGGTGGCAGCAATCTTCATTTTGGGTGCCACGCTACAATGGAAACTCTTCTCTTCACAAGCCTTTGGCAAAGTCTATGAAAAGAACGTAAATAACGAGAGGTAAACATCATTACATGTGAGTATGTGACATGACTAGAAGTCTAGAAGTGTCAAATTCGGGTCATCAATTTGCGTTCGGGTTCACGTAGGGTCATCTGGGTTTTTGGGTCATATTTGGGTCGTGTCGGGTCAACATACCCATCAGGTTGGATCGTGGAAATTTCGGATCAGCTCGAAGTTCGGTTGTTCATCCTTTTGGGTTCGGTTCAGTCAAATTCTGGTCGGGTCATAATTCAGGTTCCGGTGGTTTCAATTCGGGTTAAGGACGGGGTTGTAACGGGTAATTTTGGGTTCGGGACAGGAGTGGGTCGGATAGTTATGGGGTCGGATCAAGATCGTTTCGGGTCATTATCAGGTTCAGGACAAATAATTATCGAGTCGGGTCAAAATCAGGTTATGTCATAATTGGTTACGAGCCACTATCGGGTCAATTCTTGTTCATATCATATCATGAACTTTATGTTGCACTAATTCAAAATTTTAATCGTTATTCAAGATATGTATTGGATCAGATCATTAACTTTTAAACTTATATTATTTCACAAAGCTCAAGTAAAAGAAACAATCAGCATCAACTGGCAGCATCATTGCAATTTGCACATATGCATCACAATTTTAACAAGGAACTGAAACGAAAGAGCACAATGACATGCCAAGGAGACAGGTCACTAGAAAAAACCAACATACCGTATGCTTCTCATCAAGGTAGTCAAGATCATCCCGTAATGTAATATAAAACTGCAAGCAGAACCAATCTTGTTAGATAAAATTCTTAATGAGGACAGTAGCTTACTAGTGAGCATATTCACACTTTCTTTCCAAGACAGAGAATTAATCTGGCAGTAGGCTATCTCCTCTACCTGGGATGCATTCAGGTTCTCCCCAGCACTAGCCATGGCAACAGTACCCATCTTTGAGTGTTTTACATCAGGGTAAATCTCATCATTGAAGAAGCGAGCTTGATCGCCATATAAAAACCTAAAAGGAAAAATTGATGTCACGTGCAAATGTAATATCAGCAAAATGGTGAAAAATTAATGTCACGTGCAAATCTAATATCAGCAAATGGTCTAATATCGCTCTTAAGCAATATGCTAAAGGATGCACTAGAAAAAGATAGCTTTAACACCCCCCGTCCCCTCTGGAAAAAGGAAGTTATTAACAAAATCTGTAAACTTATGATAAATTCTCAAAACGACCCGACTATTTTGACATTTCCTAAGACCTAAATATCCTCAATTGGGAAAATCACCCTTATAATAAAATTATCTTGACAATGGAGGGTGACCTCATGATTGTCAAAACGTAATATTGGTGAAAAATTTTCACTTCAAGTGTTATTTTGAAAAATGTAGAAAAAAAAACAAAATACAATTAAAATAAGAATCAATAATAGAAAAAAAAAGTTGGGACCATTTTGGGAAATTGTAAGATCAATTGTAAGGTTAGCTCACATTATTTCCCAAACAATGTCGTAGCCTTGATCCCATTAGAATGGGGTTGAGTGCATGAGTAAAAGATAGTTGTTTACATGGATCGTCTGCCTTAATTCTCTCATATCTAAGTGCTACATGCTTCCACAGACTTAGTTTCTTCATATTATTTAGAACGCCCTCCATCTAAGTCATCTTCAGACTCCCTCGACTTCTTGAAAATCTTTCATACCCCAAGCTTCTACTACCCTAATTGGTGCATCCCATAGACAACATCTCACATGCCCAACCCACTATTCCCAGTTCCCTCTTATCTTACTCTCAATGTCTACAACTCCAACCCTCATCCGAATATCCACATTTCGATATCCATCCCTTAATGTGTTCCCACACATGCATCTCAATATGCGCATCTCTACTACTTCCATGGCCCCATCTTCTAAATATGATCTTTCCTAAACGCTAACACATAATAACGCTAGTGTAAGAGTTGCCCTATAGAATTATTATTTCAATCTTAGAGGTACACGATGGTTGCAAAAAGTCCCAATTTCTCTTCTCCATTTAAGCCACCGTAACTTAAACATGTCTTGGTCAATATCTCCATGCATCTTTAACATCAACCCTATCCCCTAGGTACTTAAAACGCTCGCGAATGGGTAATTCATTTCCATCAATGTTACCGGTTACCATGTCCTCAACTGTCTCCTCTCAACACTAAAATTAAACTCCATGTACTCCATTTGGCTCTGAATTAGCCTAAACCTTCAAGATTTTATTATTTTCCTCCATTATCCTAATATAGCATCAAATTCATCTCTAATCTCATCCAACAATACAATATCATCCACAAACGACATACACAACGCTATCTCATCCTAGTTTGACCGTGTTAATTCATCTATTACAGCCGCGAAGAGAAAAGGACAACAACATTTGTTCCCAAAAATAAAGAAAAAACAAAACCCTTGGAATGTTAGTATACCATTACAATACTTGCAGGTTTAGAATATCGATGCAATATTACTTGTGTGTTTTGCATACTAAGTAAGTAACTAGCATCTCCTTTATATGAGTGCTTAACCTTTAAAGACATCTATTGTATTTTAAAAAGTGGAGTTATGGCAATTGATTAAAGGATTTTTTTTGTCGAAAGTACCTTATAAAACAAGTTTTTTAGTGAAGAAGTACCTTATAAAAAGTTTTTTGTTGCACAATGGTACCTTTTGCCGAATTTTGGGAGTTGACCAAACTATTCGGCGTTGACTGGGTCACGCGCAAGGCACGTGATCATTAAATCCCCCCAAAAAATCCGAAAAATACCGAATTTGACCCAGTTAAAAATTTCCCCCCAATTCCCCCCAAATTTCCCGATTCTCTTTCACGTTTCTCCCTCTTCTCTTCAAATTGGCACTTGGAATTTGGAAACCTCCAAGTCAGGGGAAGCAACTAATCTACATTAGTTGGGGCATATGTACATAGTGGCAGAGAATGGCGCAAGATATTGCCAATCGAAGATAATTACCAGAGAGCAAACCTGAATTATTATGGAATTCTTACATGGTAATACCACCCAAGAACTTATACAGAGAACAACGGTGTTGGTTGGTCCAAAATGTATTCACAACCAGGAAACATCTGTTCTGTAGGGTGTGGGGTTTAATAACATTTGCAGCTATGATAATGAGGATCAAAGTGTCAGATGTAATTGCCCACCCAGTTATTCTCTAGTAGATCCTAACGAAAAGTATGGCAGCTGCAGACCAGATTTTGAGCTATGGGAAGATGGACAAGGTGCTGATGTCAAATACAATCTAGTGTCACTTGAGAACACTCAGTTTAGTGAATGTGATGGAATATTTTTAGGTATCAGCGAAGAAGAATGTAAGAGATCTTGTCTAAACGACCACGTTTGTGCTGTTGCAACCTGGGATACTGATATTGGGGGTATCTGTTGCAAGAAGAAACCGCTATTCTCTTCAAAGTTCAAAGAAGAGAAGAAAGAGAATCGGGAAATTTGGGGAAAATTGGGGGGAAATTTTTTAACTGGGTAAAATTAGTGATTTTTGGGGTTTTCTTGGGGGGTTTAATGATCACGTGCAAGACACGTGGTCTGGTCAACTCCCAAAATCCGGCAAAAAGGTACTATATTGCAACAAAAATACCTTTTATAAGGTACTTTTTAACAGCATTTTCTTAATAAGGAAAAATGTGTTCTATATGGTACTTTCTGACAAAAAAAAATCCTTGATTAAAAGATAACAGAATCTGTTAAAAAAATATATACACTATACAACTCCACTAGTCCACTCCGATTGGTTCCACAATGAAATTGAAATTATGGAATATCATATAAATATACCAAAAAAATCTATTAAACGAAAATAAACAAAAAGTTTCAAAGCATCTAAGCGGCCCAAACTATAGATATTCTTTGTTCTTTCTTTTTGTTCTTTAAGAAGCAAAATTCATCACAATGTTTTCTTTCTCGAGTAGGCATAAATATCCAGATTTCTATTCTTATGAATAAACTCTACAATCTACATGAAAAGGAAACAACCTAAAAGGATAATCCTTCACTGCCCCCTCTGTTTGGGGTAGGTAAACTTGACTGATTTACTTTCTTTACTTGTCACCTGCATAAATTTATTGGATATATGCTCAAGAGCAACTTGATCATGGACTTAAAAAAGCATCCTCGAAGACCTCAATGATGTGACCCAAAAAAAAAAAAAAATTCTATCTCCAAAGCAACGCAGTCAGGTCAATGGTATAATGTTTCTTAAGAACTTAGACTCATCTGAATTAGCAACAAACGGTCTTACGTAGCCCATCATAATTCAAACTGGCTCAAGTATCCCAAATAAAGAACTAAAGCTACCAAGTGGCCCATTTAAAAAGATATCGCCTTTATAATTAATTAGATTAAAACAAACTTTTAGTTCATAGTTCATACAATTTATTTACTTCACAAATTCTATTTTTGAAAAAATATCTCAGCAAATATCACACCAACAGCTACTCTTCCTCGCTTTCCCAGCAGAGCATAGTCAGACCACGGACAGCTCAACTTCACACAACCATCAATCCCTCCTTTCTTCTCCCTCTCCAAACAGCCACTCCTCTTTGTGACTTCCAGAAGTCAATCCTGACAGCAGTAACCAACCACCACCAACTTTGTAACCCCCGCTTTCTCACATTCTTGAACGGCATTCCTCATTTCCTACTCCGACCATCTCACTGTCTGTCTTTCTCTCTCACATATCAAGTAGTACTGACCAAAATCAAGCATGAAGTAGTAATTTTTAATATGATACAGAAAGCAAAGACTTCTTTTAAGGGCGTAGATATTACAACCCGGGGTGTAATGCCAAAACCCCATCTCAACCCAAAGAAGAGAAAGGTAGGGAGGATAACCTTTGCATGGAGATTGGAGAAGTGCATCCCCTGCAACACTTATTCCAAATCTCACATAGCAAGATCGATGCTATCTTTTATCTAAGTATAAGCTATTTTCTCTTTTACATGAGGTTGACCAATCATTAATGCATGAGCTATAACTATTTTAGTATAAGAGAGAATGAGGGAACTCTATGCAGTAACAAGTGCATTGCATCTCATACTAAACCAGATCCAAGTTCAGTTCATTTGATTACACCAATTAGAGCCACATGAGTAAACGATTTCCTTTAACCTAGTGATATCAACTCCACGAGGAACAATAAAGAACCTCCACCTTCATTCCAAATGACCAATTAGACAATTAGATAATACAAACCTATAGATAGAGTCACCACCACTCCCCGTTCCAGTTGGATCACCCGTTTGAGCAGTAAAATCCTTCTGCACGTTGTGAAACAAACAGCCATTGTAGTATTTCATCCTGCATTACAATTAAAATTAAGTAATCCAATCATTTTCTGCACATGACTCCGTAGGCTGGGCAATATCCACTATATCATTTATTAGTAAGGTTATCAAAAAAAATAGCCACCAAACAAAGCTAATAAGAAACTAAAAAGTTCAACCCTTAACATGATAAGTACCTAGCATAGCTGATTAAAAGGATAGAGTTACCATCTTCCTAAAAAATGAACACCCACATTGAGCTAGTCAGGGTCTTTTTTAAGTAATTTTTTAGTAATCAATACTGAACAGCAAACACTAAGCTCTGGATACTTGCATCACCCATCTCACAACCCCTCAAATACCCCTAGAGAAACCACCTTCCCTTTAAAAAGCCTCTAGCATAGACAATAAATGAAAAGAGATAGCATGGAGTAGTAACTCTCCATATGATACAGAATTTAAGCGCTCCCTCTAAATCACACCCTATCACTAGGTCAAGGCAGTTAAAATCCAGAATGTGATTCTGCAATTAGCATGTCATTTACTAAATCCGAAATCATTTCATATAAAGTCAACCAACAAAGGGATGGAGACCGGCACTGTGGGCAGCAGAAAGTAACAAATACATAATTTGCGAGAACTTCTCAAGTTTCGAGTAAATCCTTCATCCAGTCCCATCCAAAGAGCAAAAATAGGACAATTAAAAGCCTCATCTGATTCAGATTTATCCTGTCTTATTTACTAAGGCCACTGCTCCTTAGTCCTTCCTCTCGAAAACAGTAACCAATTCAATCTAAGAGAGGCCGGACGGACCATCGGTCCGGAACAAAGCAACAATTTCTCATATTAGGCAAATCCTAACTCGAACCACAACAATAGAAACTAAATCATCATTAACTACTCCTCAGTCCGGACGGAACATCGGTCCGGAACAAAGCAACAATTTCTCATTAGACAAAGCCTAACTCGAACCACAACAATTGAAACTAAATCATCATTAACTACTCCTCAATCCGGACGGAGCATCGGTCTGAAACAATGCAACAATTTCTCATTAGGCAAATCCTAACTCGAACCACAACAATTGAAACTAAGTCATCATTAACTACTCCTTAGTCCGGACGGAGCATCGGTCCGAAACAATGCAGCAATTTCTCATATTAGGCGAACCCTAACTCGAACCACAACAATTGAAACTAAATCATCGCCTAAAAGAAATTTCTGGTGTGACTAGTCCAACACAAACAGCATAAAAATAAAGTTGTGGTAATATTACAACCACAACAAAAATAATGCAAACTTACTTGCAAAGCTTGAGAAAGTTCTTGCAAGTTAACGGACAGCGATCCGCAAACAAATCAATGACTAACTCGCCTAAACTTGTGAGTACCATCACCGACATTGTATTTCACCTAAAACGATGAATGAAACTGGGATTTTGATTAAGGTCGCAGAAATAGGAGAATAAGAAGTGAAAGAAAGTAGAGTATGTAGAAGTTAGGAGAAGGGCGAACCTGAGTGATGTCGGAGTACCAAAAACAAGTTTCTTTTTTTTCTAATACTAGTTGTTGGACCGCGGCCCTCAAGAAAGCAAAAACTACTATGAATGGCTTAATGCAAATTTCGGTGAAATGAATTAAAAACAGTGCAAATTATATGAACATGTAGGCAAGGTAATTAGGCAATCAGTTCAGATTACATAAATGCTTTGTTAGTCCAAATAGTTTGTGGGTTACAAAAGATGCACAAGGTCTTGTGGCTTCTCTAAAATGTTATCCAACTACTATATCTATTACAAGCACTATATCATGCCTAGCAACAAAAGAGAGTAGTTTATATTAGGTAGTAGTTAAATTGAGAGGACACATTGATAACATGGAGCATCAGGGTGGTGCAGAGCAAAACAACAAGCAAAAGGGCTTCTTGGGTAGACGGTGCAGTGATCTATTTATGTGGTTCATCAGTAGGACCAGCGGGTAGGAGATGACCAGACTGATGTGTAGCAAGTTCATCCACATCAGGGTTATAATCTAAAGCCTTAGCGGCACCTTATATATTTGATAAATAAAATTTAGATATGCAATTTATGTCAGCCATCAGGGTTATAATCTAAAGTCTTAGCGCCGTCCCCCAAGGTAGAAAAATTTGTTAAAGAAAATCAATAGTTTAACTATTTGAGCCAAATTATTGTTGTTATCATTTATAGTATTTGCGATATTCGAATTAAGTTAAATGTAATTAATATATTGAATGCCAAACTATACGCTAAGATATTTGATGCTTATACTCGCAATTTTGTTCTTATAGTTGTTTGAAGGTAGCAAAAATGATTGCGGACAATAATCGAGTTAGGAAAACAAAGGCATCTAAACATGGTAGTCAGATAAGAACATAAGCTAAGTATATTAACATATATGTATATTGTTGAATTACAAAATCAATAAAGGTCTTTGCCAGGAACAAGGAGTCATGTGAGCCTTTATTTTCCTCTAAAACGCCCTTGGATCATTGTTATATAAAAGTATTAATCATGCTATAGTAACAAAACATGCTAGGCTGATCGTGAATGAAGGTTCTCTCCATCCGACTATGAAAATGGTTGCATATTACTTTTATTTGAAGATCAGCTCGATTTCCACCGTCATCAGTATAATTGTGGATGGATTATTCTCCGAGGCCCCAACCTGCTTCTTCAACTTCAATTTCCCGCAAAATAAGAAAAGATAGGGCTTGAATTGCAAGATAAAAACAAAAATACAGAAAAGCGTGAATAAGGTATCATCACCAATAATATCATTTTAAAAAAGCAAATTTCATCAATTCTACCTCCATTCTACTATCTTTTCTTGCGTTCCTTCTCTCATGTTTCTTTCTCCTCATATTTCTCTTTTCTGCATATAACTTTCCCCCAAAAAAAATCTGCTCCATTGAGCAAAAGCAAAGCCACAAAACAAACAAAGCCTTGAAAAGAAATAGACTCCTCTTCTAACCCCAAACTGGAACAAAAATAAATAAATAATGGAAGCCGATTCTTGTGGCTTTCCTTAAACAATACAATCATCCATGATTCCTTTTAAGCGTACTAAAAAGTGTCAAATTAAATAAAAATCACAATTACACGCCAAGTTCTGCTAGAAACTTCGAAATACTAAGAAAATTAAGCAAATTAAAGAAAAAAACATAAAATAAGTATTAGTGTAACACCCCGTAATTTTTACCCTTTATTTTTGGTATTTGTTTACATTAAAATGATATTTTTTTTTCGTAAAAATAAATAATTTATTTTTTAAATTATTTTGGAACGTGTTGTGAAAATGTGTATATATATATTTATATGTTGTGATATATTTATATATATTTAGTTTAAGTTGTTACTTATTTATTTTAAAGGATATATTAGTTTCGTTATTTGTTTAGGCGTTTAGGATGCAGTTTTGTCGCGTAGCGTTTTTGTAACGTTGTTGGACCGACTTGGGTGATGAAATGTTGCATCGCATGTGGCATGTCATGCTGGCCGAAAATCAGCAATTATGGTGTGGAGGATGAAGAGTTTTATGGTGCTCATTAAGTTAACCTTTGGATCTCTTGTAACCCCCTATTTAATTCCCCATTAACCCACCTTTATAATCACCCTTTAAACCATTGTTTAATGAGGTTATAAATCATGTTTTTGCTACAGTCTAACCCCCCTTTTTCGCCCAGCCCTTATAGAGGAAGAGAAAGAGTTCTTCTCTCTTCTCGGATTTTCGTCCATTTTTGCACACCTATTTTGTTTGCATCATATCTCCTTCGTTTCTTATCCGAATTGGACGTGTGAGTAGTCAAAATCCATCTACTTAGAAAGATCTTGCTCATGGTATAATTTGCTTTTGAAGAAAGAGAAAGACGCGACTGCAGTTTTGGTTTCAATCAGGCGAGTCATCCGGTTTTTGTTTTCTGTCACACCTTCGCGAAAATGTCTATAACCGGAGATCTAACCGTTGGATCGTACTAAAATTTGGAAAGAAAGTTTAAAACATCTTGGAATTCACTTTGACCGGAGCGATTTGGAATCTGATGTTTGAATAGATGGGAATTATGGTCGGAAAAGAAGAGTACGAAATGAGATTTTTCCACATTCAAGAAGAAAATGCCTAGTGACTTGTTGCTACAATTATCGTTCATGGAGGACTTGGATTGAACATATTTTTCATATTTCTTTAGACTCAGCTCTCCTCCCGACGTTCCAGGTAACTAGTAGTTATCTTAGAACGATAGAGATTAGAGTATTATTCGGTATTAGATTATTATGCTAGGAATTATTTAAAATACTTTTTGAATAAAATTATTGACGAAATTTGACATGAATATACTTGATGCATGCTGTGTGAATATTGCATACAGAAAAATAATTTTCGTCTGATTTTTTATATTTATTTGATTTAATTGGTATTTTGTGCGTTTTTGGCTTATTTGCATAATAATTATTAAACGAATGTTAAAATTGCTGAAATTATCTTTCGTGGATCATGTTATATGTGTAGTATGTATTTCATGCCTTAAAATAATTTTTTTCCTAACTTTTACCAGTTTATTTAATTGATTTATCTATTTTTGCAATTTTGTTTCTGTCAGTATATAAATCGTGAAAATTATTTCTGGAGGCCGAAAAATTCATTTCTTGGTATATTATGTATTTCCGTGAGTTTATTCATGTTATGTAAATTTTTGGTAATTTTTGGGCGTTAATTCTTATTTTTAATTATTATATTGACTTTATTGGGTATTCTGTAAATTAACGTTTAAAAATATTTATAGAGTCCGAAAATTATAAATAAAAATTTTACCATGTCAGTAGAGCCATTAGGGTCGTATGATAATTTTTGTGCTATTTTACTGATCGAAATTATTAGTTTAATAATTATTATTGGGTTTTTATTGTGAAATTGAGGATATTCTTTTAAATTATTTAAGAGCTTGTTAATCAGAAATAATTTGTGATCTTTTATATTCTTGGATGCTGGTGTTTAGTAAGTTGCTGTAAGTATTTTTGAGTATCATTATGTTTATGTTTGATTTATGTAAAAATGATTAATTGTTACTATTCATTTATTTGATAAGCCTTGGAGTTAATTGGTGATGTATTTTTGATTGAATTGTTGTTGCTGTAAAAACTAGTTTAATATCATTGTTGATGCTTAGAGATGTTCAAGGTGTTTATTGTTGGAGACATTTGTTGAAAGTTTGTAAGTTATTATTTTTGAGGAATTGTGAATAGTTGTTTTTGGTGAATTATGGGTATAAGGCCGGGTGACATCCCTTTTGACGAATATTTTTGAGATGAATGATACTTTGATGATATGTATGATTTTTATTTTGAGATAATAATATCCGGTGGGATAGATGTAGTCCCCGGTGAAGAACATGCCAACCACCTGGTTTGCGAACTAGGGGTACACCTGGGTTAATTGTTGTCGTCCGAGAGGTCAGGGAGTTCTCGCGTGTTCTACCCCCGCATCGGGAGTTTGGCCATTCTTAGACACAGGGCAGTGGGGAACGTAAGCCCATAGACCGACCTCGGAGATTGCGATCCGACAAACCTTAGGAAGTGAAGTGCGATTCACCGACGTTCGGTTCTCGACTCAATAACTTGTTGTACTTTTTATTATTATTTAAGTATTCTAGAGTTGATTTACTCACTATATCTTGCTTACTTGATGTTAATGATCACTTGTATCACATATAAGCTTTATGGTTTTTAGATGCATGTTATTGTTAACATGATTTTATGCTTTCCTTTCTTATTAATCTATGTCCGAATCATGCTTTGATTTCTTTTGTTCCCGGGAGAATCGCTAGTTACTCCCCACCGATAGTGGATGTTTGTTGTATATTTTGCAGGTTTTGTTGATGGAAATCTTCTTTGGTTTTGGGCTCGGGTTGAGATGCGAGAATGAAATGATAGTTGTTTTAGGCCTAGACTGCTAGTTAGACTTTTCTCTCATTTGGAATACTCTAAATTAGTTATTTATTGATATTAATTATTTAAGTTGGTCTCTTAACATAGTTATTTAAATACCTTTGTTTTAGAAGTGACATTCCCGGTAAGACGATGTTTCCGCCATCGTCCTATAATACTATTATTATTTCTTTCTTTTTCCGCTTTGAAATTACGGGGTGTTACAATTAGAGTACCTTGGAAGCTCGTCACTGAGGATGTCTTCATCTTCATGTTAAGAAATGGAGAAGAAAGTATTAGAGTACCTTGGAAGCTCGTCACTGAGGATGTATTCATCCTCATCAAAAAGAAATATAATTTATGTCAAACTGAGATCCCAGTTTCACCAAAGTCAACTCAGGCATGGAGAAATAAAAACATACAGAATTTACACCCTTGAAATGGTTTCTTAAAGTGGTCTCCATCTCTATCTCTCATCCTCACTCTTTTTCTCTCCACATGTCGTTCCCTACCCCCTCTTGGTCCCTCTTCCTCTTCATGTCTCACTCTTCTTCTAGGGCTCAAAAATGTTATGTCTCACTCTTCTTCTAGGGCTTAAAAATGTTTTTTAAGTCTTCCTCTCTCTTTCTCCCCCACCCCCTTTCGGTTTTAATAATTAAGAATATTGCACAGCAAGGTCTGCAACCTTCAAACTATTATATGTACACAAACTATTATAAGTTTAATTAATTGCGCACGGTGCCCCAAGGTAGCAAAATTTAGTCATTAAAATTTATAGTGTTATTATTTTGGGCAAAGTATCTTAATTATTATTGGTTAATGTAATACTTCCTCCGTTCTTTAATAATTGCAACATGTAGCGATTGCGCATATCATATATGCATATAACCCTTGTTAGTGCAAGCCCCCCAAGGTAGCAAAAATGGTGGTGAATAACTAAATGCTTTAGCATAATTGATTTAAGCAAAACCAAAGCATGTAACTTGGTAGTTAGGAAGATAAAGTAATTAGATAGCTTAGCATATATGCATATAACCCTTGTTAGTGCAAGCTATTTTTGGGTTACAAAACCCGTGTAGGGTTGTTCGCATCCTCGAAAATGTCCTTGAGTCATTGTTATATCTGTTACAAGAACTCAACCATGCTTATTAGCAAAAGAGATTAACTCATATTAGGCGATGATTAACTATAAGGACCGCACTGTTAACATGTACCTTTAGACTTTACAGCAAAACAATAAGCAAAAAGGTCTCTTGGGTGGGTGATGTAGTAGCTTTATTGCTAGGCTTTGTAGCATCTTCGGTGGTAAGTGCGGTCCCTCAAGAGGGTAAATCTAATTAGCTTTACTCTAATGGCGTAAAGATCTTGATAATGTAATCTCACAAACCATATTTTCACGTGTCCGGGTTGTCAATAACTCTGTCATAATGGTCCGCGCATGTTCTTCAACTTAGAGAACCATGCTTTGGCCGATCTAAATAATTATGAAAATAGGTGAGCGGGTTCGCATCACCAACCCGAAAGTAGCAGTTGGTCCAGCTATAAGAAACAAATCCCCAAGATGCTAGAAGCTCTCAAGTCTAATACTTCATCCGTTCTTAAATAAGTGACACACTTCTCTCAAAAAGCTCTCACGTAAAAGAGAGAAGTGTTTCACTTATTTCAGAACGGAGGAAGTAATAAAATAAACATAAAAGACCTTGTTGCTAGCATTTTCGCAACTGGCCTTCTCTATTCATTCAATTTCCAACATCTTTTTCCCTTCAGTCATGCTCGGCTCGATCGCCGTAGTTAGAAATAATGACCCAATTACTCCTGTACCTTTTTCATACTCCTTGTACAAGCTAATTGTATGATTATTCTGTTTTCCTGCCATCTATTAAATTGATACAAAAATATTTTACTAATCACAAATTTACTATATGTACAATTCAAGCTTTAAAGTTATTATTAATAAGGAAACATTAGACCATTAGAATTTTACAGTGATTTGCTTTGCATTATATTCTCTAATTATACACCTAAAATGCTATTGAGCTTGAGCTTGATCTTGATATAGTAATATGCGTTTCCGCAAACCCAGTATAATCTCTGTTTCAATTTGAATTGAAAAATTCAATCAACTATAATCAACAAGCTAAAGGTATAATCAACATTATATTCATATCTGTTTGAATATTACAGTGTTATGGATATTAACATAATACTAATACAGGGGAAAAAATTCAAATACGTCACTGCATTGTAAAAAACATCTATTATGTTCAATGAGAATATTGCCATTTCTTTTATTAAGCTTTGTCGTTAGTAGTCGACTTCCCCCAGTTTAATGTTTGCAAATTCTTGCAGCTCGCTCTTACTCTTCTATGAAAAGAAGTTCATAGACTTAAAACAAGATCTAAGCATACGTCCTTATCTCTATGTTTGGAAAATGACTCCTTCAGTCGTCACCTGCAGTACATGGAAAGTATAGATGGCTGACCAAGAAATTAATTCCTCTTCATTTAGCATGTGTAGCAAAAAAGAGAATCTTGACTAACTTGTTCCTGATATTGAGATCTATGTTTCTCATTCAACAATACTACGGCCTAAGCATGCAAAACCTGACATATTTTGCAAAAGATACACATGGACAAATCAAACTTAAAAGATTGTGTCTCATTGAGCGCTATGTAAACAAACCTCTATTTCAACATAAGTCTCTTCACTCGCCGACTTTTCTTGCTCTGGAGTTTGTTGCTTTCCTCAGCCTGGAATTGAATTCTCATTGCTTGTTTGCTCAGCATCGGCTCTAGTCTCACTTTGCTTGCAACAACTGCAGCAGACGCCGAGCCTTGCTCTCTTCAACATAAAAGGTGTTTCTTATGTTTTCCAAGCACAAACTATGATGATATTTCAGTCAGTTCTACTTTAGCAGGTTTGACTAAACATGCTTTTATTTAACATGCCTTTCATAATTTGTCAAACAATAATACTGAGCATCAAAAGCAGTTGAAAGACCTTAGATGAATACATACATGGATGATAAGGAGTTTAATCATTTCTGATGTCCATAGACTTTATCCTAGTGAACCAAGCATGTACATTTGCAAATATGAAAAAATACGAGAACCAAAAGCAACACTATTCTACCCAATCACTAAGCAAGTCAGAAAACTACCACGGAATATCTCAACTTGCTTCATAAACAATCAAATTTCATGTAAAATGTTTCACAGCAATCAATGATGTAAGTTATATAGTGAAAAAACTTATTTCCATTTTCCTTGGCATATGCTCCAAAATGCGGAACATTAAGTAGTCGGGAACTTAAATGCCATGAGTTTGAACATCTTTATTGAAGGATAGATGAAGAAATTTCGAACCAAACATTCAACATCTTAAAAGTCCTAAAAACACTGCAGAGATTTTCCAAGAACAAATATATTGCACCAAACACACAACTTTGCTTCACTTATTATGGGATGCTATGTAATACGCAACTAAGCGTTACCTAGAACGGTTTATAGTAACGAGATGATGAAGCGCCCTTGTTCTTTCTTATATTTTCTATCTTTATCTTATTTCCTTTAATTTTTTTTTGGAGACAACGCCGATCAAGGCATGCATCTCTCTTGGATTTACTTATCCACCTATATGTGGTAGCTTCTAAGGATGTAGGTGCATGAGATTAATCATGAAGCTTGCTTCAAAAGTAGACTAAAGCAATTCTACATCTAGAGAATCCGAAAAGTAGCAGGTGAGAAGCCAAGACCTCACTCTCACTCCTTACCCCCCCCCCTCACCCCTCACCCTCACCCCTCACCCCCTACCCTCGCTTCCTCCCCTCTTACCCTCTCAACACCCCATTCTCATCCTCTCACTCCCTACCCTCTCATCCCCTATCACCCTCCGCTCCCTCCCTTCTTACCCCCCTCACCCCCTGCGCTCCCCCTCCCCTCACCCCTACCCTCGCTTCCTCTCCTCTCACCCTCTAAACCCCGCACTCTCCCCCTCTCACCCCCACCCTCACTCCCTACCCCCTCATCCCCTATCACCCTCTCGCTCCCTCCCCCTCTTACCCTCACTCTCACCTCTCACCCCCTCCCCCCTCACCTCTCACCCCCTATCCTTGCTCCGTGGCCTCTTACCCTCTCACCGTCCGCCTTTCGCTCCCCCCCTCACCCCGTCCGCTCCTCCCCTCTCGCATTATATGCACAATGTGAACTTATATATCAACCATCACATTGCCCGAGTAAATAAAACTATTTTATTTTTTTCATTTGCCGGGTTTGTGTGGCCCAAATTCCTCTATGGCCCACATTATGTTTTCCATATTCAAGGATATATCTCAAACTTCTTTACATGAAGGTCGACGCTCTTACAAATTGGATTTGATCATCCTACAATATCTTTTAAGTGCACACCTTAATCTAGAAATCTCGAGTAAAATTATGATATGAAGAGCATAAAAGGCAAAATATTCTACATGGCTTTACATGGAATCAATGCTAGAGACATCTCTATTCTTTTTGGCATTAGTCAACCAATTTTTTTTGTCAGTCTATCTTATCTCCTCTTCCATGACTTCATTCTTCTTCTCTAACCTCTACTATTTTCTAATCCAAATCCAAATGTAGTAAGTTGCACGCTTCTATGTTTATATTTATCATAGCATCAACAATAATCAACTAATTTATTTGTTACAACTTAAAATAATCTAACCCAAAATTTCGATTAGTGTTATAGGCCTGAAATTCCCTTTCCCTACCTTTCTCACCTTCACCTTCACCTTCTCTCCCCTCGATTCTCTCTTCCCCACTTAGTCTCGTATACAATTTCATAAATTTAAGATCATCTCTTACTACTTATTCTCTTTGCCCTCTCAAAATCACTCATTTTTTCTCCTCTCACTATACTAATTTGATTTTGCTAATTTTAGAAAGTCTTTTCTACTTGCTCCCCCCCTCCCATTCTGACCCTCTCACTCGTTTACTATGGTTGAGTTAATCTGATAAAGACTTGCTTAATCAACAATGGGGAAAAGAAAGCGGCATTGATATAACTGAAATTCATTATAAAATTGAACAAAATTCTTTCTCTAAGCTTTCTTTCAGTCTTCCCCCCTCTTTTTGTCAGTCTATCTCCTCTTCCCTACTTCATTCTTCATCTATAACCTCTACTATTTTCTAATCCAAATCCAAATGTAGTAAGTTGCCGCTTCTATGTTTATATTTATCAGAGCATCAACAATAATCAACTAATTTATATGCTACAACTTAAAATAATCTTTCCCAAAATTTCGATTAGTGTTATAAGCCTGAAATGACTAATAACCCAATTCTCTTTCCCCACCTCTCTCACCTATCCCCCTGCTCTCTCTTCCCCTCATAGTCTCGTATACAATTTCGCAAATTTAGATCATCTCTTACTATTTTCGCATTCTGCTCTCCCTAAAGCTCTCTTTTCTCTCTACTCTCACTCAACTTTTCTGATTTTGCAAATTTTAGAAAGTCTTTTCTACTTGCTCCCCCTCTGACCCTCACTCATTTACTATGGTTGAGTTGATGTGATAAAGACTTGCTTAATCAACAAGGGGGAACAAGAAAGCATTAATGATATAAGCGAAAAAACATTATAAAATTGAAAAAAAATTCTCTCTTTAAGCTCACTCTCGGTCTTTCTCCCCTCTTTCTATCAGTTTATCTCCTCTTTCATGACTTTATTCTTCTTCTCCAACCTCTACTATTTTCTAATCCAAATCCAAATGTAGTAAGTTGCACGCTTCTATGTTTATATTTATCATAGCATCAACAATAATCAACTAATTTATATGTTACAACTTAAAATAATCTTACCCAAAATTTCAATTAGTGTTATAGGCCTCAAATGACGAATAACCCAATTCCCTTTCCCTACCCCCCTCACCTTCACCTTCTCTGCCCCCCCTTCTCTCTTCCTCCTCTTAGTCTCGTACACAATTTCATAAATTTAGATTATCTATTACTACTTTTTCTCTCCGCTCTCTCAAAAGCTCTCATTTCTCTCTCCTCTCACTCAACTTTTCTGATTTTACAAATTTTAGGAAGTCTTTTCCACTTGTTCCCCCTTCTCCCATGCTGACCCTCTCACTCGTTTACAATGGTTGAGTTCATAAAGACTTGCTTAATCAATAATGGGGATAAGAAAATGTTATTGATATAACTGAAACACATTATAAAATTGAACAAAGTTCTCTCTCTAAGCTCTCTCTCAGACTTTCCCCCCCTCTTTTTGTCAGTCTATCTCCATCTCCTCTTCCCTGACTTCATTCTTCTTCTCTAAACTCTACTATTTTGTAATCCAAATCCAAATGTAGTAATTTGCACGCTTCTATGTTTATATTTATCATAACATCAACAATAACCAACTAATTTATATGTTACAACTTAAAATAATCGTACCCACAATTTCGATTAGTGTTATAGGCCTAAAACGACAAATAACCCAATTCTCTTTCCCCACCTCTCTCAACTCTCCTTCCTGCTCTCTCTTCCCCTCTTAGTCTCGTATACAATTTCGTAAATTTAGATCATCTCTTACTACTTTCTCTCTCTGCTCTCCCTAAAGCTCTCTTTTCTCCTACTGTCACTCAACTTTTCTGATTTTGTAAATTTTTTAGAGTCTTTTCTACTTGCTCCCCTCTCCCTTTCTAACCCTCTCACGCATTAACTATGGTTGAGTTGATATGATAAAAGACTTGCTTAATCAATAAGGGGGAACAAGAAAGCGTTATTGATATAACTGCAACACATTATAAAAGTGAACAAAATTGTCTCTCTAAGCTCTCTCTCAGTCTTTCCCCCCTCTCTCTCTTTTCCTGACTTCATTCTTCTTCTCTAATCTCTACTATTTATAATCCAAATCAAACCGATTTCTCTACTCCTCTTCGTGATGAACTACAATTATTTAATTTTCTGAGTCTAGTTAATATAATTACCAACTTGGATCATCACCACACCGACCTTGATTATATAACCCTGAATCAGCAAGTGATGTATGTGATGGAGAGCATGGACCTAAACTCTTAACTATACATAATCCTTATAACAACAAAACCTTGATTTATGATGCAAGAGACTAAGCCCTTAAACCTATTAAACTTTTTCTACATTCACCTCCTCTACAATCACATCATATTACAACTAAACACAAGTTCGGTAGCAAGGCTACATGCAAAAAAATAATTGCGAACTGTATTGACAAAATAACCCAACAAAACAAGGTAACCACGAAGATATATCAAGGATGATAAATGATAGAATGCGTGGAACAGTAAGTTTGCAAGTGCTTCAAGAGTCCAAATTCTCTAGAAAACAAACGAAGTCTACACTAAACAACTGATACACACCCCAAATATTTCAGTATCCTCATGAGTAGCTGAAATCCCTCGTCAACCCCGTCCGATCCATATAACAATTAAAAGCAACGCTCTTAAGTATATTTAGACATCATAAAGTTCAGGATAGACAAATTAAGTGTAATATTCCAAATTTAAACCTGTTTAATTTAAACTTTTTCTTTAATCATATGGGTTAATTTTTTTTTTTAGTATCATATAATACTCTAAACTTAGCTTAAGGAGGTGAAGCTATTAGCTATCTAAATAACTAATTTAGGTAACATTGCAAACAATACAGTAATAAAATGAGAATGACTAGAATTCGGATTTCATTATAGAAATCGATCTTTGGGTTGTTGACTCAACGTAAACATCAGCATTTGGTTGCTGGTGCCTCATATAAGGGGGAGGATGTCAAGGGCGAATTCGGCTAACTTGTTTTTGGAGGATCGTGTATTGGTTGCTGGTGCCTCATATAAGAGTTTATACGGAGTAGGCCAATATATTTGCTTGTGGGTAGGTTTGATGAATCACGCCCACCTATGTCCCTAAATGGTTGGCCCCACGCACACTATTTTTTTTTTTTGTGATAAAAGACATTAAACTTTAAACCATTATTTTTTACATAAATATATTGGTATAACTTTAAATAGTATAATTTTACTTGAATACTTAAAAATTAAATTCTTTTTTCACTCCTATTACTTTGATCTTACAAAAATATTTGGTGTTATTGTAATACTTATAGTTTTACTGCAATATCTTTGATTTATTACAACATTACCTTTTTCTTTTTTTTTGAAAGAATTACAACATTACCTTTAATTTATAACCATTGTGTATACACATAGATTTTTTGCTAAATTTTATAAATATTTTGTTGTTGCTTATAAGCTTCATAGGATTCCGGTACTCACATTGACACCACAAACATCCCACGAACAAAATCCATTCAGTAGTACTAACTAAACAAGAATTAGAGTTTGTAACTCAATTAACTAATGAACCAAGCACTAGGCACACAAAAAGCTAATTAATGCAAACAAATGGAAATCCAACTGGTAAGAAAGGTACATAAAGTCAGAGAAGGGAATACCTCAACATCATTAAGCTAGACAAATTTTCAGCCTTTAAGATGAGCACGGACCGTAATGTCCATGTCCTCAATAGTGATCCTCTCTAACCACCCACCCGATTCTTCAAGCGCCTTAATTCTCCACACACCCTGATGTCTTGTTTATTGCTTTACTTTTTGATCACTTTTAGTTGGTATTATAGTTGTTTTTGAGTTAGTTTAGGCTAGTTTGTTAGCTATTTCTTAATTTGTGCAATGTTCCTCCTCGTATGCACTTTCTTTGGGTGCTTTGTTTCATTACAGGACTTAGGAGCATGCTTGGAGGATACTTACACAACCCCGGATATTAAGATCGAAGAGGAAGGTCAAGGAAGATTCAAGGAAGCATAACCGAGTTCATGGAAACAAATATAAGAAGTCTTGGAAGGGTTTGCGCACAAAGGTCAACTTCCAATGGCCATAACATTCAGCACACAAAACATTTTTGAGCGATTCAAGTTGGAGATGAAAGCTTGGCTCAATATCTTTCCAACGAGTGGTCACAAGCTTAATTCCGATGTAAAACGAGTGAGATATGACCGTTTGAAAATGAACTGACGAAACTAAAAACTGACCCGAGCGCTCGGGTCAACTGACCCGCCCGGGTCAATCTGCGATAAACTCATTTTCACTCCTGTTGGTCTGACCCACCCGCGTCAGGTGACCCGAGGGCTTGGGTCATCTTACCTGCCCGGGTCGGGTCATTTTTCCGGAAACCTTTTTACGACTTTGTTTGTTTTAATGCGGGGGTTGTTTTGTAATTTTCTGTTTTATTTCTTATGACTATATAAGAGGGACTCCTCTTATTTTAACTGAAGCTAATTTAGATTATATTTTAATAAAGGGAGATTTGAAATTCTTAGAACCCTAGGAGAGAGAAAATCTCATCTTCTAGAGAGAGAAGTGGGAGAAACTTGTTGAAAACTTGGAATTTGAAGAATCTAAGAAGGAAACTTGAAGATTTGGGATCTCCTTGCAACTTTAATGAGAATTTCTTACTCTCTCTCACATTTTATTGCTTTATTTTCATATTTCCATGTCATTTTCACTCTATTTACTTGTTCATCCTAGATTATTGTTTTAGTTCATGTTAATAGTTGTTAATGTCTTTTAGTTTATAATTTTTCATGATTTGTGAGTAGCTATTTCTTTGGGAAGGGTTTGAAGCCATTAATGAGTTCATGAACCTCTAAATCCAACATTGGTTTTTGACTTGGGACAATTTTGGTTAATTGATTTGGCATTTTCATGAATGTTTGTGTGATTGGCCATCATAGGAGCATAATTTAGGTACCCCTAGTGAAGGATCGAGAGATGAAGTTAGGGGGTTGCCTCAAATCGATTATTAGGCTTGAAGGACCATGAGAATAGGGACTACCTAGCCTAGGGGACTTAGTTTTGCTTGTTTAAGTTCATCATGTTTATGGATATGCTTGGTTGAATGCCTTAGCCATGAGAATAGGTCTTCGGTAAGAGACTATGCCAATCTAACTAGCTCGAGAGAGTGGTTAGAGTACCAATGGATGAACAATTCCCCTCAATTGATCCCCATTGTTGATTCCCATTGTGATTGCTTGGTTTGTGAATAAGTTGATTGGTGGATACCCTTCCCAAAGTCATTTTTCTTATTGTCTTTTCATCTATAAATCTTCAAAAACATAGACTTTGCTTAGCTTATCATAAATCGATACTTATTGGTGCTTCCCTTAGTCCTTGTGGATTCGACCCTTTACTTGCCCTATATTGGGTAGTTTAGGTATCTTTGACGTGTTTACAACGAGCGCGTCAAATTTTGGCGCCGTTGCCGGGGACTTCGGCTTGCATTGATTCGTGTTGATTAGATAAGTCTAGGCTATTTGTGAATATTTTTTTTTTCTTGAAAAAAAAAATGGCAAATACTTCTTTTCCTCAATACGAAAATGAGTCTTTTTGGGTTTACTTTGAGAGACTTGGGGAATTTATAAAGTTTCATGGCTATAATATTGAGGAATCTTGTGAGATTACTTATTGGGGACTAAATGAGCATACTAGAGGAGTTGTTGAAAATATGTTTAACGGTGATTTTCGAGCGACATCTTCGGATGAAGCTTGGAATTTTTTTTGTGGTTAGCTAAGGACACTTATGATTCCGACTTTTATGCAAATTGTCATGATTCCTCTAATATGTGCATGAATTTCAATGATGTGTCACATGTCCCCAATATTGATTCTCATATGCTTGATTGTAATCCCTCCCCCAAAATTGATTTTCAAGGTTCCTTGCATTCTGAATCATCGAAATCCGAATTGGAGCTGACTCTTGAGCGATATCTTATTGGGGCAAATTCTAGTGTCAATTATGAACCTCTCCCTAAAGTTGACTCCAATCCCATTGAGGATCTCTTTTTACAATTGAAAAGTGGTTTGAATTCGCTTGGGAAAAATCGGGGTTGCAAAAATGATATTCTCAAGTTTGATTATGTTGATTCGAGGTATATTGAAAATTGAAAATCAATTGGAAAAACCCCCATGATCTTGATGATGGTTTTTGGAGTAGTGACGATGAGGGGCATGTTTTTGAGGAGAAAAGGCCCATTATTGAAGATATTGTTGAAAGTGAGGATGTTTATGAGTCTCTACATACCCTTTTTGAGTCTCATGTATCTACATCTAGTGGATTGGACCTTACCTTCCCTCCTTGTGCTTTAGTGCATCCATCCTCTCCTACCCCTTCTTACTTGAGTGAAGATCTTGGTCAAGTTGAGGGTGAGATAACTCATTTGGTGATTGGTGATGATTTTGAAGTTTTGATGGATAATGAAAATGTTGTTGATAATAACTCATTGGTGGAAGAAGTCTCCCTTCTTAAGTCTTGCGATGTGAGTGAAGTGGTTAGTGAAAGCTTTGTTTCTATCTCTTCCCCTCATATTCTATTTACAAGAAGGATTGACATTATTCCCTCTACTCCCATTTCATATCCATTCTCATCTCTTAAAACTCCACCTTTTGATGAGTTTATTGCCTCGTTTAACCTTCAAGTGCCCAATTTGTTTATTGTTGAGGAAGAGAGTGAAATTGCCACAAAAAAGAGTTTGTTGAGGAGAGTTTGTCATTTCATTTTTCTTCTTATTTTAATTCTTATTCTTATTTCTTTGTTTTTCCTTTTGTTCCTTCTTTTAGGCATCCTTCTCCTCATTTTCATGGAGTTGCATTGTACTTTATGCACACTTTGCATTACGTCATTGCATACTTAATAAGAATGGAAATGTGTGCTAGTACATTTGACAAACTCTTGCGATCTTTGAATTGTTATTTATTAGAAAGGTCAAGCTTAAGACCTTAAATAAGTCTTTCTCGGGAAGTAACCCGTGATTTATTGCTTTCATTTTCTTTCTTTTGATTTTACTCATTTCTCTTCTCTATTTTTATTTTGATTTAGGTACATGATTGGAATAACACTCATTCTCAATAGTACGTGGAAAGCAAATCATGGTTTTGAGGAAGTTGATTATAAGTGGAGAAATTGGGTCATTTGCGGGTATTTACACCCACCTACTATCCGGTAGCTTCCTTCCTTTTCTCTTTCTCTAATGCTTTATGATTGTGGAACATATGCTTGTTGGTTTGGATGTTTCTTTCCCCTTCCCCCTCCTTTTGATCTTATTGTTCAAGCATTGAGGACATTGCTTTATTCTAGCTTGGGGGAGTAGCTATTTGCTAGCTTGGGGGAGGTGTATATAGTTTTTTTTTCTTTTTCTTTTTTTCCCCTTTTTCGAAAAAAAAATCTAAAAAAATTGTTTTTTTTTCATTTCTTTTCTTTCTCTTTCAAGTTTTGATTTCCTTCTCTTTAGTTTTAACAAAGTCAAAAATGGAAAAAAAAATGATTAAAAAAGAAAAAAGAAAGAAAAAAAAAAGTAGTGTTAGTTTTGAATGAAAATTTGGTTTTCTTGTCCAAGGAAGATGCTAAGTAATGATGTGATGTGGATTCCTTGCTTTGACTTTGAGTATATGTTTAGAGGCTTCTTTTGGAAGAGTGTGAGCATAGGTTAAGGTGTTTTAGGAGGTAGTTAATCTTGATTGCATTAGAATCTACCAAAATGAAACTAATGAATGCTCTATTGGATGCCTAGTCTTGAATCTTGATTAATTTGCTCATGCTTGGATAATTTTAGCTTCAAATTTGCGGTCCCTTGTGTCCCTAGATATACTCATCATGTCCCCAAACAAAGCTCAACAAGAAACTTAGTTTTTATTTCTCTTTGTATGCAATAAGTGGCACAAAAAGCCACAAGTTCTTATGTCTCTCTTTAGTGAGTAACTTCACATTTGTATAGCAAAAATTCCCATAATAAGGGAAAAAGAAAAAGCCAAAAACAGTGAAAAAGGCGTGAAAAATGAAAAAAGTGAAGAAAAACGAAAAGCAAAAAGAGTAGAAGAATTCCAATAAAAGAGGTCAATTTGTGGATGCCTCCCACACTTAGTACTATTTTTCTAAAGTTTTGAGTAGAGTGGAGTCTAAGGCCTATTTGTATGTCTAGGGATGGTGGACTAGTGGTTTGAGCTTTTATAACACTTGAAGGGCCCTAAGTCTTTTGGAGAGCTATGTGTTCTCTAATGAGCGAGTAAAAAGTCTAATTGGGTGTCCTATTGCAATCTTGATTAGTTTCTGTCTCTACCCATAACCTATGAGTACACTTGGAAATTAGTTGTTTTGAAAGTTGCTCTCTATCTTTGCTTGTGAACCATTTCATTGATAGTTGACTTGGGCATTAATCTTGAATTTGATTGAATAAATGGTTGATGAAAAACTAGAGTTGTGGGTTTGAAAACTCTTTGAAAACCCTCGCAAGATCCCACTCGCCCTCTAGAGCGATCTAGGGGTTTAAAGAGCTTGTTGCATGTGCTAAATGCAATCGTGATTCCTACGAAAATGAGTTAGTGTAAATTCTTTCTTCCTCCTTTTTCCTTTCTTCTTTCTTCTCATCTTGTTTTCAAATAATCTTCATTCTCTTACCCTTGTGTTTTATTCTATTTTGCTTGGGGACAAGCAAAGATCAAGCTTGGGGGAGTTTGATGTCTTATTTATTGCTTTACTTTTTGATCACTTTTAGTTGGTATTATAGTTGTTTTTGAGTTAGTTTAGGCTAGTTTGTTAGCTATTTCCTTAATTTGTGCAATTTTCCTCCTCGTATGCACTTTCTTTGGGTGCTTTGTTTCATTACAGGACTTAGGAGCATGCTTGGAGGATACTTGCACAACCCCGGATATTAAGATCGAAGAGGAAGGTCAAGGAAGCATAACCGAGTTCATGGAAACAAATATAAGAAGTCTTGGAAGGGTTTGCGCACAAAGGTCAATTTCCAATGGCCATAACATTCAGCACACAAAACATTTTTGAGCGATTCAAGTTGGAGATGAAAGTTTGGCTCAATATCTTTCCAACGAGTGGTCACAAGCTTAATTCCGATGTAAAACGAGTGAGATATGGCCGTTTGAAAATGAACTGACGAAAAGGTGACCCGAGGGCTCGGGTCATCTTACCCGCCCGGGTCGGGTCATTTTTCCGGAAACCTTTTTACGACTTTGTTTGTTTTAATGCGGGGGTTGTTTTGTAATTTTCTGTTTTATTTCTTATGACTATATAAGAGGGACTCCTCTTATTTTAACTGAAGCTAATTTAGATTATATTTTAATAAAGGGAGATTTGAAATTCTTAGAACCCTAGGAGAGAGAAAATCTCATCTTCTAGAGAGAGAAGTGAGAGAAACTTGTTGAAAACTTGGAATTTGAAGAATCTAAGAAGGAAACTTGAAGATTTGGGATCTCCTTGCAACTTTAATGAGAATTTCTTACTCTCTCTCACATTTTATTGCTTTATTTTCATATTTCCATGTCATTTTCACTCTATTTACTTGTTCATCCTATATTATTGTTTTAGTTCATGTTAATAGTTGTTAATTTCTTTTAGTTTATAATTTTTCATGATTTGTGAGTAGCTATTTCTTTGGGAAGGGTTTGAAGCCATTAATGAGTTCATGAACCTCTAAATCCAACATTGGGCTTTGACTTGGGATAATTTTGGTTAATTGATTTGGCATTTTCATGAATGTTTGTGTGATTGGCCATCATAGGAGCATGATTTAGGTACCCCTAGTGAAGGATCGAGAGATGAAGTTAGGGGGTTGCCTCAAATCGATTATTAGGCTTGAAGGACCATGAGAATAGGGACTACCTAGCCTAGGGGACTTAGTTTGCTTGTTTAAGTTCATCATGTTTATGGATATGCTTGGTTGAATGCCTTAGCCATGAGAATAGGTCTTCGGTAAGAGACTAGGCCAATCTAGCTAGCTCGAGAGAGTGGTTAGAGTACCAATGGATGAACAATTCCCCTCAATTGATCCCCATTGTTGATTCCCATTGTGATTGCTTGGTTTGTGAATAAGTTGATTGGGGGATACCCTTCCCAAAGTCATTTTTCTTATTGTCTTTTCATCTATAAATCTTCAAAAACATAGACTTTGCTTAGCTTAACATAAATCGATACTTATTGGTGCTTCCCTTAGTCCTTGTGGATTCGACCCTTTACTTGCCCTATATTGGGTAGTTTAGGTATCTTTAACGTGTTTACAACGAGCGTGTCACACCCGCAGTACCATTGAAGCCAAAGAAGTTGATAAAGAGCCCATTCACCTGTTGCACCACCTCAAAGTTGAATGCCAAGTTTATGTTTTGCAGTCTAATCAGTAAATTTTCTCATCCTGGTTCACAAACTCAGTCCTTTCTTTCTGGCTTCACAGTAATACTTTCTCCTCAGTCCTCATACATGTCAAATATCAAACCAGTTATATATGAAATCAGAACCTTAGGCCTCAAACAACTAACAAGATAAGTAAATAAAATAGAAAGGAAGAAAGAGAATGAAACTCACCCTAGAGTGTTTATCTCCTTCAAGCTGCATCAAGAACAAATAAAACACATAATCAATCAAAAGGTCAACCAAAATATAAAACAGAACGACTAAGGGATTCTAATTACATTAGATTAGCCACTGCTTGACAAAGCGATTTCAAGCATTCGAGGATAATCCAAGAATAGAACTGTTCTTTAACGCAGAATCACTTTGATTTCTGTTAGCGTACGACAACCCATTTGGGAGATCAGATCAAAACTGGTGTGGATAATATCAATAAAATAAAATTGCAGGGTGAGAATAATACTAATTGGAATCTTTGCTTTCATCGTCATTAACACTTCTTTGACAGGTTTTGGACATTGACCAACAACTTTGTAGTCATTTAGAAGCCAATTATAATCCTAGATCCTCGAGTGAAAATATGACAGCAATGAAAGGCATAAGTACATGTATATACAGTCACCGAAACATACAAAGAAGAATCAAGGACATGGCCATTCACATTTGCATCCTTTGAACCAGATTTTAGTGAATTAATACATTAATAAAAGGCAAAGGTGAAATACATTCATAAATAGCATGAAAACCTAAAAAATGCAATCATAAACCTCCACTCTAAAGAATGAAATTTACCGAGAATGCTCAATGCTTGAAAATGATGATCCACTTGAGGTTTGTTTAGCGAGATGCCCCTCTCTTTTTAGCATTTGTTTCCTTTAAACTAACTTCACTTCACTTGGCCATTAGAATTATCCATCACATAATTCGGATAGAAATGAAAGACTTTGGCTTAAGCCTGTTTGTAATTAAGGAGCGATGACCCTCTCGCTTTTCCCATTCTTGTTCCATCACCTTCTTGGCTGCTACTCCTGATAAACAGATAAACAGGAGTGAGTATCCCGAGATCGCTGGATAATAATTTCTCCCTCACATATTACTCAATGTCATGTGCAGCATAATGTATCAACTAATTTGAATTTCATTCCAAATGAATCCAGATTTTCATATTAACCATTGCTTAGAATAGAAACACCATGTTGATTAAAAAATGGAAACACATTTGCCAACCAAGTTTTTCAGATATTGACTAATTCTTCTTTCTTCTACAACTTTTTTTTCTACCCAGACCCCTGTTTGGCTATTTCCAAACACTGCTAACCAGAACTTGTGCAGCAAATTGATATAGAGCATCGAGGATGAATAAATACGCAACTCCAAATATTCAGCACCCCCAAAGCAGGATAGGTCAGTGAATAGTAACGTGAGAGAAGAGAGGTAAGTTGATGGGTCCAAGTGAAACTAAGATTTTAAGAATGAAATTGTCACTTCTCCATTTTCTTACTACACAAAAGGGTTAGAATGTATCAAAGAACTGGGCACATGAATACACACGTTACTCTTGATGGTCTCTGTTAGTCTATTTGCACCTGTTTTAATTAAAAAATTCTTACAATTGAACAAAGATTGACATGATACGAGACATCGTCAATTCGGGTACATATTATTGTCAGTCGAATGAGATGGATTTTGCATCAACATGGTTACACATATCACTAATACAACACTGATAAAATTATATACACCACTCAACAAAAGCATCACAACAAAGCAAGCTACAGAACATACCATCGCTGCATCGGACACAAGAACCTAGCTTCACTTTGCATAAATTACAAACTACCTTCCCTCGAACATCCTTCATTCCATGACATAAAACGGGCTCTATCTGCCTGGTATCATCTATGAAAATCTTAGGCATCCACATGCAACAAAACAAGTGCACGAACTCAACTGAGCGGTCTCTTCCACTCCCCGCATTCTGAAAGGGTTTCAAAGCCCCTCCACTTTTCGGACAAAGAACGCAAGGTCTATCACTTTCTGAGGCTGGTCCAGCTAGAGCATCAATATTGAGTTTACATCAGGGACACGACCGAGAGCCATCTATCTCCCCGCACGTCATAACACTTCGGTGAACGACAATTTTACAAGACTTGCAAACAACCAACGGGTTCAACTGATACCCTGTGTCTCCCATTCTACAGACATTGTATAAACTTGAACTCTCTCCACAAGGCTGAGCAACTATAAGTCTTTCCAAACCTGCAGTCTCACCCAACATATTTCTTTTCTTTGAATTCAATAGAATTACAATGAAACCATATTAGCAGTCAAATTTATTGAATTGATTGATGATAATAACAGAACTAAATAGTCATATTTCAAAAGGAGACTTACATAAAATAGCTTTGCACCTTTGTGTATTTCATCCAATCCATGAATTGCTCTCAAATCAGCATGTAAAACAATTTATACATAAAATTATGAATTAAACCCACATATTTACATACAATTATACAAAGATAAACAAAATTCAAGAATTATCAAAGCGAAAACTATAATTTCATATACCTTTGATCTTGTAACCGAGCTCCTCGGATAGTAGAGCACTCAAAGCAAAGTAATAGTGTGTAGAAGCAGAACAAGTCTTCATTCTAGCTTCTTCTTCACTACACAAACTCAAATTTTTTTAAATTCAGACAATTTTCCAGAAATTCAACTAAAATTCAACAAAATACGAGATAAAGAAGAAGAATAGATCACCTTCCCATAGCTTGAGCTAGGGTTTTGATATAATCATCAATAATTTCATCACGAGTTAGCTAAGGATCAGGAGGTTCAACAACAACAAGACAATGCTCGTAATCGCAACCTTCAAGTGTCATCGTCTCCTTCGACGGTCGATTATTGGTCGACGATGAATCGATAATCGAGTCGCGCGTGGTGATGTTACTTCCGGAAGCTCCGATTGTGTATCAATGGCGGAAAATCCAAGGACATCGAGGAATCGTGAGGTAGAAGAAAATGGAGATGATAGGAGATTAGGTTTTAAGGAATAAGAGAAGGAGAAGAAGAGGAGCGATAAATGGAGGAGATGAAATTGTAAAACAAGTAGAAGCCGGGCAAGAAGGCCATTTTACGAAGGAAGGGCAAGGAGGCAGTTTTAGGGATATGTAGGGGGTAAAATGGTCCAGCCACTGTTACTAAGCATAGTAACGAAACTTGTGGCTTTTTAATGGGTATAGATTTTCCAATAAATAGGTCAAGGTTATCCGGATTTTAAATACGCTTTCTTACGCTCTTCTACGCATACTTAGCACTCTCATACTCTCATACAATCGAGGGGAGAGGTGGTAACTTAGTGGAGTACCACCCGAAATTCTAGAGCATTGCCCGGGATTCAAATCCTTATTGATTTCACTTGCAATGGGCATTTGCATGTTATTGCCTTATTAAACCTTCGCCAAGTATCTCCTCTTTCACAAACATATCCTTGAAAATCTGTCTTTAATTTGTGAGAATCTTTTGCAAAATCTTTATCATATATTCCTTTCGTTATTTTTATTGTTAAGCTATCCTCTTTAGTTCTTTTTTTTAATTGTTACACTTCTACTTTTTTCTTATAAAATAACCTATCACATCAACTTTTCACACTCTTCCACCTCATATATCCCACCACCCATTTTAATAATCCACCCAAAACCTTCCCACCTACCTTATTTTTCTCTCTCCTACATTATTTTAATGCTTCTTTTACGTTTCCCAAAATCAATCATTCTTTTATTGTACTTCTTCCTTGTTTTTTGAACAGTTTCCTTGGTTCTCCCCCAAAGTGAAATGTACCAATTAGAAAACAGAGGGAGTATCTCCACAAAATAGCCTATCTTAGCCTTTAGCTCCACAAAATTAATCTTACCCTCCACAAAATACATCCCATGTAAGTTATCCTCGCAAATAATCTTTCTTACCAAAAGCATATTTCTTATCCTCTTATCATGAATTTATCCCGTATGCCTACACCACAAATTAGGGGCGTTCAAAAAACCCGTCCCGAATTATCCATCCCTAAACCTGCTAACTGGAACAAAAAAAAGACGGGACAAAATCTAATCTTTTAAAATTTTTATCGAATCGGGTAAAGGGCCACACCTGAAGAGCTCGAGGGTACCCAATACCCGATATTTATTTCGTTCGTTGTTTGGATTTGGCTAACTGTTGGTAAGATTTTGAGTTTACCCTAATAGTGTTAACCAAATCTGTAATACCCCAAATTTGCAAAGATTATTTTATTACTTATTAAGGTTTAATATTATTTCCACTTAAAATCTATTTTATGATAATGCGATTTTATTTGATAACTATGTTTATTAAAATAATAATTTCATTTAGTTTTGAATTATTTAACGAGTTTATGTAATTGAAATGTATTTTATTATTTCTAAATATTTCAAAGTATTTTAATATGGTAATTAAAAGGTGTATTTAGTTGTGGGCATTCTTATTCATCCATTTTATGTAATACCAAGCCCAATGTCAAGTCCATATCCATATGTCTTTAGCTAAAAAAAAAAAAAAAAAAAAAAAAAAAAGAGAAAGAAAGAAACATGATCATCAAAGATCACCATCTTCCTTCCCTCCCTTCTCTCACGTATGAACTCCAGCTCAAAGGAGCAAATTTTTCAACACAAAAGTTCAGCCTTTGTCAGTACAAATTGAAACTCAAACCACAATTTTCAGACATTAGGGGCAAATTTTCAAAGAGCTACCACCATAGCCTCACCTCCACCATTAATGGAGCTTGACCAAAGCTCAAAAATTCTCGACCAAAACCTCTATAAATACCGATTTACTCTCACCCAAATTACTCAAGCAAACAATCTCAAAAGGTTTGCTTCAATTCATTTATCTCCTTCCTTAATTTCTGATTTTTGATTTTGAAAATTGAAAATGAATTTTCAAACCACCATAAATTTTCCCCCATACCACCGGAAACCGACGAGCACCACCACTTAAACCACCTTCATTCTCGCCTGAACCTCGCCGGCACATCACCGCAACCCCGCCATCTCCTCCTCCCCGCCCGACCAAACACCCTCCCCCCTTCGCTTCCTTCCCCTCGCAAAGACTCTGCTGCTGCTCCTTCAGCCCGCGCCAGCCCACCACCCCGCACGCCCGACCCCCGCACCTCGCCTGAATCCGGCCGCCGTGCGCCGAGCCACCAAAGCATCCCTTCCTTCCTCTTCTTCCTTCCCCTCTCGTTTCGCCCTCCTCTCGTTTCGTCCTCCCTTCCTCGTTTTTTTGGTTTTGTGAAACCGATTCTTAGAATCGGTGAAACCTCTCCTTTCCCCCTTCTATTAATTTATGTTTTTATTTTAAACAAAACAAATAACTATCTTAAATTGACTTGCTTTATTAAGTTGGTATACTTTAGATTAATTAACTTAGTCTTTTGTAACTTGATAAATGTTTCTTAATTTTCTAAAATGAAACAAGAAGTATAATAAAGTTAGTTTTCTATATTTAAAATAATGGGATAAGTTAATAAGAATAAAGTTGAAGTAATCTTTAATTACTTAAAATGATTTCGTAAATAATTTAAAAACCATAAACTTTGATTTATAAACTCTCTTAAAGTCATTAAGAATGTCTTTGAGTTAATTGAATTATTTAAATTGTTTATATTATATAAAAAGGGGTTATGTAGGTAACTAACTTAGATCTCGTTAACGTCTAATGTAGATTTCGATTGCGTAGACGAGGAATATCAAGAGTGTTAATCCGTTCGTGAGCTTAACTTTTGGGCACGCGTCACGAGGTAATCTCCGATGTCCATCTAAACATAGATCCCGTTAGTATAAAATAAATTGATTACGTGATTATGTGCTTATAAAATTTATAAGTATGGACTATAATTATGGATTATCGACTTAATGCGAATTATGAATATGAAGAACAAAATGGACAACGACTATGGATTTCGATTATGAATCATGACTATGGACGATGTACGATATGACAAAGATGGTTATTATAACGTTATTAAAACCGGTTAATGTCATTTAGTAATGCTATGATTATTATTATTATTATTATTATTATTATTATTATTATTATTATTATTATTATTATTATTATTATTATTATTATTATTATTATTATTATTATGATTATTATTGTTATTATTATTACTATATATCATTATGATTATCATGAATATTATTATTATGAAAGTTGAAATTGGTAAGAACTTGTGATAATGAAATGATTATGAATCGAAGTGATAAATGAGCTCAAGTGATGGTTGTGTTTATGAAATGAGTTATTGAAACCACTACGAATGGATTGAGATTATGATGGATTGAATATGTTCACACCGGATTGAACAAGATGACGTAAATGTGTACGTAATTTATGTGATGACTTGATTAAAAGATGTTAATCACGTAAAGTGAAATATCGGAGGGAAATGATGAACAAGGTTGCCCTGTATGAGAGGTTCAGCGCCCCTACGGGTTCTCTCGGTTACTATGCCGATTATTCTCGTTATTGTCTTCCTTCTATCTTGTTGTGATCCAAGTAGAAGGGGGTGTGCACACTAGGGACTCTGTTATTATGGCCATTATGTTATCCGTAGGTGGTTACAGGGGATTGACCCGGCCTACAATGTTGAAGTAAGTGGTTACGGGGATTGACCCCGCCATCGGGCGTTCACTTTCCTCTCCTTAAATAATTGGATTAATTAAGATTAATTATGTGATTATTCATGGTATATATATCTACATGTGAGTATGTGTGCTATGCCTCCTAATCCTATTAACCTACTATTTTACAAAGTATTTTCAAATTAAGTATTTTACGGGATGGAGTTGGAATTACTCAGTTTTTCTGATTTTTGGGAACTTGTCTCTCTTGTTTCTTTTCAATGTATTTGTGCAGGTGGGTGATCGACGGGGGAACAAAAGGGAGATCACATAGAGTTGTCATCCACTTAGCTTATGATTTAGCTTCCGCTGGAACTCTGAAACACTCAAATAATTAGTAATATTTAATGAACGATTTACTTGGTTGTAAGGATTAATTTATTTGAATTTAGTATGCTTTAATCTAGCCTTGCATTTATTTCCAAGGAGATAAGTGCGGCGGTAGCACGCCCGTTGATTCGAACCCTCGTGGATTTTCCCCCATCTCGAGTTTTATTAAATGGAAAAGGGTTCGGGTTGGCGGGGGTGTTACAAATTGGTATCAGAGCCGAGTTTAGATTAACTAGGGAAAGATTAAAATTATTAAAATATAAAATGAATCAAATAGGTAAAACTTAAAATTGGTTTAGGAGGTCAAAATAATAAATTATTTAAGAGAAATGAATTAGGATTAAAATATGACTTAATAGGATTAAAATATCACTTAAGGGTTTAGTATGGGTACGTATGGGTTATGTGTACATGTATGAAAGTACTCGCCAAAGGTACTTATTAATTGTTTATGATATTTTATTAGATGGCCAAGACACGTTTGACCGCCAGGAAATGCACCGGTAACCCCTCGTCAAGGACCCTACCTTCTAAGGATGAGGGTAGGAGAATCTATTTCAGCTTATATTTACGAAGTTACGTTTAACAATGAAGTGTTACCACCTAAATGAAGGCCATGGGCATTCGGATTACCTCACACCACCTAAACAGGCCGATGTTTTGATTCACACTCTTCCCAACGATGGTCCTTATGCCGGAATCAAGAGCGAATACTCTGATATTCTCGAAAAATGGAAGGCCGAACTATGAACGATATACATTGAAAGGGAAGTGGTATCTCACATTGAGTTACCTGGAGAAAAGGATGCTCGATGCTAGGGCCAAGTGGCTTAATGACTACTTAACCACCGATGACGAGGAGCCCAACTATAGTGACGATGAAGAAGTAGGAAGCAACCCCGCCTCACCCGTTGTAAATCTCGATGGAGATAGAGATGGAGATGAAGGTGATGACGAGGATCCGTCCGAGTACGCTGACTAGAAACCCAAATCTCTAGCCCTGACCCTTAGATTTCTAATTAAGGTCGTAAAAGATCGATTAATGTGTTAACTTAGTTAAGGATGGTGCAACTAATGCTTATTTGACTATTTGAAACAAACTCTTATGTTACTATGAACGAATCGTTATGGCACTTTTGGAGTAATGAATGATGAACTTTTGTTTTGTGAATTGAGTATGAAATGAATGAATGAATGAATGGTATGAACCATGATTATGTGAATTAGTTTTTATATAAAAATCAATGTGAATCGTAGAAATACAATGTGAATAACGCAGGTAGCTTATGCAATACGTTTATACGCGATCTAGAGCAAGGCGACAAGAAAACCAAATGGCCGAAACTCCCCGAACAAGTCTGCAAGACGACTTAGGACTCTTGAGCAACTAGCTCGAGCTTTGGCTTAGTCCTTCAAAACCGGATCAACAACAACCACCATGGAGACGATCCACAGCCGTAATGGCGAAAAAGATTTCCGCTTTGAAACCACCAACCTTTGTTGGGAGAGAAGACCCACTACTTCTCGAGAATTGGATAAGAGATTTCGAAAAGATTTTCACGGCCACGGGTACGCCCGAGGCCCGTAAAGTAGACCAAGCAACCTTTTATCCGCATGAAGATGCCGATACTTGGTGGGAAAGTGTAGGACCCTACTGTTAAAGCTCAAGAGAACTTTAACCGGGAAGCATTTAAGGTAGCGATTAAGGCTCGATTCTTCCCCGAGCACATTCGTAGACAAAAGTACAATGAGTTTAGTAGGTTCAACCGGAGTTATAACATGAGTGTGCAAGAGTACGCTCGTAAATTCAATGAGTATGCCCGATTTTGCCCGACCGTAGTGCCGATGAAGGAACTAAGGCTCGAAGTTTGAAGACCGGACTTAGGTTTGATCTTCGACTCGAATGGGAGGTAGCACCTCTACCACTTTCGCGGAAGCGTATGCTAAAGCTTCGAATTTGGAAAGAATCTTACAGCGTGAGAGAGAGGTACTAGGGAGACACAAAAGAAAGGAACCTATCGGCAACATCAACAACCAAGGGTACGATAAAAGGCCCAACAATGGTGGAAACAACAATAACAATGGTGGACGCTACAACAACCGCAACAATCGAATTATGGACAACAGGCCCAAAGAAAGAAACAGAACCAAAATAACTTTCTTTGCAAGAAATGTTCCAAGAGCCATCCAGGGTTCACTTGTCGGGGTGAAAGAATCAAGTGTTTCGAGTGTGGAGAAGTAGGTCACAAATCGTTCTATCGCCCTAAGAAGCAAGCTCAAAATGGACCAAATGGGAACAAAGTGGTAACAATAGAGGTGGAAACAGAATTCAAAACTTCAATAACAACCGCCCCCGGTGGAGGAAATGCCGCACGTAACGGGAACCGTAACAACCGCTCTTTTGGAGGTGGAAATGGAAACTATGGAAAGAATAGCAATGGAGACTACACCAATGGAAGAATAAATGTCATGAGCCGAGTCAAGCCGACACCGATGCCAATGTTGTGACGGGTACATTTCTCGTAAACTCAAACCCCGCTTATGTACTCTTTGATTCTCGGGAGCGTCTCATTCTTTTATTTCTAGCACTTTTGTTAATAAATATCCCCTCAAGTCTACCCATTCTTGTCGAGCCAATATAGCCATGCCCACCAGGTGAAACTGTTTCTTGTAAATCTCTTTTCCAAAGTATCCCCGTAGTCATAACCGGTACCGAATTACCGGCCGATCTTATCCTTTTTGACCTAAAAGACTTTGACGTTATCTTGGGAATGGATTGGTTAGCTAAGTATAAAGCCAAAATCGAGTGTCATAACCAGTAAAATATCTCTTAGAGGACCAAAGGGAAATAGGATATCTTATAAAGGCATAACCTTCCAGCCCGATGTCAAGATAATCTCAGCCCCGAACCTTCAAACCTATCTTAGAAAAGGCTACCCGGGCCTACCCGTGCCAAGTAAGGGATGTAAGCGTGGAAAACGAGGAGTTGACTCAAATTCCGGTAGTAAAGGAGTTTCCGGATGTATTTCCCGAAGAGCTTCCAGAATGCCACCAGAGAGAAGTGAGCTTTAAGATCGATTTAGTCCCCGGAACAGACCTATCTCTAAGGCCCCGTATCGAATGGCGCCTGCAGTAAATGCAAGAATTGAAGGTGCGGTTGGAGGAATTGTTGGAAAAAGGGTACATTCGACCTAAGTGTTTCGCCTTGGGGAGCCCCGGTATTGTTTGTTAGGAAGAAAGACGGATCTTTGAGGTTGTGTATCGATTATAGGGAGTTGAATAATGCCACGGTAAAGAATAAATATCCGCTCCCGAGGATCGATGATTTGTTCGATCAACTTCGTGGTGCAACAAGTGTTTTCTAGGATCGATTTACGATCAAAGTTATCACCAACTACGAATCGCTGAAGAAGACATCCCTAAGACAGCCTTTCGTACGAGATATGGCCATTATGAGTTCACCGTCATGCCTTTTGGACTCACTAATGCGCCAAACAGCCTTTCATGGACCTCATGAATAGGACTTTCTAGCCGTATCCGGACAAGTTCGTGATTGTGTTCATCGACGATATATTGGTGTACTCGAAGGATGTAGAAGATCATGAGGATCAATTGAGGAAAGTTTTGGAGATTCTTCGAGAAAAACAATTGTACGCGAAGTTCTCGAAGTGTGAATTTTGGTTGGAAAAAGTTTCATTTTTGGGTCATGTGATATCAAAAGAAGGCGTTTCCGTAGATCCATCGAAGATTCAAGCAAAGGACCGATTGGCCTCAACCTAAGAACGTCACCGAAGTACGGAGTTTCTTGGGTTTAGCTGGATATTACCGGAGATTTGTGAAAGATTTCTCGAGAACGGCCCAACCTCTCACTAACCTGATGAAGAAAACAACAAAATTTCATTGGGATGATAAGTGTGAGGAAGCATTTCAAGAACTCGAAGAAGAAACTCACAACAACCCCGGTATTGACATTGCCCTCCGGGAGTAGAAGGATTTGAAGTCTACAAGTGATGCCTCAAAGAAAGGTTTTGGGTGCGTCTTGATGCAACATGGTAAAGTAGTGGCCTATGCGTCGAGACAACTCAAACCACATGAGCAAAATCACCCTACTCATGACTTGGAGTTAGGAGCAATCGTGTTTGCGCTGAAAATCTGGAGACATTATTTGTATGGAGTGCAGTGTAAGGTCTATACAGATCACAAGAGTTTGAAGTATCTGTATACGCAAAAGGAGTTGAATATGAGACAGAGACGTTGGCTCGAGCTTATAAACGACTATGATTTGAAGATAGTGTATCAAGAGGGAAAAGCGAACAAAGTAGCTGATGCGTTGAGTAGGAAGAGTGCTCATTCGCTAAACGTGTTGATTTTGGCAGATGAACTGTGTGAAGAGATCAAGAGATTGAGTTTAGAAATAGTTGAGCCTCGGTTATGTGAAAGCTCGTTGAATGCTCTTACCGTTGGACCGGACATATTTGAGGAGATTCGGGTGAAACAAGCTGCAGATGAGTGGTTAAGCAAGTTAAGAGAGATGAAGGAAAGTGGTCAAGCACCGTAGTTCGAGATCGACGGCAATGGCGTTGCAAAGTATAATCGGAGATTGTGTGTGCCACAGGACGAGGAACTCAAGATGAGAATTCTAAAGGAAGCCCATAGTTCGCCGTATTCCATACATCCAGGAGGAGATAAGCTTTATAAGGATTTGAAAAAGTATTTTTGGTGGCCCAGGATGAAGCAAGAAGTAGCCGACTTCGTGGCAAAATGTTTAACATGCCAGAAGGTGAAAATACAGCATATGAAGCCTGGAGGAAAATTGCAACCTTTGGAAGTGCCAGGATGGAAATGGGAATCTATCTCTATGGATTTCATTATGGGGTTACCGAATACGAGGTCGGGAAAGAATGCAATATGGGTAATAGTGGACCGTTTGACTAAGACGGCAAGATTCGTGGCAATGAAGGATACTTGGTCGTTGAAACAAGTTGGCGGATGCTTACTTTAATGAAGTGGTTAGGCTACATGGTGTTCAAGGACATCGTTTCGGATAGGGACTCAAGATTCTTATCTAAATTCTCCGAAACATTTGCGACAGACCTGTGGGTACACTATTGAAATTCAAAGCACGCCCTTCCACCCAAAGAATGATGGTCAAACAGAGAGAACAATTCGGACCTTGGAGGACATGCCGAGAGCATGCGTGATGGATTTCGGAGGATATTGGGATGATCATTTCGACATACATTGAGTTCTCATACAACAACAGTTATCACTCGAGCATAGGAATGGCACCTTATGAGGCATTGTATGGACGGAAATGTAGAAGTCCTATATGTTGGAGCGATGTCAACGAGTCGTTGAATTTGGGACCAGAAATGATTGAAGAGACTACAAACAAGGTGAAGTTGATTCAGGAGCGTATGAAAGCAGCTCAGGATCGACAAAAATCGTATGCCGATCAAAGGAGACGAGATTTAGAGTTTGCAGTTGGAGAGAAAGTGTTGCTGAAAGTTTCACCAACCAAGGGAGTAATGAGGTTCGGTAGAAAAGGAAAGTTGAGTCCTCGTTATATCGGACCTTATGAGATACTCGAAAGAATTGGACAAGTGGCCTATAGATTAGCCTTGCCCACAGAGTTAGCCAATGTTCATAATGTCTTTCATGTGTCTCAACTTCGTAAATATGTCCCTGATCCCTCCCATGTCATCCAACCTGAAACCCTTGAACTAGATGAGACCCTCACCTTTGAAGAACGTCCTTATAGAATCCTTGATTCCAAAACGAGAAATACTCGGAATAAGGCAGTAAAGTTAGTCAAAGTGTTATGGTCTAATCATCAAACTGAGGAAGCAACTTGGGAAACAGAAGACGACATGAGATCGCGTTATCCTGAACTCTTTTCTGAGGTACGATTATCGAGTTTCGGGGACGAAACTCCTTAAGGGGGACCGAATGTAATACTAACAAAGCGCAATGCTACTATTTCGTTAATATTAAATATCTAACTTTCAAGTTCGAGGACGAACTTTGTTTTTAAGGAGGAGTAGATGTAATACCCCAAATTTGCAAAGATTATTTTATTACTTATTAAGGTTTAATATTATTTCCACTTAAAATCTATTTTATGATAATGCGATTTTATTTGATAACTATGTTTATTAAAATAATAATTTCATTTAGTTTTGAATTATTTAACGAGTTTATGTAATTGAAATGTATTTTATTATTTCTAAATATTTCAAAGTATTTTAATATGGTAATTAAAAGGTGTATTTAGTTGTGGGCATTCTTATTCATCCATTTTATGTAATACCAAGCCCAATGTCAAGTCCATATCCATATGTCTTTAGCTAAAAAAAAAAAAAAAAAAAAAAAAAAAAAAAAAAGAGAAAGAAAGAAACATGATCATCAAAGATCACCATCTTCCTTCCCTCCCTTCTCTCACGTATGAACTCCACTCAAAGGAGCAAATTTTTCAACACAAAAGTTCAGCCTTTGTCAAGCACAAATTGAAACTCAAACCACAATTTTCGGACATTAGGGGCAAATTTTCAAAGAGCTACCACCATAGCCTCACCTCCACCATTAATGGAGCTTGACCAAAGCTCAAAAATTCCGACCAAAACCTCTATAAATACCGATTTACTCTCACCCAAATTACTCAAGCAAACAATCTCAAAAGGTTTGCTTCAATTCATTTATCTCCTTCCTTAATTTCTGATTTTTGATTTTGAAAATTGAAAATGAATTTTCAAACCACCATAAATTTTCCCCCATACCACCGGAAACCGACGAGCACCACCACTTAAACCACCTTCATTCTCGCCTGAACCTCGCCGGCACATCACCGCAACCCCGCCATCTCTCCTCCTCCTGCCCAAGCCAAACACCCTCCCCCTTCGCCGCTTCCTTCCCCTCGCAAAGACTCGCCGTCGTTGCTCCTTCGCCGCGCGCCACCACCACCCCGCACGCCGACCCCCGGACCTCGCCTCGAATCCGCCGCCGTGCGCCGAGCCACCAAAGATCCCTTCCTTCCTCTTCTTCCTTCCCTCTCGTTTCGCCCTCCTCTCGTTTCGTCCTCCCTTCCTCGCTTTTTTGGTTTTGTGAAACCGATTCTTAGAATCAAGTGAAACCTCTCCTTTCCCCCTTCTATTAATTTATGTTTTTATTTTAAACAAAACAAATAACTATCTTAAATTGACTTGCTTTATTAAGTTGGTATACTTTAGATTAATTAACTTAGTCTTTTGTAACTTGATAAATGTTTCTTAATTTTCTAAAATGAAACAAGAAGTATAATAAAGTTAGTTTTCTATATTTAAAATAATGGGATAAGTTAATAAGAATAAAGTTGAAGTAATCTTTAATTACTTAAAATGATTTCGTAAATAATTTAAAAACCATAAACTTTGATTTATAAACTCTCTTAAAGTCATTAAGAATGTCTTTGAGTTAATTGAATTATTTAAATTGTTTATATTATATAAAAAGGGGTTATGTAGGTAACTAACTTAGATCTCGTTAACGTCTAATGTAGATTTCGATTGCGTAGACGAGGAATATCAAGAGTGTTAATCCGTTCGTGAGCTTAACTTTTGGGCACGCGTCACGAGGTAATCTCCGATGTCCATCTAAACATAGATCCCGTTAGTATAAAATAAATTGATTACGTGATTATGTGCTTATAAAATTTATAAGTATGGACTATAATTATGGATTATCGACTTAATGCGAATTATGAATATGAAGAACAAAATGGACAACGACTATGGATTTCGATTATGAATCATGACTATGGACGATGTACGATATGACAAAGATGGTTATTATAACGTTATTAAAACCGGTTAATGTCATTTAGTAATGCTATGATTATTATTATTATTATTATTATTATTATTATTATTATTATTATTATTATTATTATTATTATTATTATTATTATTATTATTATTATTATTATTATTATTATGATTATTATTGTTATTATTATTACTATATATCATTATGATTATCATGAATATTATTATTATGAAAGTTGAAATTGGTAAGAACTTGTGATAATGAAATGATTATGAATCTGAAGTGATAAATGAGCTCAAGTGATGGTTGTGTTTATGAAATGAGTTATTGAAACCACTACGAATGGATTGAGATTATGATGGATTGAATATGTTCACACCGGATTGAACAAGATGACGTAAATGTGTACGTAATTTATGTGATGACTTGATTAAAAGATGTTAATCACGTAAAGTGAAATATCGGAGGGAAATGATGAACGAGGTTGCCCCTGTATGAGAGGTTCAGCGGCCCCTACAGGTTCTCTCGGTTACTATGCCGATTATTCTCATATTGTCTTCCTTCTATCTTGTTGTGATCCAAGTAGAAGGGGTGTGCACACTAGGGACTCTGTTATTATGGCCATTATGTTATCCGTAGGTGGTTACAGGGGATTGACCCCGGCCTACAATGTTGAAGTAAGTGGTTACAGGGGATTGACCCCGCCATCGGGCGTTCACTTTCCTCTCCTTAAATAATTGGATTAATTAAGATTAATTATGTGATTATTCATGGTATATATATCTACATGTGAGTATGTGTGCTATGCCTCCTAATCCTATTAACCTACTATTTTACAAAGTATTTTCAAATTAAGTATTTTACGGGATGGAGTTGGAATTACTCAGTTTTTCTGATTTTTGGGAACTTGTCTCTCTTGTTTCTTTTCAATGTATTTGTGCAGGTGGGTGATCGACGGGGGAACAAAAGGGAGATCACATAGAGTTGTCATCCACTTAGCTTATGATTTAGCTTCCGCTGGAACTCTGAAACACTCAAATAATTAGTAATATTTAATGAACGATTTACTTGGTTGTAAGGATTAATTTATTTGAATTTAGTATGCTTTAATCTAGCCTTGCATTTATTTCCAAGGAGATAAGTGCGGCGGTAGCACGCCCGTTGATTCGAACCCTCGTGGATTTTCCCCCATCTCGAGTTTTATTAAATGGAAAAGGGTTCGGGTTGGCGGGGGTGTTACAAAATCGCCTCTCATACACAGACTTTCACTATCACACATAGACTCGCAGCTTGCCGGAATCAGATGCTTAGGGAGCCGGAATATCGAAGACGCGAAGTCCTTTTTGTTCTCACACATGGACGCAGAATTAGTAGCGGGAAAGATTAAAAATTAAAATGGGGAAGATGAAGAGAGAAAGAAGCTTGCAGCATTCCAAGTCTCGGATAAGTTAGATATACACTTTGGTTTTAGTATTGGCGTTCTCGTATTTGTGTTCACTCAAACATGGAGGATTGATAATCCAGATTCATAGCAGAGTAGTATAATTTGGTTATTCACACTCATTTTTATTAATTATCTTTTATAAACTATTCGATTTTCTGGAAATTGTACGGTTCTATATTTTACAATGGTCTGGAATGGTTGAAATTATAGTCTCATATATTTTCGCGGGTACCCTATACGCCAACCCGAAAAAATCGGGTACCGGTTTGTTGGTACCCGGTTTTTCAGGTCGGATCAGGGCAGCTATTTTAGATACCAGCATGTCCGGATACCCGAAAAACTGGGTAGCCGATTATGAACAAATTCATGTCATTACAAACTAAGCCTTCCTTCGCCAATATTCACTATTCCCCCTTTTGGCAAAAGCTTTGAACGAATTAAGGACTTATTTACTTTAATTTAATTACATGTATTTTCAAATCGACCAAAATCATGACAAAACCAAACAAAATGTGTGCCGCAAAGCTGCGCGCCTAACGCATCACTAATGCACCAGGAGCATAAGGCTCGAGCCACGCGCACCACTACTGCGCCATGTGCAGCGTAGTTGCGTGACGCGTAGTCTTATTCGCCCCAAGGTATTGCTAATTTTGACATTATAGCGGTTATCCCCGACGTTTTCAAAACATTCCCTTCTCTTTCCTTCTTTCTTAACATTATTGTCCATCTTTTGAAGAGTCCAAAGTCGATGAGTCGTTGTAAAACAGGATAATTCAGAACAAAATTGAGAATAAATCATCGAGAACTCGTGGTCGTCCAAGGAAACACTCATCTCGTTGATATAACCGAACCAAGGATTCCTCTTGAAATTACCATGGGTGACGAAAAGATTGCGGAACCGACTAGCATCATCAAGCGATCGACTAAGAACTTGGAAGAGGGTCACTCTTTGTCCGCATCAAGTTGAAACGGGTGAATCTCCTAGATTCAATAAGAAAATGGAAAATGGTGTTCACAAGGTCACCAACAAAGATTCTTACTTTGAGGTGGAAGAAGACAACAAATTTAAAGGAAAGTTGCCTTAAAAGTTCTTTGCAACTATAGACACATAATCATGTCTCCCCATTTGAGTACATTGTGATGACTAATACCCTGCTCTAATTGGTCCTGATCGAATAAAGAATAAAGAACAAGACTAAAATAAGATATTTAAGCCCAACCCATATTCTAACCCTTTTTAATAATCCACTTTCAAAAATCTTTTTTATAAATAGTTTTACTAATCCCACTTTCTAAAAACGTTTTAACATAGCTTTATAAAAGTCCATCTTAGAAAACCTTTTTAAATTTAGTTTTTTGAAAGCCCAATTTCTAAAATCCATTTTCTAGCCCAAACTTAATTAATAGAGTTAATTAATTATATTAGTTAGTTTCATTAATTATCTTAGATATTAGCAAAATATATTTTATAAAAAAAAATCATCTTTCTCGAAAGTATTTTGAAAATATTTATCTTTATCTTATAAATTTTCAAAGTATAAAGGATTTCATTTTCTGTTTTATTTCTCTTATGTGCCTAGTTTAATATAGCATTTTCCCTCTTATTGTATGTACTCATAATTTTCAATCAATAAATGAGTATTTATTTATTTATTTATTCTCTAATTTTTTATTAATGAGCATCAATGGAAATTACTATTGTCGCCTTAAAGAAAATAAATTTATACTTCTCATGACTGTTCTAATAAAGGCAATGAACATAATTGGCATGAAAGAGGCATTCCTCCCTTTCTCCAATCCTTATCATCCACTTCAACCTAAATACATAACATCCCTCTCCCTTTAACCTACCTCATGGGAAGTACATTTGACAACCATTCAATATAAAGGGCAAACAAAAAAAATACCAACAACAAACAATTAAAGCAAAAAATAAAAAGCAAAAGAAAGCAAAAGCAAAAAATGATGAAAAAAAGTCCAAAATATCGAAAAAAGAAGAAGTGTTGCAAATAAGCCCATCAATAGCTTTGTCAAATGTACTTCTTTCAAAACCTTTAACCTTCATCCCAAAACACCAACTTTAACCAAAAGGCCTTGACCTCCATAACCAAAAACCATTACAAGCCAAATCATACCTCTCTTATAAACCTCCTCATACAACCCACAACCATATCACATCCCAATAAGCCATAAAAGACAAACCAAAGTCTGCTAGGTCGAAAATCCATAAATGTGACTTATGCAACAGTCAGGGCATCTACTCATTCATTAGCCTGAACTATGAATGGTCTGATTCTGCTAAAGATTCATAGGAAACTTCACCTTGAGGTTCAACCGCTTTAAACCAAACAAGTCTGCATCATTATTCATCCCTTCCAAAGATCGCTTCCAAATCAATGCCTAATTCATTGCAAATGGCTCCAAGAAAAATGCTCGGCAACCAATTAAAATGTTAAGAGCTACGATGATTCCATCATGGATACGTAGGCAACCTCTTTTGAGGCCTGATAAGTGACATTTATGTCACTTGTAGGAGTAGTTTTTGGATTGTTTTTATAGTTGATTTTCATTTATTTCTATCTATTTTAGTCTTTATTTCTTCCTTTTTACATTTTGTAGCTTAATTTATTTATTTAGTGATTTTCGTTAGTTTTTAGCTCTTAGTTTCGTAATTTATTTATTTCCTTTATTTTAGTAATTTTATAGATAGATTAACTATGATTTCGTGTTTAGTTTTCTATTTTTATTTCCTTTTAGCTATTCAGTTTTGTTTTCTATATGTCGTTTCTCCCATCGTATTTTGGTTTTGCTTGTAGGTGTGGGTTTTGGAGTTGCAAGTTTCAAAGATGGAGTTAATTTTAAAGTTGTAATGCAAAAGTTTATCCTTCACCACTGGCGGGCGCGGATGTGTCGTTGTGCACCGCACCCGGCCAAAGATAAAATTTCTCCTACTCTCTTTTACAATAAACAAGTATAATGGAAGTAGGGGTCGTATCCACAGGGAAACAGGGACGAGTTTAGTACTTAGCGTGATTCGAAACCTAGATTAAGCTAAGGGCCGAGAAACCTAATAATAATTACAAAAGGGGGGTTTCAAGTAGATTATAACTAAACTACAACTAACTAGCATATAAACAAAATGAGAAATCAATTATAGGAAGATCTTGAATCCGATTAACATACACTTCAATTCATTATCGATCATTGAACATCCACTCTAATTATTTCCATAATTATCTATTGTCGAGAATCAATCTCGTGTTCTCCTTTTTCCTAGTTGAATAGCACGATCAGCGTGACTATAAAACTCTAACTAAAGGATAACCTAGTCCGATCTGCGTCTAAGTTCAATCCAATAGCAAAGCAATAAACACGAGAGAACCAACGGACACTGCTAACGTCATACAAGCGATAAACGTTCAACAGCTTGATTCAATTTCCCCAAGAAATAACCAAGATGATCAGCATCTAAATTACTCCCTAGTTTGCTACCAAATGATAAAAGAATAAAACAATCCGATTCTATTCTTAAATCTAGCATTAGATTAATTACACAATCAAACTAGTAACGTTCCTAGCATAATCATGCAAAAACCATTGAAAGCAAGCATAGAAATTAAACCATAATCAAAGAAAATAAATAGAGAAGAAAGATCTCACAATAATGCTTGAAGCTCCATATTAATCTCGTTCAAGAACGGTTCAAGCTACAATCGGCATAGCATAAGCCAATCCCATAATTGAAATCTACAAAGACTAAATTAGAAAATAAAAACTAAAAAGAGAAGACAACAAGAGAGGAGTGGAGTTTTGGAAACTCCATCCCCTTGTGGTCGCCGCTCCCTAGGTCTAAAAACAAAGTTTAGTATTTATACTAAGGCTCAAAAGTTAGCCGTCATTTAAACCGACCTAGGGGTCGCGAGGTGCGATACAGGTCGCACCGTGCGATGAGCTACCGCCTTCGCAACGAGCCGAAGAGCCGGGCCAAAACCACGCAGGTCGCACCGTGCGAGATTCCTCGCGAGGTGCGAGATACTGAGTCGCGAGGTGCGACCATGCTCGCGAGGTGCGAGCCGCCGGGCGTGCGATGGGCGCCGGGCGGTGAGCTGCTGGGCGATGCCGGGCCGGGCAGCTTGGTCGAGGCCGCGAGCGCCGGGCGAGCGCCGGGCCGGGCAGCTTGGGCGATGATGCTTGCGATGCTTGTGCCGGCTTGGCGATGATGCTTGGGCTTGCGGTGGAGTTTGGGCTTGCGGTGGAGTTTGATGCTTGGGCTTTGCTCGGCTCAAATGCACTTCACCTTGGAAGCTCGGAATGCATAACATTAACACAACTTATATCGCAAAACTCCGAACTTCCGCTAAGGATGATTTTATATGCAAACCTTAACAATTACGAACAAATCCCTTAGCAATGTGCACCTAAAATACCACAAGAACATCGTATAACTTGAGCGCATCAAATACCCCCCACACTTGAACTTTACTCGACCTCGAGTAAACTCAAAATGAGGATCACAAAATAAATCATCACCCAAACTAACGACACCAACCTACACTCCCCATTAACTACATCATCATCATCACATCTTAACAACATCCGCTCAAAAACCTAAACGTAAGGGACGATGATTCCCCCACACTTAGATTCGAGCTCACCCGAAAAATACAAAGACGCGACAACAATAATAACCAAGCAACACCAACACGAATCAAAATGTCGACTCACGACACACTAAACTATCGCCTCTCCCAAACCTCCAAAAGATGATCTAAAACTACTACTACTACAACTAATCTAAACAAGCAAGCCATGGAACAAAGACAAAAAGAAATATACTCCATGCTTACTCCCAAAAACAAACAATCAACCCAAAAGAATGTGAAAGCCAACTTTAAATAGATCTTCACAAAACAAAGGATGAATTCACTAACCCAACCCGAAAACGCTTTCAACCTTATGACACCATCTCCCGGCAAATGAGTTTTCAAAGTGTATAATTCTCTCTTAATCTCTCATTTTGCCTAGGAGCCCTTTCGGGTTTTCATCCTAGCTTCTCACATTTTTTTTTTATCTCACCATCTTACCCGCTCAATATAAGCCACTTTTTTTGCATAGGTTGCCCTTTCGGGTTTTCAACCTATCCGGCCCCCATTTTTGCCCGAGTCGCCCATCCTTGTGGGTTTTCAACTCAGCGGGTTTCATTTCATCACTTTTTTTTTATTTTTTTTTTTTTTTTCATTTTTTTTTTTCAAATTGAAAGTAATATACACAACATAGATACATGAGAATGAGAATACCCTCCCCTACTTAAACTACACATTGTCCTCAATGTGTCGACAATTAGGAGAAAAGTAAACCGAAAATGGGGGGAGAAAATCGAAAATCGGGTAAATCGAAGATCGAATGCTCAAAACTCATGACCAAACAATCCGTCAAACTCAAATTTCTTAACAACACCAACTCAAATCTATCTACTCAACTCACAACCCTCTCCCTCGAATCACTCAAACAAATGACCAGTTCAAAAGTTTTAAATTTTGAAGATTTTCACCTAGCTCAAGAGATTGAAAAGATACATTAACAATCTCAATCCTCTAGTGTTACCAACTCCTAGCTATTGAAGTCCTCCCAACGGATTTTCTTTTGTGGATTTTGGTTACAAGTGAATTAAGATTGGTTGTGGATCTTTTTAGTGGGTGGGCGGTGGGTGAAAGAAAATTTGTTGTGGTGGTGGAAATTTGATGAAAAATAAAGGAAAAGAAAGAAAATAAAGGGGTCTCGGGTTGCCTCCCGAGAAGCGCTCGTTGTTTAAAGTCGTGAGCTCGACTTAATACCTTAAGCTTAATTATTGGGTTGTGCTCCATGTGTGACAATGGTGGTTCCATGTCAATCTCCACTTCAAGTACCTGCAAAATTGATTGAGAAGAACTCTTGCAATGCATCGTTAATACCTAGCTTACTACAACATGGTTGAGCATATAACATCTGATTATATCCCAAACCTAGCATTAAGGCAACAACAAACATCAACTAGTAGTACTCCTAGCTAACCCAAGTCATGACCATTAATATAAATGTTTAAAGCTAGACAATAACCAAGATATAAAGTATGAGTCAATCAACCATTCCCAAGAGAGTTTAAGCAACAAGTTCCATGCTTCTTGTCCGAAATACAAAAATGAAATACATAGAGCTCAATGGAAGATGAAAACTAGAAACGAAAACAAAAGGGAATTCTTTATATGAGTGGCCAACCAAAAACAAAGAGCACAAGCAATACCATCCAAAAATCACTCTAAATAAAAACAAGTAACACCGTTTCCCCGGCAACGGCGCCAAAATTTGGCGGGCGCGGATGTGTCGTTGTGCACCGCACCCGGCCAAAGATAAAATTTCTCCTACTCTCTTTTACAATAAACAAGTATAATGGAAGTAGGGGTCGTATCCACAGGGAAACAGGGACGAGTTTAGTACTTAGCGTGATTCGAAACCTAGATTAAGCTAAGGGCCGAGAAACCTCATAATAATTACAAAAGGGGGGTTTCAAGTAGATTATAACTAAACTACAACTAACTAGCATATAAACAAAATGAGAAATCAATTATAGGAAGATCTTGAATCCGATTAACATACACTTCAATTCATTATCGATCATTGAACATCCACTCTAATTATTTCCATAATTATCTATTGTCGAGAATCAATCTCGTGTTCTCCTTTTTCCTAGTTGAATAGCACGATCAGCGTGACTATAAAACTCTAACTGAAGGATAACCTAGTCCGATCTGCGTCTAAGTTCAATCCAATAGCAGCAATAAACACAGAGAACCAACAGACCTGCTAACGTCATACAAGCGATAAACGTTCAACAGTTGATTCAATTTCCCCAAGAAATAACCAAGATGATCAGCATCTAAATTACTCCCTAGTTTGCTACCAAATGATAAAAGAATAAAACAATCCGATTCTATTCTTAAATCTAGCATTAGATTAATTACACAATCAAACTAGTAACGTTCCTAGCATAATCATGCAAAAACCATTGAAAGCAAGCATAGAAATTAAACCATAATCAAAGAAAATAAATAGAGAAGAAAGATCTCACAATAATGCTTGAAGCTCCATATTAATCTCGTTCAAGAACGGTTCAAGCTACAATCGGCATAGCATAAGCCAATCCCATAATTGAAATCTACAAAGACTAAATTAGAAAATAAAAACTAAAAAGAGAAGACAACAAGAGAGGAGTGGAGTTTTGGAAACTCCATCCCCTTGTGGCTGCTGCTCCCTAGGTCTAAAAACAAAGTTTAGTATTTATACTAAGGCTCAAAAGTTAGCCGTCATTTAAACCGACCTAGGGGTCGCGAGGTGCGATACAGGTCGCACCGTGCGATGAGCTACCGCCTTCGCAACGAGCCGAAGAGCCGGGCCAAAACCACGCGAGTCGCACCGTGCGAGATTCCTCGCGAGGTGCGAGATACTGAGTCGCGAGGTGCGACCATGCTCGCGAGGTGCGAGCTGCTGGCGTGCGATGGGCGCTGGGCAGTGAGCTGCTGGGCGATGCTGGCTGGGCAGCTTGGTCGAGGCCGCTGAGCGCCGGGCGAGCGGGCCGGGCGGCTGGGCGATGATGCTTGCGATGCTTGGCTTGGCTTGGCGATGATGCTTGGGCTTGCGGTGGAGTTTGGGCTTGCGGTGGAGTTTGATGCTTGGGCTTTGCTCGGCTCAAATGCACTTCACCTTGGAAGCTCGGAATGCATAACATTAACACAACTTATATCGCAAAACTCCGAACTTCCGCTAAGGATGATTTTATATGCAAACCTTAACAATTACGAACAAATCCCTTAGCAATGTGCACCTAAAATACCACAAGAACATCGTATAACTTGAGCGCATCAACCACACACAACTCTTAACCTACACCACACCAATGTCTAACACATCACCACCACCATCTTCCCTCCACGGCTCCACCCATATACATCATAGTAGACTAAGTCCCCTGCTCAGACTAACCACAGCACCACCACTCCAGTTCGAGGCACCTAACGCCATCTCCATCGCAATCTAAGCATTTGTCCCAAAACAAATGGGAGCGGGCGCTCCTTTGTTGGATGGAGTAGGCGCTCCGTTCAAAATCAACAAATACAGAAAGATGGGCAGGAAGTATGAGCGACCATGGAGCGACCACGGAGCGGGCGCTCCAAGAAAATCGTGCTACAAAGTCATTAAATCCATCAAGGGCTGTGATTTATTGGAGCAAAATCCATGGCTAAATTTGAACAATAAAAGAAATTGAATTGAAGAAAATATCAGACGGTTGTGATTGATTGATGGAACTGCTGCTTAATGATGATGAAGAATTCTCCACCGTCGAAATTCATTATGCCATTGACCACATACGGTGGATGTAAATTTCTTGAGGTGGGCTGCGAAACAGGGACTCTTATCCCTTTGAAGTTGTTGCAGCGAAGAAGAACGAAGAGAAGGAGATCTGTTTTTTTGGTTTTACCCGTTTTCATTTTCTTTTTCTTTTTCTTTTTCCTTTTATTTTTCTTTCTAAACCCTTGTTTACTCTGCTGTGCCTGCAACGTTTTCTACCTTTTTTAACTTTTCATTTTGTTTTCTTTTCCTTTTTCTTTTACCTCCCTTTACCTATTTATATTTTCTATTCCTTTTCTTTTTCTCTCTTATATTAGTAGTTGTATAAATACCCTAAGTCATCTTTTTAAGGAGGGAATTTTTTATTAGTCAAGTTTTATTATTATTCACCACTTCTTAGTTTTAGACTTTTAAAGGTTTTAAGGAGGATTAGCCTCCATAGATTAGTTTAGGGAGAAAAGGGAGAAAACTCAAAGAAAGGTGAGAGATTATAGATTCAAGGGTGACACTTGTATTGGAACTTTCAACCATTAATCAATGAACATTTCTTACTCTATCTCCTCTTTTATTGCTTTATTTTAATTGTTTTTCTTAGATTAGTTGTTCATGATTAGTTTAATTATTTATGATTTATTTTATTTAGTTTAATGTTAGATTAATGATTATTATCATGTTATTAGTGCTTAATTTCTCTAAAGTCCTCATTTTTGTATTTATGGAGTAGTTTGTTGGTTAGGGTTTGGGTGAAAACCCAACCCTGATTGAATTGGGCATTTGAGATTGGATTTGCAGATTTGCATGATTAAATTATTGTATGTCTAGCTTTTCTAATCTATTTTGTATTCTCTTTGATCACTTGAATGTTGTATTGGATTGGAGTAGATTGATTTATGTTGGCATGAGAGTGTGACCTATTGATTTCTATTATTGACTTGTGCTTATTTGAACCTCGGGATATGTTAGTAATGGATGAGAGTCCTTATTTGATGTCTTTGAGAATTTCTCCGCTTATGAGAGTAGGATGAGAGTTTTATGTTAGGTCAATAGCTAATTCAAGTAGTGTTCATGCATTATCTCTATGTTTGATATTCTTATGCCTATTTCATGATTAGTTGGTGTTTAATCTCATCTCCTAACTTTAGTTATCTTTGATAATTAGCTTTTTCGTAGTTCTTAGTTAGTTATTGACAATTTCCGACTCCTTCGACCTAGCTTATTGTTTAGTTAACACATTTCGATGTACTTTAGTCCTTGTGGAAAAATGACCCTTACTTGCCACTTTACTTAGTTTAATGGTCTAGTTAGGTTTTGTTTGACTTTAGGAGATTAGTAACGACCTAATTTTTCCTATGTCAAAATGACGGCCATTTTATTCCAAAACATATTTTTTAAGGCTCGGCTAGGCCCATGAAAAAAACGCGATCGCCCAAATCATGATTTTTCAATGCTCATCCCTACCCTTAGAACTAGACTCGGGATTTGAACTGGCATCATTAGCCTACCTCATTGCGTGAGTCAATTCATTATGGCTCCGCCTTTTTGCTTATTCTTATCCCTTGTCGTTTTCTGAACTACATTATCACCTTCTAAGCCAACCTTAGCATAACCTTTCAATGCTCAACATTGTAACCGCGCCTTATCCTTCAAAGTGTGCCTTTCTTTAGCCTTTCTTGTCTTTTTACCTTAGGAACCCTATATGGAGTCTTTGGTCAAAACTTCCGCTAAGTGTGACGAGATATCTTCAAAATCAAACAATTAAATCGATACTACATCAACTCCATCTTCTTTGGGTGATTCATCACAAGTTCGCAAAGAAAGTCATAGGCTCCAACTTGCTAAAGACTTCATTACAAGTCCATACATGAAATCTTGGGTTTTAAACTCACACGGATACAAGATCACACCTATTTATGGGCTCACATAGGCCTTCATACAAAACTTGAAGCATATACAATTCAAGCATTACGAAAACTCGTTTTACAACGTATTTTGAATCCAACATAATCTATTAACTGAATGGATCATCCTTGGGGGTTTCCCATTTCTCCTCTTTCAAAAACAATTTTCTAAACGAAAAATTGAGCTTCTAGCGAACAACAAAGCATCATATCATATCTTTGCATTAGTGTCATACCTCGCATTTGCATAACATATTTGCATTTCGCATTATACAAACAAGTTTGTCAAGCATTACATACATCCTTCATCCTTAGTCATAGGATCCTAGCGTTAGTCATGGAGTCACCCACATCCATATGGACACACGCTCACACACGATAACACCTTTATGTCTAGAGTATTAGAGGTTATTCTTTATAGGTCAAGTCATTTCCTATCCACACTGACGGAGCCAGTATAAGGCACACGGGGTCACGTGACCCCGCGAATTAAAATTTTTTTTGAAAGATTTTCGTAAAAAAAAAAAAACAATTTGTTGTGCCAGATGCGAGGACATTTGCAAGTGCGTAAAAGAGAAAAAAAATTAACGAGATCGATGGCGCTAGAAACAAGGTGTGACTTGTTCAGTTGTTTGTCTGCCACTGCAGACTTACTTTCATCTCAATTAATGAGACTTATGAGAATTTTTTTTTGGGGGGGGGAGGGGGCATCCGACCACACCACCACTAAAGTCTAAAAATCACCCTAAAAAATTAAAAAGATTTTTAATTTTAAAACTTGAACAAAATTCACTTTCTCCCTCCTTCCTCTCCCAAACTCACGCTACCCGATCAAGTTTCAAAACTTCAGCCCTTCAGTAATCAGTCTTCAAGAGTCACGACGCCGGACGCCCGCACCGACCACCACACGCATTCTGTCCACCACGACGTCGACCACCGCGCCGCACCGCTGTTCTCCTACTCCGGCAGGCGGCACCCTCAGTGAGTCTCCGATTCAGGTATTAAAAGAATTTAATTTTTTTTACATTATAAATTTTCTATTTCCTATATTTATATTTAAAATATTATTTGGTTGATTTTAATTGTAATATTTGCATAAATGTGTGAATTTTCGAATTTGTATGTGAATTGTGATTGATGCACTTTGTTGTTAAGTTTTGTTAATTTGTGAATTTGTATAAATTTGATATTGTTAATTAATTTATAATTTATGATGGTTTACTTTCTTTATTAGTATTTTTGTGTACTTGTATGATGGTAATTTATTGATTGGTTTTCATATAGTTAGTTTATATGTGTTAATTTGTATTAAATAATGAATATAGGAAACGATGAGTGATACACCTAGATAAAAAAAATCAAAGGCAATGGGAAAACAACCCGATCTTTGCGTTGTAAATTTTTTAATATTGAATATCTTTTGTCTTATTTTGTGATCCCCCGATTTTGAAATCCTGGCTCCGCCACTGCCTATCCATACACTAGCACTCAAATCACGGGGCATATGCATATAGTAGTTTATCTGTATATTTGTGGTCTTTATAGCTTAGGGTCGAAGGCAACTACAACAAGCGCAAGTCTTCAACCAAGTATCATCCTGGAGAGGGACATAGCTCTATACTGTCATGAGCCGGACATAGTTCATAAGTTACCCCTGGAGCGGAACGAAGTCTACACCGACATAAGCCGGCCACAGCTCATAATATCCTTTTCATATATCCTTTCATTTTTGCAAACTTATGCTTGTTTTGCAAATGTCTTTCACATATGCTTGTTTCTGCAAACTTATGCTTGTTTTGCAGGTACCGATGTTGAAAGAGTGGTTTTGGATTGCATAGCATCTGAAATCATTCTCCGTCCCGACATGTATACTTTAACTTTTGGTTTTATAAACCTCAGTCAAAGTGGGGGGCTTCTGTAGACACATAATCGTGTCTCCCCATTTAACACCCTATGATGACTAATACCCCGCTCTAATTGGTCCGGATCCAGGAAAGAATAAAGAACGAGTCTAAAATAAAATATTTTAAGCACAAAACCATATTCTAACTCTTTTTATTAACCCATTTTCGAAAACCTTTTTTTATAAATAGTTTTAGTAAGCCCACTTTTTAAAACGTTTTAAAATAACTTTTTAAAAGCCCTTGTTTGAAAATCTTTTAAAAATAGTTTTTGTTAAAGCCAAGATTTCTAAAACTCCTTTTCTAGCCCAATTTAATTAATAGAATTAATTAATTATATTAATTAGTGTTATTGATAAAAATATCTTTTATAAAAAAATCATCTTTCTCCAAAGTGTTTTTAAATATCCTTTATCTAACTATTTCCTAAAACCTTTTGAATAAAATATCTTTTATAAACCTAATTATGTTCGGTTACCTATTGTTCGCTAAACTCCTAAACCTATATGAACCCCTTAACCTCACAAAATATATACTGACCTACAACAACTACTCTCACCCATCTACTATCCTTCTCACAATTCGACACCCTTTAACTCTCATCTCCTTAACTCCACCACCATATTCATTCACATGATTTGTCTCGAAGAGCCAACAAAACAAAAAAAGGCAGCCCGGAAGAGGCGACGAGAGTCGGCCAGATCATCCAATTCGCTCCAACAGACAGGGCGCCAAAACTACATTACCACCACTGATCATCAATATCTATCACCAACTTCATTAATGCATCCTACTCCTTCACCTTTTTCTAACCATCAATCATCATCATATCATCATTAGCCTTCATCACCATTGGTCATCCTTATCACTCCCTAGTGACGGAGCCAGGATTTTAAATCTGAGGTACGATCGTACTTCTTAGACAATTAAACCTATCTAATTTATTTCATAACTCGAATCATCTATTAGCAAATGCATTACACCCAACATAAACAAACAAATAAATAAAACAAGCTCCCCAACAACACTATAAGTATTTCACAATAATGTGATAATTATTCTGTCAACCCCAAATAATTTGGCCAATCGATACTATATTCATCATATTGGCTCAAAAAATCTAGGGTTTTTCTACGTTATACCCTTATGTTTCTTTAGTTTCTACATCGAACCCCAGCCTTTTTAAACACGGTACCCTCAAACTTACCTTTTTTAATGCACAATGCCTTACCACTAATTATAGGTCATTAATTTTGTTTATATTTGATAATCAAGTGGAACTAATTTAATTTGTAAATATTGCCTACAAAGGTTAAACTCTATATAAGTTAAATTAGTTCCAGTGGATTAAAAAAGTAAACGAAATTTATGACGTATAAATAGCGATAGGGGCATTGTGCATTAAAAAATGTAAGTTTAAGGGTACCGTATAGAATTTTGAAAAGGTTGGGGTACAACATAGAATAATTTTTCCTTCAATAATGCTAAAATGGGTATTAATTCCTGAAATGTGCCGAAGTTTAAATTAATTCCCTAGGTACCGTCCACGTAGGACGGCACGCGAGAATTTTGTTTTTTTAACAAAACCGCTACTCCAAGTAGCGGTTAATACCAATAATGTAAAGTTGACCGCTACTTCAAATAGCGGTTATATGATGTCCCTAAGACAAGTTATAAAAGGCATGCATATAAACCGCTACTTCAAGTAGCAGTTAATACCAATAATGTAAAGTTGACCGCTACATCAAATAGCGGTTATATGATGTCCCTGAGACAAGTTATAAAAGGGATGCATATAAACCGCTACTTGAAGTAGCGGCGCGCCGTCCTACGTGGACGGTATCCATGGAATTAATTTGAACTTGGGCACATTTCAGGAATTAATACTCATTTTAGCATTATTCAAGGAAAAAATTCCAACATAGAAATTGAAAAAACACAAGGGTATAACGTAGAAAAACCCAAAAATCTAATAATCAATTAACAATAACCAACTTATTACACAAATTCAACCAATTTTTTCTTTAATTACTTCCCTATTATTAATTTGACAATTCAACAAGCCTTAGTTTCATACTTTAATTTCTTTTTCTAAATTAAAAAAAAATCGATCACACTACAACAATATAATATAATCTAATTACAAGCTAAGCCTAAACTAATGTTATATTTCTACTAAAAAAACAATACAATAGGCAAAATTACGAATTCACAAAATCAAATTAAAACTACCTGATAGGCTGATACAGAGAATGGATCTACAACACAATAGGCAAAATTACGAATTCACAAAATAAAATTAAAACTACCTGATAGGCTGATACAGAGAATGGATCTAAAAAAAGCAACCAATTATACAAGTGGATATATATGATTGCTTCACGCCGGCAATGTCTCGTGGTCACCTTCAAATCATGGAAGCACAGAACCAACATAAAAATTCACTATATTTCCTTGTCTTCGGATTATATAAATGAAAGAGAAGATCTTTGAAGATATAAGAGAATTCATAGTGCGTCGACAGTAGAAATCATAGGAATTTTTTTTTTTAGTTTTTTACACTGTTTTTGAAGGAAAAAGAATTAGATAAAAATCATGAAATTGGACTATTGGGTCTCATTTTTTCGAGTGTCAGAGTGATGGAGACTGCACAATGAGAGGGAAAATGCTTTGTTATTTCCTGATTTTTTAATCCTCACTTTATGGGTTTGTACTTTTGTTTGCTTTCAACTTCGGGAAGGTTGAATATGTTGGCAGTAAGTTGACACTTGACATGCAAATTAATTTTTTTTTCTTGGCAATTTTTTTTTCATTTTGGGGTACCACTATACCCCCACTACCCCACGTGGCTGAGAAACTCTTGGTCACCAACCGTCTGAGTCCCAAAGTGACTCAAACAGGCCAAAAAAAAAAGAAAAACAATATAATGTGAGGTCCACAACAAAAAAGTGAAGAAAGAGAAATACAGCTAGCGCGTGTTATTTTCTCTCAACAAAGCAAGAGAGTGAGGGAGAAATAAGAGAGAGAGAGAGAGAGAGAGAAAAATTGGGTCAATTCCATTTTCTTCTTCTTTGAACTTTCATATTCATTGAGCTTTCTTGGTCTTTGCTACAACTCCATTTCCTCGAATTGCTTATGGCAGAGAACAAGAAGAATTTTTTTATATATTGAACTCATATCTTAAAACTTTTTTGTTGAATTAGATTATTATATATCTTAAAACTTTGTAAAAACAGGATGGGGAAGAACAGAGCTTCGGCAGCGGCGGCGAGCTCCGGCGAGCGACGGACTGGTAGTGCGGCAGCGTGGGAGACAATGTTCGTTGATGATGGCAGGCGCGGCTTCGGGGTTGTAGGGTGCCGCATAGAGTCGCCGGCGAGGTGACTGATGGTTGGGGAGGTCGCACCAAAATGTGGTGGTATACCGAGAGGAGAAGAAGAGGATTTTGTGGTTTTTGTTTGATGTGATCTCAATGCTTAGTTTTACTGGGTACTTATAGATGAAATTTTGGAGACAATATAGAGGTGGGTTGATGGTGAGTGGTGTTTCAATTTTCATAGGAGGCTAGAGTAGGGAATATGGGAGGGTACCAAGGTAGGAACCTTGATGTACCAAGGTAAAACTTGGTTTTCCCAAGTGAGCTCCAATTTCTCCCAATGACATCCTATTGTTGTTCAAAAATGGTTCACACCCAATGATATACCTCAAATCATTGAAATAGTACCCTGCTACATCTATTTTATGCCTTTATTCATCAAAATAGTACCCCCGCTTGTTTTAAATTGGTACCAATCTAGCATGAAATTGGCACCATTTTAATATGAAATTGGTACCATTCTGATACATATAGGGATGATGATTTTACAATTGGTAATACTAATATTTGACAAATATTTATTCTTTGTTAAGTGTACAAGAAGACAACGAGATCTTACAAACTTAGTTCAACATGATAGATTGCACATCATTTAACTATTTAATCTAAATATTGTATGTATTTGTATCTTCTGTGCTACTACTATCACCGATCACTGAGTCTAATACAACAACAGGCTTTTAATTTTCCTTTTTCTTGGACCTCTTGGAAAGTCCAACTTTGCGCTCTCCGTGTTCTTTTGTTGTCTTCCCCAAAGGAATTTCCTTTTTTCTTCCCCTTGTTCCTACATCAATACATCAATACATATAGATATTATTCTCAAACTAGTTCAATATTTATACCAATCTCATACTATACTGGTATAAAATGTGATGAGACTCACACCAAATTAAAAATCACACTATACCAAAGTATGAAGAATCAAGTACCAAATAAAACGAAATTGGTACTAAATTAATATAAGTCAGGTGCCAAACTATTACAACATTCGTATCAAAATAAGCAGTTTGAGAATATTCTTA